>CM067216.1:113088292-114316857 GCA_034190945.1 Octodonta nipae | reverse complement strand
GGAAAGCAAAAACTGAGGGACATCGATAGAAATACCAGGATTACTTCGATCTAGGAAGCGGAAAAAGAGGTCGGGTGTGACCTGGTGAAAACATAAATTAATACCGGGTATGCTCAACCTATTGGACAGTCTGCGAGAAGACTACCTCTAGCTAAAAGAGAAGAAGCCGACAGCATAGTCCGCGAAATGGGAGGAAGAAGGTGTAATTGAACCATCCAATAGCCCTTGGGCTTCTCCAGTTGTCTTGGTTAAAAAGAAAGATGGTTCTACCCGATTTTGCGTGAGCTATCGGCAATTAAACCACTCTACAAAGAAAGATAGCTATCCTCTCCCAAGAATAGACGATACTCTAGATAGGTTGGCTGGATCGAAGATGTTTTCCACCCTGGACTTGAAGAGCGGTTATTGGCAGGTGATACTTGCCAAAGAAGAACACGAAAAGACTGCTTTTACCATTGGCTCAGGACTTTACCAATTCACGGTGATGCCGGATTGTGCAATCCTCCAGCAACATTTGCAAGATTGATGAAAACAGTGTCAAAAGGACAGGAAAATATGCCTGGTGTATCTTGACGATATTATCGTGGTTAGACGATCATTTGAAGACCACGTGAAGAACCTGGAGGGGGCGTTTCAGCGACTTCGGAGTTCCGGACTAAAATTAAGCCCAAAGAAGTGTCAACTGTTACAAGAAGAGGTCCAATATCTTGGACATGTGGTTTCCGCAGAGGGGGTAGCTGTTGATAAACAGAAAATCAAAGCTGTCCAGGAATGGGCGATACCTAAAGATATCCACCAGTTAAGAAGTTTCCTGGGGTTATGCTCGTCATATTATCGGTACGTAGCCGGATTTACCAACATCGCCCAGCCACTTACTATACTCACAAAGGGGAAGGTGCGGTACCAGTGGGACGAGGAATACCAACGATCATTCGAGACACTGAAAAGAGCATTGACGATTGCCCCCGTCTTAAGTTATCCTTTGCCAGATGGGAACTTCGTTTTGGATACCGACGCAAGCAATGTCGGAATTGGTGCGGTGTTTTCGCAGGTTCAGGAGAAAGTCATCGGCTATTTCAGCAAGACCTTGACACGCCTTAACGGAATTACTGCGTTACCCGAAGGACAAGTGGTCAGGTGGATTGAGCAGTTGCAAGAATTCGACTTCGAAACTGAACATCGAGCTGGAACAAGCCATAAGAATGCTGATGCCCTATCGAGGAGACCATGCCCTGATAACTGCAAACATTGTCAGCGAGCTGAAGAAAAGGGGGCTGTTTCTGTGGAACTACTGCCGTCGGTGACCATTGGCAATCTGAAGAGATCCAGAAAGATCAGTAATTAGATCCGGAGTTAAAGGAACTCCCTCATCCTGGAGAATGGAGTTCTGAAGCGCTTCCTTGAAACTCTAGAAGATGGCAGGGACAGAAAACATATTGTAATCCCCAGAAATAGGAGACCGGAGGTTTTGCGAGAACTACATGACGGTACACCGGAGGACATCTCGGAGTGACGAAAACCCTGGGAAAGTTGAGAGAACGCTTCTATTGGGTAAACTGCCAAGTAGATGTTAAGCTCCCATGAAGCAATATAACGTGGGCAGTCCATTCGGAAGATTAGCCATTGATGTTGCCGGTCCATTTCCTGAATCCGATTCTGCAAATAAGTACATTGTGGTGGTGATGGACTATTTCAGTAAATGGGCCGAAGCCAAATTAAGAAGCCTTAACCGTTGCTGATGTCCTTGTCAAGGAATGGATCAGATGTTTTGGTGTTCCCTTGGAGTTGCACTCAGATCAAGGTAGAAATTTCGAGTCTATTCTTTTCCAAGACGTTTGCAAGCTCTTGAAGATTAATAAAACACGGACGACAGCATTACACCCGCAATCCGATGGAATGGTAGAACGGCTGAATAGAACCATTAGCCGCCATTTGTCAAAGGTAGTCTCTAACCATCAAAGAGACTGGGACCAGTATCTGCACTTTTTCTAATGGTATATCGTTCGTCTGTCCACAGGTCAGACCCCGGCCAATCTACCATGCGATTAGAATTTTGAATGTCCCCCAGGAGAAGAAACTGTAGGTGAATACTATATCAGCCAGTTACGTCAAAAGATGGAAGAGATCCACCAACAAGTCCGGCTAAATATCGAGAATGCCAGTACCCGAAGGAATATTCGCCCAAGCTACAAAGATCTTGGGAGGGGCCTTACCAAATTGTAAAGAAGATCAATGATGTCGTGTATAGAATAAGGCAGCTGCCTCGAGGAAAACCAAAGGTGGTACATTTCAACAGGTTAGCCCCTTATGCCGGAAGTCATGACAGCGAAGTTGACCAAGCCCAAATCCGCAACATCCAATCACCCGACGACGAGATGACCTTCGAACAATTAATGGCACTGTACTCTAATGGGCAGAAATACAGCACAACGTGACCAGAAAGGAACCCCGTGACCTATTTGAGGTGCCCATAGAATATGTCCTGGCTCATTGTGTGGCTCGAGATCTCCGGATATCCTGACTCTGGTAGAATTGAGGAATGTGGTGATGGAGAAGAACCTGATGAAATTGGCGGTCCCAAAGATAGCCTGCGGCTTGGATGGACTGAATTGGAGGGTGGTGAGAAGTATGATGGAAACAATATTTAGATTCAGTGGCATCGACAACTTTGTATGCTGTGTCAATATTCGCAGCCCAGATTCCAAGACCGTTGACTGTTACTTCCACCAAACTTCCCGTTGTCGAAACGGAGAGTCCTGCAAATATCGTCACACCAGGGAGGGTTCTAGGACATTCCGGGACGAAATGGACTTAAGGAAGGTGCAATGTTACGAGAATTTATCAGACAGCTGTTGCAATCGGCTATCAACCAATTCATGGAAGGGACATTATTCCGATACTTCTGGGAATCAGAAATTTTTTGTCTCTCAACAGACCGACCGCTGCCGTTACTGGGAATTCCCTTGAAGTTTCCAGAACGCATGAAAGAAGTTTCCCCATGACTTGCCAGAATAATTCCTAGAGAAATATATAAGCACGGGCAGCTGGCGATGGTATTCATTCAGTATTGAGTATTTGACGATCGTATTGTTAAGGTAAATTGTAAATAGTTTCTGTGAATATAAATTGTGTTAAATAGTGGAAATATATTAGAGTGAGTTGGACGTGATTCCGTAATCGAATGCCATCTAGACCGTTAGGCCAGAGAAGACTAGAAAAATCTTGCCACGAATGAAATGTATATAAAACGTGTTGGAGACAGGGCAGCGAGTGTGAATATTTCTGAAATTGAAACCACAAAATCTATTGTGATTGGGGTTTGGAAGTGGAATAAAGCGAATTTTAAAATCCTAAATTGATTTATGGCTACAACAAATATGGCAGAAATGGACGAGATCAGCAAAAAAATATTCAAACAAGTTACCGATAAACTGGACGAGAAAATAACGCAGATCCTGGACAAACGTGACAGAAAAGGAGAAACAAAATCAAAAAGAAATCCAACAAAGTTAGTGAAAACTTTAAACGAAAAACTTAAAATTGAGTAAGAAAATCTTGTCACCATCATAGATAAAAAGCCACAAAACATTGTCACTTCAAAGGAAAGTGAACAAAATTTGTTAGAAGGGTTATTTCCGAAACTTGGGAAACTTGGAGAAAAATAAGAATAGACTTAATTAAAAAGACAACAGTAATTTGAACAACTAATGCAAGTAGTAACGCAAGTGAATGAAGCAGTTAATCAGCAAATGCAAATAGTGGAATCTGATATAAAGGAAATAAATGATAAAATGAAGATAATAAAAATTTCAATACATACACTTGGATATAGAGTAGATGACATTGATTCCGTCCAAAGTGAAGTACATGATAAAATCAGTGCTAATTAAAACAAACTGGAAACAGTAACACAAAAATGCAACAAGATATGCTAGGAACAAAATACCAGAACACCGTAACAAAGGACCCTTAAGCAAACCACAAACATTTAATAGTATTTAATTTTAGCCTATGTACAAATGGGAAACCTCGCCAAAGCATTCCTGTATATGAATAAGGTAATATCGACAAGATCATTGCAATCTTAAACAAAAGATAAGATAATAAATCCTTGAGCCAAGTATACCAGGTGCAACTGAGTGAGAAAACGCAAAAATTTGGAGAAAGTCTGCAAGAATTCGAAGCAGACATCAGAGGTTTAGTACACCTGTCCTACCTAGACCTACAAGAGGAAACTATAGATCAATTGGCCACACAGAGTTTTATAAATGGTATTAGAGATGTTGAAGTACAAGGGGATCTAAGCCTTAGTGGCATCAAGAAGAGTAATGATGCCTTGCTCCGGGCTTTGGAAGTAGAGGACTTCATAAATATGTCCAAGCCGAGGGTACGAGCAGTTTCCTTTAGCCAGGAAAAATCAGAGTCACCCTTTTAGGCCTTGTTGACTGGCATAAACAAACTATTCGAACGGTCACAAAAAAATGGAACAAAAGGTGCCTGTTTTTGTTTGTGGACGGACAGGTCACTTCCACCGTGATTTTAGACTGAGGTTACCAGACAGATCACCAGTCAGAGACGGCCAACACAACGAACTCCAGGGACTGACTAACCCTCCACCAGCCCCCAGCATAGTATCTATCCGGGGATTTTGCCTAGATAGCAGCAGGCTAGTGATCAAGGGCCGATCAATCATCATTAACTTTGATACCAGCGTCGTTGTGTCCATTGCCAAGTTCAAAGTTTTGATGTCATCAGAAATCCAATTGTCTACTACTCTGTTTAAGTGTAATACATGATCTTTAGAATTTTTTGTACTACCTGTATATCTAGAAAAAACATGTTTTTCTTATGTCAACTTAAACGTCTTATATCAAACTTTGAATTTGCATTTCATATTTTCAATACATGTTAAAGCCATTGAAAACGAGGTCAGTGTAGACCTGGAAACGTTTAGTTCCTTGAATATACAGATTTTTGTTTAGATTGTGGTGTTATTTCCCAAAAACACATAAAAATAATCAGAAATCCAACCAGTTAACAACAACATTCAATTTAGAACAGTCACCGGCGAGTCCATGTCAATATAGGGCGAGCCAGTACTACAAAAAGGAGACAACAGAATCATGCCTAGTTATAGTGACGCCTATTGAGAACGATTTAATCATGGGTATGGACCTAATTTGCCGACATGTGTTCACGTTCGACCAGAAATATAATTTTCTACTATTCCTAAATAAGGAATTTGTATTGAAATGGCCCGTCAGCAGCTCAGCGACATTCATTAAAATTGTAGCGTAATCTACAACCAGAAATTCCTGTCGAACGCAGCAAATTATTCATGGGCAACTCGAGTGAAATCCTTCGAGTTGCTTTGGAATGATGGAGCCCGTAAATTTAGCACATAACTATTTGATTGAAACTTATTGCAATAATCAGGGCTGTAGACCATTTCCACAAATATCTCTAGTGTATAGGGAAATTATAGCAATACGATTTCAAGGTTGAACACCATGCGGCCGTTTGCATAATAATTCCGATACCTTGGCAAAAAGAAGAAAAACGCGGACATATTCTGAAGACGGAACAGCGAGAAGATATCCGACAGATACGCATGCAGATGAATGAAGACTGGACAACGGAATGTATCCAGGACCAACTGGCTGATCCAGACATTTAATCAATCTTTTCACCCACGAAGACAGGAGACAGAAGAGTGGAGAATGGAATGTTAAAGAAAATTTGATAAAGCACTGATGGCAGAGAAATGGTAGTCACAAAGAAAAAAATTACCGAAGTAAATAATGAGATTACCGGAGGTCATCTGGGCATGAATTAAACCTTGGATAAAATACGCCAATGTTACTTCTGGGTAAATTACATCGATGACGTCAGAGCTTCCTGCCGGAAACGTGTGCAGCCAGTCAGTACCCGAACCAAAGGCAGAATGCAGTAATACAATTTGGGCGTCCCATTTGAGAGAATTGTCATTAATCTCGACTGTCCATTTCCTGAGTTTGAGACGGAGAACAAATACATTCTGGTCGCAATGGATTACATCAGCAAGTAGCATAATCAAGAAGCAACCACGGTGGCGACGGTGCTGGTAAAAAAGCTAAGGTTAACGTGATTCCGAAGTCGAATACGATCAAGACTGGTAAACATTGAGCGACGGGAAAATTCTTGGAACTACTCAGTCCTATACAACCCGGCGACGATTTCGTGCTAACAGTTTGGTTTGGAAGCAGCGTGTAGTAGTCCAGCTTATTAGTGGTATTAGTGTTTTTGTAAGAATACAAGAGAGAAATAGTCATTGTTTCCTATGAGTGCTTCTTTTAAATTAATGGAATTATATTGAATCTCAAGATATGTGGTTTAAGGTTTATTAATATGTACTTAAGTTTTGTGGTTATTTCTAATGTTATAGTATATCACCTTCATACTAACTTTTAAGTTGGTTGCTTGTATTTTCTGCTTAGTGCGAAATATCAAAAAAATGCATTCTCAAATCCCAAAATATTTTTGAAAACATGTAGGTATTTACTAATGTTTAAAAATATTATATTTAATATTTAGTTTTGATTTAATATAATGTTAATATTTTGAAGTGCTTTGATTTTTTTATTTTGAGAAATATAACTATGTATTATTTAAATATATGTACTAGTTGAGAAATAGTACTTTTATTATTCACTGACAGTTCTTCCTATCTTTATATTCGATTTGATCATTACAGACAGTGACGATCTCTTTGTCATTAAGAACTGCAAACTGCAACTACTCCAGCTATTTGTCACCTTTTTAATCAATATTAAAACGTAGCACAGCTACAACATCACAACCTCACAGCAATAAAAGAAGGGTTGAGATTTTACAATTTGATTAAACTATTACACTTTAATATCCCAATTTATTTTATTTAATTTGTTTTTATTCTGTCTGCAAATTATTTTATATTTAATACAATTTATTATAATTTACAGGACTTACCTGCCCAGTATTTTTTGATGGCTGGTCATGTTGGCCGGAAACTCCAGCTGGATCAACAGCAAATCAGTCTTGTCCTGATTTCATTCCATATTTTGAACCTTCAAGTAAGTTTAACAAATACCCCTGCACTAAAATACATTTATATCTTTACATAGTGGCTTCTGTTTTCTGTCCCTCTATATGGTTAAATCTTTTACACTACAGAATGGATTTTAATGCGGGTTTTAACCGACTTCAAATAAAGAGAGGTTCTCAATTCTGTATCTATGTTTTTTTATGTTTGTTCAGCGATTCCTCGCAAACGGCTCAAAGAATTTCGACCGTTTACACTGGATTCTGTTTCGGGGAATTGCGAAGTGGTCTAGTACCTTTGTTTAGAAAATGGGGAAAAAAATTTTTAGTGACTTTCTTATACACTATGCCTTGGTGGAGTCGCCAGTATTAAAAATACGGAAAAAAAAAATTTGGAACTTGGAACAAATCCCGAAGTGGTCCCATATTTTTTTCAATAACATAGCTTGTACCGTTTCCTAGAAAATTGGGAAAAACTTATAGTACCGACTTTCTTATAGAGTAAACTGGTGGAGTTGCTGGATTAAAATATAATTTGATCAAGTGCGAGTTGGACTCGCATACTAAGGGTTCCGTACCACCTTCAAGATTCTAATATTCCAGTTTCAGACAAGCAGGCGATGAGTGCATTTTCTTACATTTACCCTAATACCTTTTAAAGGAAGCGTTTTAAATTTATAAAAAATATACACTTTCATTTTCCACACAAAGACTTTTTATTTTGTCTGCTTCAGGATTCGCTTCGTTTTTATAAGAATACATATGTATTTAATTTTCTAATTTGGCCCCCAAAAATTAACATTAGAGTTTTATTTTACTAATAAACTTTCAGGGAAGCCTTTTATAATCTACCGTCTGGATTTTGAGGCTCTGTAGATTGGAAAATAAAGGGCAAAATAGGTCAAGTTTTAAATTATAAATTATTAAATCTGTTATTCAAATTATTTAAAAATCCAAATAAAATATATTTTTCAAAATTTAAATAGTGTAGTTTCTAAAGTGGGAATTAAGTCAATGTTTAATATTTTTGTTAACATCTTTTAAACAAATTATTTAAAAATGTGATATATTTGTAATTCACATAATGAGCCTTTTATCTGATATATTACATAAAATTACTATGGGTGTTTTCTAATAATTTTCTTACAAATTTCGAGTGAGCCTCAGTACCCCTAATTATTTTCAAAGTTTTAGGTAGTATGGTTTCGGAAATAAAGCAAGAAATGAGAGTGTTTTATATCTTTATGTTAATATCTTGTAAACAATTAATTTTAAAAATATGAAAAATATATATTTGTATTCTTCATAATGAGCCCTTTCATTTGATGTATTGCATGATGCGCTAAAAAAATTCTATAATTTGGCCATTAACGATGTTTGATAAGAATTTTATATGTTATGAAAAATAAAGATATCTTACTTTTAAGCAAAATTAATATTTGCTGACAAACCTCATATACAGTTGAAAAAGTGACATGTAATGATTACAGTACGAGTATAGGTTCGCGACCATGCAAATACTTTTATGAAGAATAAGTTTTTCTCTAAATAATATTCATAAGAACGTTTTCCGTTTGAATTCAACTTATGAAGAAACACAGTATATAAAATCCAGCGGAGAACCTCCGCCTTGAAGTTAATTAGCTGACATTAATTTCCAATAATCTTTCAATTTATTACAATTTTTTAATAAGAGAGCACAATTGAATGCAATGTTTCAATTCTAATAAACTCTGCTTGATTACAATTTGAAATATTATAAAAAATAAAGGTACCTCAAGTTTTAACAAAATTGATATATTTTTTGAAACCTAGTATATAGTTGGAAAAGTTACAGAAAAGTTACAGAAATACTACAATTTTTAGTGCAATGGCATAAGTAGATGTTGTTTTTCATTCTATTTGATGAAAATTTTAGATCTTAACAAATGAAGATCACAAACCTCGTCCACAGTTAAAAAAGTGACATGGAATGATTACTGTTTACGTTTTAAACCATGCAAATATGTTTATGACACATAACATTATCTCTTAAAATTAGAAAAGAAAACATTTTGATTTATGATTATACACTGTATATACGTGTTATATCACACTTCAATTAATTAACTTTTTAAAAAAGATTTTTTTATTAAAACAAATACCATTATAACTTTGAAATAAAAAATTAAACTTGTTTCTAACGGATCATGTAATATATCAAATCACAGGGCTCATTATGACGACTACAAGTATATTTTTTAAGTTTTTTAAAATGAATATTTTAAAATATATTTAAAAAAATATATTAAAAAAATTACCCATTCCCCCATTTATTCCCCAAACTATAAGATATAATTCTTTTTGTTTACAGAAAAATTACAAAGAAATCCCTAATATTACCAATATTAATATTAGGGAAATCCCTAATATTACCAATATTAATATTAATATCCCTAATATTACCAATATTAATATTAGGGAAATCCCTAATATTACCAATATTAATATTAGGGATTTCTTTGTAATTTTTCTGTAAACAAAAAGAATTATATCTTATAGTTCGGGGAATAAATGGGGGAATGGGTAATTTTTTAATATATTGTTTTAAATATATTTTAAAATATTCATTTTAAAAAACTTAAAAAATATACTTGTAGTCGTCATAATGAGCCCTGTGATTTGATATATTACATGATCCGTTAGAAACAAGTTTAATTTTTTATTTCAAAGTTATAATGGTATTTGTTTTAATAAAAAAATCTTTTTTAAAAAGTTAATTAATTGAAGTGTGATATAACACGTATATACAGTGTATAATCATAAATCAAAATGTTTCTTTTTATTAATAATTTCTAAGAGATAATGTTATTCGTCATAAACATATTGCATTGTTTAAAACGTAAACAGTAATCATTCCATGTCACTTTTTTAACTGTGGACGAGGTTTGTGATCTTCATTTGTTAAGATCTAAAATTTTCATCAAATAGAATGAAAAACAACATCTACTTATGCCATTGCACTAAAAATTGTATAAGTATTTCTGTAACTTTTCCAACTATATACTAGGTTTCAAAAAATATATCAATTTTGTTAAAACGTGAGGTACCTTTATTTTTTTATAATATTTCAAATTGTAATCAAGCAGAGTTTATTAGAATTGAAACATTGCATTCAATTGTGCTCTCTTATTAAAAATTGTAATAAACTGAAAGATTATTGGATATTAATGTCAGCTAATTAACTTCAAGGCGGAGGTTCTCCGCTGGATTTTATATACTGTGTTTCTTCATAAGTTGAATTCAAACGGAAAACGTTCTTATGAATATTATTTAGAGAAAAACTTATTCTTCATAAAAGTATTTGCATGGTCGGAAACGTATACTCGTACTGTAATCATTACATGTCACTTTTTCAACTGTATATGAGGTTTGTCAGCAAATATTAATTTTGCTTAATAGTAAGATATCTTTATTTTTCATAACATATAAAATTCTTATCAAACATCGTTAATGAGAATTATAAAATGCATCTAATTATGCTGCATCACTAAAAATTGTATAATAGATCTTAATGTCACTTTTTCAAATTGTGTACTAAGTTTGATAAAGAATATAAATTTTAATATTATATTAAAATAAATACATTGATGTAATTTTCACCTAAATTTATTTACTATTGACAATTGTTTCACCAGGTTACTGGCTTCTTCAGAATACAACGTAAGACTAACAGTTAAATCCCTTAAACTATTACAAAAAACTATGGTAATTTAATTACAGAGGTATTTAGAGGATTATTGACAATAATCTAGAAAACAAGTTATTCTATTCAACAGTAAACGAGATTCGTCAAGCTAATAAACGAAAGTAAAATATCTTATGTTAGGCAATATCGAAAAAGTTAATTAGACTAAAAATTGAAAATAAATTACATTTAATAAAAAACAAAAACCGACTTCAAAAAAAATTAACCAAAAAGCATGATATAATTTTTTGCTATCACAATTCAATACTTTTCTGAAGTCGGTCCCAATTTGAAAAGCGAAGTTGCAAAGTACAACTTATAAATGTACTTCCCAAAATAGTTTCACTTTAGCTTGGCACCGACTTCATAAAAAGTATTTAATTGTTGTAGCAAAAAATCATTTCATGCTCCTTGGTTAATATTTTTTGAGTCAGTTTTTGTTTTTTTTTTCAATGTGTTTATAATTTTTATTGTCATAATTTATTTAAATATGACTATAGTTGTTCGATCAGCGCATTGCTGCTATACTTGCTTGGCGACCGTTACGTGAGAGAATATGACACATCCTTACATCCTTACATTTAGTATCCAGATAAACACGGTATGTGCCCTGCTAATGCGTCAAACATTCAACGTTGTAGGCTTAGATTTAAGCGTTGACTGTTTTTCACATTGCCAGATATATGTCCCACTTTCGTCTCATTAAAAAAAAAAAATTTTATATAAAAAAATCCTGTAATACAGTCTCATTATAATTGTAATGATATTAATCACTCCATACACAAGTTTTAGTATAATTAAAGTTTTGAGTGAAACTATAAGTTAGTAATATTTGCTGTTAAACAATACTAATGTCAACTAGAGCCAAATTCGAACACAGTGGTATTGATTAGTATATCTGTATTACACATATGCAAGCTATAATTTACTTTCCATCCAGTCGAGCAAGAAAATCTTACTTAAAACTCTATTGATAAACAAAATACTAAATATAAATTTATCGATGTGGCGTAAAAATATAAATTAGGATAGTATCTGATTACGAGAGTTAATAAAGTTGATTAATAATTTAATCAAATTTTCTGCCAAATATCAGTCTGCACTTAAACATTAAATCATTACTAAAATAACAAAAGTAAATTGCAGTAAAACTAATTTAAACACAAGTATGAATGACGACTTATTTAGGAATGCATTATGATAAGTGCAAATTTTTCGGAATTTAATAAATTGTGACGGGAACATAAGAGCACGATTTCAAAATAAGTATAACTATAATCCTTAAAAATCATTAAATGCAGATGCTACAATTTAATTGATTAAAGATATAAAGTGGAGTTCGAATACTCAGCTTGAGTTTTTTAAATTCAAGGAAATTTGAAGGGAGTTTTTGTCGTATGTGTAATAATTTCAATACTAAATCAGAAAAGGGAACTTTAAGCATTTACAAACCCCATCTGGATTATCAGTATATGCTGTCCGAAAATTGGGTTCGCTGTTTAAAATTGAAATTCCGGATATTTTTGAGGGCGCAGGAGGGACGTAATATTTTACTAGATTTTTAGATAAACAATTCAAATAATATGGGTTCGACAAATATTAACTTTCAGCATTAGAAACGTGATTTGGTATATTGTTTTAGTAGATAAAACAAACCTACTTGACTTAGCAATTCCTAACAACAATAATATAAATATTAAGCAGGTTAAAAAAAAACCAAATACAGGGATTTGGAATTTCAAATAAAAAAACAGTGGGACATGAACAGCACAATTGTCATTTCAACAAAAGGAGAAGTCTCAAAATATCTACAACAGTTTAAAATACCCTTTTGATATCTAGTTTATCTGGAGCTTAGTGAATTTTCCCCTAAACTCATTCTATGTGTGGCTTAGAGGGAGCATGCATGCCATACATCGTATGGTAAAGAATAATAAGTACAGCAGTCGTATTCTGTAAATCGATATAATTATAGGGTCAGTATGGAACACAAAATTATTATTAATTGTTTTGTGATTCCTACTCGCTCTTTGCATTATAATGACATATCTTTTGTTCGACGAGAGCACGTACCAACGGTTTGAAAACTTTTCCACGAATCTGCGATCTCGACAAGTTGCTATGCCAACACTAAATTGGCGGAGAATTTTTCTAACTGTTCGAAGTATTGGCACTTTGTCTGTATGAACAAACCTATTACGTCCCGTTTCTGTTCGATCATAACAAGTTACAGAATACCGGTGCAGGAGACTGCAATAATATAATAATGGAATGGTCAGTGAACTACATACCAAACAGTTAACTACGTAATAATGCATATCAGTACTTTACTCAGTCCTATCTACATAGGTTGTCCTTTGGTAAGAGGTGCATAAGGAAACTAGGCATCTTGTGTGGATGGATAATTATGTCCTTTATAAGAGATGTTAATATTTTATCGCGAAACGAATTTCGACATCCAGGAGTTTCAGCAAAATCTAGCTCTCAGAGACTCTAAATTGCGAGTCGTACTGTAGGTATCGCCGTTTCCCTGTGATTCCAAGGAAAGAAATCACACGAAAAAATTCGTAGGTTTACTAAAACCTGTCAAATAAATTACGATACTAACTTTTCGAGATTTTTCAATCCATTGCACTCAAAACAATGTATTGTTTCTACTCGAGAACCTTCATCAGTTGCGCTCCCCTCAACTGATTGAATTCTCGAATAATTATTTATGTATACAGGGTGACTGTTTTTTTGATGATCAGTATGTGGATCTCGGAAACTAGCGGAGATAGAGCAGTGGTTAAATTGGAAAAGATGTGCAGTTTTACTGGCCCAATTTGATGGGATTTTTGTAAAATGTCATGGCTTACTAGATATTTTGAAAAAACGAAATTCTGTCGATTTATTCAAATACCTAGCTCCTTTATTTTTGATTTTATAAAAAAAGTATAAGTATCAAAATTGAAGGGAATTGTAACCCGAATATGATTGTCATGTCCTCGTTTGCGTGACAGCTCTCGTTTTCGAGATATGAAACTTATCTTTTTTTTTTGAATGGAAACCATAGTTGGCTATGACCTCAAAAAATCGGACATTTTTATAGCTTTTCAACGATATAATTCTCGATATAGTTATTCATAAAATAACGAAGTTATGGAAGCTTTTCTCTCTTATTTTCACTTTTAACCAGCCATGAAAAAGATTTGACGTTTCCTCATTTGAGAGTAATTCCATTAGTAGTGCTGAACTGACAGTCGATATTGACAAGTTTTCGTGATAAAATAGAATATTCTAACGAAGAAAAACTGAATATAGTGGAATGTTATATCATATGCCATAAAAATTCAGTTCGTGCAGCTGCAGATATTTTAATCGTCGTCAATCTGCTCTATGTACATTTAAGAGGCTTTACTATAGTTTACGCAGATATGGATCTTTTACTAAACCACCAAAGAAACGTAATAAAATTAACGAAGCAGCACAAATAAATGTTTTGGCAATGGTAAATCAAAATCCTTCTACGTCAACTCGTGAGATTGCGGCAGAAGCTGGCACATCTCAACGAACTGTAGTTAAGGTACTGAAAGCGCACAAGTTCCACCCGTACACACTTTAAGTTTCTCAAACTTTGCATGCCGGTGACGAACATCGACGTATTTTGTTTTGTACATGGTTCAGAGACATGTGCCTTGACAATCCACAGTTTTCATTAAAGGTTTTATGGTCAGATGAAACTAGATTTACTACCTGCGGTATGTTCAATAGACACAATGAGCATATCTGGGCTAAAGAAAACCCTTTCCATGTAGAACACAGACGACCCCAGATAAAATTTGGTTTTAATGTTTGGTGTGGTATCATAGGGTCTACTATTCTTATCTATGACGAATCACGTACTGGGGAGCGCTACTTGCATTTCTTGCAATACACTTTTCAAGACATGTTGCATAATTTGAGTTTGAGAACTCGTTTAGAAATTGAGTGGTTCCAACATGATGGAGCAGGTGCTCCATCATGTTGGAGCAGGTGCTCATAACTCGTTATTAGTAAGACATCACTTAGATAATATCTAACCAAACTCTTGGATAGGAAGAAATGGCACACGCGAATGGCCACCCCGGTCTCCCGATTTGGCAGTTATAGACTTCTATTTATGGGGTGCGCTAAAAAACAAAGTATACAAGAGAAAGTATGGGACAGTTGGTGACTTAAGGGAGGCGGTATCACAAGCAATTGATAGGCAGTCTGTGAGGAAAGCGGTAATGTTAATCTTAAAAAGATGCAATTTTTGTCTAAATAACAATGGTGGACTTTTCAAACAAATTTTAACCATTATTATGTACTTTAATTTCTTAAGTTTTTAGTAAGTACCTACTTCCAACATGATGGAGCACCTGCTCATAACTCGTTATTAGTAAGACAACACTTGGATAATATCTAACCAAACTCTTGGATAGGAAGAAATGGCCCACGCGAATGGCCACCAGGGTCTCCCGAATTGGCAGTTATAGACTTCTATTTATGGGGTGCGCTAAAAAACAAAGTATACAAAAGAAAGTATGGGACAGTTGGTGACCTAAGGGAGGCGGTATTACAAGCAATTGATAGGCAGTCTGTGAGGAAAGCGATAATGTTAATCTTAAAAAGATGCAATTTTTGTCTAAATAACAATGGTGGATTTTTCGAACATAAATTTTAACCATTATTATGTACTTTAATTTCTTAAGTTTTAGTAAGTACCTACTTATTTAGTTTTGAACGCAAGACTATATTGTTTCTAATCGAGAACCTTCAACAGTTGCGCTCCTCTCAAGTTATTGAATTATCGAATAATTATTTATGTATATAGTACATATAACTGAATTTAATATTTTATCGCGAAACGAATTTTTTCGTGTGATTTCTATCCTAGGAATCGCAGGGAAACGGCGTTACACACAGTATGACTCGCGATTTGAAGTCTCTGTGAGCTAGATTGTTTTGAAAGTCCTGAATGTCGAAGTTAGTAAGAGATGTTAATGTTTCGTGGGTGACGTATAATAAGTATATTAATTCCAGTAATTTTGAACTTCCATCTGGTCCTGGTGCTTTCCAGTTATGGAAGTGCATCTTGTCACAATTTTGAAATGCAGCCTCTTCCTCATTGATCCAGCTGGCTCTGGAGTAATGAAATATTATTGTAGAAAGCTGTGTTTCTAGAATTAATCGATGGTCGTTTTACTGGGACAGCTAAGGACTTCATTGTTAATGATGTTGTTGAGTTTTCTATAGAGCCCGTTTTATGATGTCCGGAATAGTGTGTTGTACCTTCTAAATCGACTTGTGTAGACGGAGAGCTTTTGTCGTAGAGTCTCCAGACACTGCTGAGTTGTGATGTTTCCTCTATCCCACTGACCGTCCATTCTGTTGTTGTCCACGATAGTCTTGACAAGTCTTTCTATTCTGTCATTACTGACCACTCGTTGCTTCTTGGTCAGTTTTCCAATGTCTTTCCGAAGAAAATTTATTTTACCTTCAATCCTTCTTTGCTAAGGTGGTATTCGAGGTGTTTGTCTAAATTAGGGAGAGTCTCGCTTTGGTCTTATAATGACTCCCATGGTTCTGCAGGTGGGTATTGTAGCACAGTAGATAATTATGTCTAACTACTCTAACGTATTAATTAGCATCTAAAACACAGTTTAGCAACATAAATTTGTTCAGTGTCTGCAATAAGATACCCAATTTCTTTGCAGTTCTTATTTTAGTAAGAGTCGGTCAAATCTATTCTCAAGCATATCAGCGTTAGTTGGCTGTTCTTGTTGAAGTTGTTGAGTCTCATCCGCTCTTTGTGCCAAACGTATCCCAGGCTCTGGGCCTGTTCTATTTCAACCAAATACTTCGCGCTATTTATTGTAACCAGATCTTCAGCCAAAACAAGGCCATTATTTGAGATGACATAATATTGATCTGCGACTCTATGTTCGGTAACATGAAGTTCAGGGTACCTACTCACGACAGAACTCTTGATGAAGTATTCGCCGATACCCAGTCTTGTCCTGGCCAAGGTTCGTAAATCTGTAAAACGTACGCATTATAAATTCATGGATTGCGCTAGTCCATTCCATGCGCTCTCTTTCCAGTTCCGCTTGAGCGCTGGCTGTTGATCTTGCGCAATACTTTCTGCCGTCGAAGTTTTCGTTATTTTTGACTCCATATCTGTGAGTGTTAGTATAGTTCATTTACAGCGCCGGCTCCAGACATGCCCTGGCGATTCCCTGTCGATCATGGGTGGTGTGACCAATTGACCTTGGTGAACCAGATAACTCGGACCCGTGAGGTTGTCACTTCTCAAATGAAATGATTAAAAACCAGACCATCCCGTGGGGGTTGTGGGAAGGAAGGCTAGGTAGTAGGTGAGCCGATAGCTGCCCCTCCAGTCGCCTCTTATCAGAGGTGGTACCATGGTGCTATTCTAACCCGGCCACCACAGGGTTTGGAGGATAAGCTTTATTCCAGGAGTCTACAATAATATAGTATCGGAACGGTCAATGAGCTCCATACCATACAGTTAACTACTTACTAATACATGTAATTTCAATAATATCAAACGAAGCACTAAAATATAGAAAAAAATAATTAATGAATTTACAGACGAAAGTAATAATGATATCAATAAGACAAAATACATATGATTATAAGTTCTTTAAACAATATAAATGTTTTAATCAGTTCAATATCTTCAAATTTAGCGACAAAACTTCGAATATAGTGAATATGTAAATTAAAACTTAAAAATTAATATTAAAGTTTGTTAACATATAACACCGGCACACACAAAATAAGTGGTCTGTGCATTAGCCAGACCCATCTAGGTCTACATATTTTGATGCCCTGAATCCGATTCCGAGGTCTCTTTGACATGTTGACCTCCAGAATGTGAATAAATTGCAAAAAACATTAAAAATGACACTCTTCGATTTTCGATGTTGAGCATTTTGATATTTTTGGTTTTGTTTTTGCAATTTTCTTAAATATTGGAAGAGCCAACGGACTATATGCAGTCGGATTCAGCGCATCAAAATACATAAACCTAGATCGGTCGCCTCAAATGCAAAGACTACTTTTTTGCGTGCCGGTGTAATTATAATGATTTGCTTCTACCAAACAAAAGATATTCTAAAATGCATTTTACGTGAGCAAATTTGATAGGATTTTCTAAATATGCCAATGTTATCTATACTTTTTATGTTCGGGATTAAACTGTTGTTAAACTTGACGAGCCACATTGTTTGGCTAATTTTCATATGTAGAGGTTTTTTGGTGCCGGTAATATTGACTGATGCTGTATATTATGGTCATGATATTGAGCATTTGAAGTGAATATTTCAATATTGAGTTTCACACACGTTAGTATTTCAAATATATATATAGGCATGGAACAGTTAATAACACAGGTCAACATATGATCTAAGCGGGAACACGGCATGCCATATGGGGTACTAGGGGTTTTTCGGGTCGCTGATTACGATGAGAGGTTGACCTTCATCACGTTAGGGTCAAGGGCATTCGAAGGTCAAACCGAGAGAGTTATACCTAAAATTCTGAAAAAATTCTTGCTTATATTTTTGAGGTCTTTGAGTCCGAATCCATAGTTTGTTTGACTGCGCTTTTTCCCAGAGCTCATTTGAAGGTCAAATCGAGAGAGTTCTACCAAAAAATCTGAAAGAATTCATGCTAAGGTTTTGACGTCTCTGAGTCCGAATGCGTAATTTGTTTGACCTTGCGCTTTTTCCCAGAGGTAATCTCAAGGTCGTTTGAACGTCAAATCGACAGAATTCTACAAACAAATCTGAAACAAATGTGTGGTTGCACCCAAGACACCTCCACGCGGTGACGGTGGGCAACGGATTTGTTTTACCATCCAGAGAAATCCCTGGGTAGCGACTTTCATGCCGTCATGGCAACCTCAAAGAAAAAAAATTCGAGAGAGGACTTCGGAAACCCAGAATCGGCGGCTGGTCAGGGTGGGAAGGCGGACCCGCAGGCGTCGTCATCATGCGACCGTTGCTCAAGGTTGGTGCTACACTTTGTCAATGTAGAGTCCAATGCGACAAGTCAAAATCCTTAAAAAAGTGGCAAAGGCGAGTGCCCTTGCCTTAACTGGCCGGGATCATAACCTTGCCTTAACTGGCTTGGATAAGCTAAAACAAACTATGGATTGGGACTCACAGATCTTAAAAACAAAAGCAAGAATTTTTTCAGTTTTTTTTTGAGGAACTCTCTCGATTTGAACTTCAAAAGCCCTTGACTTTGACGTGATGAAAGTCAACCGACCCTCTTATCGTAATCAGCCACCCGAAAAACCCCTAGTACCCTATAAGGGACGCCGTGTTCCCGTATAGTTCAAATGTTGACCTGTGTAATTTTAGATGATATGTAGCAAACTTTAAAAATATCAACACTACTAACCTGATATACTAAGTTGAAATGATCAACAATTGTAATAATCCATTAATGATCAAATATACCTACACAAAATAATCAAATGTTAACAAAGGCAACAAGTAAAATGTTCTAGTGTTGTTGTGATCCATAAACATTCTCAATATATCAAAAATCAGAAATAAGGTTCTTAAATGTGAAAGACTCAAATTATTGGAGTATGACCAGATCAAAATTAGTCAATAAACGTAATGCTAGACTGAAATCTGAAGCAAACATTCAGTTAAAAAACAAAAAGTGTTTAATTACAATTAAACTTCAAGAAAATATCATTTAAAATTTCATATATCGGTAAACTAATCTCTGTACATAAACAGATATAAGTCGACGTTGCTAGCTCTAACAAAGCTTTAACAAACTGCCAAATATTGCCAAAATCTAATAATGATATGCAAAGTTTAGCTCCACACGAAATTTATAAATACCTAATTCACTTGAAGAAATTGACAATCAAATGTATTACTAAATAATCAAATACTTTACTAAATTTAATCAGTTCAAAGTGTTAGTTGAATAAATTTTCGTTCGGGTGAAAAGTAAATTATGATCAAAAGATTAATATACTGAATCAAATTATAACGTTACCTTGTTAAACAAGTAGTCACAACACTCAGCTGTCCTCTGGGAAGTCGAAGACAAAATGTGCCGTCGCAGCTTCATAAAATGGCAAATAAGATTTTCATTTCCCAATCAAACAGAATGGAACTCGTTCAATTGACTACAGGACGTGCCAAACTTAGGCAATCTCAGCAGCTTCAGCAAACTAAGTGAAGCTCATATCCCCATATAGGTACTGAAGATAAACAAAGTCTAGGGTGGGTTAAAGGCCTTAAATACGATGATAAATTGCTGGTTGACCAGTTAGTCAATCAGGAAGATTGGCGAAAGTACACACAGACACTCAGCAATCAAATCCTCACGAATGAGACACTGTTTCTACTAATTTCCCAAAATATCATCAAACTACTAATGGAAACACCAATTATACGTTGCTGAATTAGGACATCGACTAGAGTATGAGTGGTGTGATTGCCTGTATCCTCACAGCGAGGATTGTTTCCGCTAAAATCCAAAATATCACCAAACCGCTCACGAAACCAATCATTAAAGTGTATCCAACTAAACCCCAATTATGGATGGCACAAAGTTGCCAGTACAAATTCTGATTACACTTATAGACATCTATCACCACACTTTGAGTCTCTCTAAGTACTACTCCACACACATCATCTCGTTAACCGGCAACAACCGTACTCAACACCAGCAATTTCGTGGAGATCATTCACTCAAATTAAGAAAAGAATAGGTCCCAGAATTAATTCTCGAGGAACTCCAAGAAATATTCCTTTTCAGAGGAAGTACCTTCGATGTGTACTAGTTATTTTCTGTCGGAAAGAATCCACACATTTATTTTTCCTCGCATTCCGATTCTGTCAAGCTTCCTCATGAGGATCTCACAGTTTATCATGTTGTTGTATAATTGGAGAGTCACCATTTTTAAATAATGGTAATTAAGTGAACTTGTGGTACAAGTATATATTTTCCAACCAATTTAAGTATATTGGAAGAAATTTCTTCAACTCCAATTGAATTAGAAGGCTTAACATCCCATTATGTTATTATAGATACTTGACTGATGTGTTGCAAAAATGGGCATCGACTATTTTATTGAATTAGTCAGGTAGTCTATATTTTCATGATTTGCCAACAAAACATTGTTACTTTCAGTTATTCTGTAGGGCTTTGCAATAAAGTGGTTTTAAAGTAATCGCAAATTTCATTTGAATTCATCTCCAATTTTCCATCAGTTCCGAGTGAACCAATACCTTTATTTTTGATATTTACTTTTAAGATTATTATTTTCCACGCAACCTTAGGTTTACTGACAAAGTGCGCAAAAATATTGTCATTAAACATTCTCTTAGCGACGGTGATAACTTGGCTATATACTTTTTTGTACTTTTTACAGTGGTTTGAAGTTATCAGTCCTTTGTGCTTCCACAGATAATGAAGATCTTTCAGGTTTTATGCTGATTTCCGCATTTCCATGCATTCAGCTGTTGTGCAAATGTCACTTTCTTCAAAGGAAATGCGACATATATGTATTGTCGTAGAATAGTTATAAAAGTAAATCCATTTTTGACTTTGTACTATCAGTCTATCTTTTTTGACTTACTTTACCTATAAATTGTTGGTAGTTAATTTAGTTATATTGCCTTACAATTCTTACAGGCGGCTTATAAATAAACCCACTTATGTCTTAGAGATTGGCCTGAATTGGTAGATAAACCTTGAAAATGCATTTTATAATGGCCACGAAATTCATTGAATGGAAAGTTAGTACAAATATAATCTATAGCAGAGCTGTTTTTGAGTGAATACCTTGTCGGTTCATTAACGCAACAATAAAAACCGCAGCTGCCTCAAATATATACCAGAAGCAATTTTTCTATTGAATTTATGAGTAATTCTACGTTTAAGTCTCCACACAGTAAATTGATGTTTCAAGGAATCTGTTAAATTGTTCCATAAAGGATTGAGAATCTATAGAGAGTGATCTGTGAATACAAAATATCTGAAATTTTGAATTCAAGTCCACATACCGCAAAAGTTTTCTCAAAAATTTAGAAATATTTTTAATTTCATAGACATTATTTACTGATTCGTCTTGCTGAAAATCAAAGAAACCAAAATCCATAACCAAAGTCGCTTTTGCATTTTATTTAAACAAGTAAAACAAAAATTTTTGTTTAGCCCGATCAGAGTATTTCCCACCTAGAAAATCTGGAAAAACTTCTAAAAAACGCCACTTTTGTAATACTCATATCTTAGACAATTTCGAACTTCTAGAACAGATATTTCAAAGATATTTCACAAGTTAGACCGATAGTAATTTAGCGAACGGATTTTGAAAGTAGATGTGATATACAGTAACTTGCCTATCTTCGATTTCGAGTTCATGAAATGTGTTAAACACTACCGATCAACTACCCATCTTGTATATAGAGAGAAATAATGGAAACACATATGAACTGACGGAGAACTTTGTTGTCAAACTGACAATTCCTATTAGTATTCAAAATGAAATGAAATACTTGGATAGCTAGTGCTTAAAAATTTCAAACAAAGGCTATATAATCAATAATAATAGTAAAAAGAATAATTTGATATCACAAAAAATATTAAAAAAACGAAGCAATTTTTGAAACAACATCCTAATGTAAAAATTTGGGAAGCAGACAAAACAAATAAAACGGTAGTTATGTACCCAAGTGAATATGAAAAAAGGATAAAGAGTATTTTAACTGATAACAAACTTTATAAAAAGTAAAGGTAGATCCAAGAAAGACATAAGAAAAAACACTAATTAATTAGTAAAATGTTGGCGAGAAAATAATTATATTTCTCCAATTTAGTCAAAACATTAAAAAATCATAATGCGCTCCCGCCTAAAATATATGGACTGCCAAAGTTACATATAGAAACAGTGCCATTAAGACCAATTGTCTCTTATATCCAGTCCCTTTTCAATGAACTTGCCCGTTTTCAGAAAACAGTACTAAAAAATGTAGTAGTAAATAAAAAGCATTAAGATTCCAAAGAATATTATACATCTGTCGATAGATGTTGTGTCATTATACACTAGCATTCTAAATAAGCTAGCTCTAAATTCAATATAAAAAATGGAACAAAATAAGTGCGTTTAACGTAACCTATCCTAAGGATGAGTTTTAAGCTCAATAAACATTGAATTCCACTTACTTCTCTTATAATGGTACTTTTTACAAACATATCGATGGTTATGCCATGGGCGCATCTATTTCAAGTATGGTTGTCTAGTTAGGGATGGAAGACCTAGGAGAACAGATCGTATCAAATATTACGTATCAGTCTTTTATAGAGACTAGCGGTCGCCCAGTGGTCGAAATTTGACCAAAATCATTTATAAATTTCAAGATAATATACTTATATGCATTTGCATATTAGCACTTTTTTGTGTACCTATGCTAAATAGTTCACTACCATTATGATTCCGAAAAAAATATTTCGCCAAGGATAATAATGTACATGTAGGACGCTGAGGCATATTCAATAAGCAAAATCGAATACCGTTCTGTTCCTGAATAAAAAATAACATTCAAATTTTCATTCCCTTATAATATTATTGAATTAATTTACAATACAAATACACTTCGAGAATTGAAAATGTCAATAAAAATCAAGAATTTATATAAAAGCCTTGATTTGAATTATTAGAAAATATATGAAATAATTTTGTCTTCTAGCGGTGGAAGGTTAATGGTGCTAGTTCAGCTATTATGGAGTAGATGGGGCAATAACTGTTATTAACGTAAAATGTTGGCCGTTTTAATTAGCAATTAAAAAATTTAAAAATCGGTTCACAAATAAAATGAAATAGTACCGAACTTTTACATTTATATTTGTGTATTTACATATAGTTTTTTAATAAAATACACTTATTTAAAATGAGAATATGTTCATTTTAGGCAAGTCATTCACCCTGTCTTAAGAGGCAGGATTTTGCAGGCATGGTAAATCAAATAATAAATTAATATTAAAAAAAAGTAATATTTTTAACTTTAGTTTCCCAAAATGTTTTACGGTTATTCAGATATTTCACAATTACGATTTCAATTTCTAACAAGAAACGAACTCATAAGTAACTATGAAGATGCAGTATAAATAAATAGGTACATAAGTATTTACATATTAGTACACCTTAAACTACACTGTATGTATAATCTCAATAACTTCAATTTAATACACAAAGTTGACGGAGACTTTTCGGTTTTATATCAAAAATATAACGAAATACAATGCACTTGCTGATAATTTATGTTATATTATACTTTTGATGTTGACAATTTTTGTAAGTGCATTGAAATTTCAAATAATATATTGATAATTTTCACATTGAAATGAAAAGGTACATTAACCTAACGGCTAACAATGTTATGATATGTCAAAATGAAATCAAAATAATCAGATTCGCTAATACGATTCAAAACGAAGATGGCCGAGAACAGAAATATTGCCATGATGTCAAATATAACTATTTATCTTAAATCTCCCTAATTGTATTGTTACGAAATTTACCTAAGCCGACTCTGTTTCATTTCAGTACGACATCGATCGTTTCTAGGATAAAAAATGTTCTCAAAATGGCTCGGCGGCTGTAAAGTTGATGATTGATTATACGAGAATTTTCGATGCTGGTTTTAAAAGGACCGACCCAAAATCGCGGCAGTCAGTTAGTACAGCAAACAGCTTATATGTAATGTTATTGTGATTTAAATCAGCTGTTCTGTATAATTTGATGTAAGTAAAAGTTCTAGAAAAGTGAAAGTGAATATTAGTTGTGAAATTTTAATTGAACCCACAAAATCTATAACAATTTGATGTCAGAGGTGGGATTAAGTAATTTAATTTATGTAAACCTGTAGCATGGAAAAAATGGACGAAACTACCAAAAAAATAGTCAAGCAGGTTACGGAGGGACTAGACGAAATAATAGCCCAGATTCTGGAAAAACGTGACAAGAAGGAGAAACAACATCAAGAAGAAATCCAATAAAGGCTAGTGAAATCTTTTGATGAAAAAACAACAAATCTTATTACCACGATGAAAGAAAAACAACAAAATTTATTGGAAGGATTGTTCTCGAAATTTGAAGAAAAACACTACCACTACTGTGGATACTCTTGAAACCAAAGTAGATGACCTCGATTCCATCCAAAGTAAAATAAAATTTGAAATTAGTTCCATTAAAAACACAGTACAAAGCGAAGTAAGTGAAGTACAAGATAAAAATAGTGCCCTCCAAAACAAGGTAGAAACCGAAATTAAACAATTACAACAAGATTTGCAGAGAGGGAAATACCAGCACACTCTGAGTACCAAAGGTTCTTTTAGTAAACCACCCACATTTGGTGGCAGTTCATATTGTCCCATGTATAAACGGCAATTTGAGGCTGTGGCTACAGCTAATGGATGGGATAATCACGAAAAATCTACTTCTCTGGTAATTTCGTTAAGAGGTCCGGCCCTAGAACTCCTCCAAAGCATTCCCAGTCGATGAACAAGGCAATTTTGACAAGATAATCGCCATTTTTGACACGAGATACGACAATCAATCCTTGTATATCAAGGTATACCAAGCTCAACTCAGTGGGAAAACGCAAAAATCAGGTGAAAACCTCCAAGAATTCGAAGCAGAGATCAGACGGTTAGTACACTTGTCCTACCCAGACCTGCTAGAGGAAAACAAAGATCAATTGGCCACACAGAGTTTCATAAACGGTATCAGAGATACGAAATCTAAGACTAAGTGGCGTCAAGAAAAGTAATGAAGCTTTACTTCGGGCGTTAGAAGTAGAGGCCGTTGTGAACATGTCCAAACCAAGAGTGCGAGCAGTTTCCTTCAGCCAGGACAAACCAGAACCATCTCTCCAGACAGTTTTGTCCGGAATCCAAAAACTTCTAGAACAATCACAAAGAACTGACCACAGAGGAGCATGCTACCGGTGTGGACGGACAGGACACTTTTAACGTGACTGCAGAGTGAGACTACCTGAACGATCACTAACCAGAAGTAGCCAAAAGAACAACCTCACCAACCAGGGAAACTGCAATCAGTCAGCATTAGGGGGCGAATGCTGACTAACCCTCCACCGGCCCCCAGGACACTTTTCATCCTGAGATTTTGCCGAGATAGCAGCAGCCTAGTCATCGGAGGCACCATCAATGGCCGAGCAATTACCATCACCATCAACACCGGCGCCGCCGTGTCCATTGTCAAGTCCAGGGGTTTGAGAGCATAAGAAATTCGGCCAGTTACCAATAACATCCAGCTCAGAACAGTCAACGGCGAGTCCATGTCAATACAGGGTGAGGCAGATGTCGTGCTACAGATAGGGGACAACATGGTCCGGCATAGGGTCCTGGTAGCGAATATTGAGGACGATTTTATACTGGGTATGGACCTAATTAGCCAGCATGGATTTATGTTTGACCCGAGATATGATGTTCTTCGATTCCTAAATGAGAAATTTGTATTGACACGGCCCGTCAACAGTTCAGTCACTTCCATAAAATTTGTGACAAAAAGTCTTCAGCTATAATTCCCGGTCAAACGGAACAGATTATTCATGGGCAGCTAGACAGCAATCCTGGGAGCTGCGTTGGAATGGCGTAGCCCGTACACTCAGCTCATGACTACTTAGTTGGACGGGCTATAGGTAAAACCGGACGAGAAATACCAATTAGAGTCCTTAATTTGGTCAACAACGACATCAGAATTGCCAATAATCAAGAAATAGCTGGTTTCGAGCCAGTGGAGACCATTATCAATTGCGAAAAAGAGTACCAGACATCGGTAAAGGAGACAGGGCCCAGTAAATAGTTCCTACAACAGTTTGCTGACCATTTGACACACCTTACACCAGGGGAACAGAAGAAAGTCGAGCAATTTATCACAAAACAATGGCAAATTTTCAACAGTCCAGATGGGAGCACCGGTTGAACTATCATCATTCAGCACCGAATTGATACCGGAAAGGCTCAACCCATCAGAATAGCGCCTAGAAGACTACCATTGGGGCAACAACAGACAGTAGAGGAAAACATTGAGTCAGCCCATGGTCCGTTCCCGTCGTACTAGTTAAAAAGAAGGATGGAACCATCCGATTTTGCGTGGATTTCAGAAAGCCGAATGACGTCACCAAGAATGACAGCTACCCACTACCCCGAATTGATGACACTCTGACCGCAGGCTCGCGTTGGTTCTCCACACTAGACCTAAAAAGTGGATATTGGCAGGTTGGTCTCCACGAAAACGACAGAGAGAAGACAGTGTTCTCCACTAGTAAAGGGCTGATATAGTTCACGGTCATGCACTTATTAAGAACTTATTGCGTCACCAGAAAATAACTTCTTGCAATAATAAGGGCTGTAGACCATTTCCACAAATATCTCTATGTTGTCATTTCTTAATCCGAACAGATCATGAAGCACTCAAATGGCTGCTGGACATGAAGACACCGGAAGCACAACTGGTCAGGTGCATGAAAATATTACAGCAATACGATTTCAAGGTGAAACACCGCGCCGGCCGTTTGCACAATAATGCTGATGCCCTATCCAGAAGACCCTGTAGAGCAGAATGCGGACATTAAAGTCGGAACAGCCAGAGGGTATATTCATCAGGCAGATCCGAGTGCAGGCCAATGAAGACTGGACAACGGAACAGTGCATCCAGGACCAAATGGCTGATCCAGACATCGAACCAATTTTGTCACTCAAAACAAGAGGGGCACCCAGGCCATGATGGAACGAGTTAGCTAGATACTCAGGCGTGCTGAAATCGTTATGGGCTCAATGGGACTCTCTAAGAGTAGACAATGGAATGCTCAAGCGAGTTTGGGAAAGCGCTGATGGACGAGAAACCAAGTCCCAACTGGTTGTTCCGAAGAAAAGGTAGCAGCCATCCTGAAGTACATGATGGGATTACCTGAGGCCACCTGGGCATGAATAAAACCCTAGACAAAGTTCGCCAGCGCTACTACTGAGTGAATTACATCGAAGAAGTCAGAGCTTGGTGCTAGTAAGGGCCCGAAGACCCGGACCAAGGGCAGAATGCAGCAGTACAATGTGGGCGTCCCATTTGAAAGAATTGCCATCGATGTCGCCGGTCCGTTTCCCGAGTCTGAGAGGGGGAACAAATTCATACATTCTGGTCGCAATGGATTACTTCAGCAAATGGCCTGAGGCATATGCGATACCCAATCAAGAGGCAACCACGGTGGCGCCGTTGCTAGTAGAACAACTATTCAGCAGGTTTGGCGTCCCGATGGAATTACATTCAGACCAGGGGCGTAACTTCGAATCGAATGTATTCCAGAAGGTACGCACGATGTTGGGGATCATGAAAACGAGAACAACACCATTACACCCACAGTCAGACGGAAAGGTGGAAAGATTCAACAGGACCTTGGAACAACACCTATCCAATGTCGTCAGCAATAACCAGCGTGATTGGGATAAGCATATTCCCCCATTCCTATTGGCATATCGCTCTGTCGTACATAATAGTACATGCCTGACTCCAGCCAGAGTCCTATTCGGAAAGGAGCTGCGATTACCCTGCAATTTAACTTTTGACTCCCCCGAAGAACCTTCCCAAGACATCGACGATTATGCCGACCAGCTCCGACATAACATGCTGGCAATACACGAATTAGCCCGAACGCAGATGTTGGCACCAGTGACCGGATGAAGACGCGATACGACCTCAAGGCCAATTCAGTCGGGTTCCAGGAGAGGGACAAAGTCTGGCTGTACAACCCCCAAAGGAGCAAGGGTAAATCTCCAAAGCTTACACCCGGCTGGGATGGTCCATACGAGGTGGTCAACAAGAGGCTTAATGACGTCGTCTACCGGATCTGTCGAAACCCCAAAGCTAAGTTGAAGGTGGTCCATTTAGATCGACTCGCTCCCTCTCCCATGGAGAGGATGGTTCTGACCAGGACCATCAGAATTAAAGGAGGGGGAGGGGGGCAATGTTACGAAATTTGCCTAAGCCGACCCTGTTTCATTTCAGTACGACACCGATCGCTTCTAGGATAAAAAATCTTCTCGAAATGGCTCGGCGGCTGTGGAGTTGATTATTGATTATACGAGAATTTTCGATGCTGGTTTTAAATGGACCGACAAAAAATCGCGGCAGTCAGTTAGTACAGCGTAGAGCTTATATGTAATGTTTTTGTGATTTGAATCAGCTGTTCGGTATAATTTGATGTAAATAAGAGTTCTAGAAAAGTGAAAATGAATATTAGTTGTAAAATTTTAATTGAACCCACGAAATCTATAACATTATTTATATCATGGGCTTTGTAAGATTAGTTAAATTGTATGAAATTATTAACCTTTAAAGTAGAAACAATATAAATTAAAAGCATAATGTCAAAATAATAAAATATTATCGGAAACGCATTGATCAGTTGCCACACAATACACAATTCTAATTTTAGTTGACAAACCATATTTAGAAACAAATTAAAATTTCAAACTTGCGAGTACCAAATAAATAATTATTATCATATAATATAAATTTTTAAGCCTGAAATCTGAATAGCGTGATAATGTGGAATAACTTTGGGAAACGATAACTTTTTTGTTTAACTTAGTTTGTTTTTTGAGTCAATTCATCTTACGATTTTTATTCCAAGCAATCTGGCGGCACTGTTTGGCATTGTCAGTGTGGACTTAAATCATGAATATTTTATTTTATTTAAAGAATGAAGCAATATTGTAAAAAAACATAAGCACTCTGCAACAAATGCAAACAAATGACATATTAGCAGCATTTAACAGTATGCAATAGAATCCGAATACAACAAGAACATATTTTTTTAGATATGAGATTACATCAAAACAATAGAAATATTTACACCGACTGGTACACAAAACAACCATGGTCTGATAGGTGTTCTAATTTTAATTCAAACAACCCTCTATTACAAAAATGACAGTTATACTAAATCTAATCAACAGAACTATACAATTATCTGATACAGAATACCGACATCGTGCATTAAATAAAGCTAAAGAGGCTAGCCAAAAGAAATGAATAATAACATTTACAACAAACAACTAAAACAACACCACAGGAAGGAAACAACTCATTATCTGAACAAATAACATATTCAACGATTGTTAAAAAAAAGCACGAGAATACTGTAAGTCATAAAGGACACAATTTGTTATCAAAAAATTTCAGCAATTAAAAGACAAAAACTCCAAAGACCAGTAATGTTGTTTATGAAATATCCAGTATAGATTGCAGTGGTATGTACTTAGGTCAAACATCCCAATACCTTGAGAACAGAACACTAACGAAGCTCGAAAATTCAAAAAAGCATTCATTCAATTTCGAAAATACTAAAATTATAAAAACTAAACTAAACACCAGAAAAAGAGAACTGCATGAAATGTTATATATTCAGAGAAATAAAATGTCAATTAATGATAGAACAGATGTTAATTACACGTGCAAAATGTACGCCGCTGCCCTCTAAATGGAATAGAGATAAAATTTGTACAGATGTGTGTGTGTGATGACAGTCGATTTTAAAATGTTATTGTGTTAACTATATGACGTACCATAAATGTTTACAGTTGTTGTAGTAACAATAGTTTTGGTGTTGTGTTGATATACACATGATTGTCTAGTTGGTAAGTTAATTACACCTTTCTGATTGATGACAATATGTTGTTGAAAAAGGACGCATAAGGGTACGAAACGTTAAAAAAAAGATACAAACATATTGACCAAAAACCAAGAATTAGATTTTGAATTAAAAATGTATTTGTCAAAAAAATCTTTGGAAATACACAGTCTATATATATATATATATATATATATATATATATATATATATATATATATGTTAGATGAGAATATTATGCACGTGTACGTTATCAAGTATCGTATTTCGCTGACAGCTTCCTTCGGATCCGTTGAATTCGTTGAAACCGTGGGAATGCAATTCAGCAAAGTAAATGTTATAAATGCGAGACTTGCCATCCCACGGCGTTCATTAAGATAGTTCATTTCATTCAGGTAACTTTTATATTTTGTATTTTTCAATTATTGTTTTGTGTATTAATTAAATCAATTTTTTTAAAAAGTGACTTGTGTTTTAAATAATATAAAAATGGCGCAGTCAGTAGGATTCGTTCAACACGTTTAGAACAAGGATCAAGAAAGAAGACTAACTAAACGTGGCAATTCCTAAATTCATGTGAACGAGGACTTCCCGACCAGGACATAACTGTAAGATAGCTGACCAGGAACACGCACTGAGCTAACCAGTCATCGCTGAGCAGAACAGTCCATGCCAAGAGCATTTACGTATGTACAATAATTGTTTTAAACTTAATGACCACGTTGCTATTTAATTTTTACTTTTAAATCGCAATATCAGTTCAATCGTTTAAAGTTAATAAGACATTTCCTTACCTTTAAAGCAAATTTCGAACCACTTCGGAACCTATCACCAATTATTGTTGCCTTTTGAATTTACCAATACACTTGATATTTATTTAAGGGATATTTGAAATTTAAATTTTATCATTGCTGATTTCATTGCTATACATATTCAGATATTTTATTTGCACTTTATATATGCTTGCATATTTCGTATCTTCCGGAAGGTAATTTAAAATATATTCACTACTCGCCTTAATCTACTATTTTTTCCATTTACATTTTACGTGAAAACTGTTGACTCGATTTCATTTTATATCTAAATAACTATAAGTAACCATGCCTGAAACACGCCAGGGAACGGTAGAACCATACAAGATCTCTGAGATTTTCTCTATTATCCCCGAATATGATGGTAACCCGCTTTTCCTGAATACGTTTATCAGCTCATGTACGACAGCATATAGTATGGCTGTTGACAACCAATCCACGTTACTAACCTTACATATTAAAAACAAGTTAAGAGGCCGTGCCGCCGAACTTGTTAACTCACGCAACCCGCCTACCTGGGACAATATCAAATCGCTCCTAGAAAACCACTTTGGTGATGCCAGAGATATTTCCTCATTAATCCAGGATCTGCAACGAATGAGGCAGATACCGAATGAATCACCTCTTACCTTTGCTGCCAGACTCCAAACTCACGAAGCCAAAATGTATGCGGCAATTAATAAACAAAATTTAACAGGTAAAGAAAAACAAGCACAGATATCTCTTATAGAATCCATGGCTCTTAATAGCCTCCTAACCGGCCTAGAACCGAAAATAGGACAGATTGTACGAGCAAGCGATCCGATAAATATCATAACCGCAGTTTCCCGAATAAAAAGGGAACTTCAGCTAAGCCATCTAGAAAATCAGAAATTTCTCAACACCCGTAATCAACAAATACAACAACAACAAAAAAGACCCAACCCAGCAACTTTGTCCAAACAATGTTCATTTTGTAAACGTTTAGGGCATACTTTTAACGAATGCCTAACGCGTCTGAGACAACAGCAACAACAACAACCAAACAGAAACTTTAACAATAACAATTACCAACAGTTTCGCCCTAACCCGCCTCAACAAAATGCTAACCAAACTAGACCAAACTTCGCCCAGCAAAATCGTCCCTCAACAAGTGGACAAAATCCTGGTCCTCGCAACGCTTTTTCCCCAAATCCAAATTTCTACAAAAATCAACAACCCAAAACTCACCACCTCAACCAAACTGATACATATAACTATTCATATGACTATACAAACGACCAATTTGACAACCCTGACGAATCTAATTATTACCAAGACGATTATTCTGATCCTGACACCCAAGCCCTAAATAACTACATGGGCTACCCCAAAATCAAAATTATGAAAACTATGAATATAAATATTCTGAACCCTCTTCTGACGCAGAAATATCTGGTTAAAATTTTCAAATAGCTATAAACATAGACAAACCGCCAGACAACGAGATATCGAACATACAAACTCAGATCCAGAACATGAACCTCGACGACTTCAATCCCAACTTGAATCTCGAAGAACAAACATTTCTATAAGGCCCCTCCTAACTGTAAACTCAAAAAATTTATACTATATTAATGATGCTACAGGAAAATTTAAACTTCTGATCGATACAGGAGCCGGCATTTCCATTTTTAAAAAAAATACGGTCAAAAACTTCCCTCAACGATTTCCCGAGAGAGTTACCATACAAGGTATCACTCACGAGAAGATCCAAATTTCAGAATCTACTTTGATCCCGTTTGCCCCACGAAATCCACACAAAGTCTTCATTTTCGACTTGGATATCGAATTCGACGGAATATTAGGTCTAGACTTTTTGGAACACTATGAGTGTGTAGTCGACCTAAAATCTAGACAACTAATTACAAATTTTAAAACTATTCTCCTTCACAAAGTAGAAGACAATGACCACTCCAAAAACGGATTTTTAAAAACACTCAGCTGTGAACATTACAATCCCAAGAAAACGAGAAAGTACGAATTCCCAACGCTATTGTACACGTCAATTCGCAAGGTGAATTCCTTACCTCTATCATAAATGCTAATGCAATACCCAAAACTATAGATTTCTCGAACATCCAGTTAGAACCAGTGAACCAAATGCATCTTCTTTTGAACTTAAACTCACAAGACTACCCCGACTCTGACCATTTAGACAGGAACGAAATCGTTCAATCGCAAATTAGGACAGAACACCTTAACGACGAAGAAAGAGAGATGATTGTTAACCTCTGCCTAGAATTTCAAGATATCTTCTATCTTGAAGGAGACGCTCTGACATTCACTAACGAAGTCAAACACGCCATCGATACGAACAACGCAAAACCCGTTTTTACAAAATCGTATAGGTACCCCCAAATCCACAAGAACGAGGTGAAATCCCAAATAGGTAAAATGCTGGCCCAAGGTATCATCAGGCACTCTTCGTCCCCTTGGTCTTCGCCAGTATGGGTCGTCCCCAAAAAGGTCGATGCATCAGGTAAACAAAAGTGGCGCGTCGTTATCGACTTCCGCAAATTAAACGAGTTAACCGTAGGCGACAAATATCCATTGCCGAACATCTCTGACTTACTTGACCAGCTAGGAAAATGCCAATATTTTTCTACCCTAGACCTCGCATCTGGTTTCCACCAGCTAGAAATTCGAGAGGAGGACATCCCTAAGACTGGATTTTCAGTCGAGAATGGCCATTACGAATTCGTTCGTATGCCATTTGGGTTAAAGAATGCGCCCTCTACATTCCAAAGGGTTATGGATAACATTCTGCTAGGTATTCAGAACGAGCGTTGTCTTGTCTACATGGATGATATAATCGTCTACTCTCCGACTATACACGAACATGTTACACGCTTAACGGAAGTCTTTAAAAGACTTAGGAAGGCAAATCTCAAAATCCAACCGGATAAATGCGAATTTCTCCGCAAGGAGGTCGCTTACTTAGGGCACGTAATAACTAAAGACGGCGTTAAACCAAACCCGTCAAAGGTCGAATGTATCCTGAACTTTCCGCAACCGCAAAATCCCAAGGATATTAAATCATTTTTGGGTCTTGCTGGTTATTATAGGAGATTTATCCCGAACTTCGCCAAAATATCAAAACCATTGACTAAACTCCTCCAGAAAGACGTACCGTACAATTTCAACGCTGAATGCATCAAATCGTTCAATGAACTCAAAGAGGCACTAACTTCCACACCGATATTGATCTATCCCAACTTCGATGAACCTTTCGTCATAACCACAGACGCTAGCGCTTTTGCGATAGGCTCTGTGCTGTCACAAGGACCCATTGGTAAGGATCTACCAATAGGATACTCCTCTAGGACTCTTTGCAAAGCCGAAACGCGGTACTCAACCATCGAGCGAGAACTCCTAGCCATTGTTTGGGCCGTCAAACACTGGAGACCTATCATCTATGGTAGAAAATTCCTTTTAGTTACAGACCACCGCCCATTAACATGGCTGTTTTCGATAAAAGACCCCGGAAGTCGATTAGCTCGTTGGCGCCTCAAGCTCGAGGAGTACGATTACGAAATCGTATACAAACCTGGCAAAATAAATAAGAATGCAGATGCTCTTTCCCGCATCAAAGCAAACCACTTCAACAATTATGTATCTTTTCAATCGAGTAACCACCTAATACCCTTCCAAGTACTCCCCACTAACGAAACCGACGATGACTCTTCAGAACCCGAGCCACAAAGCCCTAATATCCAACAAATCTGTGAGGAATTCAAAACATTTGTCGAACGGTACCAGACTATATCACTTATAGATTACGACAAAATCCAAATGTCCAACTGCCAATTACTTGACAAGGAAAACAAAAACATCCTGGTATTCCCCCAAGGTTCCCTCATGAAAGATTTCCATCACAACATACTCGAAGACATTTTCGAGGAAAACGCCGACTTTCACACCCCAAAAGTCAATGTCTTTGCGAGTAAAAGTGTCAAAAAAGACGCTATTATATCGTCCCACTTCCTTCCGACCCCGATATAGTTAATGAAATTCTTTTTGCATCTATATATAATAGTAAAGATGTGTTCACTGAAAATGAAATCTATTGCGTTGAAAACAACTTAGAGCTACCTATATTAGAGGTACTATCGTTTATCTTTTCGGAAATGGATATCAAATGGAAAGTTTGCCAGAACATCGTGCAAACGATTGATAAGTAGCGGATACCTATAATCCTTGATCAGTTCCATAACGGAAAAAGTAATATACATAGAGGCATAAACGAAACCATCCGTAGAATCAAGGAAAAGTACAATTGGCAAGGATTAACCAAAGATGTCGATAATTTCATAAAAAATTGCCAAATTTGTCAAAAAGCAAAAATCTGTCGCAAAAACCTCGATAGCCCCCTAGTTATTACCGAAACTCCACGGACACCCTTTGAACGTATAAACATAGACATCCTGGAAGTTCCTACAAAAAACTATGCACTAACCATTAGGGACGAACTTACGAAATTCTCTCAAGCTTATCCGATAAGCGATAAATCCGCGAAAACCGTCGCTAACATCTTACTCTTGTATTTCCAACATTACGGAACTCCCCTTCGCATTCACTGCGACTACGGCAGGGAATTCGACAACACACTGATGAGAGACTTATGCAAACTTTTTAACATAAAAATTTCCTACTCTAGCGTGGGACACCCACAGTCGAACGGATCATTAGAACGATTTCACTCGACTTTACTAGACATGATTAGAATACATAAACTGGAGAACCCTAACGAACACCCCTTCAACATCTTACCCTATGCGGTTATCGCATACAACAACTCAGTTAACAAGACCCATGGGTTTACCCCATACGAACTCATATACGGACATACTTCAAGTAGGCCTCCTGAAACCCTGTATGATCAACAAGCTCTAATAACGAAGTACGTTAGAGATCTCAATAACCGTATTTCTCGTTATTATAAGATCGCCCGTGAAAAGACAAATTTACAGAAACAGAAGGCAAAAGAGCGATATGATCAACATGTTTCCGAAAACCGTCCGGAATACAAAATCGGCGATAAAGTTTATGTAAAAGAATCACAGCTAAAGGACAAGCTACAAAATAAATTTAATGGCCCATTTCAAATAACTGAAATCCACACTAATTCCGCCACCCTTAAGAACCTTAAAACCAACCAGCAAACGAAAGTTAACTTTGACAGGATAAAACCATATTCTGAAAATTAACTTCCTTTTCAGGCTCTTACTGCTGTTCGGATCAGTGGTATGTCAGATAGACATCAAACCCATTAACAACACTATTGGCATCTACTACCATGACGAAACTCGAATTGTAATCTCCAATTACAAATGGACTTTATTAGTTCACCGTAACTTAACAGCCCTTGAACAAGCATTTGAGAACAATAATCGAATCCTTAGGACATTGGAACAAACTGTTGACCCAATTCCGGGTTATAAATTTCACGATACCGGTGCTTTTCGCATTGATTTACAAACCCACGTCTGTCTTCTAACCCAAATCTCCGACTCTATCAAAACAAAGTTTTCCGAAGTACTTATATACAGTAAGAGGACTAAACGAGGAATAATTGATGGTGCAGGACCAATATTTAAGGCAATTACCGGAAACTTAGATGCAGCCGACGGTGAATTCTACACCAACAGCATTAATAGACTTAACCGGGGACAACTACAGATAGAAAATCTTCTAAAGAACCAAATGAGCGTAACAACTTCAATCATCAACAATTTCAATGAGACCATTCAGAAATTACCACTTGACGAGAAAACATTTAACGAAGATATAAATGCTATCGATTTAGCCATCACATCATTAATGATAGCATTTCTGTTATCGAAGCCAAACAATCGTTTCTCGAGATCTGCGAAAACCTAATGGCAAGTTATATATTTCTTGAAGATAACCTTCACGACATTTTAAACTCAATAACTTTTGCTAGACTAAAAATAATTCATGCATCAATCATTTCACCCGATCATTTAATAACATCCTTACAGGAAATTTCACAGAATCTTGTTAAGAATAATCTGCCGTTACGAGTTCGTCTTTCAAGCGTCGCCCAATATCTGGAAATAATAGAATTAGAGGCTTTTCGAACTCACTCTGATTTAGTATTCATATTAAAAATCCCTCTCGTCGAGCAGCAACTATATACCGCTTACCACCTATACCCAATCCCAATTTTAGACGATAGAACTGGTTTTCACCATATTCTATCATTTACACAAAAATATATTGCGCGGAACGACGACTCTCTAATGTACATACCGATCAAAGACTTAAGCTCATGCAAGCGATTAACTCCGAATCAAAAGCTGTGCTGTGAACTATATGCCTACCCAATAGAATCAAATGCACCCTGTGAGGCTCAACTCCTTAAGAACATCCATAGTGTCCCGGAAAACTGCCAGAGTGCCGTAGTGTTTTCCGAAGGGTACAACGTCCAAAGACTAGAATCGAACTCGTGGTTAGTGATCGTTTCCGAACCTATACATGTAACTTTTAGTTGTGCGGGAATCGATTCAAAAACTATTGTGCTAAAAACCAATTCAGTCATTCGGCTACAAACAGACTGTAGTGCCTTTGTGGGAATTACTAAAATTCAAGCCGAACCCATGAAAATAAGTAAAGTTACAGACAATTCACACCCAGTTTTAGTTCCGTACAACTGCTGCAATGCTCACCCCCAAAAACCAGCAATACCAGAACTTAAACCCCTTAAATTAGATAATCTCAACTTAGAAGAACTCAGCGTAGCCAACAACAAGCTGAATCAATATTCTAGAGATCTAGACGACCTCATCAACCAACCCTTCGTCACCAAAAATATATCCTGGTTTACGTATGCAACCGTAACCACCATCTTAGCAGCGGCAGCTGCATTTACCTTCTACAAAGTAGCGAAAAGAATAAAGAAATCTAAGGGAGCAGATTCCAGCCCAGGAAACCCCCAGAATCTCCAGAAAACTCTATCCAGATGGATTCCCAAACTCCGACCAGTAATAGAAGACCATGCCGACGAAACCGAAAATAATTGTCCGGTTTAAACCAAAAGTTGAAGTTACACCTTCAACTTTTCTTTGTAAAGGGGAGCTGTTAGATGAGAATATTATGCACGTGTACGTTATCAAGTATCGTATTTCGCTGACAGCTTCCTTCGGATCCGTTGAATTCGGTGAAACCGTGGGAATGCAATTCAGCAAAGTAAATGTTATAAATGCGAGACTTGCCATCCCACGGCGTTCATTAGGATAGTTCATTTCATTCAAGTAACTTTTATATTTTGTATTTTTCAATTATTGTTTTGTGTATTAATTAAATCAATTTTTTTAAAAAGTGACTTAAGTGTTTTAAATAATATAAAATATATATACAGGGTGTAAATAGTTTGAGTGCATATATATTAGGTATAGGTAGTATACACCAAATTAAACAAAAAACTCTTATACCACTATGGTCAGTGGGCCTTAATAACCAAGAAAATCCCTAAAACATATTAAGTAAAATATTGTCAATCCGGCAACGTCGCTCGCGTTCGAAGCAGATTCACTCTTAGCGCGAATAATAAAGCAATGACTACGCCGACAAAAAAATAAACACCTGTGTTTTTGTATTGACTGATGATATTGACTTTAGAATTAAATAAAAATGTATGAAATATTTTGTTGAAAATATTTACGTTTTTAATACAAGGTATTGCAATTAGAATTTGTATTTGGCGGTTTCTTTTATGCAATTATACAAAGTTGGGTAAATATGATATTCAACTCAAGAGATCTGTATATGTAGTTTTTTACCAGTTAAATTATTCGAAGAGTCATTATTACTGATTTAATTAATATTATTTATATTAGACAAGTAAATATGTAATCCTACTTACCGAATTTACTATAATGATAGAACTGAGTTGAAACAACGGATTATTCACAGCAAATGTTCAAAATGCCCACCATTACTATCGACACAAGCACGACACCGTTTAATCGAATTTTCACTTATGCGAGAAAAAATTCCTGGAATATTTCGGATTTCGTCAGCAGCGTCAAAAATGCGTTGTCTAAGGTCATTCTCGTCAATAATTGGAATCGTGTAAACCTTACTTTTCATGTGTCCCCATAAGTAGAAATCTAAAGGATTGAGATCAGGAGATCTTGCTGGCCAACGTATATGTCCGTTTCGACCAATCCAACGACGGGGAAATGTTCTATTTAAGAAGTCGACAACTAGATGACTTGCGTGGGCAGGTGCTCCGTCATGTAAGTACCACATATTGGAACGTGTTTGTAGGTTCACTTCATCTAACAAATCTGGTAGCGTGTTGTTCAAAAAATAAAGATAATTCTCACCTGTCAAACGTGCAAGCAGTATAAATGGCCCAACCAAGTATTCACCAACTATTCCAGCCCACACGTTAACTGAGAATTGGCGTATTATGAAAATTTATTATACCATTCCTATTAAAACTTGCTTCATCTGTTGTTAAAATATTGTTCACAAAATTAGGAAATTGTCGATATTTTCTGAGGAACCAACGACAGAAATTGAGTATTGGTTGAAAATCATCAATTGAAAGCCCTTGAACCCGCTGCATGTGATATGGATAGAGCAATTGTTCCCGTAATGTTCTATGAACAACAGTGTGAGAAATTTGCAGCTCATTTCTAATACTCCGTGTGCTACGATATGGGTTGATGTCGATAAGGTCTAGTATTTGATCCTCAGCAGCTAAGATACGATTATGTCGCTGTGGTCCGCGATTGTTTATTTGTGGTCTTACACTACCTGTTTCCAGAAGCCTGTGCGAAACAGCTACGAATGTCCTAGCATTGGGCAGGCGTCTGTTTGGAAACCTTTCCCTGTATAACATTCTTGCTATTCTGCAATTACGTCTGCTTTCCCCATAAATTAAGAGCATGTCATGTCTTTCCCTAATTGTATAATCGGCCATTATTTATCACAAATTAATACTGTCGCACTATTCTTAATTTTCGAACTTACACACTAATCACAACCGATTTTATTTATTTAATAAATAAAATTATTTAAAAAATATATTAAATAGAAAGCAAACCACGAAGTCTACATCAAATAGATATCATTCAAATCATTTTACGGTTTATCTATTCTTATTTACAAGAATCGAAATCGCAAAAAACAATCGTAACTCTCAGTCGTCGTTAAAGTAAAAAATGTAGTAAATAAGTTGGTCTGTATGCCACGTTGCCATATCTATTCGGAGAAACTTACACTAAATAATAAAAGCATATTTCGAGTTTAAATAATCAATTTTCATTTTTAATGTGGCTATTAAAGATGTATAAGCTATTGAGTATTTACATATTTAGATTTACCGACATTTTGAAATCGAAATTATTGTATTATTCACTGCTACATAAAATCTAACTTTATGTGTTCTTTTTAGCAAAACTATAGTTTATTTTAGAAAATGTTATAAAGCTTTTTGATTTGTTTTTGCCTGAAGTATTGTTCTTCAAAATCTTTGCACTCAAATCGTTTACACCCTATATATATATATATATATATGAAGTCAGTTATAACGATAGGTAAGAATAAGACAGCATACCTTAATAGAAGAATCCTATAGTAAACTCTATATACTTACACCCTGTATACTTACCCTGTGTACTCCCGTCCAGGTACTGTCGATACGGGAAGGGCAATGGTCATTGGCAGCAAAGATCAAAGAGGGTGATGGTCTAACAGTGAAATGACCTACAAATAATCAGTCGTTTCTAAAAATCATTGGAATAGAAAACATGGCAACAGCGGTTAAACAATATTTACATATCATTTACAGCACAGCCGTTAAACAAGAGTTTATAGAGGTAGTAAGTCTTTGTGTTTGTAAAAGACAGTAACAGCCAGGGTAGCGATTTTTCTCCCTGGCTGCAAGGGAGTATTGATCTGGAAACCGTAAAAATTCCTACCAGTCGAACAAGCAGCCTTTAGAAGCGGTTATACAACAAGCAAATCGATTACTACGAACCAATTTACTTTCTCCCAAAAATGTTTTCAAAATTTATGTCAAAAACTGAAGCTTATGCAAGAGCAAGAGTGAGATGGACTGCTGTTGGGAAGTTAAGCAAAACATTAACGCCCCCATTGACTACGGATATAAAAAGAACTACAGGACTGAAGTTGATCAAAGAGGGCTAAGATAGAGACAAAGCTATTACTTGTACAAGTTAAGCACAATTAGCATTCCCTTAAGGGAATTTTCAAAAATTTTTGAAAATATAATTTGCATAATGAAAGAAATATTATATTTATTCGTAACATATAAACAATGCCGTGCTTATTTATAATATATATGACGCTACCATTTAGCAATATAAATATCCCTTACGAAGACAACCCTACTAGGGGAACTATGGAATTTATTATCAAGCATATCCCGTGAGTTGTTCAGCATAAGTTCAAGGCTTATTAAAATTTATAGCATCATAATGCATCAAGCTGGCTGTTTTCATATTTGCGCACTGTTATGAAGTGTCTGCGGACTGACATAAATGGCTCAAATAATTACATACAGTGTACTTGTTTTACAACTTTGAATTTAATTACCCTATAAAAATTATTCTTTCTGTATTGTATTTTGTCACAAAACTAGTATTCCGAATAAGTAAAATCTTGCAAAACGTAACCAAATTAAAGAAAAAATTTCAATGATAATGAATTTCTTTAACTGAAGAGTATTTATCCTAACTTCAGAAATATTTCAAATTACAATGCAAAAGAAAACTTGTATATCTATATCAATTGTAAGAACTTTTCTACAAATAAAGGAAAAAATAGAAATTGTCTTTTGTTTTTCATTGTTACACAGCTTCCGCTTTTTTTATGGCTTATGTCTTGGTAATCACTGAAAAACCTGGTCCTTTTTTCCGAAGAATGCAATAATCAAGAGTAAACGTTTATATTTTAAACTCCATATCTGTGTGGAGTAATTTCGTCATTATTGTTGAGGGCGCCCTTGATTATCCTATTCATTGGGATTTTCTTTCAACATCTCGTTTGGATCAACAGGCAACTACATAAATCATCAAATATTTTTCTATTACAGAAAAAGTGTGAGAAGAGAAAAAATTATCGAACAAACATATCCAATTAATTCAGTATATTCGAAAAAGTATTTGCGGAAAATAATAACTTGTGATATACAGGGTGTAAATGAATAAGTGCGAAAGATTTCAAGATGTGCTTCCTCAAATCATTTTATGACGAAAAGTTCCTATGAACATATGTCCGCAAAAAATGTCTTTACCGATGTACCAGGTGTTGAAATCTTCAGATTTTTTCAGTTTTTACTTTGGACTACTAAAATTTTCAAGATCACAGAAAAGGTCATGAAAATCTACAAGTTTGTACTTTTTCTGGACTCTCGTGTTCTGTCTGCCCCTACAAACTTTTTTTTCAGTACACCGCTGGCAATTGACGAAAATTGTAAATGAATTTGCATTCTTTTTTATTTCTTGCGTTTTTTCGTATCTACCACTGTTTTTGTGTAAGTAAATGATCATGTGAACAGTAAAAACAAACAATCGTTCCTCTTATTGACAACTTAATTGTTAATTTACTGTCATTGATTTTTACTGACACACAGTGATAGTTGTGCGTGACTTCTCGCGAATTTTCACCAATCAGGCGGTGTATTCAAACGCAGAAATGGCTGACATGCATTTCTTCAACGGTCGAGAAAATATGTTGCAATGTATCCTCAACGAGTAGCTCCTAATCACACTTTGGACGGCTTCATCATCGACTAAGAGAAACAAACATAAAAACATGTTTTTGGAGGCCAACGGGATATTCGAAAACTAGAGTTAAAAGAAGCTGTACTTAATTTAAGTAACGAGCAAGTCAATACTAGCACTAGGAAAATTGCTTTACAGCTACATGTCATCTTTAAGGACCAACTGTTACGTCCAAATCATTTACAACGAGTCCTGCCACTGTTACCTCTTGATTTTCCTAACCGTCTCGCATTTCGTTTTGGATGCTAGATATGATTAGATTTTTTGAGCATATTTTATTCACAGACGAAGCAAGTTTGTCAAGGGAAGCCATTATTAATAACCACCTCAATCACACATGGCCGGAATAAATTCCTCATACTATCATTGAAGCTCACCACCAGGAACGAATTTCTTCAAACGTGTAGATTGGAACTATTGTAAATTACCTAATTGACCTACATTCCCTTCCATCTACATTAAAAACACTCACAGTTTCTGAGCGAGGAGTTGCCACTTCTACTTCCTTTTGGTATCAGAGCGGGAATGTGATTTAAGCACGATGGCGCACGTCAATATTTGAACAAAACACATATAGATCGCTTCATAGGTCGAGGTGGACCTCAATTTTGGCCAACTCGTTCACATGATTTAAATCTGATAGACTTTTCAACTTAGTGACATTTAAAAACGTTGGCTTCTAGTGGAACTTAAGAAACCGCATTATTGTTTCTTCTAAAGTTATTCAAGATTCTTCTCAGATTTTCAATCGAATACGAATATCTATATGTCGACGTCTAGACTACTGTATAATAGCTAAAGGTGGCCATTTTGGGCACATATTTTGACCTCTTCGTTTTCAAAGCTAGGTAAACTTGTTTTTTTTTAAGTTTTGAAATAAAAATAGCCTATTGCATCACAGAAGGATTGTTTGTTTTTAAGGTAGAAATGAAATTTATCATTTTTTTACACAAAACCAGTAGCAGAGAATAAAGATTTTTTTTGTTAATTGCCAGAGGAGTATTGAAAAAAGTTGTAGGGGCAGAAAGAAAACTTGACTCCAGAAAAAGTAACACCCTGTGGATTTTCACACCTTTCTGTATTTTTATTATAAAGACTTCATAGACGAAATAATGCTCCAAAATTGAACTAAATACGAGTATATCGAACACTTTAGTAGTCAGAAAAAAACTAAAAAAATATGACCTTGTACTCCAGAAAGCACATCTTGAAATCTTTCGCACTTATTCATTTACACCCTGTAGTTTGTTTCTTAATTCGTGTTGGTCGTTCGTGTTGATTTTTTTTGTAATGGTATCCAAATAATGCATATTTTTGTTTGCAGTGAATGATTTTACAAGCGGGGTTCTAAAAATTGAAATCTTGCACTCCATAATTTACATTACAATTTTGCTATCAACTAAACTTATATTAATTAAAATTGCAAATGATCTAAGTAGTACCAAAGACAAAAGATAACTGTGTATGGGTTATTGTATCTATATTCTATACTATTATAAAATTGTAAGTTTGTCTGTTTGTTTGTTTGTTTGTTTGTTCCGGCATCACGAAAGAACGACTTAACTGATTTTGCTGAATCTTTCTTGTTGCAATGCCTATAGTTTGACTTAAAATCTGGTATAAATTTTATCTCCCTACAATGACAGAAGTAATAGATATAGCGAAAAAACTTCTATCATGTTGGGTTTTACAGAATTACTCTATTGGTTCCATTGCGTGCACCAAATATTTATATACTTGCATTAGCTTAGGTTTTATTCAAAATTCGAAATATGCCAATGTAACATGTTTCGATTTAAAAAAAATCAACTAATATATGAAGCGAAATTTTTTCTTATATATAGGAAACTTAGAGCGGAGTAGAATTACATGGATTTAAAAAATCTTTAAAAAAGGTGATATTAGGTGAACCTTAAGTAGTTCAATGTGGTTGAAATAAGAAGGGAGTTGAATTATTTATACGGGGTGTTTGAAAAGATTTGAACTGAGTGGGCCATAAATAATTGCATATACCAGAAAAACGGGTGGATATTTATACAGGGTGGATTACAAAATGTTATAATCTTTGGCTCATAAATAGTTGCATATAAAATGTGGTTGAAATATGGATAGAAAGAATTATATTTATACATGGTGGATAAGAAAATCTTAGAAGAAATGTTTAATGTGCTTACATTACATTACACATTACATTAATGTGCTTACATTACAATTACAATTGCAGTTAAGATATTTGAATTATCTTCTTGAGTTATAGTTATGAAACGGGTTGAAAAAGTGTTGTTGGAAGCAGTTATTTATAAAGTATTGTTGATATATAAGATGGACTGGAATTATAATTTATAGGGTGATTAAAAAAATTGTTTAATATCCACAAGTAGTTACTTATATAGGATGGTTGAAATATGTCGCGGAGTATAATTACAGTTATACAGGTGGGTTTAAAAAATATTACAAAAAAATATTATGATCTACAAGCTGTATAATATATAGGACGGTTGAAATATAGGGTGGAGTAGAATTCTAAGAATAAAAGGTGGTATAAAAATGTTATATTGAGTGACCTATAAGTAGTTATATACAAGGTTATACTATAGGATAGAGTAGAATTGTAATATACAGGGTGGGTGAAAAATTGGTAGAAAAATTTTGTTTTATAGGGTAGAACATGCGCAGTTGCATATATGGAGTACCTGAAATATGGGGCGAAGTAATATTATAGTTACAGAGTGTGATTCAAAAAAGGTTAGCAAAGTTTCAAATAAAGGGTAATTAAAAAAATACGAGAATACGAGGATAGTTGAAATATAGAATGTACTAGAAGTACAGTAAAGCATTTAAAAAACATATATTGGATAAACAATAAGCAGCAGCATATACAGGGTGGTTGTAATACAGGTTGAAGTAGAGATATAGATACAAGGTGATACTGGGTGGCCGATAAATAGTTACAAATACAAGATATTTGAAATAGAGGTAGGAATAGAGATGGTTATAGTTAAAGTAGATAAAAAAATGTTCGAAAAATTTTGTAGGATAGGACATGAGTTTTTGCATATATGCAATATCTAAAACATGGCGAGAAGTAAAATTATAGTTATACATTTTGATTAAAACAATGTTAGAAAAACTTGTTTTAAGAGAATTCAGAAAAATAATTAATTTGCGTAGTCAATAAGCAGTTGCATGTATAAGATAGTTGGACTATAGAGTGAACCAGAGTTATAGTTAAGTGTTTTAAAAAATGTTATATTTGGTGGCCCCTGAACAGATGCATATACATACAGGGTTGTTGAAATATTTTGTAGAGTAAAATATGGTTATACGGGATGGTTCAAAAACTGATAGACAAATAAGTTATGATGGTTGACTAATTGTCAGCAGTATAAATAGGATGGTTTAAATATAGATGGATAGAGTTGTAGTAAAAAAAATTATATGGGATAGCTAATAAGTAATTGTAGTTTGGGTGAAATATGTTGGGATTGGTGGATTTATATTTATACAGGGTACAAAAATGTTATACTGGATGGCCGATTAGAAGTTGCATATTCCATAGTTGAAATAGAGGGAGGAGTAAAGTTATAGTTATACAGGATGATGAAAAGAATCTTAGAAAAACTCGCATATAAGAGGGGGTTGAAATATAAGGCGGAAACAAATTTATACTTTCTAGGGTGGCTAAAAAATATCTGAAAAATGGATAGATAAGATAGTTGTAATATATAGTGGTGCAGAGTGCTAGTTAAGTGTTTAAAAAAATGTTATATTTGATAGTCCTTAAGCAAAGCATATACAAGGTGTAGAATAAAATTATGGTTATACAGGATGGTTCGAAAACGTATGGACAAATAAGTTATAATGATTGACTAATTGGCAGCAGTATAAACATGATGGTTTAAATAAAGATAGAAGTAGAGTTATAATTATGAAAGGCAGTTACAGAATTGAATAAATAGGGTGGTTATTAAGTAGTTGCAGTTTTGGAGAATTATATTGGGGATTGGTGAATTTATAGTTATACACAATAGTAGAAAAAATGTTATAACGGTAGTTGTATATACAAGGTGGTTAAAATCGAGGACGGAGTAGAATTATAGTTTTACAGTATGGATCGAAAACGTTAATTTTTGTTATAAAGGATAGATCATGAACCGTTGCATCCTACTGTGTGGAATACCTAAAATATGGGGCGAAGCAAGAATATAGTGATACAGTGTGTAAAACACAATGTGGGAAAAAGTTGCATAAAGAGGGTGGTTAAAATATAGGGGGAAAAAATATTTTACTTTACAAGGTGGCTCAAAAATTTTCAGAAACAATTGTTATATAGCGTAGACTATAAGCAGTTGCATAACTGATATATACTAGCATATACAGGCTGGTTGCACTAAAGCGTAAAGTAGAGTTATAAGAGCTTTAAAAAAAATGTCGAATAAAACTATTATATAGGGTGGCCCATAAGCACTTGCAGTTTGGGTGAAATACATTCGGAATTGCTTAATTTATTGTTACAAAGGGTAGTTCACAATTAGTAAAAGTTGTTATACAGGATTCTCCATGTTTCAAAAGATAATTCTTTTGCACAGAATTGTACATTCCATTTGCGGGCGAAACCGCGGGTACCGGCTAGTGACTTATAAAGGGAATAATAAGCAATTGGAGGGACCACATAGAGAGAATGACTGAGAACAAATTACCCAAAACATGAAACTAAACCTGATGAGACCACAAGGAAGGCACCAAAGCTGGAACTCCGCATCCCAAGAATATGCAACAAGAGGCTACTATTGATGAAATAAACATGACTACAGTCATAAGGACAGAGAAGAAAGATATGAAGAAATAAGCTACCCAACCAAATAATGCTAAGAGAACAGTGTGGACTGACTGCGTCTAGTAGTTCAACGAGAACTATCTAAAAATTAATCATTATCATTAGTAAAATTCGACCTCAGAATCATTTCTAGTAAATATCAGATCTGTTTAATTAATTTTTTTCTGCAAATTACTAAATAGAAACAATACCATTTTTGCCAGTATATTCAAGTATATTATTTAGTTATAATGTTATTAACATTTCAGAGTAAATCTCTCTATCCAAATGTGTCAGTCTCACCCAAAATATTTAATTTGTTTAGCAAAATTAAATTCTTTAAATTTTGGATTGATTATACCCAACATATCATTCATATTTTGCAAATTTTATCAATAACACTACTTCAGGTCCCAAACATCGCCAATAAAGTACTATTGTGAAAAATTCAAATTGAATTAAATAATTGTTAGAAACCCAGTATAAACTCTTAGACTAGTTATGAGCATAAGAATATTGTGTAACGATAAAGTGAATCTAAATTCATCACTAAATAATGAGTTCCAGAGCGATTTTGTTTCAAGATCTAAAAATATCCTCCAACCTCTTATATTATTTAATGGGAGTAAAATGTGTCATTATCCATACTTTATTATTTACCTGTATATTATTAGTGTTCCATTAACTGACCAATAATTAATTTGGGGTAAAATTGTGTTTAAAACAGACGCATATAAGCTGTGTATAACGACGGTCTTTTAGAGTCGACATTGACATGGAAATTATGCTTTAGCTCGTTTAAACAATTCAGCAGCTCTTCACTTTAGTATGCAACTTTTGAGTGACTGAATAAATCCGTTATAATGAGCATTTCGGTTAATATGTAACACTTTTATCATTAATTCTTGTTAGTTCATGATGATGTGTGGTTGGTTTCAAATTAATGTTAATTATTAAATAATCCCTTCATCCCCATATATATGTTATAACACTTCAATTAATTAACTTTTTAAAAAATATTTTTATTTAAATAAATAAAGTTCATGTTATAAACTTATATAACAACTCCCATCCATTTGAAGAACTTAATGCTGTATCATCAACTTTTAAGGGAAGTACTGAAGTTCTATATCTTCGGTAGGGCTTAGTAGGCTGTGAAGCTTTCGTCTAGAGTTACTGGACATGGCAGTGGTGCTGGCATGCAAGTAGGGTCAGATTTAGTAAACTTACTCAACTTTTTCCGGATTGCTGTGGCGGTGATCGCACTAATTGTGAACAAGGAGGTATGCTTATCCAGAAATGGTTGGTTCATCAGTTGATCCCATTCTCTGGAGTACTGACTAAGTTTATGATTGGCAATGTGAAGGTCTTGGACATCTAGTTCTTGTAGTTTTATGGGTCCAATACTGGGAAGTTGATTACCGGTAGGCATGTCGTCGCAGCAGTTGTAGTTAATATTTACTGGTTGATATTTGAGTGTGATGCTATTTTTGGTGGTCCGTCTGGCATGGACCCTGGTATTGCTGATGAAGGCGTTGCAGTGGGGCTGAATTTCCATTAATGAATTCGTCGATACGGTTAGTGTAACAGCAGCTTCTCCCTTGCATTTAAATGTGATGGGCAAAGGTCTGGAGATAGAGATCAACCAGAGGTTTATGTTGATCTCTTGGATATTATAATCTTCTGCATATAATATCGAAGTTTTTGCAGGTTGCGGGAAGTGTGATTGGCTGTCTGAGAAGTTGTCCTTCGCATATGGGATCTTTGACTTGGAATAATTTATATTCTGTGTGTTTAATGCCTTGCAGTCACTCAGGTCTTCGGAGGATCTATATAATAACGAATCGTCATCTCTCGTGATAAATTTTCTTTTTACTGAAAGTATGTGATGAAACACTATTAGATTATCCAAAATTGGAATAGGATAAAGGTGAAAAAGAGTGTAAATCTCAGGGTCAAATAAAGGAATTTTTAGTACAAAAACCATTTTAGTGTTGATTTAAAAGTTTTATCAAATCCATGTACTGAGCAACATTTGAACTGTAAATAGGAAGTGGTAAATTGTTTTCATGGAGTGACTCAGAAATTTTTTTGAAGGGAATCGACCAAATCTACTGGGCTTATGATCGAACTATGTAAAATTATTAAGCGGGCGAAAGAGACTGCAGTTAAAACATACTTTAGAGTGTTTTGCATAAATAAATATATAGTTCTCCATTATGCTTTCACACAGATCCAGGATATTGATTTGGAATTCTCAAGAAGTCAAGATCATTCACAAGTATAGTAGTGAGTATCTTAGAATATTTTCTCTTCCGATTGGAATTTTTGTAAGGTATTGTTAAAGCTTGTAATGACTGAAGTAGTTACGGATATTTGCCTTTTTACTAATTCTTGAGTTTGTTGTTGGTCTTTAGTCATTTTGGTTATACAGCCATTTATATATTCACCATCTGCCGCATCTGAGTTTCCTGAAATGGCTTTCCAAACTGAGCCTAGTCCGTTAATAAGTCCGCGTTTTCTTCTGTTAGTAATTTAATAAATTTGAATGTCTGCGAAAATGTCTGAATATTTAAAATTAACGGATTTTGAAATTTGTTTCAAGAGGCTCACATGTGTCTGTACTTTTGGTTTAATTGATTTTGTGTTAGTTGTGTTTTCTTAAATAGTTTCTAGAATTCTGTTTAGTATAGTGTCATAAGTTGAAATAGCATCTCTGTAAGGGTTGAGGTCTTTGAAGACAAGAAGTGTCTATTTGTAGTTAGAGAATTTAAGTGTACTTTCTTCATAGAAGAAAACTCCTATTGTATTGACAACGGGTGTAAGAGAGTATTGTTGAAGGTTGACGACTGAAAATAGTCCAAAGAAACTGACACGAAGGCATTTATTCAAAATAGGGTTTTAGTCTGTCAAAGTTAATTTTACTTATTTGGTTAGTCTGGAAGTTTATCACTGTTACAGAATTTTTGCGTATCTCGGTAATTTCCAAAGGTCCATTGAATGTGTTTTCGGATTTGCTTTTAATCTGAGAGTCTTTCACGTAAACTTTGTCGCCTACTTTGTATTCTGGTTGATTGGTCGAAATATGTTTGTGAAATCTAACATTCGATTTTAGTTTTTGTTAGTCTGTTTTAGCACGGGGTACTAATCTTTAATAGTAGTTCATTCTGTAGTTTTTCTGATCGTATATTGTTTCCTGAGGCCTACTAGAAGTGTGCCCAAAAATAAGTTGGTAGGGCGTCAATTTGGTAGTCTTGTTTTTAGTGTTGTTATAGCAGATAACTGCGTAAGGAAGGACGTTAAATGGATGTTCGTCCGGATGTTCAGCTGTATTTGCCCTTATCATTCCCGCGTGAAATCGTTTGATTCGGGATGGTGCATACTTGAAAAGAATAGTTTAATGTCATATAGTTCGCACAGGTCCCTGATTAGAGTGTCAAGTCCATAGTCGCAATGGATGGGAAGAGGTGGAAACAGGGGGTTTACGACGGTGTTAGCTGTTTTGTTACCAATAGGATAAGCCTGAGTAAATTTGGTGAGTTCATCCCTAATAGCTCGTAGTTTCTAGTCGAATAATCGAAAATATCAATGTTGATACTTTCGAAGGACAATTTTGGTCTTTCGGTTATGACAAAAGGAGGGACAATTAAATACTTTCTATGCTTGACAGTTTTACTAGCTAGAATGTTTACTGTCGATAGTGAACTATGGATGTTCTTCCAATATATATATATATATATATATATATATATATATATATATATTATAATGAATTTAATTTATAATTATTATTGATTTTAAATTAAAATTCATTATAATTGGCCCACCCAACCAACGTGGGGCTCTGAGAAAAAACGCTTTATAAAACAATACATTCAAAAATAAACTCAGTATCAGATCAGAAAAGTGAAAAGTAAAATTTGTAAAACATATTTAAAACAGAAAAGTACCCAGATTGCTAAAATAAAAAGAAGTGTGGAGTATAAAAGGTAAAAGCCTTAATATAATATAAATACAGGTCTAAAAAATATACAGGGTAATCACAAAGAACACGTTTTGCTTGTCAACAAATTAGTTGATATCATAAATTTGGGGAGTTAAGGCAACAATTTGCAAATGATTGAAAGTGAAATATTCTATTAAATAAAAAATATACAAATCAATTTAATATAAAATTAAATAAATATTTGATTGAATAAATTAAAAATACTAAAAATATAAACACAGGTAAAATAAATAAAAAGTAAGTGATTATTGCAGGGTAAAATATAATAAAATGGCAAACAAAAAGGAGTAACAAGGATAAACATGAAGATATTGAAGAACATTATGAAGCTATGGAAGAACAACAAATGGAAGATCAACCAGTGGAAGAACAAAATATGGATGAGCAGGATAAAGAAGTTGTTTTGGAACCAGCCACAACAGCTGAGCCAGAAGAGCAAGAAGAACAAGTAGTGAACGTCATTTCAGAAGAAAATGTAAGTGTAAAAGAAAATGCAAATCAAAAATCACCAGAACCTGAAAAGGACATGAAAGCTTTGATAATGAATTTATTTTGTAAACAAGAAGCAAACATTAAGGCATTAGAAGTAAATCTAAGTAAGAAAAATGAAGAATTAGGAGAAAATCTTACTAAGAAAAATGAAGAACCAGAACATAACCTTACTAAGAAGAGTGAAGCCAAAATAAGAGAACTGGAAACTAATTTAAAAAAAGAAATTACAAATATACACAAGGATATTCAACAGATTCAAGAGAGGATGAAGAAAGAAACTATGGAGGTGGAGAAGAGATTAAATTTGAGGATAGAGCTGGAGAAAGCAGAGAGAATATCACAAATAGAAACTTTAGAAAACGATCTCCAGGAAAAATTCAAGGAAGTGGATGGTAGGATCCAGGAAAATGAAGTTTCACATATTAGTGAAAATGGAAAGAAGCCATCATTAACTATGGGGAATTAATAGATAAGAAGTTTATAGAAAGTGAAGATAGTTTGAAAAATCAATATGAAAAAAGATTAAAACGAATGGGGTAAAGTAGGCTAAATCAAATATGGGATAGGACACCAATAACAACAGAGAGTAATTTAAAATTCAGTGGCAGAATTGTACAATTACACCCTTGCATATTTATCAACACTATGAAGAACCAATTAAAGTATACTAAAAACATTGATGAAATCAAGAACTGAATGAACATGAATGATCATGACAAAAAGTGCTTCATTATGGTTTGCTTCAATTGAAGGAGATATCAGTTCTTTTGAGCAGTTGGAAAAAGAATTTTTATCAAATTTTTGGGGAGAAACACAACAATCTACATTTAGAGAAAAACTATACTTCGGAAGATATGATGAGAGAAGAGGAAACATGACTGATTATGTACTACAGTTAATTACTTCTGCAAAGTACATGCAACCACCAATGAAAGAAGAAGAGATAGTCTTGAATTTAGCTAGAAATTTCAGTACTGACATTACAGAAACTATATCTGTCCAAAATATTAAAACAATTAACCAATTTATAACTTACTTAAATAGAATGCAGAGGACAAGAAATTTTCAAAAGAACACACGAGAAGATGGTGAAAGGCAAGCAAGTAACCGAAACGTGAGAATATATTAAGACAATAGAAATCAAGGATATTACAAAGAGAACAGGAACAGAGGATTTCAAAATAATTATAGAAGTAACAATTACAGAAATAACAATTACAGACAATAGAATAATAATCACAGAGAATAACAGAAATTATTCAAGGAATTAAAACAATAGCCAAAATAACAGTCATAATAATAAAAATCATTGGACGATGTACTTTAGATGGTTCTTAGTTGAAATTACTTGATCTTGGATTGCCAATAGAAAACCTTCCGTTTCAGGAAACATATGACCACAAATCAACCAGTAGTTCGACGCTGAACTGTCGACATAATCTTGGTTGACGTCGTTTATATGCCTTCCATGAAACGGCTTCTCTTTCCACTTGAGCAGTCTCTGATCAGTTGTCTGGTGGTATACTTGAACTTGTTGTTCTGTCAGTCGCAGAGGTGTTGAGTCATCAACTTGACATATGACTCTGTGTAGATCAGAAAATTCTGCTAGTTTCTGGAAATGATTACGCAAATTGGAAATTTGTTGATCACGTAACTTGCCTATATCTGCCAATCCTCTTCCTCCTTCATACCGTGGCAACGTTGTACGTTCGACGGAGCTCTTTGGATGGTGATTTTGAGCTTTTGTTAGTAGAACTCGAACTTTTCGTTGTAGTTGTTCAATGTCAGTCTTGCACCATTTAACTATTCCGAATGAGTAACTGAGTACTGAGTACGCGTAGGTGTTAATAGCCTGAAACAGATTTTTACTGTTAAGCTTAGTTTCCAACAGTCGTCTTACCCTTCTATAGAACCCTGTTGATAGGTCCTTTTTCATGGTGGATAATCAATGGAAAAATGGACACTAAACTAGAACAAGAGATAGAGAACAACATAGAAATACTAATCAAAATCAAAGAATGAACACAATGGGAAGAAGAAGGAGTGAAAAGGATACAAGGAGAAGAGAGAGAAGTCAAAATCGACAAAACAGAGTAATACAAATTTTTAAAAGCACAGAATGTTGAAAATATAAATAATAAATACAATGTAAATAGTAGTTTTAAATCAAATCAAATCTGTATATACAAACATCCAAGAGAAATAATTCAATTGGAGGAACCAATAAACCAGGAAGAGGATGAATCTGAATTAATATTTATAAAAGGAAAGGTCAATGCAGTATATTTCAAAATACTCATTGATACTGGATCGAAGGGGAGTGTAATCAATGAAGAACTAATGAATAAAATTTGAGGGCAGACAATTTAATTATAACAAGAAAAATAAACATTATATCGGCAAATAATAAAAAAATATTTGAGGCAAACAGCATGGTAAATTTAGAAATAATGTTTGAAGAAAATCAATTCGGAGTTCTTAATAGTCAAGAACATCAGCTATGAAGCAATCATGGGAATGGATCAGTTAAGAAGAAATACAGCAGAAATCTATATACAGTTATGGAAAACGTTTGACTGGGGTCGGAGAATGCTAACGTTAAACAAGGACGGAACTGCTACTATATGCATGAGACGAGGATTGCCGTTTTAAGTACGTCTGTTTCACGAGCATTCAAGGTAAAGCACGAGAATATCGTATCGTATGGAAGGCGGGGCATCGATCGTCACAGTCACAGAGCGACCGTCCATCTCTTTCCTCGTCAGTAAGGTTTTATCAACGAAGGAGTATGATTATTTACACAAATAATACGGATTTCGGAGCATTTTTCCTTTTCATGATTTTTGTGATGAAAAATTAATTATCCGCTATTACGCCAGAACGAAAACTTAACATTTTTTCTGTTTTAAAAATGAAATAAAATAGATACTCTTAAAAATAAAATAAATTAGTAACTGTTAAAAAAATTGTCAATAAGAAATTAATCATTAACCCTATAATTATTTACAACATATCGTATCTTTTATTTTTAAGCGCGTGGAATCGTCGGAATGTGGTGATAAGAAAAAAGTATTTATCACCCGAACACGTCCGAACTGGCGTCACACCCACTTTATTCTCCTGGTGCGTATTGCGTTGATTGATTCAAAATCGCATGGGATTCTACCCAACCCCAGAGAACCAATTTACACACCTGTAGATGAAAGAATTATTAAGCTACAGGAACAAGTTATAAAATTAAGAGATAAGTGAAATATAGGTGCAAGAAAGTCAAAGTGACAATGAAAATAAAAAGTTAAATAACTATAATAATATAAATAAAATAAGTAATAAATGTCAGGAGAAGTGTGAAGTGGTAGCAAACCAAATAATTTGTCCTGAAGAGAGAAGAAATATTTTAATTCCCATTATCTGCAAATTTAAGTTATTATTCAATGAAGAAAATCGCATAGCAAAGGAGTATAGTCACAAAATAGAAGTCGAAAACATTAAAAATTTTAAAGCAAAGAATTATCCCATACCATATAAGTATAGACAACAAGTTAATGAAGAAATTACAAAAATGCTAAAAGCCAATATCATAGAAAGAGCCGTATCAAGTTATATAAATCCTATATAATTGTAAGGAAGAACAATGGAGAACTGCGGATTGTCTGGACGCCCGAAACATAAATCAGTATACAATTCCTCAATATGAAGCTGCTCTGAGTATAGATGCCATCTTCAGTCGAGTGACTGGTGCAAAAATCTTCACTAAACTCTATTTGAACCACAGTTTTTGGTTAATACCATTAGAAAAATCTTCACGAGACTACATGGGTTTTCAAATGGATGGAGTAGTCTACAGAGTTAGAGTAGTGCCGTTCGGCATACAAAGCGCTACACTATATCGATGACATATTGATATTTTCTGACAACATAGAGAAACATTTAGAAACAGTAATTTATTTAGGGTTTTTAGAGTTTAAATTGACAACAAATACCATTGAAATGGACCTAGCGCGAACAAGAGTAATCCAAGAATATCCAAAACAGCTTAGAGGATCCCTTGGGATGATAGGATATTTTAAAATATTAATTCCTGACCTGACAAAAAAGGAATTACCTCTCATTAACCTCCTAAAGATCAAAAATGGAAATGGAATGATGCGACCGATAAAACATTTGCAGAAATTAAGAATTATTTCATCAAAAAGATTAAAATATATCACCCCGATTATGGAGAAAATTTTGTGTTGTAAACTGATGCATCAAGGGATAGGGGATAGATTAGCAGGAGTATTGTTGCAACGGTACAACGAACACGAATATCTAATCTATTTTCTTTCTAGAGTTACCAAAAAGCATGAACGAGGATATGCTTCTTCAGAATTGGAGTTATGCAGCATAATATTTTGCATAACAAAACTAAGATTCCTATTATTAGGCAGTGAATTTACTATAGAAACTGATAACAGCATTACACCGATCGCGTTGAAGAAAAAATTGTTCTCGAAATGGCTCGGCAGCGGAAGAATTGATGATTGATTTTACGAGAATTTTCGATGCTGGTTTTAAAAGGAAGCAGCCCACGATCGCGAGTCAGTTAGTACAGCGAAGAGCTAATATGTAAAATTGTTTTTGTGATTTGAACCAGCTGTTCTGTATAATTTGATGTAAATAAAAGTTCTAGAAAAGTGAAAGTGAATATTAGTTGTATAATTTTAAACTGAACCCACGAAATATATAACAAATTTGGTGTCAGAAGTGGGATTCAGTGCAGTTAAAATCGTAATTTGATTTATGGAAACCTGTAGCATGGAAAAAATGGACGAAACAACAAAAAAAATAGTCAAGCAGGTTACGGAAGGACTAGACGAATAAATAGCACAGATTCTAGACAAACCTGACAAGAAGGAGAAACAACATCTAGAAGAAAGTCAACAAAGGTTAGTGAAATCTTTTCATGATAAACTTAAAGCTGAGTTAGAAAATCTTGTCACCACGATGAAAAGAGACCAACACAATCTGGTTTCCACGATGAAAAGCGAACAACAAAATCTGGTTTCCACGATGAAAAGCGAACAACATAATTTGGTTGAAGGATTGTTCTCGAAATTTAAAGAAAAACAAGGCAAAACGGAAGAAAAAAAGACAACTGTAATTTGAACAATTAATGCCAATAGTGTCGCAAGTTAATGAAACAGTTAATGAAAGAATGAAAATAGTGGAATCCGACATAAAAGAGATAAACGACGACATTAAGATCCTAAAAAGTAATGTGGAAAATCTTGAAATCAAAGTAGATGACATCGATTCCATCCAGAGCCAGGTGAAATTTGAAATCAGTTCCATTAAAAACACGGTACAAAGTGAAGTAAGTGAAGTGAAGATAAAGTCAGTGCCATCCAAAACAAGGTAGAAACAGAAATCAAAAAAATGCAACAGGACTTACAGTGAGGAAAATAACAGCATACCATGAGTACCAAAAGTTCCTTTAGAAAGCCACCAATATTTGATGGCAGTTCATCTTGGCCCATGTATAAACGGCAATTTGAAGCGGTGGCTACAGCTAATGGATGGGATAACCAAGAAAAATCTACCTCTCTTGTAATTTCCTTAAAAGGTCCGGCCTTGGAACTCCTCCACAGCATTCCAGTCGATAAACAAGGCAATTTCGACAAGATCATCTCCATTCTGGACAAACGATACGACAATCAATCCTTGAGCCAGGTATACCAAGTCCAACTGAGTGGAAAAACGCAAAAATCCGGTGAAAGCCTACAAGAATTCAAAGCAGAGACTAGACGGTTAGTACACTTGTCCTACCCAGACCTGCCAGAGGAAACCAAAGACCATTGCCACACAGAGTTTCATAAACGGTATCAGAGATATGGAACTACAACGAAATCTAAGACTAAGTGGCGTCAAAAAAAAGTAATGAAGCTTTACTTCGGGCGTTAGAAAAAGAGGCCGTCATGAACATGTCCAAGCCGAGGGTCCAGGCAGTTTTCTTTAACCAAGAAGCGCCAAAGTCACCATGTCAAGCCCTGATGGCTGGTCTGAACAAGCTATTAGAACGGTCACAAAGAACTGGCCCCAGAGGGGCATGTTATCGCTGTGAACGGACAGGGCACTTTTAACGCGACAGCACACTCAGGCTACCTGAACGATCACCGACCATGGGTAACCAACATTACAGCCACATGTCCAGGGACCATCAGCCAGTCAGCAAAAGGGGGCGAATGCTGACTGACCCTTTACCAGCCCCCAAAACATCCGGAGATTTTGCCGAGCAGTAGCCTAGTCATCAGGGGCACCATCAATGGCCGAGCAATGACCATCACCATCGACACTGGCGCCGCTGTGTCCATTGCCAAGTCCAGGGTTTTGAGAGCTTCAGAGATTCGGCTAATTACCAATAACATCCAGCTCAGAACAGTCACCGGCGAGTCCATGTCAATACAGGGTAAGGCAGATGTCGTGCTACAGATAGGGGACAACATGATCCGGCATAGGGTCCTGGTAGCGAATATTGAGGACGATTATATACCATCATCTTTTGCGAAGAAGGGTACCAGACATCGGTGAAGGAGACAGGGACCAGTAAAGAAATCCTACAGTTTGCTGACCATTTGACACACCTTACACCAGGGGAAGAGAAGAAAGCCAAGCAATTTATCACAAAACACTAGCAAATTTTCAACGGTCAAGATGGGACCACCGGTCGCACTAACATCATTCAGCACCGAATAGATACCGGAAAGGCTCAACCCATCAGAATACCGCCTAGACGACTACCATTGGGGCAACAACAGGCAGTAGAGGAAAACATCGAGTCCATGTTACAAAATGGAGTTATTGAGCCATCCATCAGCCCATGGTCCGCTCCCGTCGTGCTACTTAAAAAGAAGGATGGAACCACCCGATTTTGCGTGAATTATAGAAAGCTGAATGACGTCACCAAGAAAGACAGCTATCCACTACCCCGAATTAATGATACTCTGACCACACTAGCAGGCTCCCGTTGGTTCTCCACACTTGACCTAAAAAGTGGATATTAGCAGGTTGGTCTCCACTAAAACGACAGAGATAACACAGCGTTCTCCACCAGTAAAGGGCTGTTTCAGTTCAAGGTCATGCCCTTTGGGTTATGTAATCCACCTGCTACATTTGAGAGGCTAATGGGGTATGTACTGAGCGGGTTAACATGGAGGACGTGCTTAATATACCTCGACGACATTCTAGTCATGGGTCAGACACATTCGACGAACATCTGAAGAACCTGGACGAAGTATTCTCCAGAATTAATAACACCAACCTCAGTCTCAACCCGAAGAAGTGTTCTTTGATCCAGAAGTAGAGTTTTTGGGCCACGTCGTTTCCGAGTCAGGAATCCGCACCAACGAGGACAAGATAGAAGCCATCCGTGATTGGCCAGTCCCAAGAGACAAGCATGAACTTCGAAGCTTCTTGGGCCTCTGTTCCTACTACAGGCGATTTGTTGAGGGATTTGTCACCATTGCGGCGCCTCTACATCGGCAGACTACTGAGAAAGAGACCATCAGTTGGAATCAGGATTGCGAAACATCATTCAGACGACTGAAGGCAGCACTATGTTCCAGCCCAATCCTAGCCTTTCCTACACAGTCCGGCAAGTTCATTTTAGACACCGACGCCAGCAACACAGGTTTGGGGGCCATCCTATCCCAGGTGCAAGATGGTGAAGAGAGGGTTATCGAGTACTACAGCCGTGGATTCTCGAAACCGAAAAGAAATTATTGTGTCACAAGAAAAGTGCTTCTTGCAATAATAAGGGCTGTAGACCATTTCCACAAATACCTCTATAGTCGCCACTTCTTAATCCGAACAGATCATGCCGCACTCAAATCGCTGCTAGACATGAAGACACCGGAAGGACAACTGGTCAGGCGGATGGAGAAATTACAGCAATACGATTTCAAGGTGGAACGACGTGCCGACCATTTTTACAATAATGCCGATGCCCTAACCAGAAGACCCTGTACAGCGGAATGCGGACATTGTCTGAAGACGGAACAGCGAGAGGGTATCTCCATTAGGCAGATCCGAGTGCAAGCCAATGGAGACTGGACAACGGAACAGTGCATCCAGGACCAAATGGCTGATCCAGACATCGAATCAATCTTGTCACTCAAAACGAGAAGAGCACCCAGGCCATGATGGGACGAGGTAGCTAGATACTCAGATTTGTTAAAATCGTTATGGGCTCAATGGGACTCTCCAAGAGTAGACAATGGAATGCTCAAGTGAGTTTGGGAAAGCGCTGATCGACGAGAAACCAAGTCCCAACTGGTTGTTCCGAAGAAAAAGGTACCACTCATCCTGACCGAAGTACATGATGCGATTACCGGAGGCCATCTGGGCATGAATAAAACCCTAGACAAAGTTCGCCAGCGGTACTACTGGGTGAATTACTTCGAAGACGTCAGAGTTTGGTGCCGCAAAAGTGCCACCTGTGTAGCCAGTAAGGGCTCGAAGACCTAGGGCAGAATGCAGCAGTACAATGTGGGCGTCCCATTTGAGAGAATTGCCATCGATGTCGCCGGTTCGTTTCCCGAGTCTGAAAGGGGGAACAAATACATTCTGGTTGCAATGGATTACTTCAGCAAATGGCCTGAGGCGTATGCGATACCCAACCAAGGGGCAACCACGGTAGCAACGGTGCTAGTAGAACAACTATTCAGCAGGTTTGGCGTCCCAATAGAACAAATTTCAAACCAGGGGCGTAACTTCGAATCGAATGTAATCCAGAAGTTTTGCACGATGTTGGGGATCAGGAAAACGAGAACAACACCATTGCACCCACAGTCAGACGGAATGGTGGAAAGTTTCAACATAACCTTGGAACAACACCTATCCAAGGTCGTCAGCAATTACCAGCGTGATTGGGATGAGCATATTTCCCTATTCCTGTTGGCATATCGCTCTGCCGTACATAATAGTACAGGCCTGACCCCAGCCAGGGTCCTATTGGGAAAGGAGCTGCGATTAACCTGCGATTTGGCTTTTGGCTTCCCCGAAGAACCTTCCTAAGACATCGACGATTATGCCGACCAGCTCCGACATTACATGCTGGCTGATGTTGGCCACCAGTGACCGGATGAAGATGCGATACAACCTCAAGGCCAATTCAGTCGGGTTCCAGGAGACGGACAATGTCTGTACAACCCCCAATGGAGCAAGGGTAAATCCCCAAAGCTTACACCCACCTGGGATGGTCCATACGAGGTGCTCAAGAGGCTTAATGACGTCGTCTACCGGTTCCGCCGGAACCCCAAGGCTAAGTTGAAGGTGGTCCATTTAGATCGACTCGCTCCTTACCATGGAGAGGATGTTTCTGACCGGGAAGATCAGAATTAAAGAGGGGCGGGGCAATCTTACGAAATTTACCTAAGCCGACCCTGTTTCATTTCAGTACAACACCGATCGCTTTGAGGAAAAAAAATTTCTCGAAATGGCTCGGCAGCTGAAGAATTGATGATTGATTTTACGAGAATTTTCGATGCTGGTTTTAAAAGGGAGCAGCCCACGATCGCAAGTCAGTTAGTACAGCGAAGAGTTTATATGTAAAATTGTTGTTGTGATTTGAATCAGCTGTTCTGTATAATTTGATGTAAATAAAAGTTCTAGAAAAGTGAAAGTGAATATTACTGTATAATTTTTAATTGAACCAACGAAATATATAACAATATGGACATATTGGGTCTAAAAAATTATATAAAATGTTTAGAGAGAATTATACAGCAAAGAAAGACATGACAATATGTAAAGAAATAACAAATAAATGCGAGTTGTCAAAGATCCAATCCTCTAAATAAATTACAGATAGTTTCAATAGATTTAATTATGACAAGAAAAGGATACAAACATATATTGTTAATGGTGGATATATTTTCAAAATATTAAAAATTATAACCTTGCAAAAGGACAAATGTACATGAATTTAAAAAAGCATTAAATCAATACATGAGTGAAGTGGGGAAACCAGAAAATTTAATATGAGATTATGCTACATATTTCCAAAGTGAGAGATATTTAAATTATTTAGCAGAAAAAGGAATAACACCAAAATTTACATCAATACGTCCCTCAAATTCCAATCCTTCAGAAAGATACATAAGGGAAGTTATCAAGTACCTAAGGATCTTCTACAGTAGTAATCATACTAAATGGGATGAATCACTTCACAAGGGAGAAAAAATAGTGAACACTACTTAGAACGGTGCAACAGAAGAAATACCTGAAGTGATCATGAATGAACAACATCCAGAACGACCATGGGTAATTGAAAACCCTAGAGAAAGTCGAGAAATGATACAAAGAATTAATAAGAAAATGGAGAGATTAGCAAGAAAAGACATAAAAAGGGAATAGAAAAAGAACCAGAGAAAAACCAGTTTTAAAAATGAAGAACTTGTAATTGTCAAAGGCTCTCAGGAATGCTAATAGAAGAAGAGCAAAAAGTGCAAAACTACTATGGCCTTATGATTGACCATACATTCTTGAAAATGAACAAGGAGTAAATAGCTATGTCTTAAAAGATATCAAAACAGGAATGATTAGAGGTGTTTATAATATAAATAGTTTATTCAAATATAACCAGTTCGATTTCAAAATATTAAATTTTGTCCAAAAATTTGAGAATATTTCATAAGAAATTGTTTGTAAAAATTTAATATTTGTAAATGGGGAATTGTAATGGAATAAATAGTGAGAGTAATAATATAGGTTCCAATAATCACAATTTAACTACTAATTTTGAATAACCAAACATGAAATTTAGGGTATTTGTAATAGCAAAGCGAGCATGTTTGTTCACAACGAAAACACATCATTGTGATGCAGTATATGAATCAAAATATTGTAAAAACCCTAAATATCATAGATCTAATGGGAAAAATGAAGGTATACTTATAATTGAGTGCTAAAGTCCAAAACGATGATCAGAAGTTCCAACATTCATTAGCATCAAGTAAATCAGTGAAAAGCTAGTACAATCCATACAGATATTTATATCACATTCATAGTAGCTAAAAATACAAAAGCATATTAAAATCTAAATTAAACAGGAATTAATGCTAATTTTGGGAAATAGGATTAAAATATCTAAATTTGAAAGTCAGGTACCATATATAAAAAGTCAAGGCTGAAAACAGAAAATCAATCAGATAAATGGCGAAAAATATATAAAATTCTTAAAATAGACAACAATTTGAACAGATAAATAGAGTTATAATTGAATTGATAATTATTAAGGGGGTAGAATATCAAAAAGTACATATCAGAGTAAAACGGTTATCAGGTATTAAAAATTTGTAACAATATAACAGCAAAGAGAAAGGAAACCAGTTAAAAATACTTGCAGAGATTCAAATAGTATAATGTAAAGAAGAAGAGGTCAAGAACAGTTTAATAAACTAAAAATTTTGGGAAAATAAAGAAAGGTATCAAAGATTACAATTTCATTTAGAGTCCAGAACTAAATAACAACATTTCAAAAAGTGTTAAATTACAGGAAGGTTTAAAGAATGCGTTTCATAAAGAATATATCCAAGAGAATCATAAGTTATTTCGAAAAGATTGTTGAGGATGTGTTGAATTATTTTGACTGTTCATTGGGTTTTCTCTCCTCCAAATTTTTTCCTGCAACAGATAAGTATTTAAAAATTGTATATGTAGCACAAAGTGTAGTAAGGCAATTTCGAAAAATTGCCCGGATTACTGGCTGTCTGTACAGAGATTCTTCCTCACAGTTATTCTGAGAAATAGAGATGTCTACAAAATGATCAACCAGTATTCCTGTATATAAGTAATGTATTGTATATTGTCAATCGATTAGTGTTGTTTTCGAGGTTTTTTCTAAAAAATTTTCGCTTTGATCTTGATTTGTTGTTGAGTGTCAAATTTTTTGACAAACAAAAATTGCATCTTTTAAGATTGACATTACCCCTTTCCTCACAGACCGCCTATCAATTTCTTCAATTGCTTGTAATGCCGCCTCCCTTAGGTCACCAACTGTCTCATACTTTCTATTGTATACTTTGTTTTTTAGCGCACTCCATTATTAAAAGTCTATAACTGCCAAATCGGGAGACCGGGGTGGCCATTCGCGTGGGCTATTTCTTCCTATCCAAGAGTTTGGATACATATTATCTAAGTGTTGTCTTACTAATAACGTGTTATGAGCAGGTGCTCCATCATATAGGAACCACTCAATTTCTAAACAAGTTCTCAAATTCAAATTATGCAACATGTCTTGAAAAGTGTATTGCAAGAAATGCAAGTAGCGCTCCCCAGTAGTTTTTCGTCATAGATAAACGGCACCAGAATAGTAGACCCTATGATACCACGCCAAACATTAAAACCAAATTTTATCTGGGGTCGTCTTTGTTCTACATGGAAAGGGTTTTCTTTAGCCCAGATATGCTCATTGTGTCTATTGAACATACTGCAGTTAGTAAATCTAGTTTCATCTGACCATAACACCTTTAATGAAAACTGTGGATTGTCAAGGTACATGTCTCAAAACCATGTACAAAACAAAATACGATGATGTTCGTCACCAGCATGCAAAGTTAGTGAAACTGAAAGTTTGTGTGGGTGGAACTTGTGTGCTTTCAGTACCTTAACTACAGTTCGTTGTCAGCTTCTGCCGCAATCTCACGAGTTGATGTAGATGAATTTTGATTTACCGTTGCCAAAACATTTATTTGTGCTGCTTCGTTAATTTGATTACGTTCCTTTGATGGTTTAGTAAAAGATCCATATCTATGTAAACTATAGTAAAGCCTCTTAAATGTACATAGAGCAGGTTGACGACGATTAAAATATCTATAAAAGTATTCCTCAACTGCACGAACTGAATTCTTATGGCATATGATATAACATTCCACTATATTCAGTTTTTCTTCGTTAGAATATTCCATTTTATAAAGAAAACTTGTCAATATCGACTGTCAGTTCAGCACTACTAATGAAATTACTCTCAAATGAGGAAAAGTCAAAATGAAAACAATCTTTTTCATGGCTACCTACGTTAAAAGTGAAAATAAGAGAGAAAAGCATCTATATTTTTATGAATAACTATATCGAGTATTATATCGTTGAAAAGCTCTAAAATTTTTTAAGGTCATAGCCAACTATGGTTTCCAATCAAAAAAAGATAAGTTTGTGTCATATCTCGAAAGCGGGAGCTGTCACGTAAACGAGGACATGACAATGATATTCGGGATACAATTCCCTTCAATTTTGATATTTACACTTTTTTATAAAATCAAAAACAAAGGAGGTAGAGGGATTTGACTAAATCGACAGAATTTTGTTTTTCAAAATATCTAGTAAGCCGTGAATTTTTACAAAAATCCGGAAATGTCATTAAACTGGGCCAGTAAAACTGCAAATCTTTCCCAATTTAACCATTGCTCTATCTCCGCTAGTTTCCGAGATCCCCATACTGATCATCAAAAAAAAACACCCTGTATATATATATATATATATATGTTATATGTATATATATATATATGTATATATATATATATATATATATATATATATATATATATATATATATATATAAACATTGTTCGTATCTATGTTAGATATTCAAGGAAGATAAAATTGGTATGATCAAGCGTGAAGCAGTTTAGAAGTCCTGTGCTCGTCTAAGAGCTGAGACATTTTTGAATAGGTACTTAAAGTACGAGTACCTTGAAAGTTTCGTCAAAATACTTATTTTTAAAACTAGAATATTTATATATACAGTGAAGGCGCGTGGGTTGGAACAAATTCATTTAAAATTCAGGTTTTTTTTTTCTGGAAAAACGCTCGGACACGTCGGTTTTTTTTTGGACTGCGGTTTTTGTGTGGGCCAAAAATAAATTGCGACCATCAACTTCATTTTTTTAAATGGAAACATTTGTGTTTTATATTATTTTTGAATTCTGCATTGAATTCTAAGTATTTTTCATGTAAAATGTCCTATACCGAAAATTAACAGTTATTTAAAAAATTACATTTCTTTGTAAAGTTAGGAAAACAACGATAAAAATAGGGTGTTTGTTGGTTTGAACCTATTTATTTACGACTGGTTTTTATGATTGTTGGCGGTATTTTAGTCGCATGAATGGAAACCCTTTTTTTAATTGTGGAGTTTTTAACACTTGTTTATTTCCATAGAAAATGTACTATAATTTTACTTCAAATAAGTAGTTGTCAAGTGCAGTTGCAAAGTTTCAAAGTATGTTTCCATTCTTTCCAAATGTTTCCATTTGAAAAAATGAAGTTGATGGTCGCAATTTATTTCTGACCCACCCTGTATAAATGAGTGTATCATCACAAAAACCGCAGTCCAAAAAAAAAACTAGACTAACATTTAGTCTAGTTTTTTGACAAAGACATTAGTCGAAACGCGTCGGACAGTTCTTAAAAAACGTAAATGTGGAAATTGAAATTGTAGTATCAGTTAATTATTCTATTAATAATACCGAATCTTTTGTACTTTAAACTATTGATATATAGTTATTTTTTTAATGATAAAGAATGTTATGTCAAAATATCAGTGCCTCAAATAAAATCCGATAAAATAATCTGGCTTTTGTATTTTTTAACTTCTCATGTATTAAAATCCAGATTATGAAATTTTTAAAACGCCTCAAATTAAAAAAAACAAAAATTGTTGGTCAACCGTATGCATCTTTTTGTTAATGAAATAGTTTAGGTATGCATTAAAAATAACCCTGTTCGATATTTAGAGGTTGGGATTACAATATGTACTTTGACAAGACCTTTCATAATAACGTGAATATAGTCTCAGTATAGATTTTAATGTCGTCTGCATGCAATAACCCAAAAAATTGTTGGTTAGTTAATTAGTTAACCTAAAGCATTACAAGGTTACGCCAGAATGAAACCGTGCTAGATTCTCACAAACACAATTTATATTCAAACATTTATTGCTAGACACTTCTATACGGTTTGATATATTATGTTTAATTTCTTATATCTCTCCCAAAATTACTCTTCAAATAACTTGTAACAACGGTACAGCTTTCAACCTTAGACTTTTCTTACTTTGTGCATAAATGAACTGTGTACAAACACGAACATTAATTATCTCACCGATTTGGTTAATTACTTTACTTTTGTTAATGCTCTTACTAAGGCTAGTTAATAAATGGTTACTTAGGATTCTATTTGAGGAATTTCTTCATTGAGAAAGGAACGAGAGACTCCGTTGCAAGCAATTAGTATTACATTTAGTTTGAGGATAAGTATTACATTTAAAACACAAGAATGTTGATGAAAAATGTAGCAATTAATCACTTTAGTGTAATTTTCTATAGGTTATAAACTATATTTAACAAACTCCGTGAATAACCTAAATTGATGAAAATACCCACCTTTTACTGAAGAAAATTATAAATATTTCTCTTGCAATAAGTGAGTCTTATAGGTAGTATCAGAGAAGATTAATAAAATAAATTTAATCTTTGGCGTGTTGATAATATAATATATATATATATATATATATATATATATATATATATATATATATATATATATATATATATATATATATATATTATATCACACTTTCAAAATTTATCTTTTTAAAAAAGACTTTATTTATACTTGCACAATTAATAAACTTTTAATAGAAACTTGAATATAATGAAAATAATAATAAAATTTAATAACAATAAAAAAGACAAAAATTATGTGCTAAACTAACTAGACAGACTTTGTAAGTAACAATGAATGCAGACATAAGGCAATTGAACAATTTATAACATAAGAATGCTGACTAAGCTGTCGCAGCGTTTGCTGTTCTCACGGATGTACGTCGTCGAAGGTAACCTGAGACGACACGTGGATGCTGACTCAGCTTGGGAACTGTTGCTAGATGGTTTCACATAAGTCGATGGAATATATATATAATATATATATATATATATATATATATATATATATATATATATATATATATATATATATATATATATATATATGTCGTAGACAGATCGTAAAATTAGACATTTCATGATCAGATCGTGTAATGGTTGATCAGTTACACGTAGTGACTAAAATTTTTAGACAACTCATGAAATGCAACTGGGCATTAGACAGGTCGTGTAATGTTCCAGAATTACATGAAATGTCTAATTTTTTTAGACATTTCATGAACTGTATAACATTTTTTTGCCAATCGTACAATATGTAGGAACATTAAATCACTGAAAAAAGAACAACTGAAAAAACATAAAATATTAGTCGAGGCAGCCAATTTTATTTATTTTGTAGATAAAATTTTAGTTTTCATTTATTACAAAACTTAAAATATAAAATCTTTCTTCCTTTTTAATTTATTAACACATGGTAAACTTGAGTGACATCCGCTGTTGCACAAAACTTTACCTTTTGTGCACGCACGTCTAAGGTCCAATTTCATTTCATGAACTGTCTAAAAATTTTAGCCGTCACGTGTAACTGATCAACAAAATGACTAATTGCACGATCTGTCTACCACGCATATATATATTTCCTAAATTCAAGATTAGTCGATCGATACAATTCAGATGGAATATAAACTGAACTAACTAACTGAAATGTACAACTGTCGTTTTATAATTAGCATGGAATTGTCTGATTTTTTTCGAGCGTTATCTCGTTGTTGGCGTAGCTTTTTGCCGAAATCTTATCGACATTTCCATCCGACCTTGCGTTGGATCCTGCTTTTTTTATTACTTCAGCCGGCTTAAATGTTAACGTTGTTTTAGTAGGAATGATGAAATTTGAAGTTTTGTTAATTTTTCCATGGGCTGAGTAAAATGAATTTTATAACAATATATATATATATATATATATATATATATATATATATATATATATATATATGATTTTTATTTAAATAAAGACAATAATAACTTTTAAAATAGAAATGAAAAAATTAACAATATAACTGACAAAAGTTCTGAGTAATAATGAATAACAAACAAGAGAGATTTTACAATGTATAACCTAATGAATGCTGAATCGGCACTGTCGACACGGCGATTCCTACGGATGCTCGGCGGGACTGTAATGTGACACTGCACGTGTTCGGTGAGTCAGCTGGGAACGATGAAATACAGTTGCTACATAAGTTCACCCAAAGTTTATGTTATAAACTTATATAACAACTCCCATCCATATAAAAAAGTTGATGGTATATCATCAACTTTTAGGGGATGTTCTGAAGTTCCATACATTGGGTTGGATCTAGGAGGCTGTGCAGCTTTGCCGTGGACTTAGGCTTTGATGGGCCTGGAAGTGGAGCTGACACGGCATCGAGGCTGGACTTAGTGGTTTTCCTAAACACTGTCTTGATTGGTTCGATACAAAGGAACATAATCACAATTACTGTTAATGTGATTGTGGTAATTGTGAGCCATGATATGATGTATGCTACTCCAATGGTGGTTGATTCATGAGCTTTTCCAATTCCATTTAATATTGGGCAAGCTTATGGTTGGCAACATTTAGATCTGTTATATCTAAATCCTTCAATTGTATGGGTTTTAATTTGGGAAGTTGATTTGCGGTTGCCATGCCGTCACAGCAACTATACGGGATGTCCACTGGATGGTTTTTGAAGGTGATGTTTAGTTAAAGGCTCGCAGTCACCCAGGTCTTCAAAGGATGCGTATAATAACGAATCGTCATCTCTCGCGATAAATTTTGTCTTTATTGAAAGTATATGATGAAACCCTGTTCGATCATCCAAAATTGGTATTGGATAAAGGTGATAAAGAGTGTAAATCTCAGGATCAACTAAAGGAATTTTGAGTAAAAAAATGATTTTGGTGTTGATTTGAAAAGCTTCCAATTCTATTAAATCAATGTACTGAGCAACATTTGAACTGTAAATAGGAAGTGGTAAATTATTTTCGTGTAGTGACTGAGAAATCTTTTGAAGGGAATCGACCAAATCTACTGGGGTTATGATCGAACTATGTAAAATTTTTAAGCGGGCGAAAGAGAATGCAGTTAGAACATCATCTAGAGTGTTTTCAATAAATATGTAACTCTCCATTAGGCTATCACACAGATCTAAGATATTGATTTGAAATTCATGAAAATGAAGATCATTTGAAATGTATAAAATTGACTGCCTTATTTTTTCAATGGTATTCGAGAATAGTTTCTCCTCGGATTGAAATTTTTGTAAAGTGTTGTTGAGGCTCGTGATGACTGAGGTTGTTACAGATATTTGTTTCTTTACTAAGTCTTCAATTTGGTGTTGGTCTTTAGTGATTTTAGTTATACAGTCATTTATGTATTAACTATCTGTTGCGTCTAAGTTTCCTGAAATAGCTTTCCAAACTGATCCCAGTCCGTTAATAAGTCCGCGTTTTCTTCTGTTAGTAGGGTAAGTTTGAGTGTCAGCGAAGATGTCTGCATATTTAGAGTTAACGGATTTAGAAATTTGTTTCATGTGTTTCTATTTTTGGTTTAAATGATTTTGTATTAGTTGTATTTTTAGTTAATTGTCTCTAAAATTCGGTTTAGTATGGCGTCGTTATTTGAAATAGCACCTCTGAAAGGGCTGAGGTCTTTGAAGACAAGAAGTGTCCATTTGTCATTTGAAATTTTCATGGAAGAAAACTCCTATTGTATTGTTAACGGGTGTAAGAGAGTATTGTTGGAGGTTCACGACTGAAAACAGTCTACAGAATCTGAAAAGAAGGGATTCATTCAAAATAGGGTTTTAGTCTGTCAAAGTTAATTTTACTAATTTGGTTAGTCTGTAAAATTAATAACGGTGGCAGAGTTTTTTCGTATAGCGGCAATTTCAAAAGGTCCATTGAATTTGTTTTCAGATTTGCTTTTAATCTGAGACTCTTTCACGTAAATTTTGTATTCTGGTTGGTTAGTTGAAACATGTTTGTCAAATCTAACTTTAAATTTTTGTTTTTGTTGGTCGGTTTTTGCGCGGGCAAGTCTATAATAGTAGTTCATTCTATTGTTAAGGTCCCTAACATATTTGGAAATGAGTTTTTCCTGATCGTATAATGTTTGTTTTTAGTGTTGTTGTAGCAGATAACTGCGTAGGGGAGGACGTTGAATGGATGTTCGTCCGGATGTTCAGCTGTATTTGCCCTTATCATTTCCGCTAAAGTGGCATGAAACCTTTCGATAGAACCAATTGATTCGGGATGGTGGACACTTGAAAAGGATAGTTTTATGTCATATAGTTCGCACAGGTCCCTTATGAGAGTGTTATCAAATTCACGTCCATAATCACAATGGATGCGAAGAGGTGAACCGTAATGTTGGAAGAATATTAGGAGGGTGGTTACTACAGTTTTAGCTGTTTTGTCACCAATTGGGTAAATATCAATGTTGATACGTTCGAAGGGCGTTTTTGGTGTTTCAGTTATGACAAAAGGAGCACTTAAGTTTTTTCTACAGAACTTGACCTTTTGGCAAGTTTCGCAAGACTTAATAAATTGCTCTACACTTTTTATTAGTCCAGTCCAATTATACTTTTCTTTAATGCGTCGGATGGTCTCGTTAATTCCACGGTGAAGGTTATTTTTGCCGCAGTGGTACTGTTGCAGTATAACGGGAATTTCGTCTTGTGAAGGAGTTATCACAATATTTTGACAAATATTTTGTTTAACGTCTTTGTCTGCAAGTATAAAGAATAGTGTTTCAAGAATCGGTTGTTTTCAATACAGAACGTTTCGGATTCGTCGAACTGGTCTTGGTTGCTATAGAGGATGTTGAAAAGATGTGAGACAACTGTTCCAGGATCAAAGGCTAAAGGGACAATTAAATACTTTCTATGCCGGACAGATTTGCTGGCTAGAATGTTTAGTGTGTCGGTAGTGAAATTTGGGTCTTCTTCGAAAATGTCTTCGATGATTTTGTCATGCAAGTCATTGAGTATATTTTGCCAGAAGAAAGTGACTATTCGTTTGTGAGATTTGTTTAGGAGTTGAGAGTTAGAAATTTCCATTTTTGAGTAATCGTTTATCGACTCGGTTTTATATCATTGAACAAATCGATTAAACTCTGTTATCATTCTTTCGTCATGTTCATCGGGTTCTTAATCATTGTCGGAGTCTGGTGGTTCTGAGTCGGTTTCGTTACTTGCAAAGATGTTGATTTTAGAAATAAAGTGGGTGCATTGTTTGAAGTGATTAATTTTGATACGGGAAAGAGCGTCTGCGTTCAAGTTTACCTTGCCGGGCTTGTATTCGATTTTATAGTTATACTCCTCTAGTTTGAGGCGCCATCTAGCTAGACGACTGCCAGGGTCTTTGATCGAAAAGAGCCAAGTAAGCGGACGGTAGTGGAATATCGAGTTTCTGCAGCGCAGAGTGTACGGGAAGCATATGCTATAGGAAGATCTTTTCCTACGGGGCCTTGTGAGAGGACCGCTCCAACTGCGAAAGCACTAGCATCAGTAGTGAGCATGAATGGTTCTTCGAAATTTGGGTATATCAAGATAGGGTCAGATACAAGAGCTTGCTTCAGTTCGTTGAAGGAAGACTTGCAATCTGCGTCGAAGATGATTTTGAAGTATTTTTGTAGGAGTTTCGTTAGAGGCTTTGAGGTCTTAGCGAAATTGGGGATAAAACGTCGGTAATAACCGGCGAGACCAAGAAAAGATTTAACATCTTTAGGAGTTTGGGTTGAGGAAAATTCTGGATGCATTCAACCTTTGAAAGGTTTGGTTTCACTCCTTCTTAGGTGATAAGATGACCTAGGTAAGCAACTTCCTTACGGAGAAACTCACACTTGTCAGGTTGAATTTTCAAGTTTGACTGTCTAAGACGCTTAAAGACTTCTGTCAAACGGGACATATGCTCATGGATGGTCGGTGAATAGACTATGATGTCATCCATGTACACAAGGCAACGTTCATTTTGGATACCCAAAAGAATGTTGTCCATGACCCTCTGAAAGGTAGAAGGTGCATTTGTCAGACCAAATGGCATACGAACGAATCCGTAAGGATTTCCAACTGGTGGAACCCGGAAGCGAGATCCAGTGTCGAAAAGCATTGATACTTACCAAGTTGATCGAGGAGATCAGAAATGGTGGGCAGAGGATATTTATCGTCTACAGTGATTTCATTTAACTTCCTATAGTCGATAACAACTCGCCACTTTTGCTTACCAGAAGCATCGAGTTTCTTGGGACGACCCATACGGGGGAAGACCAAGGAGAAGAAGAGTGCCTGATAATGCCTTGATCAAGCATTTTGGAAATTTGGGTTTTCACTTCCTACTTATGGAGTTGAGGATATCTGTACGATTTCGTGAAAACGGGCTTGGCATTATTGGTATCAATAGAGTGTTTGACGGCGCACAGTGGGAAATATCGGAAAAAATTCTACGCACGCGCCGATTTAAGTCGTACCATCGTATTTTTTTTTGTTATTCTTTAAATATCCTCAACTTTACTATTCAGATGCAAAAATTACACTTTTCTGTAAACAAAGTTTCACATCGACTTATATGAACCATTTGCCTCAATATTAAATAATTGTATAGGAACTAATTTTAAGTAAAATGGTCTGAAAAATCTGAAAAAATGTATTCATATATTTCTTGGGTGCCTAAGTTCACAGCCACTCTTATTTTTACCATTCAAGGACATTTCATACCAAGGTCAATTGAAGGTCAAATCGAGAAATAAGATCTAACAAATCTGAAAAAGTTTATAAATTTATTTTTGGGTTCCGTGAGTAAAAATAAGCTGTTAGTTTCACAACTGAAGAATATTTGAGGTCCTATCAAGTTCGTATAAAGGTCATTTAAAGGTCAATTCGGCAAAAACGCTTCGAAAAATTAAAAAGAAAATTATACGTGTGATTTTGGGCTCGTTGAAACAAAACCTGCTGTAAATCTCAACACTGAAGGACCACTAAGGTTGTATCAAGGTCATACAAAGGTCATTTGAAGGTCATATCGATAAAATCGCTCCGAAAAATTAAAAAAAAAAATCGAATATTTAAACATTTGAGATTAATTTCGAAAATCTGAGGTTATATTTTTTAAAAAAGTATTATAAAGCTACATGATTAATTCAAGTCGCACAGTCCTAATTTTTTATTATTTTTCACATATTATTAATTTACTAATCAGAAACAAAAGTGTCACTTTTCTTAAGGTTATAGAACATCAGAGATTTTGAGATTGTTGAATATTTCAATAAATACATTAAGAAAATAATATTAAGAGAAAGTTTTTAGTTCATAATGTTCCGGTTATTTAAAGAACATAGAAGATAAAATTATCGATTTGATACAAGATGTTCTGTCCGAATTTGTTCCCTGATAGTAAAGTTTCTGTCTAAGTTTGTAGATTCACAGTAATCGTGTGTATTCAGATTTAAGAGAGGGTGTGTATGGTCAAGGAATTCGAAATGAAGATTGGAAAAGTTAACAGTTTTCGGCATTGCGTTCGCCTTTATTATCGAAGTCAGAAATTCTCCCTTTGAATTAACACGTACAACCGCATTGGGAAGTCGTTGTATCGGTAGAATTGCGTCAGTATTTCTAAGTTCACATTTGAGTTTGAAAATTTGTTCGGTTCGTGCCTGTATTATTATTTGATTGTTATGAGTATGAGGTTGTGCGTTAGTACTGGGGGTGTCTGTTGGTTGTGTTTTAAATTGGTCGTGATCGGGTACTTTATGTAGGGGGATAGTTTTAAAGTTAGTAATTAATTGTTTGGATTTTCAGCCGACGATACATTCATACTGCTCGAGAAAATCAAGACCTAATATTCCCTTAAACTCAATATCGAGATCGTAAATAAAGACCTTGTGTGGATTACCCAGAGCGAAAGGAATGAGGGTGGATTGTGAGATCGGGATTTTCTCATGAATAATGCCTTGAATTGTTACTCTATCGGGAGATCTTTGTGAGAAGTTTTTGACAGTGTTTTCTTTGAAAATGGAGATACCAGCTCCGGTATCAATTAGGAGTTTAAAATTTCCAGAAGCGTCGTTGATATAATAAAGGTTCTTGGAATTTACTGTCAGAACGGGACTTAAAGAAATGTTTGTTCTGGGAAGTTCAGATCGGGATTGAAGTCTTCCAAATTCAAGTTCTGTATTTGAGTTTGGACTTCTGAAAGGGTAGTTGTCGAATCGGGGGGCTGATCTAGGCTCGGAAGCGCTAGAAAATCCTGGTATTCGTGAGGACTGAAAGATTCAACAGGGGTATCATCTACTATTTGGTCGAACTCAGGGCTTTCATAGTTTTGGTCGTTATAATTGAAATTCTGCTGGTTATTATCATTGTAATAATCATAGTCATTTGCAGAATATTCGTGATGGTTGCCATTTTGATGGTGATTAAAATGGAGCGGCCTCTCTGGGCGGAAATTTGAGTTTGTCTGTATTACAGACGGTCGAAATTGGGTAGGCTTGAAAGGAGGTCTCTGGAAGTTATTTGGTCGGATTGTTGACCTTGATGATTTGTGTTATTGTTGATAGGATTTGGCCTAGATGATTGATTCGGCCCAATTAAATTTGGTCTATTATTTTGGTTAAAATGCTGAGAGTTATTATGAAATCTTAACCGACAGTCCGCACCAATGTGGCGTAATCGCCTACAATTTAAACATTTAGGGAGTGAAGTTTGTTTTCTAGCGTGAAAAGATGGCTTAGGTGAAACAGATTTATGTATCTTCTGTTCCTCAAAATGGGATAGTTGAAGTTCTCTTCTTATACGAGAATGTGCCTCAAGAAGATCCTTCGGATTACTGGCACGGATAATTTGGCCAAATCGAGGTTCTAAACCGGTAAGTAAGGTGTTTAAAACCATGGTGTCAACGAGAGTGGTTTGAGCATCTTTCTGCTCGGTGCTCAGACTAGGAGCTTTTTGGATACAAGAGTGCATTTTCGCACACAAAACCTAAAGTCTGTTATAGAATGTCAAGGGGGAGTCGTTTGATAGTTGTTTCAAACGTTGGAGATCGTGAATTAAAGAAGACAGATCCCTAGAGTCTCCAAAGTATAGTGTTAGAAGCTACTTTATTTCGAGGTACGATGCGGGATTCCTAAAGTTAATTAATTGCGCCGCTTTTCCCTTTAATTTATTTTTTATGAAAATTACCAACAAGTATTTTTGTTCGGTAGTAGACATGTTATACGCGCAATTTGGTCGCCTTCAAACTCTGAAATTATTGAAAATATTTCCGACAACCTATATTTTTCAGTTTCTTCAACAACAGTGTTGTTCTGTGCTTGTGCCATTGCGGTTTAATAAAATTTATGAACGAAAAAGGTTCAAATGAAAATAAAGAAATAGTATAGAAAAACTGGTAACAATAAAATAAATGGTGTAATAATCAATAAATTTGTAAATGGGGAAATACCAAAGTTATTTGGATGATAGAATGGTATATAAATAAATAAATGTAAATAAAACTAATAAATCACGTAATTCACTCAATTGAATGAATAAAAATCAAAGTAATCAAATAAATCATTTAAAATATCAATGTAATCAAATAATAAATCAGTGATTCAATTCACTGAATCAAATAATCAAAATATTAAAATCAATCAAATATTAAAATCAATTATTAATAAACTTAAACGTTAGACGATTCACTATTACTCACATCAACAGGAACATTGGAAGATCCGTGTTCTCCTTGTTATCGCAGTTGGGACTTCTTCCAGGTTCTTTACTCCGTTGAGGGATAGGAATCCGCCGCTACCAGTTAGAAGTAAGCTCGTGTTCTAGTAACGTTGACGGATCCTACTGACTGCGCCAATTTGTTATATCACACTTCAATTAATTAACTTTTAAAAAAAATTTTTATTTAAATAAACACAATAACAACTTTTAAAATAGAAATGAAAAAATTAACAATATAACTGACAAAAGTTCTGAGTAATAATGAATAACAAACAAGAGAGATTTTACAATATATAACCTAATGAATGCTGAATCGGCACTATCGACACGGCGATTCCCACGGATGCTCGGCGGGACTGTAATGTGACACTGCACGTGTTCGCTGAGACAGCTGGGAACGATGAAATACAGTTGCTACATAAGTTCACCCAAAGTTCATGTTATAAACTTATATAACATATATATATATATATATATATATATATATATATATATATGTTTTAGGTGCTTTCCGGGAATTCATCCGCGTAGTTGATAACTGATCCAAGAATTCGATAAGTTCTGAATTTCATTGCGTGCGTTTAGACTGTGAGGTCTCTTCGCTATTTCAATTGCCTCTCTTACGAGTCTTGATTTCGGGTGTTCTATATTTGCCAGTACTCTGGTGTTCTCAAAGTCTATTCGGTGTGACATCGTGGTGGCGTGTTCCGCAATGTATGTTGTTTTTTCCTGCTTTCTTACAGCGTTCTGGTGTTCATCACGTCTAGCTTGAATCCTTCTATTAGTTTGCCCCACATAGGTTTTATGACAGTCTGCACATGGAACCTCGTACACTTCCTGTTGTTCTAAAGGGATTCTCGTCTTCGGAGTCCTCAACACCGTGCTTATTTTTCTGTCTGTATTGAAAATAGTATCGATATTGTGTCTCCGTAGAATTCTTGCAATACTGTCCGTGGTCCCCTTGACATACGGTAAATAAGCCTTGGTTATTGGTGTCTCATGCTCCTCGTCTGTTTGTCTCGGTTTTGACTTTAGGGCTCTTTGTATATTTCGGTCTGTAAATCCGTTTTGTCTCAGAGCTGTTTTTAAACTGTCCATTTCCTGTTTGATGTTATGCTGGTCAGCTAGCCTTTGTGATCTGGTTACTAAAGTCTTGACGACGGCTTATAGTTGGGCTGGGTGGTGATGAGAATTAGCATGAAGGTATCTGTTGGTGTGAGTTGCTTTCCTATATACTGTATGGCCAAGGGTTCCATCTTGCTTCCTATTTATGAGAACATCAAGGAATGGCACTTGATTGTTGGCTTCAACCTCCATGGTAAATTTTATTTGGCGATGGATGCCATTAAGGTGATCTAAAAAAGTATTGAGGTGTTCCCTCCCATGAGGCCAAATCACAAATGTATCATCCACATATCGCAACCACAAACTGGGTTTAAGAGTTGTTGTTCTTAGTGCCAACTCCTCAAAGTTCTCCATAAAATGGTTCGCTATAACTGGTGAGAGTGGCGATCCCATTGGAGCTCCTTCCACTTGTTTGTATCGTTGGTTCTCGTAAACAAAATAGGTGTTCATCAGGCAGTGCCTTGTTAAGTCTGCAAGGTGTTGAGGTGGTACGTATTTTTCTATTATGATATCCAAGGCTTCGTCGATAGGGATGTTGGTGAAAAGGGACACTACGTCTAAACTTACAAGAAGACACTCTGGTTGTAAGACCGTTTTTCTAAGAATTTCGATAAAATGTGTCGAATTTTTTACATATGAGTCTGCCCCCTCTGCAAACGGTTGAAGTTGTTGGGCTAGGTATTTGGCTAGGTGTTGTGTTGGGGATCCAATTGAGCTTACTATTGGCCTCAAAGGTGCACCTTCTTTATGTGCTTTTGGCAACCCATAGAATTTCGGACATCTCGATGACTTTTCACGCGGAATGAGTTGCAGTTGGAGATTTTTGTCGATCCTACTTGCTTGGATTTTGGCGTTGGTTCTTTTCTCTAGATAAGTTGTTGGTTGTCTTCTAAACGTTGTTTGTGGCATATTCTTGATTACTTTTATGTTTTTTTGGGGAATAACACCACAATAGAAATAAAACTACGTATATTGCAGGAATACCAAACGTTTCAAAGTCTATTCTGACTTCGTTGTCAATGGCTTTATATTTATTGATGTGATTGCAAAATGAAAATTTGATTTATGACATTTAAAATTGACATTAGAAAATTTGTTGTTTTTAGATATACAGGTAGCACAAAAAATTCTAAAGATCATGAATTATAGTTAACCAGCTTTTAAATTAGAAGAATTTGAAACAGTTGTCTTTAGAATTTATAAGTGGCGTTCCTAGGTACGACTTTGTTATAAGATAGCGCATTCGCCAAAAATGCGATTAAAGAATTCTATTGTTTCAGTGATCCCATTAACGTCATAAGGGAAAACCTAGGAAAAACCTTATGAACTATCCCGATATTGGGTTGTTCAAAAGGAGGTTACCATTAATAATTTCTTCCTTAATTGTCGGTAACCAGATACGATTAAATTCTACAGAAGTAGAAGCGATACAATCGTCTTCATTCAAAAGAATTAAGGCAGACTCTTTTATTTTTCCTTTTGTGTTATGTTGTTCTTTGTGAAATATAGTTGAATTGTCAAATTGTATTTTATGGCCTAGGTCCCAAGCATGTTCACAAATTTTTGATTTTTCAAATTGTCGTTTCGTTATGTAATTCGTGTGTTCATTTATTCGTACGTTTAATGGTTTCGATGTTTCTCCAATATAAAATTTATTGCATTCGCGAGGAATCTTATATATGCAGTTTTTTGAGTTCTGGGTTTTGTTTGTTGGTTTTGTTTTCGATATTAAAGATTTAAGTGTATTTCTTGTTTGGAATGTTGTTTTAATATTAAATCTGTTGCCCACTCTTTTCAATCTTTCTGACAGACCCTGTATATATGGCATAGTTGTAACTGTAATGTTGTTGTCTTGAGTAGTGGTAGTGTTAAGAGAAAAACTGTCTCATATAGAATACAAAAATACTTTTACAATTGCAAGTTTTGGTATAGTAAAACTTTATAACAATGTTCCTGTTTCCAAAACACTTCCAATAGTAAAACAACTACTAGAACGGGACTTTTCATTATATCAACGAACTCAGTTATCAATTGATACAATAATGGAACAACTAACATATTGTACCAAAACTACATACTTTCAATTAAACGATGACTTTTACCAACAGGATTTTGGCATGGCCATGGGTTCTTGTCTCACACCAGCATTAAGTAACATATTTATGGAAAACTTTGAACAACAAGTAATTTTATCAAAAGAAAATAAACCTTTAATTTGGTGGCGTTACGTTGACGACATTTTCGTAATTTGGGAACACAATCTTGAAGAACTAGATAAATTATTAAATGATATAAATAACAAAGAGCCAACTATCAAATTTACCCTAGAAATTGAAGAAAATAACAAACTATCTTTTTTAGACATATTAATAACAAAAACAGAATCTTCATTCGAAACAGAAGTTTATAGAAAACCAACTCATACAAACAGATACCTAAATTTCAATGCAAATCATCCGAATACAGTAAAGAAAGGTGTCATTAAGTCATTATATGATAGAGCAAAGACCAACTGTTCTGATGATAATAAATTCAACAAAGAAAAAATAATTATAAAGAATGTTCTCACTGGAAACAATTACCCCACAAAATTTATCAACAAAGAATTAAACAGACTTGAACAGAAAACAAACCTTCCGAATCAACCCAGAACTTCTCTTAACACTACTACTACTCAAGACAACAACATTACAGTTACAACTATGCCATATATACAGGGTCTGTCAGGAAGATTGAAAAGAGTGGACAACAAATTTAATATTAAAACAACATTCCAAACAAGAAATACACTTAAATCTTTAATATCGAAAACAAAACCAACAAACAAAACCCAGAACTCAAAAAACTGCATATATAAGATTCCTTGCGAATGCAATAAATTTTATATTGGAGAAACATCGAGACCATTAAACGTACGAATAAATGAACACAAGAATTACATAACGAAACGACAATTTGAAAAATCAAAAATTTGTGAACATGCTTGGGACCTAGGCAATAAAATACAATTTGTCAATTCAACTATACTTCACAAAGAACAACATAACACAAAACGAAAAATAAAAGTCTGCCTTAATTCTTTTGAATGAAGACGATTGTATCGCTTCTACTTCTGTAGAATTTAATCATATCTGGTTGCCGACAATTAAGGAAGAAATTATTAATGGTAACCTCCTTTTGAACAACCCAATATCGGGTTAGTTCATAAGGTTTTTCCTAGGTTTTCCCTTATGACGTTAATGGGATCACTGAAAAAATAGAATTCTTTGATCGCATTTTTGGTGAATGCGCTATCTTATAACAAAGTCGTACCTAGAAACGCCACTTATAAATTCTAAAGACAACTCTTTCAAATTCTTCTAATTTGAAAGCTGGTTAACTATAATTCATGATCTCTAGAATTTTTTGTGCTACCTGTATATCTAAAATCAACAAATTTCGTCACCAGCATGCAAAGTTTGAGAAACTTGAAGTTTGTACGGGTGAAACTTGTGCGCTTTCAGTACCAGTTCGTCGAGATGTGCCAGCTTCTGCCGCAATTTTATGAGTTGATGTAGATTGATTTTAGATTACGTTCCTTTGGTGGTTCAGTATAAGATCCATATCTGAGTAAACTATCGTAAAGCCTCTTAAATGTACATAGAACAGGTTGACGACGATTAAAATATCTATGTAAGTATTCCTCAGCTGCACGAACTGAATTTTTATGGCATATGATACAACATTCCATCATATTCAGTTTTTCTTCGTTAGAATATTGTCAATATCGACTGTCAGTTCAGCACTACCAATGGAATTACTCTCAAATGAGGAAAAGTCAAAGTAAAAACAATATTTTTCATGGCTACCTACGTTAAAAGTGAAAATAAGAGAGAAAAGGATGCATATCTTCCTTATTTTTATGAACAACTATATCGAGTATTATATCGTTGAAAAGCTTTAAAAATGTCCGATTTTTTGAGGTCATAGCCAACTATAGTTTCCATTCAGAAAAAGATTGTGTCATATCTCGAAAACATGACATGAAAATCATATTCGGGATACAATTTCCTTCAATTTTGATATTTACACTTTTTTTATAAAATCAAAAACAAAGGAGCTAGAGGGATTTGACTAAATCGACAGAATTTCGGTTTTTCAAAATATCTAGTAAGCCACTTTTTACAAAAATCCGAAAGTATCATTAAATTGGGCAAGTAGTTAAACTGCAAATCTTTCCCAATTTAACCATTGCTCTATCTCCGCTAGTTTCCGAAATCCCCATACTGATCATCAAAAAAACTCACCCTGTATATAGAATCTATACATTTTTTCTTCATTTCAGTTAGTCAAAAAAAGACCATTTGTCCACTTATCTTCAATTCGCGCCAATACCGCTTCTCAAGACCCTAACTTCTCCATTTGCCCAGCTCTTCAAGTTCCTCTGCAATGTTTCATCGTCAGGGAGGCTACACAATGAAAAATTAGTTGAATATAGCTGCATATGATATATATATATATATATATATATATATATATATATATATATATATATACCAGAAGGGAAGTAACGGTCAAGTACAAAATTCTATAATGTTATTTGGAAGCAGTAACTATATAAAAGTATACTTTTTTAACTATATTTTGAGAGCATTCGAAATCGTTTATTTCTTCATCAGTCAGATACCAATTAATCCCATACTAAATAACAATTCTAATGTAAGCAATGATACAAATTTACTTTTGTATATGTGTCCCTTGTTTACCTTAAAGAGATCACCCCCAAGATCTTGACGATTTTTAATAATAAACCTAATATTAAATTTTCTCACAAGTCAGTAAAGTTAAAGTTACATCCCAAAATATCTCCAATCCAATGTAATATATAAAATTGATTGTAACAATTGTCCAGCCACTTATATTGGACAAACTTCAGGAAGACTTAAAGATCGAATAACTTCTCACAAAAGCGATATAAGATTGAACAAAGATTTTTCGGCTTTAACTAGTCATTGTTTTGATAACTGCCATACAGCAAACTTTGACAACGCCAGCACCCTTCCAATAGAGCGAAATTCATTTAAAAGACTTTTTTCGAGATGGTATATATTAATAGCTTTGATGATAATATAAATAAAAAAAACTGATCTGTTAAACCTTCACCTTATATATTGCAATTTGCTTGTAATCGATAACAAAATTCCATCTTGGTTAATTCATTTTCACTATCTTTATGGTATTACACTTTTTTTTGTGCCCAACAATTTGCAGCTTTCTTTTTTATAAACTTCTATAGTAAGCAACTACCCTGTAAATTCCAGTTTGACTGTCATTTTCCTATACATTTCAAATGTAAAAATATTATCTTTTACTTTTACCTTTCCAATGTTCAATTTGTTCTGTAAAGTTAATTCTAAATGCAAGTCAGTTTTTATTACATATTAACTTATTGTTATAATTCAGCTTTAGTGTTAATTGTATTTTTTGACAGATGAAGAAATAAACGATTTCGAAAGCTCTTAAAATATGGTTAAAAGAGTATACTTTTAAATATTGGCTGCTTCCCAGTAGCATTCTAGAATTTTGTACTATACTAAATAAAGCCGTTACTTCCTTTCTATATACAGTGATGGGCAAATGTGTGGAACCAAGCAAATATCTCTGGAATTATTAGACATATCAAAATGAAATTGGGAAGGTGGATACTGCAGTAGATTGCCTATTTGTTTCCATATTTTTTTACAATTTTGAACTTCCTGTTTTACCGGAAGTAATGTCCATTTTGAAATTTGCAATGAAACACCCTTATATTATTTTAGTTTCTGATGAAACATTTTATTGCGAATACAAAAATATTGGGTTTGATATTGTTTACTTCAATAACTACCGATATATTAACAGAAAACTAATTAAGGAAAGGAAAAATCTAATATCCATTAAAGAAATACATAATCATAATTATTAACTAAATCTAAGTAATTTTCCAAACATTGAAACTTATCTTAACTAAACTTAATGTATTAGATGTTCAAACTGAGCACCGTTTACTTCTTGACAATAAGCAAGTCGGTTTTTAAATTCTCTAGTAACATTAGCTATTACTTCTGGTGTAATTCTCTGGATGTCTTGAGTTATTCTTGCAGCTAATTCTTGCAAATTATTTGGTCTATCAACATAAACCTTAGACTTTAAGCAACCCCACAGAAAATAGTCTAGTGGATTAAGGTCGGGACTTCGTGCAGGCCATTCATAAGTACCCCTTCTTCCAATCCATCTGTGATGAAATGCCCTATCTAAATAATCTCGAACAATGCGAGCTTAATGGCTTGGTGCTCCATCCTGCTGAAACTAGATATTATTTGATAATTGTCCATTTACCTCCAATGCCGGAATAACTCGTGTCTCCAAGAGGTGTAAATACCTATCTCCGTTTAAAGTTTCTTGTAGGAAAAAAGGTCCCACGATTCTGTTGTTATAAATGCCGGCCCAAACGTACAATTTTTGGGGATGTTGTGTATGAGCCTCTTGTACCCAATTAGGATTACTTTGCGACCAGTAGCGGCTAGTACCACACACGTGGAACATTTAGCAATTTACTAATAAGTGGACGTTTAAAAAGTGCAAGTAATGAAGGTGTAGCTCAAAATGTTGCCATATCTTTGGAAGAAAATCCTCACTTATCCACTACCGGCCTCGCCAATATGCATGGAATCAGCCGTCGTTCAGTAGGAAGGATATTAAGGCAAGTATAATATCATCCATACAAAATTCGCCTCGTTCAAGAACTCTCCGAAGACGATTACGAGAGAGGTTTGCAATTTTGTGAAAAGATGATGGATATTTGTAACCGTGATAATAATTTTATAAGAAATGTGGTGTTTTCAGACGAGGCTACATTTTGTTTAAATGGTACGGTTAATCGACATAACTGCCACTACTGGTCGCAGAGTAATCCTAATTGGATACAAGAGGCTCATACAAAACATCCCCAAAAATTGAACGTTTGGGCCGGCATTTATAACGACAGAATCGTGGGACCCTTCTTCGTACAAGAAACTTTAAACGGAGATAGGTATTTACATTTACTGTATTCGAGTAACTAGAAGCGAAAACAGAAGGCTACAAGAATTAAGCGAACCGACCTGAAGAGGGCAGATGTGAGTCTGCCGAAACGTCGTCATTTCACCATCAATCCCGATCAGTTATCAACTACGCGGATGAATTCCCGGAAACCACCTAAAACATCATACTCAGCTATATTCAACCAATTTTTCATGATGTAGCCTTCCTGAGAATTGAAACATTGCAGAGAAACTTGAAGAGCTGGGCAAATGGAGAAGTTAGGGTCTTGAGAAGAAACGAAGAAGAAGAGCTTAATCTCGGTGAGAAGGAATGTCGGACGGTATTGAAGCGAATTGAAGATAGGTGGACAAATGGTATTTTTATGACTGAAATGAGGAAGAAATATAGAACTGAAGAATTGAAGAACTGGAGACGATGGACATTTTTTTTCAGAAACTTGGCCATTTGAATAACTGACGCGCGAAGAAATGTATTAAAGAAGAGAAAAGCAGAAAAGCCTATAGGAGACACTTAAGGTCTTAAGGAAACAGAAGAAGAGCTTCAGGTCTGTTTAGTCTTTTTAGAATTTTAACGGAGATATGAGGCATAACTTTCACGGTGCCTCAGTGTGTGTTGGTAAGGAGTAATTATCGATTTTTATAAGCCACCGGGGATAGTCTATGCTATGAAAACGAGTTTAAATTTTATATTACCGAGCATCCGTATTCGCTTTATTAATATTGTATATTGTATTTTATGTTTGTTTGATTTTATATAAATGATCATAATTAATATAATTTGTCATGTCCTCGAAATTACATAAAACAATAATAATTACACAATAAACAGTAACCTCTTAATTACATTAAACAGGCAACAAATACGTATTTAATTTTAGCAGAAAATTATTATCTAAATAGACATCGGGCTATAGCTATTCCATAAGTACATTAAACCAAGTAATTGCGAAATGATCATTGAGAAGTGCGTGCTTATAACTTTTCTAAAACAGATAAGTATTTGAAGTTTGTAATGGAAACAATGTCTAGTAGAGGCTTTTTGCATCAGTCTATTACAAATTACAACTACTTATCTATTACAGAAAAGAAGTGAGGAGAGAAAACCCCAGTGAAGGAATAATTAGTTAAGTCAAACCAAGGCTTGGCAATTTTATATTTCCAGTTTTTTGAAAATAATTATAATTGTGCTTTTCCTATAGTCACCGTGTTGTCATTGACAGCGGGGTCTGGTACAGACCCAGAAATTTTTGGGAAAGTTCAGAATTTTGAAGTATAGTTGGTGTTATTTCCAACGATTTCATTAACGAAGTTTTATATTTTCTATAGAACTTTCCGAAAACATGTAGTATCTAGTATCCTAATCATTATAAAGATCAATCTTGATAACTCATGTGGGTATATTTTAATTTAATTTAAATACATGAGCAAGAGTATTTTTCTTTATATATAATCTTTACCATGAACATTTGTTTGGTCTTAGGTATTATGGTAAAAGTAAATTATTTTTTACAATTTTCGTACGCTAAAGGTTATATAAAAAAATTATCAAAAATTAAGGTCAAATACTTTATCTAAAATATATTTTTTACGAGATGTTGCATTGTAAGAAACATAAATATAAACAGCCCTATAGTTTCCATTGGTCATTTTTACTTCACCTGAAGTCGTTTCAGGTGATATATTGAGTGTAATCTCGGCTGTGTCATAAGAAGGAATTTCATATAATTCTCGGTAAGGGTTCAACCTGATATATTGCCACTTTAAGAGCTTTCGTTAAAGTTATATTCTTTTCACAGAAATTGAACAATTTATATGAAATAAAGAAACAACTAGGAGAATTCATTATTGGCTTAAGTTAATTTATTCGTATACGTATACATTATTCGGCGATTTCACAATTAGTTTCCTAAACTAGCTATGCTTTAATGGATATCACATGGTGAAATATAATTTTATGTAAGGTTAATTAAGAGTTCTTTAGTAAATGACTAAATTTATATTTATATTCAGAATGTATTCCACAGGCAAAATCTCTTGGTGCATAGATATAATATATCGATAATTTCGGAAAGGTTGTTGCGGATGTTTTGATAATGTTGATTGTTCATTAGGGTTTCCTCTCAGTTTTTTCCTACAACAGATATGTTTCGTCTTCATTGTTTATTTAATGAATGTTTATTTAGTTTTTTGCGGGTTATATAAATTGGATATTCAAGTGCATTAGACTGAATGTATTATTTATTTATTTGCTGGAATTAGGTTTGATATCCTTAAATTCCTATTATTTTCATTACTTCCTGTACTATATGTTGGAAAAAAACCACATACTTCCTCGTTGAATGGGTCAACGAGACTTTCGCATCGTCTCTCATGCCGAACAGTTCGAACTATAATTTTTACGGTCCGTGTTATATGTGCACATTTTATGGACGGAACTACATACTGGATCTACATATAGTATTTACATACACCCTTTTACCTTTCTGGTAAGTCTGCCTAATTTATCTTAATAATTGTAAATTGTACCGTTACATATTTATACACTGGAAACATTCTATGCACTATAAAGTTTTAACTTCTCTAAAATAGTATAACTTGGATAAACACCTTTTATAAATTACAGTCCACTTAATTACTTATGCAAAAATGGCGCTAAATGCTACATTTTTTTTGTTCCTCACGAGCCAAGGATATGCTACTTTCATTATATAATTGATTGCATTACTTCAAATACCACATTTTTTTGGGTCCTTTCGACCACAGATGTGTTATTTTATAATAATTGATTTAGATTATATCATAAATTTTCATCTTAATTTACTATATAAATAATTTGTCGAGCTATTGATAATTGATTTATAAAGCCACAAATTATCCTATAGAAGTTAAAAATTTATAAAGGTGTTTCCAGCGTGCACGAAAACATTCCGTTTTTTGCACTGTGTAACAATTTATATATTTACGAATATTATAATTGAGCAGATATAAGGGTTTTGTTTACTCATTTACTTTTTATAATCTACGCTTTGTTGTCGTCGAACGAAGACGAAACTTTTTCTTACCGACATTTTTGTTGATTGGTGTCTTTTTACCTTTTGTTTTTTGGAAGATATATTTACGAATTTGAAACTCGAATTCATTTCGATTTGAATAAAATATCTTAACTATATGTTGCAATGGCCGATGATAAATTAAAACGTTTGTACGCTTTACGAAATTTAGAAATTAATAAACTTGATTCAGTTGGAGAGATTGCAGATAAATTCATACAAGGAGAACTTGATTCATCTAATTTTATCGTAGCTTGTCGTAATTTAAATAATATTCAAAAGGAATTCGATAAGAATCATTTAGAAATTATAAACACAATTGCCGTTAAAGATGATGCAGATTTAAATGCAGAAGAAATAATTAGAAGGAAGTTCATACTATGTTTCATTAAAATTGAATCTTTATACTACAATCGGGTAGAAGTACCTAATGAAAATAAAACTTCATCTAACGTAAAAGCAAATTTGCCGAAAATTAATCTTAAATGTTTCTCTGGTGAAAATATAAGTGAGTTTCCTACTTTTATCGACATGTTTGATACGTTGATTCACAACGATGCAAATATCTCAACAATGAATAAATTTAGTTACCTTTTATCGGTTTTAACGGGTCCTGCTTTAGAATTGGTTAAACGAAATCGATTCATAGCGGACAACTACCAAACTGCATAGAACAGTTTAAGAGAACGTTATTCTAATAATCGAGAACTTGCAATGAGTTATTGGAAAGAGATTTCTAATTGTGCTTCATTAACTAATGATAATCCACAATTTTTAAGAAAACTCTTAGATACATTTGGTCAAAATTTAGCTGGTTTATCCACTATGGGATTCAATACGGAAGATTGGGATTTTGTAATGATGAATATTTTACTTGAAAAATTAGATTATAATTCTCAAAAGGCATTTGAATTGCACCATGCTTCAAATGAAATACCTACATATCACAGTTTGTATAATTTTTTATTGAAGCATTGTACGGCTCTTGAATCATTTGTTAGAGCAAAAGGCTCCAAGAGTTCACATATTCAAACTAATTCACGAAAGCATACTTCACAAAATTCTCGTTTAACGTCTTCTCTTTATGCTAATACATCCCGTAAACCAAATTGTTTAATTTGTAATGCAGACCATTTACTTTTTAACTGTTCTGAGTTTTTAAATAAATCATCTCAAGACAGATTTAAGTTTGTTAAACAACGAAAGTGCTGTATTAACTGCCTTGCTCTTGGGCACACGGCTTTCAAATGTTCTTCAAACAAACGTTGTAAGAAATGCAACAAAAAACATCATACAATATTACATTTTGAAAATAATACTGTAAGCTCAGATGACGTTCCTATGCGGGAAAATGCGTCTTATTCTGAACTAAATGATCGATCAGAAAATACTATGCAAATACCTGCTAGTTTATCTAGCGTTGTGAATACTACTACAATTTTATTGTCTACTGTTTTACTTCAGGTCCGTGATAAATACGGTAACCTTTTAACTTGTAGAGCATTGATAGATTCAGGCTCACAAGTTAATTTTATAAGCAAATCTTGTGCAAATAAATTATCTTTAAACAAGCATCATATATCCACATCCATACAAGGATTAGGTACGATGCGTACTTTTGCTAAATATACTATAAAATGTGAAATCTTACCAGTCGGTAAGGAACTGCCTTCTTTTCCGATCAATGCTATTGTACTAGACAAAATTTGTTCTAATATGCCTTCCACGAAGGTTAACACAAGACAATGGACACACTTAGATAATCTAGTGTATGCTGATCCCGGATATCATTGTCCGGGTGAAATAGATATTCTTTTAGGAGCAGAACTGTTTCCATATATCCTTCGTTCTGTTTATATACAGGGAGGATCTAATGAACCTTGCGCGCTCAACACGGTCTTTGGTTGGGTTGTCATCGGGAAAATTGAACAACATCTTTCACAAGAAGTTAAATCTTTTTTTGTACAACAAAATGATTTTGACTTAGATAACACTTTGAAAATGTTCTGGAATGTTGAACAAGTTCCAGAAACTAATATTCAATCTCCAGATGATATTTATTGCGAAAACGATTTTCGTGAAACTACAAGCAGAAATGCAGACGGTAGCTTTATCGTCTCGCTGCCATTTAAATAAAATTCACACGTTCTCTAGCTTTACAAAGGTTCCATTACTTGGAACGCAAATTTGCAAAACACGAGTTGCTTAAAATCTCTTATAATGAATTTATTCAAAATTACATTAACAAAGGATATTTAATGCCTATTAATGAAACTTCTAATTTCAACAATAATTTTTTTTTTACCACGCCATTGTGTGATCAAACATGAATCTACAACAACTCCTTTAAGAGTTGTGTTTGATGCTTCTCATCATACACAAAACTTTCCGTCGCTAAATGACGCGTTGTATCTAGGTCCTAAACTACAGAATGATTTGATAAAAATTCTACTTAACTTTCGTGTACATAAATTTGTTTGTACTGCAGACATCAAGAAAATGTATAATCAAATTTTGGTTGATCCTAAACAAAGGAAGTTTCAAAGAATTCTTTGGCGTTCATCGCTCGAAGATCCTGTTCAAGATTATGAATTAACTACTGTAACTTTTGTTGTAAGCACTGCACCATTTCTTGCTATTCGTTCACTATACGAATTGGCTAAATGCGAAATTGATTTTCCTTTAGCTTCTGAAATTATTTTACACAATAGTTATGTAGATGATATATACTTTGGAGCCAACACAATTAACGAGATATTGAATTTAAAATGTCAATTAACTACACTTCTAGATAAAGCTTGTTTTGAGCTTGGCAAATGGGCTAGTAACACACCAGATATTTTACAGGAAATATCTACTAATGATATTCAACAAACATCATCATCCTTTGTTAAAGATACACAAAATACAATAAAAATTTTAGGTTTGCAATGGAATCCACAAACTGATTGTTTTTCCTTTACAATTAAGCATTTTGATTCTGAGTGTACCAAGCGTAAAATATTATCGCAGGTTGCCCGATTATTTGATCCGTTAGGTGTTTTAACACCTTTTATAATTATTGCAAAATTATTAATTCAACAAATGTGGAAACTGGGTTTAAATTGGGATGACAAACCTCCGGATAGTATCATAAAGGTTTGGACAAAGTTCTTGTCTGAAATTACCGTGATTACAAGTGTGCAATTATCGCGTTACATTAATTTCAATGACATGGTTTCCTGTGACTTACACGGATTTTGTGATGCCTCAGAACGAGCTTACTGTGCAATTGTTTATTTGATAATTTCATATAATAATCAATATAATGCAAAAACATATTTTCTATGTTCGAAAAGTAAAGTTGCACCTATTAAAAAACTATCCATTGCAAGACTTGAATTATCTGCTGCTGTATTGCTTTCTAAATTAATTGCTTATGTATTATATATCTACCAAGATAAAATTAATTTTGTATTTGCTTGGTCGGATTCCTCTATAGTACTTTCATGGATAAAATCTCCTGCCTATAGATGGAAAACTTTTGTAAGCAATAGAGTGAGTTACATTCAAGACAGAGTTGCTCCAAAGAATTGGTATTACATACCATCTTAATTAAATCCTGCGGATCACGGATCACGGGGATTATTTCCAAATGATCTTTTAGTTAATTCTACTTGGTGGCATGGACCTAAATTTCTTGAACTACAACAAGAATGTTGGAACCTGCCTACTTTACATTTTAAGGAAAATTCAGATATTCATTTAGAAGAAAAAACCAATGTTTTTATTGCTTCGTTAGCTGAAAGTTTTATTGATTCCTTATTAAACAATCACTCTTCACTTTTGAAAATTAAAACAATTGTCGTTTTTGTACTGCGGTTTGCATACAATATTAGAAACAAATCAAACAAATTGTTAGGTTTCATAAGTGCAGGCGAACTGAGTAATGCTTTCATTGTTATAGTTAAACGAGTTCAATTGCTGCGTTTTCAAAACGAACTTAAACAAGTAACACAAAATAATGTTACTACTAAATGGTTGAGAAAACTCAATCCTTTTCTAGGTGAAAAGGTTATAATTCGCATTGGTGGAAGATTATCTCAATCAACTTCACTAGGGTTTAATAAAAAATTTCCTGTAATAATTCCTAATAATTGCAATTTTACAAAGTTGTTGATAAGAGAAATTCACATTAAATACTTACATGTTGGTATACAAACCACTTGTAATATACTTGCTCAAAACTTTTGGTTGATTGGTGCCAAGAAATATGTTAGGAAAGTTCTTAACAATTGTCTTGATTGTTGGAAAACTAATACAAAACCTTATCAGCCCTATATGGGTTCTTTACGATTCGTATCTCACAATTAAAACCATTTTCAACCGTTGGAATCGATTTTGGAGGTCCTATACCTATCACTATGAATAGACTGCGCGGTTCCAAATCTATTAAAGCGTATATTTGCGTTTTTGTTTGCTGTTTTACAAAAGCGATACATATCGAGCTTGTCTCTGACTTATCTACGGAAGCGTTTTTAGCAGCTCTTCGGCGTTTTATAGCTAGAAGAGGTCGGTGCTTTACAATTTACTCGGATTGCGGTACTAATTTTGTAGGATCTAGCAAATATCTGAGAAGTATTAGGCACGCCGTGGGTGATAGAGAAAACATTGAATGGAAATTTCATCCACCGTCTGCTCCTCATTTTTCCGGTCTATGGGAAGCAGGCATAAAATCTGTTAAAACTCAACGAACGAAGAATTATATACTGTTTTAACTCAAATTGAAGCTGTTCTTAACAGTTGACCGCTTTGTGCAGTTAGTACGGATCCCAACGATTTAAATGCTTTAACTCCTGGTCATTTCTTGACTTTGAAACCTTTGACTGCGTTGTCTGATCCAGACTATGCGGATTTAAAAATTAATACCCTTTCTCGTTGGCAACTTTTGCAACGTTTACATTACGACTTCTGGAAGCGATGGCAACAGGAGTATCTTCATACCCTTCATCAGAGGGCAAAGTGGTATAAGGATTCAATTCATCCACCTTCAGTGGGTTCTTTGGTACTTATAAAGAATGAGTTGAGTTCTCCTCTTAAATGGCCATTAGCACGTATAATTAAAACTCATGCAGGTGCCCATGGCAAAGTTAGAGTTGCAACTTTACATACAACTAAGGGAACAGTCACACGTCCTTTAGTCAAGCTTTGTCCTTTACCAGAGGGATAAAAGGCTCCATACCCTTTTTGTGTGGGGGAGAATGTTTCGTCTTCATGGTTTATTTAATGAATGTTTATTTAGTTTTTTTGCGGGTTATATAAATTGGATATTCAAGTGCATTAGACTGAATGTATTATTTATTTATTTGCTGGAATTAGGTTTGATATCCTTAAATTCCTATTATTTTCATTACTTCCTGTACTATATGTTTGGAAAAAAACCACATAATTCCTCGTTGAATGGGTCAACGAGACTTTCGCATCGTCTCTCATGCCGAACAGTTCGAACTATAATTTTTCCGGTCCACGGTGACATATGTGCACATTTTATGGACGGAACTACATACTGGATCTACATATAGTATTTACATACACCCTTTTACCCTTCTGGTAAGTCTGCCTAATTTATCTTAATAATTGTAAATTGTACCGTTACATATTTATACACTGGAAACATTCTATGCACTATAAAGTTTTAACTTCTCTAAAATAGTATAACTTGGATCAACACCTTTTATAAATTACAGTCCACTTAATTACATATGCAAAAATGGCGCTAAATGCTACAAGATAAATATGTGAAATTGTAAATGGGTGTAGTAAGGCAATTTTGAAAAATTGTCCTGATTGCTGGTTGTCTGTACCGAAATTCTTACTCACAGATATTCCAAGAATAAGAGACATCTAGAATATGATCAACTAGTATTGCTGTATATTTATAAACACTTTTGTATAATTATTTGTGTTTAGAGACGTTTCTACTCCAAACCTGGAGTCGTTAGCAATCGCTATGTATTTTAGCGGTAGGTTTATTATACGAATTTCGCTTTCATTCAATTTTTTTTGTTTGTCCAACAAAAAATTAGTCATGTTCGTTTTCTTCATTGAAGTTTCACCGGTATATTTATGGCCAAATCGCAATTTGCTAATTTGCGCTAAATGACTTAGTGTGTGTAAGGATAGAGCGAAATTATTTGTTGAAAAATTTGAGAAACGAGAAAAGTTGTATCAAGGCGAGAGTTTAAGAATAATCCTCTAGCTAAAACACATAGAGATAGATAACGATTCCAGATTAGTCGTTGAGACTTTAGCGTGTGGAGATTAATTATAATTATTACACAATATACAAAAATTAGTTATATAAAGGAATACTGTTTGATGATATCCTAGACATCTCTTTCTTTCAGCATATCTGTGAAAAAGAATTTCTGTACAATGCACCAGTAATCCAGACAATTTTTCGAAATTGCCATACTGAAATTTGTTCCTTTCCTACTTACCAACTTATCAATTTCAGGAAAAAGCTGAAGAGAGAACATGTTTTAGGAAATATAATAATTCTTATTACATTATTGCAATGACTTCACAATATTGACCAAACCTACTGTAGTGGTGAAAAGGCTACAGTGGAAGAAGAAATCCATGGTAAAAGGGTAAGAGGGAGAATGTAACATAACTGTAGTGATCTTCAATTGATTCTACTTTGTCAAAGAACACCACCTAATTTTTTACTATACCAGTGTTTGTACCGTTGGAGCATGACCAAATCGAATTACTGTACCATTTAGTGGATATTAAGATCTATGCCCAAATTTGTCATCGAATGCAACATCGTGTGAAGTTCATCACGTTATAAAAATTACTGGGGTTAAGTTCTTCAAAACGTTTCAAACCTAATTTTTTTTATCATGTATTATGTTGATGTCTAAGTGCTTCTTGGGAAATAACACCACAGTTCAAAGAAAATTGCTGTATATTCCAAATGTTTCGGGGTCTAGATCAGACCCCGTTGTCAATGTTTAAGAAACTACGGATTAAAAAGGCACAATTCTAAGATGTAAATTAACCAACGGGGTCTAGACCCCGAAACGTTTGGAATACACAGCAATTTTCTTTAAACTGTGGTGTTATTTCCTAAGAAGCACTTAGACATTGAAAAATATGCCACAAGTATCATTCAGAAAACAACTAGAAATCAGCAATGTATTAAGTTGTCACAAAAAAAGTAAATTCCAGAAATTTTTGTCTAATAACTAACAAAAATAAAGAAATGTTCTGTGTAGTTGAGTTTGACAGTATACGTCTCTAGTTTTGTGAATTACTGAGTATCTAATATCCCCTGCTTAACTGTTTATTAGAAGGAAGGACAATTTGATTCGGATCCAGTAACTCGTAACAATATACATACTACTATTTGTAAATACTTCGTATTCTAATCTCATTTTTAAGGTCTATAAAAAACATATTTCTTATGTAATCAATTAATAAGTTAACGTTCATGTTTGAGTTTAGATATATTTTTTTCTGTTTCAGATACCGTATTCTATAAATGTGAAGAGGATGGTTCTTGGTATTTTCACAAGCCATATAATAAAACGTGGGTTAACTATACAACTTGCGTTAATACTGAAGATCTGTCGGTGAGTAATAAGTTAATATTTCATAAGGTGATAAATATGATTCATGACTTTAGAATAACAACATACAGTGTAGAACAATCAAATGGAATAAATTCGATAACGAATAAAGGTGGGCGTGTTGTGAAAACCGCTTGGACACGTCGATTTGTATTTTTAAATGCGCATTTTTTAAACAATTGTAATATATGTAGGGTGTGTCATGTGACAGTGGCCAACACCAACTCTCTTATTTGAAATGCAAGCCCGTGTATATTATTTATTTTTTGGATTCTCCAGAAAATTAAAGACATAAATCATGTACGATGTTCTACACCTATCTTCAACTGTGTGTGATTCGTCTGCTTAGGTCATCTAAGTTGAGGTTTAGTTTTGTATGCAGTACATTAGACGTATCCCCCACAAAGTAGTCCAATAGCGTCAAATCAGGAGATTGTGCTGGCCATTCTGTCGATCCGCGCATCCCAATCCACCGATTTGCCAAAATTTGGTTCAGGTACTGCCGGAGATTAATTTCGCAATGGGGCGGTGCTCCATCTTGCTGAAACCATATTGTGTGGGCAGGAACTTGTCGGTTTACTGGATCAGGATATGAGTTTGTCAAAGTTAGCACAACATTATTTTGGAGCAGTTCTAATTATTTATCTCCATTCAAGTTGGCATTAATGAAAAAGGGACCTACGATATGATTTCTAACAATTGCTGCCCAAACATTAATTTTCTCAGGATATTGCGTATGTTTCTTTGTCATCCAGTGAGGATTCTCATTGTTCGAATGGCGGCAATTTTCACGATTAACATGACCTTGAAAACAAAACATATTCTAATTGGATCACATTGTTATCTAACCTTACCATCATTTGTTAACAGCAATACGTTGTCCTATCGAAATCGTCTTCAATGAGCTCCTGAGCCAGCATGTGGGTTTTCTTGAAACTTAAGCATAATATCCTATTTCGTATCATCACTTAGAGCATTAGCAGCTACTATTTTTATCTGTTACATGACCAAGCTCGAGAAAAGTGCTAATTGTTCCTTAGGACACAGGCGGCAAATTTGGAAAATTTTCGTGAAATAAGCGAGAAACTTCCATTTATAGAATAGTTTTGTGCATTTCTGTTAAATGTTAAATGAACAATTTTTCTAATATTATTAAGTACAGTTAACGAAATCCAAACGACAATTGCGCTGACACTGATCTCCAGTGTCATGCAGACAGACAACAAGATGCTAAAGCTATGAGTTTTTACGAAAACTAGCGGTCGCCCAGTGGTCGAAATTCGACCAAAATCATTTTAAAAATTTCAAGATAATATGCCTATATGCATTTGCATATTTGCACTTTTTTATGTACGTATGCTAAATAGTTCACTACCATTATAATTAAGTAAAAAATTATTTCGCCAAGGATAATAATGTAGGACATTCTGTTCCTGAATAAAAAATAATTTACAAATTTTCATGCCATCATACTATTATTGAATAAATTTACAATACAAATACACTTCGAGAATTGAAAACGTCAATAAAAATCAAGAATTTATAAAAAGTCTTGATTTGAATTATTAGAAAATATATGAAATAGTTTTGTCCTCTAGCGGTGGAAGGTTTAATGGTGCTAGATTAGTTATTATGTAGTAGATGGGGCAATGACTGTTATTAACGTAAAATGTTGGCCTCAACGGCCTTTTTTTATTAATAACACCAAAGCCCGTCAATTATCAATTAAAAAATTAAAAAAATTGGTTCACAAACAGAATGAAATAGTAGCGAACTCTTTTAGATTTGTGTTTTTTAATAAAGTCTTAAAAAACGAACTGAATATCATCAAGAGCATAGCCATTAATAACGTCTATAACCATAAGTTAATTTATAAACTTATTTCCCGAAAAGAAAGTCAAATTGCGCTAAATTTAATCTATCCAAAATTCAAACATAACAATGTTCAATTGAAATACGTTAGCCTTACTTATTTTGGAATCACAAGTGAGAGAATAGCGAAACTTTTGTCAAAGCATAATATTAAAGTTAGTTTTAGATCCTAATCCAAATTGTGAAACCATATTTTTAACGCCAAAGATAAAATAAGTGATAAGTTCTTGAAATCTGGAGTATATAAACTAAAATGTTCAGAGTGCAATAGCTTTTACCTTGGTATGACCTGTAGAAATTTCAATATTCGATATCTTGAACACTTACGTTCCTTTAGATGAAATAAAACTGACTCAACATTTGCAAATCATTTTCTTACTACATGGCATACATTTCCTAAATTACAAGAAACAGAGATCATTTATTATAACAATTTTAAGCCATTTATTGAATTATTGAAACAATTGAGAACATAGAAATTTACAAAACTCATAATTATTCTGTTTCTTGTCATTTACTACTTAACGAATTTAAAAAAAATTTAAGTAACTAATCATCAAAAATTATATATTTAAATTTTCTTAATCAGTTTACCACTTTGTTTCTATGCTGTGTTTCTTGTACACAAAAATGCCATATTTATGTAATCCTCCCGAGAATTAACACATACCTACTGATATAGACAAGACCCTTCGGTCTGTTTCAAAATGTTTTGTCGTCATTAATGAATTTGTTTCCGTTTGAAATTGACATAGTATTGTTAAAACTAGTCAGGGTTTTTTATGTTTATTTATTAAATAAATAAATAAATAAATTAGTGATATAAAACAAAGTAATTCGTTTTTCTACAATCATAATGATAGTATAACTATTTAGTTTAAATGTCAAGATTTGCCATGAAAGTATATCGCACAGGGTGTTTTGTAAACGTTTTTATTTTGATTCATTTGAAATAAAAAAAAATTCCGTTAGTTTATTGAAACGAATATTTGTTTTGTCGGCGGACTTCTATACAATAGGTGTGTGGGTGCGTGCATGTGTAATTAGGTGGTACAGAAAAAATTCTATACATAGGATGGTTTAAATATACGTTGGAATTGAATTAGTTATACAGGGTGGTTCTAAAAATATTGTATTGGATGGCACATAAGTAGTTGCGTATACAAGGTGGTTGAAATAAGGCTGGAGCAAAACTAGTTATTCAGAGTGGACATTGATACAAGGGTTTTAAAATTGCCAGAAGCAGTTAAATATACAGAATGGTTGAAATATAAGGTGGAGTAGAATTACAGTTAACAGGGCGGTTTAAAAAAGTTGCATAGTTTGCAACATATTAGTTGCTTATACAATTTGTTTGAAGTAAAAGCGGCGAAAAATTATTGTTATTCAGGGTGTATCAAAAATTTGTTATATTAGCATAAGCAGTTAGGATATTTGAATTATAGGACATAGGATGGGATATAATTATAAACATAGGTTCAAACAAGTTTAGAAGCAGTTGCATATACGGGGTGGTCGAAATAAATTATAGTCATAAAATGTGGTTCAAAAATATGAATGTGGTTATGTAGGGTAAAACATGAGCAGTTGCATAAATGGAATACTAGATATATGGAGCGAAATAAAATCATTGGTATACAGGAATAATTTAAACAATGGAAAAATAGAAAAAGTCAATAATGTTGACAAAAATTATACTTATACAGGGCGATATTAAAGATCTCAGGACCTTTGTAATATTGTGTTGAGTTGAATTATAGTTGTACATGGTGATTCAGAAAATGATAGACCAATAAGTTATATAGTGTTGACCAATACACAGAAGTATATACAGTGTGGCTGCAATATATTGCACTCTATAGAGAGTATTTGGAAAATATAGACAAAGAATAAAAATTAAAGAAGGAGAAAGAGAAAGGGAGAAAAATAGAAAAAGATAAAAATACGCTGAAATTTTCAATTGAATGGCACCTTAAATCAGATAAATAAGAAGATATGAAAATAGTGAATAATTGCACACGGTTTTTAAACGGTTTTTATTTCAAGTCAGCTGAAGTCGGTTCTTCTTTAAATATAAATTATTTTATTTAATGAATGAAGCAATATTATAAAAAAACGTAAGCATTCTGCACTGAAGCTCGTCAATAGCTACTAAACAAAACAAAAATAAAGTAAATCGTTTGAGGGACAGAGGAGAAAATGGTACCTAACCGATTTGTCTTTGCCTAATTATCTATAAATAAAAAATCTGTTTTTTATTCACATCAGTGAAAAGGAACGCAGGAATGGTTTTTGGTTACTCTATCAATATCAAGAGCTAAATGGGAATTAAATATTGAGTGTAATGTAGCGAATTTGTGAAATTAAATAATTTTCTTTTTTAATGTTAATTTTTGTAATAAGTCTGAAAACATTTAATATTTCCAAAACAGTTGAAGATAGGTCTAGGACATTGTACATGAATTATGTGTAGAATTTTCTGGAGAATCCAAAAAATAAATAATGTACAGGAGCTTGTATTTAAAATAGAAAGTTGGTATTGGCCACTGTTACCTGACACACCCTACATATTTTTTTTTGTTAAAAATGCGCATTTAAAAATCTAAAACAACGTGTTCAAGCGTAGTTATCTAGAAGCCCTTCCTGATTAGTTATCGAATTTATTCCATTTAGCTGTTCCCCGCTCTATAGGTCGTAATATGGCAGAAATTTTATCAAATTATTTAGATAAAAGAGATAATTAGAGTTGTCAAGTATTTTACTGATTTTTTTTTCTCCACAAACACTTCACCTTTACAAAAATTTATTAATTACTGTACCACAAATTCTGTACTAATGCCAAATAAATCTAAATACAACTACCTTCCTTAATTTGCTTGCATGGGTTTATTTAAGAAAAATCCATTCTTAGAGTTTCAGACAGTTTAAATAATTTTTAATTTACTTTTTTTAAATTCTTCTAAAATTTATATGAAGAAATGTATACTCTGTGACACATCACCTCGGTATACTGCTTGTTATTGATTTATTAAATTCATAGTGCATTGGTATTTAAAATAAATGGGATTTAATTGAAAATTGATTTTAAATAAAAATTAAATGGTAAACTGGCCAAACGTTATTAAATTAAAGCAATTAACAACTATTATTTCAATTTTGACCTAAACTAAAAATGTACAATTTACTAATCCTGGCCTAATTAACTCTTAAAGTTAAAATATTTAAGTTTACAATATCCATCAGGGGCCCTATTCTTGAAACTATTGGACGGCTTTACCACTAGATGAAGGACGTATGGCGTATGAAAACTGACATAAATGAAGTATATTATATGGGTTAAACGTCATTTATGTGTATGTAAATGTCGACAAGCAATCCCTTTCCATTGTCCAAATATTGGTAATTAAAAAATGTCAAAATTTATATTTAAATTTCTACACTTCAGTGTATTCTCAAATCCAAATTGATTCATTCTCTATGAAACGCCTAGGAACAAACCAATTCCTTGAAATCATAACTAAAATCATATCATAGAACCATACTGTTGAAATAAACGGAAAAGTCCCTTTACAATAACAGTATGGATTATATAACCAAAGACTTATACGTTGGCCGGTATACTCATTTATCAGTAAGTATCAAGTAACTACTGGTCAGTTAAATTTAGCAGCAGGTTTAATTTGTAATGAGTATATTTACACCAGTTTATAGAGCTAAATTTAATGCTTTTTGTGACATAAAATTCAACAGCAATTCGCTTAAACCATCACGTCAGTAACAGTTTGTAGATAATTACTGCTAAGATTTTAACAACAAACTCCTAGAAGTAAACGATTTAAATAATAAAAACCCCCAAAAATCGGAATCTCTTTTGTGTTTTGCTTATATAATGGAAAGTAATGGAGGAATGGTAATGCCGTCTACAGAAAAGTTGTAGAGAATAAGAAACCTTTCTGAATGAGTGTTTACACATCCTGATTAGATCATTTCTTACCGAGTAAACTCAGAAAAACTGGTCAAAAGTGATTTTTTTTGAAAAATTTATAACTTTCAGGTAACTAATACTGGAATGTTAGTCATCGTCAAAACGATAGTTTATGATACTAAGTTTATATGGACTCAAGGTGGATACTATTTGATAAGTAGTTTTTCAATAATTCGAATTTAAATAATTTAGAAAGTTATTTTGCACATCCAATCATATTAACGAGACTAGCCCGACCGTCATAAACTAAATATATTTTGAAAGACAATATATTCCACTTCAATTTGTCAGTCTTGGTTTTTCCCTATGATGCCGAGAAGTTGGTTTAAAATAATAGTAAACATTGCATTAAATGTACGAATATGCGACGGCTTGCCAGCGGTGCACTGAACTTAGCTATTGAGGCACATGGACATATCTAGAATTTTCTTAAGGTGGGGGGCACGAGATGAATTTTTTTTTAGCAGTTTATTACGTTTTTATTTACATAACTATTAGCTGCTCATATTGGTCTATTTTTCATGAATTTATTAAGTTAGTGGTTACCTGTATACAGTTTACTGATATTAATTAAATGACTTTTTCCTCTGACTGGATCCGCCACTGTCAAATCATCGGAGGATCTATCGTTTAAGCCAAATGTCAAAAGCATTATTGATAATTTTACTGCACTATGACAGAATTCCAAGATATACAAAGTGAAGTGCATTTTATAAGCTTTTAAAATATATTTTCCATATCGCTATAGAACTCTCGTGATTAATACGATCTGTAAAATATTTCTACAATTTTTTTAAATTGCAATTCTGCAAGATCTACTTAACGTACAATATCGATCTATCGTTACAACCAAGTTATGAATTTTTCGAAATTACTCACTTTACATTGGTTTTCCCAGCTTTTCTTAATGAAAAATGTTGTGATAAAAATTTATAAACATTCATTTTGAAAATTCTACGAGTTAAAATTATGTCAGTTGTGACTATTAGTTACGTGATGGCTTATGTGGATTGCTGTTGAATTTTATGTCACCTAAGAATCTCTATTGACTGGTATCATTCAGGCAAAATGGTGTGTCAGGTCAGTAGTTGAAAGAATCAAATCTTTTTTCTATGTGTGATATTTAAAAAGAGAAGACACACACATAGAAAATTATTACAGTTTTTTTGAATTGCATTTTCTTCAAAGAAAGGGATCTTAATTTTACAGAGGATACATAAAAGTAGTACCACAAATTGACGCAAAATGTTGAGACCTACATCTTGTATTATATTGACGCCACACATGCTCTATATCTTCATCAATCAAAATCTCTGTTGCGGTATAGATATCGTCACTAATAATTTATTCAAAAGTTGTAAAAAAAATTCTTATTAAAAAATAATATTTTTCTACCCTATTATTGACATATCATGTTTCAAGTAAATATTTACTTGTCAGTGAATCTGTCAAATAAATTATCCTGCCAGTGAATTAATGCACTTATTCTGTCAAGTAACGTTTTTGTTTTCAAGTAACGCCTTTTTTACTTGAAGGTAATATATAATAATATTGTCGCCATCGTGTCGACGAAACGAAACGCCACTATACTGTCATTTCAATTTCGGAATAAGTGCTGCATCAAACATAGATATCACAACTTTTGGTGGCCAACTTGTGATGACGTTTTATTAAAATTATTAATGGTGCTACTTAAAGTATGTTTTGTAAGATTCTTGTTATTTTACAAAACAACCAATGAAATAAGGGTTCCATAAAATTGTATAGTTTCTTATAAATGACTATTTAAAGTACAACATCAAGAATACCCAAACTTCAAGCTAAACTGCAATTTTCAGAGAATAGGAGACATTGAGATTAATTTTCAACTGCAACATCTTGTATTGATGCTTACTTCAGCAACAGTAACACTGTTACCGAATACGAATAGAGAATGTCATTAATATATCACTCCAAATTCTGTACTCCCTATTGAACTTTAAATCTTAGAACATGACCCGAATTGCAATGATCAGCCTTAGGTCTATAACAATTTCCTTGTTGTAATCTGTCACAAGAATTTTGACGGATGTACTCCATTAGGTAGTTTGTAAAGTTTCTTGTACGGCGCTCGTTTTAAGAACGAATAGTTTAGTTTCCACTTTCTAAACATATAGTTAGTACTTACATGAATCCATCATAATGTCGAGATTAACTTCATTTTGGGAATTATATATCGCACTTTGAATCTTGGCTATCAATCGTTACTATCATATATATCAAATGTGTGCACGTGACTAAAGTATGACGAAGACAAACTATAAGCTTCAACGACATTAAAAAAAAATCCAATAGTTTTTTTTAATGTGACAGGAGCATTACATTAAATTGGCATAATAGTTTTCGTGAAGATTATCTTGCTACTGTTTAGTATTAAATATCAACTGGATTCCGTGATAGTAGTAGTTGAACCCGCTTTTCTTCTAACTATTATTCCAATTTTATAGTCAACTTGGGCAGACCATGAGCTTGTGGAAGGCTTGATACCACAGATTGGAATCTAGGTTTTCTTCAACGAAATATTTACCCACCCCTCACAGTAAAATAGGAAACCCTAGGGTAGGGAATTTCTGGTGTATTGTCGGTGTTTAGCAATGCTTATGGTCAATAGTATCATGCTTCTTATATTCACTTGAAGATCGTGCCATAAATTTTCTGCTGCGGTCAGTTTTAGTCACTTACAAACTCCTTCGAAATTGATGATGATTTCGACATGTCTGATACATAATCTATATATACTATTATAAAATTGTAAGTTTGTTTGTTTGTTTGTTTGTTCGGGCATCACGTAAGAACTACTTAACAGATTTTGCTGAATCTTTTTTTGTTGCGAAGCCTATAGTTTGACTTAAAATATGGTAAACATTTTATCTCTCTAAATTAACAGAAACGGTAGATATAGCGAAAAAACTTCTACCATGTTGGGTAATTCAATTACTCAATTGGTTCCACCTCACGCACAAAATATTAAATACTGGCATCAGCTTAGCTTTTATTCAAAATTCGGAATGTGCAAATGTAACATGTTTCGATTTAACAAAAATCAACATATATCAAGCGTAATTTTACAGGGTGTTGTATATAGGAAGCTTAGAGCGGAGTAGAATTACATGAATTTCAAAAAATCCAAAAAAAGTTATATTAGGTGTCCTATAAGCAGCTGGATATATGCGATGTGGTGGAAATATGGGGGAGTGGAATTAGTAATACGGGGTGGTCCAAAAAAGTTATATTGCGTAGGCGATAAACAATTCCATATACCAAGTGGTTGAAAAAGGGTAGAATATTTATGCAGTGAATAAAAAAACTTAAAGAATGTGTTAGGTAAGCAGTTAATTTTTTAATTATGTTCATAAGATACTATAGTTATGAAATGGGTTAAAGAAATGTTAGAAGCAGTTGATTATACAGGGTGTTTGAAATATAAGATGGAGTGGAATTAAAGTTTAATGTTATAGTTAAAAACTTTGTTTTATATCCACAAGTAGTTACATATATAGGATAGTTGAAATATGTAGCGGGGTATAATTACAGTTATACAGGTGGGTTTAAAAATATTTTATAGTAATGGTATGATCTACAAGCTGTTCCATTTACCGGATGGTTGAAATATAGGGTGGGGTAGGGTTCTAAGGATTCATGGTCGTAAAAAATGTTATATTTGGTGGCAAATAAGTAGTTTCATATAAAAGGTTGCTGAAATATAGGGTGGCTTACACTTAGAATTATACAGGGTGGGTAAAAAATGCTAGAAACATTTTGTTATATGGCATTTGCATATATAGAGTACCTGAAGTATGGTGCGCAGTAAAGTTATAGTTACACAGTGTCATTCAAACAAGGTTAGAAAAAGTTGTAAATGAAGGGTGGTTTAAATGAAGTGTGGAGAAAAATTATACTTTAATATATCTTGAAAAAATATAAGGAAAAAATGTGAAATAGCGTAATTCATAATAAGTTGCAAAGATAGGATAGTTGAAACATAGGGTGAAGAAGTGTTATGATAATTATTTAAAAAATGTTACATTGGGTGACCAATAAGCAGTAGCGTATACAGGGTAGTTGTAAGAAATACAAGGTGATTCAAAAACATTTTGAACAAAATTGTTATTTTCGGTGTCCCATAAGCAGTTGCGGTTTTGGTAAAATGTATTTTAGATTGATGGATTTATAGTTATACAGGGTGGTAGAAAAAATGTTATACTGGGTGGCCGATAAGTAGTTGTAAATACAAGGTGGTTGAAATAGTGGGCGAAGTAGATTTATAGTTAAGTTGGATATATTTTTTTGTTGAAAAGAACATGAGCTGTTGGATATCTGCAATATCTGAAACATGGATCGAAGTAAAATTATAGTTCACGCAGTGTAATTAAAAGTATTTAAAAACAATTATATTTGGTTGCCCCTAAGCAGATGCACATACAGGGAGGTTGAAATATTTTGTAGAGTAAAATTATAGTTATACAGGGTGGTTCAAAAATAAGTTGTTATGTTTGACACATTGGCAGCGGTGTATATAGGGTGGTTTTAATGTAGATAGAAGTAGAGTTAGTTATACAAATCGGTTTTAAAAAAAAATTTAATAAAATGATTATATAGGGTGGCCAATAAGCAGTTACAGTTTGGACGAGGGTTTAAATAAAAGTTTAGTGTTAGGGTGCAAAACTGTGTTTTTACATTTCTGACTCACGAAGGGTTTAAAATTTAAAAAAAAAATGTTATCTAGAGTAGACCATAAACAGTTGCATTCTATTATATGGAATATTTGAAATATGGGCAGAAACAAGATTATAGTTTTAGAGTGTGTTTAACACAATGTTAGAAAAAGCTGCATATAAAGGTTGATTAAAGAAAAATTTTACTTTATACGGTCGTTAAAAAATATCGGAAATAATTGTATACAGCGTAGATCATAGCAGTTGCATAGCTGAAATATAGGGTAGAGAAGAGTTATAGTCAGGTGTTCAAAAAGTTATCTTGGGTGACAAATAAACAGCAGCATGGAGGATTGTTGCAATATAGGGTGAATTAGAGTTACAGTTATTCAAGGTGATTCAAATAAATGTCGAACAAAATTGTTATTTAGGGTGGCCAATAAGTAGTTGCAGTTTGGGTGAGTGTTTAAATAAAAGTTTGGTGGTAGGGTGCAAAAGTGTGTTTTTAAATTTGTGACACACCAAGGGTTCTACCGGTGTTTCCATCAAGGTGGATGTAAAAATGTTAAAAAATAATTGTTATATAGGGTAGACCATGAAGAGTTGTATTCTACTATATGGAATATCTGAAATATGGGGAGAAGAAGAAGATTATAGATTAAAGTGTGTTTAACATAATGTTAGAAAAAGCTGTATATAAAGGGTGATTAAAATATAGGGTAAAGAGAAAAAGTACTTTAAAAGTTGGTTCAAAAAATATCAGAAATAATTGTTATACAGCGTAGACCAGTTGTATAGCTGAAATTTAGGGTACAAAAGAGTTATAATCGGGTGTTCAAAAAGTTATATTGGGTGACAAATAAACAGCATATACAGGATGGTTGCAATATAGGGTGAAGTAGGGTTACAGTTATATAAGATGTTTTAAAAAAATATCGAATAAAAAATCATTCTATACGCGGGTGAAACCGCGGTTAACGGCTTGTACTTTATAATGCCGTTGAAAAAATATGAGGAAAAAATGTGAAAGAGCGTAGTTCATAATAAGTTGCAAAGATAGGATAATTGAAATATAGGGTGGAGCAGTCTTACAGTTAATTATTTAAAAAATGTTATATTGGTTAACCAATATGCAGTAACGTTTACAAGGCAGTTGTAATACATACAAGGTGATTCAAAAACATGCTGACAAAAATTGTTATATACGGTGCCCAATAAGCAGTTGGTAACATATATGGGGCATTGATGGGTTTATAGTTATAAAGAGTGGTACAAAAAATGTTATATTGGGTGCCCGATAAGTGTAGTTGCATAAACAAGGTTGTTGAAATAGCGGGTTGACTAGAATATATATATATATATATATATATATATATATATATATATATATATATATATATATATGTTAGATGAGAATATTATGCACGTGTACGTTATCAAGTATCGTATTTCGCTGACAGCTTCCTTCGGATCCGTTGAATTCGTTGAAACCGTGGGAATGCAATTCAGCAAAGTAAATGTTATAAATGCGAGACTTGCCATCCCACGGCGTTCATTAAGATAGTTCATTTCATTCAAGTAACTTTTATATTTTCTATTTTTCAACTATTGTTTTGTGTATTAATTAAATCAATTTTTTTTAAAAAGTGACTTGTGTATATAATATATATATATATATATATATATATATATATATAGTTAAACAGGTTCGATATATTGTTTGTACGATAGAACATATTAAATAGTGAGTGGACCAGAGTTATAGTTAAGTGTTTAAAAAATGTTATATTTGGTGCCCGCTAAGCAGATGTACAACAGGGTGGTTGAAATATTTTGTAGAGTAAATTTATGGTTATCCAGGGTGGTTCAAAAATAAGTTGTAATGTTTGACAAATTGGCAGCAGTGTATACAGGATAGTTTTAATGTAGATGGAAGTAGACTTAGTTATACAAAGCGGTTAAAAAAATATTGAATAAAATTAGTATATAGGGTGGCTAATAAGCAGTTGCAGTTTGGGTGAGTGCTTAAATAAAAGTTTGGTGTTAGGGTGGAAAACTGTTTTTAAATTTGTGACCCACCAAGGGTGAAACCGGTATTTCCATCAAGTTGTATGTAAAAAAGTTAAAACATAATTGTTATATAGGGTAGACCATGAACAGTTGTATGGAATATCTGAAATATGGGGAGAAGCAAGATTGTATTAGAGTGTGTTTAACATTATGTTAGAAAAAAACTGCATATAAATCGTGATTAAATTATAGGGTAAAGAGAAATTGTACTTTAAAAGTTGGTTCAAAAAATATCAGAAATAATTGTTATACAGCGTAGACCATAAGCGGTTGAATACCTGAAATATAGGGTAGAAAAGAGTTATGGTCAGGTGTTCAGAAAGCTATATTGGGTGACAAATAAACAGCAGCATATACAGGATAGCAATATAAGGTGAAGTAGGGTTACAGTTATTCAAGGAGATTAAAAAAAATGTCGAATAAACTTGCAGTTTGGGTGAAATATATTCGGGATTGGTGGATTTATAGTTAAGTAGGGTGGTTTAAACAAGTTGGAATTTTTTTTATTTAGGGTAATCTCATAAGTTATTTCTTTTTGCGAAAGCTTGAACATTCCGTACGCCGCTGAAACTGCTGGTAACGGCTAGTATAACATAAATCAGTAAAACTAACATCTAAAGTGAGGACTAATATTATAAAACAATTTATACAATAACAGCACAAACACCTTTATAGCTGGTCAATTAGAATTAAAATCATTCAACACTTGGCTTCACAAGAAAACATCTATTGATGGTACAATGAAAGGACGGTGTTCGAAGATGTGATGCGGTTCAAATACTTTTGAGACATTTACATAAAGTTGTCTAAACGTTATATAACGAAACATTAGTATACAAAAAGTCACTATAAAGTATAATTTGCAGTTGAAGAGAATGTATTTAATACTGGATACTGTTGAACAAAACTCTAAACAAATTTATTTAATAATTTATATTTGTTAACACTTTCAGACCGCCATAAGTTTAGTGTTGAATATATATTTGCATACCTCATGCCTTTTTATTCGTCAGTAATTTTAGTTTAGTGTTTAAAATTACTAGACAATAAAGAAAAATTCACAAAACAAAATAACAAATTCCTAGAGTTTAACAAAATATCGTATAAACCAATATTGGAGCCAACTCTTTTCCCTTACGTAAAACATGTGTTATTTAAGATATTTTTGCTGTTTTCAGTTTCGCACGATTGTAATCATCATTCATTCTGTTGGATATAGTGTCTCCCTTGTAGCACTACTGATCTCATTAGGACTTTTAACATATTTTAAGTAAGTATAATATATGTTTGTTGTAAATAAGTATGATTATCCTAGCAAAACCATATTAGTTTTGATAAGATTTTAGATTATGATTATTCCTTCGTCAGTTCAACTAAAATTACATAAAAAATGACAGTAAGAATTTGTATTTTTTTAAATATAAACTTTCTAAATGCAAGGTTCTTATTCAGATTAACAGTTACCAGAGGAAAAAGGGCCATACCAATAATCTTGTTAGTTAAATTGCACCACTGGTGTTATAATAATAATCAAGCCAAGAACATAAATAAATGAACTGAGTTAGAAAATCCTAATGTTATCTATTGTAACTTGTTGGGGTTAAAATTTCAAAAAAGGTCACATCAAATACATCAATTGATCAGTTACGACCAATGCTTTTATAATAACTAATTCTCTCGTTTGTGAAGATTTTTGTGTGGTCTGGCATTAGTTGAAATCAAATTATTATTTATAATTTTGTTTTCAGTTAATTTTTTCTCGAATTATATTACTCTCAAATAACTTCAAACCAGTCAAATGTCAGTCAATCATGAAATCTAACAAGAAATTTATAACACCAATGGTGCAGTTGAACTAATAAGACGAGTTTTGTATTAGTATGGCCTTTTTTCCTTTGGTAATTGTTAGTCGGAATAAGAACCTCGAATTTCGTAAGTATACATTTAAAAATTTTGACCAATTCTTACTGTCATTTTTTATGTAATTTTAGTTGAAGTGACCAAGGAATAAACGTATTCTGAAAGCTCTTCAAGAGTAGTAAAGAGTATTTCTTTTTAACACCCTCTAGTAAGCTGGCTCCTTCCCAATTAATTCATGCATATACATATTATATATATTTTATATTCACTTTGGTTAAATTCACTTTTTAAAAAAATAGATTTATTCAGAAACACATACAATTCAAATTGAACAATTAAAATGAATAACTACTTGAATAACTTAATACTAAAAGTGATAATATTTAAATGACAACACGAGATCGTTTTCAGTTGCTTTTATAACATCTAGATAAGTGCTGATGCAAGTCAGCAATTTTACTGGGTAAACGGTCTCGTGTAGGTTGTTTGCATATAATTCAAGATGAAATTTGATATCCGTGAGAAGTCACGTACACTTTAAATTCCGTTGACTTCTCGAGTGTGTGAACTCAGTGCTGGTGTATTTTGCATATAACAACTCCCCTTACGTACCAAAAGTTGATGCTAGAACATCAACTTTTAGGAACAGAAACATAAAATAATATAAAATGATATTTAAATGGTATAACATAATAGGTAATAAGTGTATAATATGGGATACAAACAAAATAAAAATAAAACGTAAAAATCAAAATAACAGTCTCTAAAATAAAATCGAAATAGATTAGAATAAATGAATAATAAGGTAATAAAATATTCATATGAACAATAATTAAATGCTTAACATAAACTTAATGTAATACAAATGAATGGGAACATGTGTAAAATATTGTTAGGTAAAACTGAAATTAAAAGGCTAAAATAGGTAAAATGAGACCTGATTGAGGCACTAAAGGCTGGCCGGGATTTTGATCCTTTGGATGTTTCACGATACTCTTTTTGACAGTTTGGAAAATGACGACTGCTGCTATGATCATGACAGCAGCAATTGTTACATATATAAAGCATGAGATATTTTTGGTTTATGAGACCACCGAGGAGTCTGGAATAATGTTCCAAATTGTAGTTTGTTGGCTGAAGTTCAGGAATTCGAATTTTTTCCGGCACTACATCGCAACAGTTGAACAGCACAGTTACTGGTTGAAATGTTTCTAAAACGTTGGTTTGTTTTCCGGATTCAGCTTGAACTTTCGTAATTCCAATATGGAATTGAGGGGAATAGTAAAAGTTGTTGGGTTTGTTTGCGCGCAATTCACTGAAACACGTATGGGTTCAGAAGTAATTATGAACCATGTATTAGGTTCTAGTTTTTGAACGTTATATCCTTCAATAAATATTACTAAGCTTTTACAGTTGTCGGGTACCTTCTGGACTTTCGTTAGTAGTTGAGCTTCACATAACGCATTTGTGTCAATAGATATTGCGTAAAGTTCAGAACACAGTTTCTTACGGGTGGCCAACGGATTACACGTACATAAGTCTTTGATTGGAATGAACATTAAAGAATCATCATTCTTTGCAAGATATGATGTAAACATGTTCTTTCATGGTATATGGTGATATGATATAATTTCCAATATTGTACGATGCTCGAGTACTTTACAGCCAATGGAAGGTTACATTTGACTAAATTTTGCGATATTTTCTGTAATGAGGTAATAAGATGTTCTGGTGTTAAAATTGAACGACATTATCATTAATTTTTTCGATAGTGTTTTCCAGCTTTTTCATGTTATCGTTAAATAGTTTTTCGTCAATTCTAAGATTTTGAATGGTTTCGTTGAAGTTCTTAATTTCAGATGTGGTGACACTTATTTATTTTTTTGTAAGGTCTCAATTTGAAGTTGGCCTTGATTTTAGCGGTTCATGCTTTCGGTAAAGTATTTTCCGTCGGCGGCGTCCAAATTGCCCGTGCTTGCTTTAAAAAGAGTACCTGCTCCTCAAGTATACCTCGTTTGTGTCTTTTAGTGTCCACGTAAATGTCAATACATTTGATTGAGTTAGAAATTTAATTGAGAAGGTTAATGTGAGTTTGTATGTCTGCGCGAAAGTAATTCATAGCAAAAGAATTGAAGTTTACAGTGTTTACAAGAATTTGTAATACTCTGTTATTTGTTGTAAATATTTTTTCTAGTGTAGAAATGTTTATATGCACTAAAAGTGTCCATTTATCATTGGGTACAGTTATTTCTGCTTCGTTGTGGAAGTAGATACCTAAAGTATTGTTTATTGGTTGTATTTGAAATTGGGCTACTGCTGACCCAAACAGCAGCCAAAACCTGAAACAGAAATTAACTTTCTGAGAACGGTTTCATTCGGTCGAAATTTACTTTTGATTTTTGGTTGATTTTAGGATTTAATAGTGTTGCGGAATTTTTGTGAATTTCTAGGATTTTGAAAGGACCATTGAATTTATTTTGGAGTTTGTTCCTGATCTGGGATTCTCTAATATAGACTTTATCGCCTATTTGATAGTTAGGGAGATTCTCAGAAACAAGTTCATCAAATCTGACCTACGCCTTATTTTTTTGGATTTCCGTTCTCTCACGAGCAATTTTATAATAGTGAGAGATGTGATTATTGAGATCTCAGACGTACTTAGTTATAAGGGCTTGTTGGTTGTAGAGGGTTTCCGGAATCCTACTCGAAGTATGTCCGTAGACAAGTTCGTAAGAGGTGAATCCATGAGTTTTATTTACAGAATTGTTATGTGCAATGATTGCATAAGGGATGATGATGAAAGGGTGTTCGTCAGGATTTTATAATTTATCGATTCTAATCATCTCTAGTAAAGTCGAGTGGAATCGTTCTAATGAACCATTTGATTGGGGATGCCCCATATTAGAATATGATAGTTTGATGTCAAATAGCTTACATAAGTCTCTCAATAGTGTGTTGTCGAATTCCCTGCCAAAATCACAGTGTATCCGTTATGGGGTACCGAAGTATTGGAAATAGAGTAGTAAAGTACTAACAACGGTTTTTGCGGATTTGTCGGTTAGTTTTGTTAGTTCGTCCCGGTTAGTTAATGCATAGTTTCTTGTCCGGACTTCGAGAATGTCGATGTTGACACGCTCAGAGGTTGTCCGTGACGAGAGGGCTGTCGAGATTTTTTCGGTAAACTTTTGCTTCTGTCAAGTTTGACAGTTTTTGATAAAATTGTCAACGTCCTTAGTTAGTCCTTGCCAATTGTATTTTTCCTTTATTCTGCGGATGGTTTTATTAATAACTCAATGAATATTATTTTTGCCGTTATGGAATTGGTCGAGAATTATAGGTATTTGATCTTTCTCAACCTTTTGGACGATATTTTGGCAAACTTTCCATTTTATATCGATTTCGAAAAGAAGAACGAAATCATTTCCAGAATGGGCAAATCAATGTTACTCTCAACACAGTATACTTTGCTTTCGGTAGACACATCTCTACTATTGTATAAAGATTCGAAAAGAATTTCGTTAACTATGTCTGGATCAGAAGGTAGAGGGACGATGAAATAGCGTCTTTTTCTGATACTTTTGCTCTCAAAAACGTTTATTCTTGGGGTGTGAAAATCTGCAAAAATCTTTCATGAGAGAACCTTGGTGGAATACAAGATTTTTTTTCTCTGTCTAATTGATGGCAATTAGAAAATTTAGTTTTGTCGTAGTCTATGAGTGAAACGGTTTGGTATCGCTCTACAAAAGTTCTGAACTCCTCAGAAATTTGACGGAAATTACTGAGACTTTTTGTGTCTCCTTCTCGTGAGTCATCCTCAATCTCGTTTGTTGGAAGTACTGCAAACGATGTTAGCTGATTGTTTGTCTGAAAGGATACGTATTCATTAAAGTTGTTAACTTTAATGCGAGAGAGAGCGTCGGCATTTCTATTTACCTTGCCGGGCTTGTAGATTATGTGGTAATCATACTCCTCGAGTTTGAGGCGCCATCTAGCAAGTCGACTTCCAGGGTCTTTGATTGAATAAGCCACGTTAACGGGCGGTGGTCGGTCAAAAGTAGAAACTTACGGCCAAAAATTAACGGTCTATAGTGCTTAACAGCCCTCACTATAGCTAGAAGTTCTCTTTCTATTGGCAAATCCTTACCTATAGAAACTTAGAAAGAACTGCGCCGATAGCAAAAGAACTACCGTCTGTTGTGAGAATAGATGGTTCCTCGAAATTAGGATATATGAGAATTGGGGTAGATGTAAGGGCAATTTTTAATTGTTCAAAAGATTTAACGCATTCGGAGTCGAATTGAAAGGAGGCATCTTTTTGAAGTAATTCTGTAAGTGACTTGGAAATTTTGGAAAAGTTTGAAATGAATCGCCTGTAATAGCCCGCTAAACCTAGAAATGATTTAATGTCTTTTTGTTTTTTTTTTTTGGCTAGAGAAAGTTGAGAATGCAATCTACGTTTGAGGGATTTGGCTTTACGCCTGCAGGAGTTATAAGATGACCTAGATACGCGAATTCTTTGCGAAGGAACTCACATTTGTTGGGTTGTATTTTCAGATTGGCGTTTCTTAGTCTTTTGAAAACATTGGTGAGACGGGTTATATGCTCATGAATTGTCGGGGAATATACGACGATGTCGTCCATGTAGACTAAACATGTTTCGTTTTGGATTCCTAGAAGAATGTTATCCATAACCCTTTGAACCGTTGATGGAGGATTCTTCAGACCAAAAGGAATCCTATCAAATTCATAGTGACCACTGTCGACTGTGAGAGCAGTTTTGGGAATGTCCTTGGTGTCGATTTCAATTTGATGAAAGTCTAAGCTAGTCGAGAGTGGTGAAATACTGGATCTTGCCGAGTTGGGTCGACTAAGTCAGATATATTTGGAAGAGGGTACTTGTCGTCTACGGTCAGTTCGTTTAGTTTCCGGTAGTCAACGACGACATGCCATTTTTGTGTTCTGGAAGCGTCCAATTTTTTTGGAACTGTGGATGACCATGGGGAGTTAGAAGGGCGTACGATCCCTTAATCTAACATTTTGGAAATTTGACTTTTTACCTTTTGTTTGTGGATTTGGGGGTATCGATATGATTTTGTGAAAGATTGTTTCGCATTGTTCGTATCTATACAATGTTTAATTTCATTTGTAAAGGTTAGTTGGTCGCCTTCTAAATAGAATAGAAGAAAATATATCGGAATATTCAAGACAAAGTTGTGAATTGAATTCAGATTCTTCTTCGTTGAGATGTTCTAAACGGAGCTGGTTCATTATAGTCATTTGTCTGTCATTCTCGGTTAGATTGGGTGTTTCGTTTTCAGAGAAGGTGTTAATTGTGAAATTCTGTATTGGTTCCAAATCGAGTTTGTCAAAATTGATGGTTTTGGAAATGGCATTAGGTTTAAAACGGAAGTTAGGAATATATATAATGTTGTTTATTAGAAACTGTGTCAGTTTACAAATTCTAGTTTTCTAAAATAACGAAAAGTCGCAAATATGATATTTTTACCCTGAAAAAAGAACGCCCAATCCCAAAATATTTGCAAGGTAAGAAAAAAGAATACAATGGCACGGATCTTTTAACAAGCCTCAAAAATAATAAAGTATTAAGTTTTTTCTTTAATTAAATGTATGTACATTTTTATTAAGTAGTTTGCATGAATATTACAAAAATGTTAGCAGCGGCGAAGTTTACTTAAGAGAAATAGGATGGGAAACTGGTGTTTTCAAAAGACTCGGCTATCAGTGTGCATCGCAATAGATTAGACGATGTAAAAAATGTAAAAACAATTACTCTCAGATTAGAGATCTCAGATTAGAGAGAGATTTTGCAATAATAGATTTTTCAACCGCAACATACATTACCTGAAACTGCTATCAAAGAAAGATTTGGTATCAATGTGTGGCTCGGAATGTTAGACAGAAAACTTCTGGGTCCGTTCTTCTTTCGAGAAAATTTAACTGGATTATTTTATCTTAACTTCTCATACATTTAGCTTCAAAATCTTTTAGGTGACCTTCCATTGTCTGTTCTCGGAAATTTTTAATACTTCCAATGCTGAAGGTTTTTAAACACCATTAAACCCAACAGATACACTACCAAAAAGAGGCATATAAACTGGCCGGCATGAACCCCAGATCCAATAAATTTCTTTATACAGTGTTTTATTATACATAGGGTTTATAAAAATTAGTTCGCAAAATTCAAACAGATAAGTATAATTTCTCAAATTTGTGTTACGAAACAATGGTTGTCATTTTTGAACAATTACAATTGTTACTTTTTCTGTAGTTAAATGTTTCAAACTTCACATTTAAATAAAAGTATGAAGTTTAATAAAACTCTTACAATATTTGTGTTTATTTTGTATACTTGTATGAGTTGTTTTTTTATCCAAATAACGTAAGTTTTTTTTTACTTATACAAGGCATACCCAAAAGACAGCACTACAAAGATCCATCTTGAAGATCGATCTAATAACCAGGACTGTTGAGCTTTTGGGAGTAATGTCAGTGGTCTGTTAGAAACATCAACATTGGACGCTCTACTAAGCCGGCCAAATATAGTACCGATTTGAATACTGAACAAGCCATATTTGGAAGAAAATTGTCATTGAGAATCAAAGTGCTTTGATTAATTCACGAAATAAGTAGAATTCTTGAGAAACTTGAGAAACTAATAGAGTAACGCAATGTAATGAAGTAGTTAATCATAAAAAAATAATGTTGTATAAACAAGATCAATGAGTTTCTGCTGCATGCTGTCCTGAATATTTCTAAATCTAAATATTAGCAATGCCTATCAGACTATTTACCACACAGGTATACATACATACGGAATAGGCGTTATATTTACACTGTAAACATTTTATAACCGTTTATGGAGCTGGTATTTTTCGAAGATTTTAACGTTTTCTACCATTTTTGGTATTGTGATAAAATTAAATTTACGCCGTCTAAAAATAAAGTAAATAAATCATTCTGATAATAACATTGCGAATACGAAATAAATACCACTAAATATAAAAAATATTTAACTACGGTAATCCCCTCAAACTGTATTCATATAAAAAAGGTTGACTTTGTTCCGAAATCGAATAACGTCTAAACTGGCAGACCAGAGAATAATGAAGAAATCTTCGAACGAATGAATCTTATATAAAATACGGATGCTTGCTGCGTGAGTTTCGGTTGGAAGTAGCGTGTAGCACACCAGCTGATATTATTAGTCATTGTAAGTTGTAAGTAAGTTTATTTTGATAAAAGTAAAGACGTTTAAGGTGATTTAAGTTGATTTATGGCTACAACTGAAAGTATGGCAGAAATGAACGAGACTAGCAAACAAATATTCAAACAAGTTACTGATAAACTAGGCGAGAAAATAAGTCAGCTCCAGGAAAACGTGACAAAAAGGTAAAACAAAATCAACAAGAATTGCAAAAAAGCTCAGTGAAATCATTTGATGAAAGACGTAAAATGATCTTTCACTAACAAATGAAAAGCAACAAAACCATGTCTCTACGATGAAAATTTAACAAGAATACCTTGTCTTTAAGATGAATCGTGAACAACAGAACTTAATTGAAGGGTTATTTTTGAAATTTAAAATATTTGAAGACAAACAGGAACAAACTAATGATAGCTCGTTAGATCAAGTATTATCACCCTTGCTTTAATTAAACTAGTTCAATATCTATAGTACTCTACGTATTGGCGTTTTAATGAAGTGACATGGTCATTGCTGTAGCAATCTTTACCAGAACCAAATGAGATAAATAAATTCTTTGGATCTTTTTTACAACATAACTCTCACTGTTCAGAAACAATCAAACAGTTGTACAATAAAAACAATATAAGTTTTTGTAAATAACGTAATTAAAAACATAAAAACGAATGCTTGTGAAGTAGACGACATTTCACCCATGATGATGAATTGATCCAAATAATAAATTGCTGCTTTGAGCAACAGTACTTTCCAACTCTCTAGAAGATTTCAATTGGGTGTTCGCTTTCGAACATTAGGAGCTCAGACGATATGTAAACTGACATATAAGGTGCATATACAAATGCATTTAAACTTTACTGAACTTACAATTTATTTTTAATTAACTATTAAAACACATGCAGAAATACCATTTTTATTATCTAAATATGTACTTCTAACAAAAAGACTAAAAAAACCAAACAAAACAATGTAATCGCAGCAAGGTAAGCAACATTTGTATATCTCATCATTGAATAAATATAAATAAATTAATTCGAAAGAATGACGCGGTCCATATCCGGAAAAAGCAGAATCAGCTCGGGCAGCGAATACCTACGTTCTCAAAATTTTCTGCTGTTGAACTTATATAAAAGTTTTTAGTCCTGGCAACTAATTTCCAAATCGGGAGACGAAATATTTTGTTTTTTGCTCTAATTCGAATAGAACTCTTACATACTTCTTTCGCCAATTATTATCACTTATGTTTTCCAATGAACATAGGTCTTTGGCCAGAAACGTCTTCTAAATCTTCATGATCCGAAATCTCATTTCCATTTCGATACCCGTTCCTTGTACTAACAAATCTTTAATATCAGAAATTTCTTGTTCGGATTCGCTCTTGGCTCCCTTTGTTCTAAAAAATCCTGTTTTTCTGATTCCAACTCGTCATATTCCATTTCATATAATTCTTCTTCCTCCATTAGACGGAGAATCGAGCTTGCTCTACCTCATAACATGCCAAGATTCCTAAGATTTTTTTGTTTGAAGTAAAAAATGTCAAATAACCATCTTTCTAAATCGTCACAAAAAAATATGAACAAAGAAAAAATTGAAACGCTCTAGGGCGCCACGGTCCCTTTCACGCAAAATATCAATAAAACTCAATACGCGCACTCCCAATAACTTTATAATAAGTACATGTGAGATGTTGGACCGATATCTAGGATTTACATATACAGTGATGGGCAAATGTGTGGAACCAAGCAAATATCTCTGGAATTATTAGAGATATCAAAATGAAATTTGGAAGGTGGATACTGCAGTAGATTGCTTATTTGTTTCCAATTTTTTTTACAATTTTGAACTCCCTGTTTTACCGGATGTAATGTCGATTTTAAAATTTGCAATGAAACACCCTGTATAGTATTTTAGTTTCTGTTTATTGCGAATACAAAAATATCTGGTTTGATATTGTTTACTTCAATACCTACCGAGATATTAACAGAAAAGAAATTAAGGAAAGGAATATCTAATATCCATTAAAGAAATACATAATCATATTTATTAACTAAATCTAAGTGATCAAAACATTGAAACTTAACTTAACTAAACTTAATCTATTAGATGTTCAAACTGAGCACCGTTTACTTCTTGACAATAGGCAAGTCGGTTTTTAAATTCTCTAGTAACATTAGCTATTACTTCTGGTGTAATTCTCTGAATGTATTGAGTTATTCTTGCAGCTAATTCTTGCAAATTATTTGGTCTATTAACATAAACCTTAGACGTTAAGTAACCCCACAGAAAATAGTCTAGTGGATTAAGGGCGGGACTTCGTGCAGGCCATTCATAAGTACCCCTTCTTCCAATCCAACTGTGATGAAATGTCCTATCTAAATGATCTCGAACAATGCGAGCGTAATAGTGTGGTGCTCCATCCTGCTGAAACTAGATATTATTTGGTAATTGGCCAATGCCGGAATAACTTGTGTCTCCAAGAGCTGTAAATACCTATCTCCGTTTAAAGTTTCTTGTAGGAAGAAGGGTCTCACGATTGTGTTGTTATAAATGCCGGCCCAAACGTTCAATTTTTGGGAATGTTGTGTATGAGCCTCTTGTACCCAATTAGGATTACTTTGCGACCAGTAGCGGCAGTTATGTCGATTACTGTACCATGTAAACAAAATATAGCCTCGTCTGAAAACACCACATTTCATATAAAATTATTATTACGGTTACAAATATCCATCATCGTTTCACAAAATTGCAAACGTCTGTCAAAATTGTTCTCGGAGAGTTCTTGAACGAGGCGAATTTTGTATGGATAATATCCTTCCTACTGAACGACGGCTAATTCCATGCATATTGGCGAGGTCAGTAGTGGATAAGTGACGATTTTCTTCCAAAGATTAAGGAACATTTTGAGCTACACCTTCATTACTTGCACTTTTTAACCGTCCACTTTTTGGTAAATTGCTAACTGTTCCACTTGTGTCGTACCTTCGCAAAGTTTTCGTCACTACTGAACGGGATATTTGTTTATTCGGATGAACAATGTTAAAAAGGCCACAAACTTCTTGATGCGTCCTTTTCCTCTCCCCATACCCAATCATCATTAATATTTCTGTTCTTTCTCTTTCACTTAATTCGGCCATTTTACGATCAAATTAAAATTATACAATCTTTTTATGTTCAAATAAAAAAATCTAATAACTTATTTTGACAACTATTGTCACTTCTGCAATGAATTTCATGGACTACTAAACTTGATTCAGATTTAATTTGCACCTGATATAAACAAACGCACGTGTATTGGACTACGGAACAAGCAGGGCTGTTAGCTGTGACGGTATATGACACCGATTGGCCAATAGAAATACAAATCCTTACCGAGCGGTTTGTTTATATCGGGCGTAAATGAAATCTGAACCGAGTTTAGCTACCATCGAATTTTTCCTTTCCTTAGTTATTTTTCTGTTAATATATCGGTAGGTATTGAAGTAAACAATATCAAACCCGATATTTTTGTATTCGCAATAAAATGTTTCATCAGAAACTAAAATACTATACAGGGTGTTTCCTTGCAAATTTTAAAATCGACATTACTTCCGGTAAAACAGGAATTTCAAAATTGTAAAAAAATTTGGAAAGAAAGATAATTTTCCATCAGTTTTTCCGTCATTTCTAGAAATGAGAGTTTTGTTTCCACGTACGCCATTTTGTCGTTTACTTTACGAATCATATTTTCCATTTTTCGAATATTTTCGTTAAATATTTTCTCGTCGACCTGAATGCGTTGAATAGTTTCGTTAAAGTTCTTTATAACTGAGGTGGTTACGCTGATTTGGTTTTTCAAAAGGTTTTCGATCTGCAGTTGTCCCTTCTTTAAACTATTTATACTGTTGGTGAAGTACTCGCCGTCGGCGGCGTCTAAGTTACCAGTTATGGCTTTGAAAATTGATCCGGCGCCATCGATTAGTCCACGTTTGTACCTTCGTGTGTCCATGTGGATTTCAGTGAATTTGTTTTTGACAGAGTTTGAGATTTGGTTAAGTAAGTTGATGTGTGATTGAACGTCAGCACGGAATACGTTGGTTGTTATGTTAGGAGAGAGGATATTTGTCATAAACCGTTAGTTCGTTGAGTTTTCGATAATCAACTACAACGCGCCATTTTTGCTTTCCTGAAGCATCCAGTTTTTTCGGTACTACCCATACAGGGGAGGACCAGGGCGAGTTTGAATGGCGTATAATACCTTCGTCTAGCATTTTCGTTACTTGGGATTTAACTTCCTCTTTATGAATCTGAGGGTAGCGATAAGATTTCGTGAAAACTGGTCTAGAGTTGTTAGTCTCGATGGTATGTTTAATTTCGTTGGTAAATGACAGATGGTCTCCTTCGAGATAAAATATGTCAGAGTAGTCAAGACATAGTTGCGATATTAAGTCGGATTCTTCTTCGTTTAAGTGGTCAAGTCGAAGTTGATTGAAAATTTGTTCTTGTCGTTCTAGTATATTGTTGTCTGTTGGCTGGGTTTGTGAAATAGAATTCACACTGAAATGTTGCAAAGGCTCAAGTTTAATGTCAGTGAAATTTATAGTTTTAGGGATGGCATTTGCATTTAATACGGATGTCAGAAATTGGCCATTACTGTCGACTTTTACTAGAGCATTCGGCAGATGGACTTTTTCAATTTCTATGCCTGTTAATAAGGCGTCTGTATCTCTAAGGTTGCAAGTAAGTTTACAGATTTGCTCTGTACGTGGTTGAATAGAAATTGTGTTGACGGGGTCACATGAAAATTTTTTGGGGATGTCTTTACTGATTAAATCGTCTGTTACTTTATATAACGGAAGTGTTTTGAAGTTGGTTACTAGTTGCTTCTTTTCGAAATCAACGATGCAATTATAATGTTCCAGGAAATCGGAACCTAACAATCCATCGAACTCGATATCGATATTGCAAATGTAAACCTTATGAGGATCATTGTTATTAAACGGGACGAGAGTCGATTCGTTGATATGAATTTTCTCCTTAGTTATTCCCTGGATGACGACATTTTCTTGGAACCTTTCCCTGAATCGTTTGCAAGTTTCTGGCTTGAAAATAGAGAGTCCTGCACCGGTATCCACAAGAAGTTTGTAGGTGTTGGATGCATCGGTGATGTAATATAAGTTCTTAGAGTTTACGGACAAGAGGGGTCTTACAGAAATCTCTGTTCGGGGATATTCAGGTTGGGGTCGAAGCTGTCTAAATTCAAGGTTTGAATGTGGGTTGGAAGGTCTGACATATCCGGGGGCTCTGTTTGGGGGGTAGTGTCCTGAAAATTTGTAGGAGAAATTTATTCGTAGTTTTAATAGTAATTTTCGCTCTCGAAGTCTGTTTTAAAGTAATCGTTAAAGTCGTTCTGGTAATTGTCGTAGGAACAATAATCGTTATAGTCGAAATCTGTGTATTGGTACTCGTTGGGTGTTGGGTTCGAATAAGTCTGTTCACTTCTAGGATTTTCGAACTCATGATTATTTAGGTGATGAGTACGTTGTTGGCGGTAAAAATTAGGGTTCGGTTTAAATTGGTCCGTATTTGGGGGTTGATTGCTTGTTGATGGGAGTTGTTGTTGGAAACTCCTATTGGGAGGAAAGTTTGTTTGGCGGGGTTGTTGATAATTTTGTTGATTAGAATTTTGGGCGAATGGATTAGGGCGAGGTCTTTGAAAGTTTTGCCCAAAACCTTGATTTTGTCCAAAGCTTTGATTCTGTTGGAATTGCCTCGATCTATTGATGCATTCATTAACTGAATGGCCCATTCTCTTACAGAATGTACAGTGTTTTGGGGGTGGCAATTGATTGGGTCTTCTAAAGGTCGGAGTTGTATTTTTGAAGTTAGAGAATTTTTGAGTTTCGAGATGATTTAATTGAATTTCTCTTTTAATTCTAGAGATCGCGGTTAAGATGTCTTTTGGGTCGCTTGCTCGAATTAATTGTCCCATTTTTGGCTCTAGGCCTGTAAGAAGGCTGTTTAGTGCCATGGGTTCAATGAGATCTATTTGGGCTTGTTTTTCCTTGGAAGTTATATTTTGTTTTGTGACTGCGGCCAACATTTTTGCCTGGTGAGTCTGAATTCTAGTCGAGAGAGTTAAGGGTGACTCGGATGATAATTGTTTCATTCGTTGGAGATCTTGAATGAGTGCCGATAGGTCTAGGGGGTCTCCGAAGTGGTTTTCGAGAAGAGTAATGATTTCAGTTAACAGGCTAGGGTTTCGTGAATTTACTAATTCCGCTGCCCTGCCCACTATTTTATTTTTATGTGGAGTATAAGTAAGACCTGTTGATTATCGGTTGCCATACTGTGGGCGGTGTTACATGATGTGATAAAGGTATTTAGAAAGATAGGGTTACCGTCGTACTCCGGTACTATCGCAAAAATCTCGGAAATTTTATAGGGCTTCACAGTTGGAGTGGCTGCACCTAGCCTTGTAGTGGTCATAGTCAAAGTATTTGCACAATATTAAAAATTTAAATCAGATTATATTGTCGAATTGACAATGGTAAAACGTATAAATCAATGTTTAAATAAATAAATGTGAAAATAGATAGATATTAAAATAATTAGATCAAGTTATTATAAGTTGTCGTTCAAAATAATGGTATAAATTTAATGTGTAATTATCAATATGTACCAAAATTGGTCAAAAATATTTCTTACCTTGCAATTTTACTCAAATAAATGAACTGAATATATCAAGGGTAGTGATGTAATATGTTTAAAATATTTAAGGAATATTAAAGGATTTATATTTGATGATAGAAATGGTGATTAAGTGTATCAATAAATGGAAATAATAAAATAATAATAACGTAATCCTTACAATATAATTCCTGGCATGGACTGTTCTGTAAGTTGACTGCACTGGTTAGCCGTTGCGTGTTCCTGGTGCTAACTCGCTTCCAGTTGTGTCTCCAGCGAGAGGTTGATTGTCCTACGAAGGTTTGGAAACCACCACGACTAGTTAGAATTCTCGTGTTCTAGTCGTTTTGGAACAATCCTACTGACTGCGCCAATTTTATATCTTCACAAACACAAATGCTTTTTTTAAAAAATTATTTTTATTTAAAACACAAATTAAGTATTTTACTTCAAAAATTACGTTAAACAATATAAATGAGATAATTGAATGCGATACACTTAATGACGCTCACAGCCATCGCATGTGCATTTATAAGCTACGTCTTGCATTGTCAACATCAGCAGTTTTACACGTGCGACGGGCATTTGCGTATTTCCTGGGAATTGCTATATCGTGTAATATGACACCATGTGAACGACTCATTTGACCGGTTACACGGTGTTGTCATATTATTATTCTAAGTATTGTTTACGACGTATATAACATATATATATATATATATATATATATATATATATATATATATATATAACACCTCAAGTTAGCTAGCTATCATGAGACAAATTAACTTGGTTGTAGTGACATAAATTTTAAATTTTTCATAGTATTTGAGTGTGTTGTAAAATCATGTTATTAGCTTACAAACAACGAGGAATTTTTATTTTTTTTTCAAACAGGTCGAAAGGTTAAATATTAGAGAAATATTAATAAATTCGTACAAAAATAATGTTTGTGCATACTGCTTTAGTGCATATAACACATAAAAGCCACCGTATGAATAATCTATTCAATACTGACATGAAATTATCCTGAAGTAAAAATGCCCAAAATTGGTTTCCAGACAGGAACTTTAGATTCGAATGAAAATCAATATAAAACTCGGAAGAACAAAGTAACAACATTATTATTAAGGATCTGGAATTCAGAACAATGAACAAAGCAGCAAGATAACAAAGTTAGAAAAAGAAATGGTCCAATACAACATCGATATTCTAAGATTAGCAGAAGTAGATACGAGGTTCAAAAAACGAAAACGGCTTGGGTTTTCTCTTTAAACAGGACTTGGACAAATTTATCACAAAAATAATACCAAAAAGTGATTGAGTAATTGCAATGAAAAAAAACATCTGAACCAGTAGACACTTTAATAATTCAAGTTTATATGTCCACGTGCGACGCAATTGATGAAGATGTAGACGAAGTATATAAATAGCGAGAAAAAATTTAGGAAATTATAATGGTCGATTTTAATCGTATAGTTGGACAAGGATGTGAAAACGGCATAGTTGGAAATTTTGGATACGGCAGATTGACTTCATTTTGACAAACCAATTACAAAAACTTACCCCGGAGCAGATATTGACTCCCATCACAATCTTTTACTATCAATAATTATAAATAAGATGAAGCATATCAAGAATCAAAATATCCCATAGAAATGGAAGATAGAAAAGCTAAAAACAGGCGAATCCGAATCATTCATTAACAAAATTGAGAAAAATTTGAGAATGCAACCACCGAAAGAAAACATCAAGGAAGAATGGAACTACCTGAAAGAAATGTTTATTGGTGCCCTAGAAGATACCTCTGGACGAAAAACAAGGATAACTAAGAAGGAGTCTGTTACACAAGAAATGTTGGATAAAATGGAAGATAGAATTAAATGGAAATTGATAAAAACGAATAAGGTAAAGCGGAGTACAGGAGAATAAATAATGAGCTCAGAAGAGTAACCGATAAAGCTAGAGAGAAATGGATAAAAAAACAGTGCGAAAAAATAGAATATCTGGAAAAATACAGCCAAACAGAGGAACTAAACAAAACTGTAAAGTCTGAGTAAACCTAACCCCATATAGAAAAACTGACATTAACAAAGACGGTCACACCACCAGTTGTTAGAACTTTTCAAAACTTTTATTTTATTTTTCATTACGGCGAAACAAAATTTATGAATTCAATACTGTCATGCACTATAACTTAAGGGAAATTCATAGTAAAACCATCCAATTTAAATTTGAATTTATGTCTGTTTTAAAATATTTTTAATATGTTAAATCGTGAACATATCTAAATTCTCGCAATTTCTATATTCGGATATAACAAATACTTGATGTTAACGATGTGATTATTTAGAGATATAAAAAAAATTAAGTAATTTTTTACAACTTAACGTTGTCTTCTTGCAGGTCAATACGATGTGCTAGGATTCTTATACATATGAATTTATTCGCATCCTTCGCAATTAACAACTTCCTGTGGTTGTTGTGGTATTACCTCATGTTTACTATGGAAAATCTACTCAATCAGGTATGAACTAAAATTTCTTGCTTTTCTGTTAAATGTAAATTAAACAGCAAATATTTTTATTCACCTAATATATATATATATATTATATATATATATATATATATATATATTATATATATACATCATGCTATTAATTCTGCGTCCGTACATATGATTTTTTCCATATAATTCTGCGTCCCCCGGGGTTCTGCATCCTTATACGGACGCAGAAAATTTTTCGCTTATTGATCAAAGGTTCGAGTGCCTAAAGAGTACCGTTTCTTCCTAATTATGATCTGAAACTTAGTGACATATGGTAGGTAACACTATTTTCGTCTATCTCGTTTTGGGAGCAGAAGTCTCTCAGTGGACGCAGAAAACAGGTAAAATGTATCAAAATTATACAAGTCAGGTTCCCGCTTTTAACACCAAGTGGCGAAACGATCGCTGACTGTATATTGCGCAAATGTATATTTCCTGTCTATCTTAAAGATGATTCTGCGTCCGGAAAGCTGACAACGTTGTTATAAAAATAAATATATTTTCTTGGATTTAAACGATTCCTGCGTTTTAATGTACATAGATATTTTGTTCAGGATGAGATTGATGGTTATGTGTTGTTAATTCTAAATTTAATTATTAATTTTTTTCGATTATTATTTTAGTATGACTATTTTTAAAGTCTCAATGCATACTTTGGATATTCTTTTTTAATAAGCTTCTTAGATTTCTGGATTATGTGATATTGATGCAGACAGTAAGACGATATATAATCTATTCACAATATTTAACATCTATTGTTCGAACCGCTTTTGCCAATTCCAAATAATAATTTCGCAAAGAGTTGATACCTAATTATTATAAAAAATGGTGTGATTATCGAATTTAAAATTTCCAATATATTACGAATATCTAGAATTTTATCTTATGATCCGATTTTTAAGAGGTGTCAATCGATTTGGAAATGTAAGTAAAAGAAAGCTTTTGATTATAGGATAATATAAACAATTTTGTTTATGTTATCAATAAACAATAAACAAACACTTTAATGGGTGAATCCCGGGAAGTTGTATAGTTGTAAAATACGAATTTTGCCCAATTTTGACACGTCAGGCGGTAAGTTTTTAGTAGAATATACTTGAGTTTATGCAGTTATTTATTTTCAAAATAATTTGTGTTTTAAATAATTTGTTTACACATTCTAACCCACTTATAGGGAGTGAGCCATTACCAATGGTTTAACCCCGGTATGGAATGTAGAATTCGTAGCAAAAAGTAATAGCTTATGAAACATGGGGCTATCTTATATAACATTTGTTTCAAACTTTTTTTAACAACCCTACATAACTATAAAACTACCAACCCCAAATATATTTCACGCAAGCTCCAAGTGTTTTTAGGCCACCCCATAAGGTTTTATTCAAGCAAGAAGAAAATATTCAGCAAAAGCAGTTCAGTAGTTCTTACATTATACCCGAACAAACAGACAATTACAACTTTATAATAGTATAGAACAAATAGACATGGGCTGAAAAATCGGTCACCAATATCAAAAAAGTGAAATGTATTACTTGTTGGAGGATCTTCTCACAAAGAAAAAAAATTAAGAAAAAGAAAAAACGTTGAAATCATGGGTCCCAAATTTTTAATTGTTCATACCTCATAGAAAAGAATTATAAGTTTGCTTCTAACTTGCTTTGTAGCACATAATCTTTTTTTTCTATAATTTTTGGTAGATGATATACTTCTATGTGCTATTGGGAGATCAAACTGAGTGAAAGAAAACTGCAACGGGACGAATCCGTAGACGTTACGTATATGGACCTGTCTATGTGCAGTTTTGTTTCACTCAGTGTCTATCATTCGCATACAAATCAAATTTTCATAATTTTTTTAATCTCAAATTAATCGAAATGTCATTTTTAAATCAATTTTTGAACTGAAAAAGCCACGTTTAGTTATTCAAACTATTGCGCACTTGGGCACATATCACAGCGTCCAATAAAGAAGTAGTATGTATTTTTTAAAACTAGTTGTCAGTTCAGTGCAACATGTACCTAAGTACAATAAATAACTAGTATGTATATACTACTTCTTTATTGGATTTGCACATGTTGCACTGTTCTGACAACTACTTTTAAAAAAACGTATATTCTTATAGAATTACTTAGTTACTTCTTACATTAATTTTAATAAAAATACAGATAGAAAGAGTAGAAAAAGTTATTGCAATAGATACTGTGGGTTCAAATCAAAGGTACAAAAATATTCACTTTCACTTTCGACCTCTTTTTTTACCACATAAATTCACTGTTTATAAACAAAGAGTAATACTACAGCAGACTTCTTCTTTGGATTCAATCATACGAATATAAACTGAAACTAAACTAAACTATTCAACTTGGCCTTTTAAATAGCGAGCGTAGACGATACCCGAATGTCATGATTATTTCTTTGTTGTCGGAGCGTTTTCAGGAACCTTCTCGAGGCCGCCGCTTTTTTATATACCCATCGAAATTTCGTGATAGCCATTGTTTTTTTTATTATTTCAGCCGGTTTTATGTTTACGTTGTTTCTATCTAAACGATTAATTTAGAATTTTTCTTAATTTTTCTATTTAGTGGCATAAAATGAATTTTATAACACTGCCCACCCTTTAATTTTGATCGGCCGATCGTAATCATTCTATCCATTGTAAAGAGCAAGCCGATCCAAATGAACAATTTTGATCTTAGTTCTTGGATTCTGGCGAATAAGATAAACAATGTCATTGATTCTCTTGACTACCTCGTATGGACCAACCCAGGCTCGGGTGAGCTTTGGATATTTGCCTTTGCTCCTCTGGGGGTTGTGCAGCCAGACCTTGTTCCTATCTTGGAATCCGACTGAATTTGCCTTGAGGTCATATCGAGTCTTCATCTGATCGCTGGTGACCAACATCTGCGTTCGGGCTATTTCATGTCTGTCGGAGTTGGTCGGCATAATCGTAGACTTCTGGAGAGTTGGTCGGCATAATCGTTGACTTCTTGGGGCGGTTCTTCTGGTGAGCCAAAAGTTAAATCACAAGATAATCTCAGGTTCTTTCCGAACAGTACCCTGGCTGGAGTCAGTACTGTGGTGTTATGTACAGCTGAACGATAGGCCAACAGCAATAGGGGAATATGCTTATCAAATGCTGGTTATACTGACGACCTTGGATAGATTTTGTTCCGTCTGACTGTTGATGCAAAGGTGTGGTTCTCGTTTTCTTTTCCCATCTTGATTCAAATTAGGCCCCATCGCCACATTGTCCCCCTTGATCGAGAAATAGCGACACCAATGACAATTCTCTCAAATGGGACGCCCACATTGTATTGCTGCATTCTGCCCTTGGTGGTGGTGGTTTTCGGTTTCTTACTGGCTGAACATGTGTCACATTTCCTGCACCCTGACGTCTTCGAAGTAATTTACACAGTATACCCAGTAGTACCGTTGGCGAATTTTATCCAAGGTTGCATTCATGCCCAGATGACTCCTGGTAATCCCAATATGTACTTCGGTCAGGACTGCGGGTACATTTTTCTTTGGGACTACCTCAGGTTTCTCGACCGTCATTGCTTTCCAAATTCTCTTTAAAATTCTCTGCTCTTAGTTCCATTGGGCCCATAACGATTCAGGACGCCCACTAGTATTTAGCTACTGCGTCCCATCGTGGCCTGGATGCCCCTTTCTTCTTGAGTGACAGGATTGGTTCAATGTCTGGGTCAGCCATTTGGTTCTCGATACTTTGTTCCGTTGTCCAGTCTTCATTTATCTATATGCGAATCTGTCGGATTTAAATACCCTCTCACTGTTCCGACTTCAGACAATGTCCGCATTCTGCCCTACAGGGTCTTCTGACAGGGCCTCGGCATTATTATGCAAACGACTGTTCAACCTTGCAATCATATTGCAGTAATTTCTCCATCCACCTCGCCAGTTGTCCTTCCGGTGTCTTCATGTACAACTGCCATTTCAGAGCGCCCTGATCGGTGCAGATTAGAAAATGACGACCATAGAGATATTTGTGGTAATGGTCTGCAGCCCTGCTTATTGCAAGAAGTTCTTTTCTGGTTAAACAATAAATCCTTTCCGGTTTCGAGAATCCACGCACGCCTGTAATACTCGATCACCCGCTCCTAACCATCTTGCACTTGGGAAAGGACGGCCCGAAACCTATGTTGCTGGCGGCGGCGTCTAAGATGATCTTGTCGGACTGTATAGGAAACGCTAGGATTGGGCTGGAAAAGAGTGCCACCTTCAGTGGTCTGAACAACATTTCATAATCCAGATTCCAGAATGTCTCTTTTTCAGTGGTCGGTGATGTAGCCGTGCGGCAATAGTGGCAAATCTTTCAACAAATCGCCTTAAGTACGAACAGAAACCCAAAAAGCTTCTTAGTTAATGCTTGTCTCGCGATCGGTCAATCACGAATGACTTCTATCTTGTCTTCGTTTGTGCGGATTCCTGCCTCAGAAACGACGTGTGTGACCCATGACCAGAATGTCGTCGAGGTATGCTAAGCATGTTCTCCATGTCAACCAGCTCAATACATACTCCATTAGCCCCTCAAAAATGTAGCGGGAGCATTACATAACCCAAAAGACATGGCCGTGAACTGGCACAGCCTTTTACTGGTGGAGAACGATGTCATTTCTCTATCGTTTTCATGTAGTCCAGCCTGCCAATATCCACTCTTTAGGTCTATTGTGGAACCAAGAACCTTGCTAGTTGCTAGTGTGTCTTCGATTCGGGGAAGTGGATAGCTGTCTTTGCTTCTTAACATCGTTCAATCTTCTGTAGTAAATGCAAAACGGTTGGTTCCATCCTTCTTTTTCACTAAAACAACGGGAGCAGACCATGGGCTGATGGATGGTTCAATAATTCAGTTTTGTAAAATGGACTTAATGTTTTCCTCGACAACTGTTGTTGCCTGCACAAGGATAGTCGCCTTGGTGGTATCCCTCGGTTGAGCCTTCCCAGTATCTATACGGTGCTTTATTATGTTTGTACGACCAGTACTACCATCTTGACTATCAATAATTTGCCAGTAATTTGAGATAAATTGCTTAGCTTTCTGCTGTTCCTCTGGGGTAAGGTGTATCAAATGGTCGGTGAATTGTTTTAGAAACTCTTTACTGGGCCCTGTCTCCTTCACGCGATCTCCGATACGCTTCTTCGCAATTGATGATGGTGCCTGCTGGCTCGAAACAAGCTATTCTTCATCATTGGTAATTCAGATGTCGTTGTTGGACATACTCAGGATTCTAATTGGTGTGACTCGTCCTGTTTTAACTATAGGCCATCCACTAAGTAGTCAAGAGCAGAATATAAGGGCTCCACCATTCCTACGCAACTTCCAGGATTGCTCTCCTAGCTGCCCAAGAATAATTTTTGTTCCGTTCGACAGGGAATTCTGGTCGAGGACTTTGCTATAATTTTTATGGAAGTCGCTGAGCTGTTTGACGGGCCGTGTCAACGCAAATTCCTCTTAAGGAATCTAAGAACATCATATCTCGAGTTGAACATGGACCCATGCTGGCTGATTAGGTCCATACCCAGTATAAAATCGTTCTCAAACTCTGCTACTAGGACCCTATGCCGGATTCTGTTGTCCCTATCTGTAGCACCAAATCTACCTAAACCTGTATTGACACGGACTCGCCGGTGACTGGTCTGAAATGGATGTGGTTGTTAGCTGACCGAATTTCCAATGACCTCAAAACTCTGGACCTGGCAATGGACATAGCGGCGCCATTGTCAAAGGTGATGGTGATTTCTCGGCCATTGATAGTACTATCTCGGCATTCGCTCCCTTCTGCAGACAGATCGGAGTTTCCCGATTGGTGAGGAGTTTTGTTGGCTACCCCAACGCGACGCTGACTCCTCCTGGCTAAAGGAAGTTTCCTTCAGCCAGGAGGAGTCAGCAGCAGCAGCAGCAGTTACTCGTGCCCTCGGCTTGGACATGTTTATGTCGGCCTCTACCTAGAAAGCCCGGGCAAAGCTTCATTACTTTTCTTAATGCCACTAAGTCTTAGATTTCTTTGTTCTTCAACATCTCTGATACCGTTTTATGAAACTCTATGTGGCAAATTGATCTTTAGTTTGTTCTGGTAAGTCTGGGTACGACAAGTGAACTAAACGTTTAATCTCTGCTTTGGATTCTTGAAGACTCTCTCCAGATTTTTGTGTTTTTTACCACTAAGATGCACTTGGTATACTTGACTCAAAAATTGATTGTCGTATCTTTTGTCTAGGATTGCAATGATCTTGTTGAAGTTACTTTGTTCATCCGCTGGAATGCTTAGGAAGAGCTCTAACGCCGGACCTCTGAAAGAATTACCAGAGAGGTAGATTTTTCTTGGTTTTCAAATTGCAGTTTGTACATGGGTGGTTTGTTAAAGGAATCTTTGGTACTCACGGTGTTCTGGTATTTCCCCCCCTGCAAGTCTTGTTGCATTTTTTAATTTCCACTTTGTTTTGGTGGTATTGATTTGATCTTGTACTTTACTTTGAACTGTTTTTGTTTTAATTGAACTGATTTCAACTTTTACCTGGTTTGGATGGAATCGATGTCTACTACTTTGGTTCCAAGAGTATCCACAGTATGTTTTAGGATATTAATGTCATCATTTGTCCCTTTTAAGTCTGACTCCACTATTTACAATTCTCTGACTAACTGCTTTATTGACCTTCGTTACGATTTGCATTAATTGTTCAAATTGCTGTTGTCTTTTTAATCCATCCGTCTATCTCTTTAATTCAGTTTGTTTTTGTTTCTCTTTAAATATTTCAAATTCATTCTCTCTTCAATTTAGTATGTTCTTGTTTATGCTGAATTACTTTTTTTTCTTCAAATTTCATCTATATTAGTTAAAAGGTTCTCTAATTCTGTTTTACGTTTTTCATCATAAGATTTCACTAATCTTTATTGGATTTCCTCTTGAAATAGTTTCTCCTCTTTTTCACGTTTTTCCAGGATATGACTTATTTTTTATTTTTTCGTTTAGTTTATCAGTAACCTGTTTGAAGATTTTTTGCTAGTCTCGTCCGTTTCCGCTATACTTTCGAGTTGTACCATAAATCAGTTTAGGATATTAATAGCAGTTAATCCCACACGCTGGCACCAAATTGCAATAGATTATGTGGGTTCAAATAAAATGTACACAAATATTCACTTTCACACTCGACGTCTTTATTTACCAAATAAATTCACTGTTTACAAACAATGAGTAATACTACAGCTGACTTCTTCTGTCGATTGAATAAATATAAACTAACGAAACTAAACTATTTAACTTGTCCTTTTAAATAGCGAGCGCAGAACATAAATGAATGCCATGATTATTTATTTGTTGTCGGAGCGTTTACAGACCCTTCTCGAGCATCCTTTTTTAGATACCCATCGAAATATAAGGACAGACATTGTTGCTTTTTTATTATTTCAGCCAGTTTTATGTTTACCTTGGTTTTGTCGAAAGTATTGATGTAGAAGGTGTCTTAATTTTAGTCTTTAGCGGCGCAAAATAAATTTTATAACACTATCATAGGATTGGATAACGGCAATCGTTCCCTTTAAGGCTTCCGTTTTTTTTTAGATGCGCTAATATTTTTTGAGAGGCTAAGTCTCCTTGTCTTCCCATAGCCGCGTCTATAATAACGAATGGCTTTAAATGGTCTATTTCAGTTCAGTCATACAAAATATGCCTTAAAAATATAAATTACTTTGTTTTGTTTTTGTTTCCAAGTAACAATGTTAGACGCGTTGCTATAGTTGGAAATAAGAAAACATATGTTTAACCAATAAGTTATTTAACCTTCGATCTGGCAACACTGCGGATGCCGAAAACATGTACTCTTGTAAAAAAAATATACTTCTATACGCAGAAAAAATAGGGAAATGGATATGTATACCGGACGCTCAATTATTATAAAAATGAAAGGATGCAGAATCATAGCAAAATGTAAAACGTTATTTCACAAACAACATGAAGTTCAAAAATTATATACTCTTTAGTTTCGGATATAAAAACGTGTCCTTTACACTAGCATGATCTAATCGTTGGATATACTCGTGTGAACGCAGAACCGTAGGAAAATGAAAAGATGCAGAAAAGATAGTAAGGTGTAAATATATATATATATATATATATATATATATATATATATATATATATGTATTAGATGGTTGATGGTTTCCGGAACTTCATCCTAGTAGTTGATAACTGATCCCTGCCGGGATCGATGGTAAAATGACGACGTTTCGGCTGCTTGTGATTGGCCCTTGGCGCTCAGTGGACACGGCTCCACGGCTGATTTGTTGTTATTTCCGGTTGAGTTGTTATTGGACGTGTCCGAGCCGGTACGGTGTTTAAATAGGATTTTCCACCAATTCGATAAGTTCGGAATTTCATTGCGTGCGTTTAGACTGTGAGGTATCTCCTCTATGTCAATTGCCTCTCTTACGAGTCTTGATTTCGGGTGTTCTATATTTGCCAGTACTCTGGTGTTCTCAAAGTCTATTCGGTGTGACATCGTGGTGGCGTGTTCCGCAATGGATGTTGTTTTTTCCTGCTTTCTTACAGCGTTCTGGTTTTCATCACGTCTAGCTTGAATTCTTCTATTAGTTTGCCCCACATAGGTTTTATGACAGTCTGCACATGGAATCTCGTACACTCCCTGTTGTTCTAAAGGGATCCTCGTCTTCGGAGTCCTCAACACAGTGCTTATTTTTCTGTCTGTATTAAAAATAGTATCGATATTTTGTCTCTGTAGAATTCTTGCAATACTTTCCGTGGTCGCCTTGACATACATTTGTGATTTGGCCTCATGGGAGGGAACACCTCAATACTTTTTTAGATCACCTTAATGGCATCCATCACAAAATAAAATTTACCATGGAGGTTGAAGCCAACAATCAACTGCCATTCCTTGATGTTCTCATAAATAGGAAGCAAGATGGAACCCTTGGCCATACAGTATATAGGAAAGCAACTCACACCAACAGATACCTTCATGCTAATTCTCATCACCACCCAGCCCAACTACAAGCCGTCGTCAAGACTTTAGTAACCAGATCACATAGGCTAGCTAACCAGGATAACATCAAACAGGAAATGGACAGTTTAAAAACAGCTCTGAGACAAAACGGATTTACAGACCGAAATATACAAACAGCCCTAAAGTCAAACCGAGACAAACAGACAGAGGAGCATGAGACACCATAACCAAGGCTTATTTACCGTATGTCAAGGGGACCACGGACAGTATTGCAAGAATTCTACGCAGACACAATATCGATACTATTTTCAATACAGACAGAAAAATAAGCACGGTGTTGAGGACTCCGAAGACGAGGATCCCTTTAGAACAACAGGGAGTGTACGAGATTCCATGTGCAGACTGTCATGAAACCTATGTGGGGCAAACTAATAGAAGAATTCAAGCTAGACGTGATGAACACCAGAACGCTGTAAGAAAGCAGGAAAAAACAACATCCATTGCGGAACACGCCACCACGATGTCACACCGAATAGACTTTGAGAACACCAGAGTACTGGCAAATATAGAACACCCGAAATCAAGAATCATAAGAGAGGCAATTGAAATAGCGAAGAGACCTCACAGTCTAAACGCACGCAATGAAATTCAGAACTTATCGAATTGTTGGAAAATCCTATTAAACACCGTACCGTCGCGCTCGCTTCAGAAAATCTTAGTATTCGAGTAACTAGAAGCGAAAGCATAAGGCTACGAGAATTATGCGAACCGACCTGAAGAGGGCAGATGTGACTCTGCCGAAACGTCGTCATTTTACCATCGATCCCGGCAGGGATCAGTCATCAACTACGCGGATGAATTCCCGGAAACCACCTAAAACATTTAGTGCCCACGAAAACTTAAAAACATATATATATATATATATATATATATATATATATATATATATATATATATATGTATATAAATAGGTGATGTAACGGCTGAATTAAACTATAAATGTTAATAACTGGGATGCAGCCAATTAGTGTAAATGAAATACTCTTTATTTCTTTCGAAAAGCTTTCCTTCTTCATTTCACACTGGAAGTTACATAAAATTAAATTAACACTAAGTAATATTAGATTTAAATTAATTACAACTTACGATATGTGAGTTTTTGTTGTTGAAAGTGACAGAATCCAGAGGATAAAGGTGAGCATATCTTACGAATTCATATTATAATAGATATAACAATTATAAAGCTCTCATAATGTTAGACGTATTGTACTGACATATAAATGATTTAAAGTCAGTTGATAATTAAACTATAGTGAGTTGCAAAAGATAGATACCGAAATGCAAAATGTTGAAAACAAAAAAATTTGTTAATAAAAATTATTTGCTTATTAGATTATTCCAAATTTTACAGAAAAAATAAATTTAGTAATAAGTTATGCTTAATCCGCTGTTAAGGATAATAAATTGTTTAATGAGACATTCTGTGAAATTTGGCTTTCTTTGGCTAATAGGCCACAATAGATAATATTTAATTTTTGCAAATCGTTCTCTTGTTTATGCTATTGGATTGGTTGTTAAAGTCAAATGTAGTGTATTAATAAATTGCAATAACTGTGAGCTAAATATGTTGGTCAACATCAGAAATCTCAAAGGAAGAATAATTTCTCATAAAAGTGACATAAGGCTGGCAAGACAGCTGTGCTCTTACTATATACTGCCATAATAACAACCACACCGCAGATTTTGATAACGTAAGCATCTTAGAACAAGAAAAAAACATTTTCAAACTAAACTTTATAGAGATGGTTCACATTAACAACCAATCAATAGCATAAACAAGAGAATCGATTTGCAAAAACTAATATTATCTATTGTGGCCTATTAGACAAAGAAAGCCAAATTTCACAGAATGTCTCATTAAACAATTTATTATCTTAACAGCGGATTAAGCATAACTTATTACTAAATTTATTTTTCTGTAAAATTTGGAATAATCTAATAAGCAAATAATTTTATTAACAAATTTTTATGTTTTCAACATTTTGCATTCCGGTATCTATGCAACTCACTATAGTTTAATTATCACTGACTTAATTCATTATAATGTCAGTACAATACGTCTAACATTATGAGAGCTTTATAATTTGTTATATCTATTATTAATATGTATTCGTAAAATATGCTCACCTTTATCCTCTGGATTCTGCCAGTTTCAACAACAAAACCTCACATATCGTAAGTTGTAATTTAATTAATCTAATATTACTTACTGTTAATTTTAATTATATGTAACTTCCAGTTTGAACTGAAGAAGGAATAAATTTGTTCCGAAAGCTTTCGAAAGAACAATAGAGTATTTCATTTACACCCATTGGCTGCTATCCCAGTTAATTACCTTTTATATATATATATATATTATATATATATTTATATATTTTTTTTTTTTTTTTTTTTTTTTTTTTTTTTTTTTTTTTTTTTTTTTATCCGAAGAGGGGGGAAATACATTGCGTACTTAGCTAGCACGTGCTGGCCGTCGTGCGGGACTCCCGATGCAATGACTTCAAAGCAAGATTAAATCGTTGCATTGAAGCCAGTATAACGTATACCCCGCTAAAACCCTAACCTCTTTCTCCTACAACCATGGTCCCCTGCGGCACTCTTTGTCAATACTACTTCGCAAGGGTGGTTCATTGCAGATGTTAACTGCTCTTACATTGAAAGCCTCTAAAGCCTACTCCTCGAAGGTATTGCGGAGGTCTTTGAGGATAGTCTCCGCGTAATCTGATACCAATTTCCAGGCTTGCGGGCCCTTCAGCATGGCTTCTACTAATTGTTCTGGAACGATATTAGTCTCCAGAATCCTCTCCACTTCGGCACGTTGATCCTGAAACCGGGGGCAGGAGAAGAACACGTGTTCCGCGTCCTCTATCACGTCTGTACAGTGTGGGCAATTTGGGGAGTTTGCCCTCCTGAACCTGTGCAGGTATGCTCGAAAGCATCCATGTCCAGTCAGGAGTTGAGTGATGTAAAACCCAACCTCCCCATGCTGGCGGTTGACCCAACGACTGATGTTAGGTATCAATCGATATGTCCACCGGCCTTTTGTAGAGCTGTCCCACCTCTCCTGCCATTGCCCTAGACTCATGGCTCTTTCATCGCTGTTTCTGTCGGCTGGTCTTTTTCTAACTTTCTGCGATAAAGCCGTCCCCTTTCTGCAGCCAGGATGTCGATTGGTAGGGTAGAGGCAATCACACTCACCGCCTCATAAGACACAGTGCGGTAGGATGATGCCACTCGAATCGCTGAGAGCCGCTGGACTGATTTCATTTTCCGGCGGTACGATGGTAGCTCGAGCGATTTCTCCCATACCGGTGCCCCGTACAACAAAACAGAAGTAGTTACTGTTGCCAGTAGCTGTCTTCTTATCTGTCTAGGGCCTCCGACATTCGGCATTATTCTAGATAATGCCCTCTGTACCCCAGCTGCTTTCTTGCTGGCCGCGATTATGTACTCTTTGAAGTTGAGCCGTGTGTCCAGGAGCACCCAAATAGCTGATGAAGGGCTGCGACTGTATGTAGGTGTCGCCTATTTTGAGGGTGATGGTTTCCCTTGCCTTTCGACTGCTAACAAGAAGTGTTTCGGTCTTTTGCTCTGCTAAACTCAAGTCCGCTGAGAGCATCCAATGCTGAATTGTGGCTATAGCGAATGAGAAGGTTGTTTGTATCTCCTCTATGTGCTTGCGCACTATGATCAATGCCACATCATCGGCGAATGCCACTAGCCTGACGCCCTCAGGCAGACCGAGCAGGAGCAGGTCGTTGTACATTACGTTCCATAAAGGGGGCCAAGAACAGAGCCCTGAGGTACACCTCCTGTGATCTTATAGTCGACTTGCCCATTTTCAGTTTGGTACAACAAGATGCGGTCCTTGAAATACGCTGAAACCATTCTGCGCAAGTACTGAGGAACTTCCATCCTGGCAAGAGCCTCCAAAATGCGGTCCCAGCGGGCCGAGTTAAAGGCGTTCTTGATATCCAGGGTGGCTATTAGACAGTACTTTTTTTCCACCTCTTCTCCATCTCTTTCCGAGATAGCCTCTCTGGCGATGTTGGTAACGAGTGTCACGGCATCGATGGTTGATCTCCCCTTTCTGAACCCGAATTGGTTGGTGGAAAGTTTGGCTCAACGTAGGGCTCCAGCCTATCTGCTATTATTCTTTCAAGGAGTTTTCCCGCAGAGTCCAACATACAGAGGGACGATATGATGACGGTTCGTCTGGAGGTTTCTTTCCCCCTTTAGGGAGGAGCACAAGCCTCTGCTTTTTCCACTTAGTCGGGAAAACCCCCTGCTTTAGGCAGGTCTCATACATGTGTAGAAACATGTCAGGCCTATTGGCTATGGCGCATTTTAGCGCGATGTTAGGTATGCCATCTGGACCGGGAGCCTTACAGTTTTGAGCCGCTTGCATGCGCCCATCAGCTCATTCATAGTCACTGATGGTATATCTTCGTCCCTCACCTGCCACGAAGGATAAGCGGGTAGCTCAGGCTTCGCAGGAAACAAGTGAGTGACAATGCGGTGCAATGATTCGGGGCAGTTCGTTGATGTCATGGGAGGGGCCTTAATTTTATGCATCACGATTTTATACGTTTTCCCCATGGATCTTGATTAACTTCGTCACACAACTCCTTCCAGTAGGATCTCTTGCTTGAGAGAATTGCTCTTCGTAGTTGTTGTCTTTTGATCTCATAGTCGAGCCTTAGTTCTTCTGTTGTTGTGACCCTGTCGCGTCTCCGTGCTCGTTGATGCAGCCTTCGTGCTTTGAGACACTCTCGTCGGTGTTGTGAGATCGTGTCGTTCCACCAGTAAACTGGTGGGCGGCTGTTGTTGTGCCGTCTCCTTGGCATGGAAGCATCGCAGGACTTGACAACGCTTGTCATTACCTCTTTGGCAGTGGCTTCTGCGCTTGTTGCTATTGACAATGGTTCCTGCTCCATAACCAAGGCGAATGAATCAGCATCGAAAGCATTTTTGTTCCAACCGACTGGCTGTGGCCTCGCACGACTGACACACAATCTTCGTTTGGGAGTGGTGTTGATTTCCCATATAATAGCTTGGTGGTCGCTATTAGTAAACTCCTCATCGACCCGCCACTCACAGCCCCCTTTAATTAGGTTGCTGCTAACGAATGTCACATCGATAATGGAGCTGGCTGTGCCTTTGCGATATGTGCTTACGGCTCCTGTGTTGAGGAGTACCAGGTTGAGCGAAGACATGGTCTCAAGGAGAGCTCGTCCCCTCGCGCTCGTTTCCCGGCTTCCCCAGTCAATTGCCCAGGCGTTGAAATCTCCTGCGATGGCGACCGATTCACGCTTCCGTACATCCTCCGCCAAGGTGTCCAAGAATAACTCGAACTCCTCGAGCTGTGCACTAGGAGGTGCATAGCAGCTATAGAAGTGAACCCCTCCCACTTTGGCTCTCACAAGCATTGTTCGGGGGTATTTGGGAGTTGTTGGAACGGAAGTTTACCGCAAGCCCATATCGCTGCTCTGTCCGTTGTGTCATTTACCCAGGACGGGGTGTCGAAGTTTTTGTACTGCTCGCAGATTATGGCTACGTCGCAATCCAATTCCCGCACCCGCTGTACCAGTAGGTCTTGGGCTGCTTCGCAATGATTGAGGTTGAGTTGCAGTACTTTCATTTACGGGCTTGTGCTGCTCTCATCGCCTGTTGGTAGATCGGACATTTCCAACTACCCGCAACATGCCGGCAGTCTGACCTACTATCTTTCTCTTTGCAGAGTAAGCACTTGGCAGGTTGTTGGCAAGCCGGGGCGTTGTGACCGGCGCCTCCGCATCTGTGACAACAACTGCTTCGATCAGTCTTGCCTCTGCACGCCTGGGCGTTGTGCCCAAAGTGCCAGCATTTGAAGCACCGTCGAAGGCTGATCCTCTCGCGAACACGTACTGTGCCCCACGCGAGTTTCAGCTTTCCAAGTGCGATGGCTTTCTTGGGCCTGGACTTCTGGGAGACAAACAACTGCCGTTTGTGTTGATCTATATGCCCGTCGAAGTGATTTCACTGCCTCTCAGTGATCTCTGCCAGGCCGTCGATATTATCTTTGAGCAGGTTTACTACGTCTTCCTGGTACTGATCTCGTCCAGGTCTTTAATTTCAATCTCGATTTGCGGTATTCGAGATTGTACAGTGGCCCCGCTTGGGAGCTTATTCTTGATGGCGTTACAATAACGCTCCATCTCCTGAGCGTCTGCCTTCGCGAATAACAATAGGAGATCTCTCTTAGCTGTTCGTCGGATCTTATTGACTTTTTTGCCTATATCCTGCAAGGTGGGATCATTCTTGATACCTCGCAAGATATCTGCATGGGAGCTCTTCTCGCCTCTCTTTATAAGCAGCGTACAATGTGGCGCTGGTTTTGCTTATTGGTCCTCGAGGCCTTTTTCCTCTTTGCCACTTGCCAGTCAGTAGACTGGTTTGAAGGTTGGTTCTTGGTCTGCGGTTTAAACTTGGATTTTAATCCATTGTTTCTCTCCGCTTCTGAATTGACCACCCTACTTGTTGTTGCCTGGGTGGTTTGCCCGATGTTCTGGCAACCTTCTTTACCGGGCTTTAGCTTGCTAGCTAGCACCGGTTTAAGAGTTTTTGGTAGTGGTGCCTTACTTGATGAGGCTACTGAAGGCGAGGCCTTCGGTGGCGAGGTCCTTGCTACAGAGTCTGCCGCTAGTGAGGCTACTTTTATTGAAGCCGCCTGCTTTGGGGCCGCCGGTGTTGATGCAGCCGGTTTTGAGTTAGCTGCTTTTGAGGCAGCCGCTTTTGGGACCTCCTTTTGCTTTTCACCTTGTGTCTGAGTGTTTGACACTTTACTGGCGATGTCTGTGTTGTAGCAGGTTTCGCTACAGGAGACGGCCGCGTCGTTGACGTCAGATATTTGTCATATTCTGACTTAATGGCGTTTGCCAGTTTCTTGATCTCATGATGTACATTGTGCCTAGGCCCAATGAACTTCAAGAGCTCATCGATCTTTGCTCCTAATTTGTTTGGAGCGCCACTCTCATTTGTTGCCCTTTGGGGCACGTCAACTCCACTATCCGCCTTTTGGAGGACTTGGCTGAATAGTGTCTTGCTGCCAGCTCTAGTTTTAATGGTCGATGTTGTACCATTAATAGTTTCTTTCTTCTTGTTGTCACTATGTGACGGAACCAGTGATAATTCGCTCCCCCCAGAATCCGTGGAGCGTGCACCGGCCACCGAGGCTTTCACTCGATCGGAACCGGTGGTGGGATTATCCTCTGCAGAGGTACCCACCTGGGGTATTAAGTTGACCTTATCACCCATATCCATGAATGGTTTATTTTCGGGGTTCCTTCCCCTATCTGATTTTGGTCCGCCCTGAAGAAATCCTCAGTACTCCCCATTGCTGGAGAGCGTTCCCCTATCCGCCACCTGGGGAGGCGCCCGGTAGTGGACCAACAACCACCCCGGGTTATATATATATGTGTGTGTGGTGTGTGTGTGTGTGTGTGTGTTTTTTTTTTTTTTTTTTTTTTTATCCGAAGAGGGGGGAAATACATTGCGTACTTAACTAGCACGTGCTAGCCGTCGTGCGGGACTCCCGATGCAATGACTTCAAAGCAAGAGTAAATCGTTGCATTGAAACCAGTATACCGTATACCCGCTAAAACCCTAACCTCTTTCTCCTAAAACCATGGTCCCCCTGCGGCACTCTTTGTCAATACTACTTCGCAAGGGTGGTTCATTGCAGATGTTAACTGCTCTTACATTGAAAGCCTCTAAAGCCTACTCCTCGAAGGTATTGCGGAGCTCTTTAAGGATAGTCTCCGCGTAATCTGATACCAAGTTCCAGGCTTGGGGCCCTTCAGCATGGCTTCTACTATTTGTTCTGGAACGATATTAGTCTCCAGAATCCTCTCCACTTCAGCACGTTGATCCTGAAACCGGGGGCAGGAGAAGAACACGTGTTCTGCGTCCTCTATAACGTCCGTACAGTGTGGGCAGTTTGGGGAGTTTGCCCTCCTGAACCTGTGCAGGTATGCTCGAAAGCATCCATGTCCAGTCAGGAGTTGAGTGATGTAGAACCCAACCTCCCCATGCTGGCGGTTGACCCAACGACTGATGTTAGGTATCAATCGATATGTCCACCGGCCTTTAGTAGAGCTGTCCCACCTCTCCTGCCATTGCCCTAGACTCATGGCTCTTTCATCGCTGTTTCCTGTCGGTTGGTCTTTCTCTAACTTTCTGCGATAAAGCCGTCCTCTTTCTGCAGCCAGGATGTCGATTGGTAGGGTAGAGGCAATCACACTCACCGCCTCGTAAGACACAGTGCGGTAGGATGATGCCACTCGAATCGCTGAGAGCCGCTGGACTGATTTCATTTTCCGGCGGTACGATGGTAGCTCGAGCGATTTCTCCCATACCGGTGCCCCGTACAACAAAACAGAAGTAGTTACTGTTGCCAGTAGCTGTCTTCTTATCTGTCTAGGGCCTCCGACATTCGGCATTATTCTAGATAATGCCCCCTGTACCCCAGCTGCTTTCTTGCTGGCCGCGATTATGTGCTCTTTGAAGTTGAGCCGTGCGTCCAGGAGCACCCCCAAATAGCTGATGAAGGGCTGCGACTGTATGTAGGTGTCGCCTATTTTGAGGGTGATGGTTTCCCTTGCCTTTCGACTGCTAACAAGAAGTGTTTCGGTCTTTTGTTCTGCTAAACTCAAGTCCGCTGCGAGCATCCAATGCTGAATTGTGGCTATAGCGAATGAGAAGGTTGTTTGTATCTCCTCTATATGCTTGCGCACTATGATCAATGCCACATCATCGGCGAATGCCACTAGCCTGACGCCCTCAGGCAGACCGAGCAGGAGCAGGTCGTTGTACATTACGTTCCATAAGAGGGGGCCAAGAACAGAGCCCTGAGGTACACCTCCTGTGATCTTATAGTCTACTTGCCCATTTTCAGTTTGGTACAACAAGATGCGGTCCTTGAAATACGCTGAAACCATTCTGCGCAAGTACTGCGGAACTTCCATCCTGGCAAGAGCCTCCAAAATGCGGTCCCAGCGGGCCGAGTTAAAGGCGTTCTTGATATCCAGGGTGGCTATTAGACAATACTTTTTTCCACCTCTTCTCCATCTCTTTCCCGAGATAGCCTCTCTGGCGATGTTGGTAACGAGTGTCACGGCATCGATGGTTGATCTCCCCTTTCTGAACCCGAATTGGTTGGTGGAAAGTTTCGGCTCAACGTAGGGCTCCAGCCTATCTGCTATTATCCTTTCAAGGAGTTTTCCCGCAGAGTCCAACATACAGAGGGGACGATATGATGACGGTTCGTCGGGAGGTTTCTTTCCCCCTTTAGGGAGGAGCACAAGCCTCTGCTTTTTCCACTTAGTCGGGAAAACCCCTGCTTTAGGCAGGTCTCATACATGTGTAGAAACATGTCAGGCCTATTGGCTATGGCGCATTTTAGCGCGATGTTAGGTATGCCATCTGGACCGGGAGCCTTACCGTTTTGGAGCCGGTTGCACGCGTCCATCAGCTCATTCATAGTCACTGATGGTATATCTTCGTCCCTCACCTGCCACGAAGGATAAGCGGGTAGCTCAGGCTTCGCAGGAAACAGGTGAGTGACAATGCGGTGCAATGATTCGGGGCAGTTCGTTGATGTCATGGGAGGGGCCTTAATTTTATGCATGACGATTTTATACGGTTTTCCCCATGGATCTTGATTAACTTCGTCACACAACTCCTTCCAGTAGGATCTCTTGCTTGAGAGAATGGCTCTTCGTAGTTGTTGTCTTTTGATCTCATAGTCGAGCCTTAGTTCTTCTGTTGTGACCCTGTCGCGTCTCCGTGCTCGTTGATGCAGCCTTCGTGCTTTGAGACACTCTCGTCGGTGTTGTGAGATCGTGTCGTTCCACCAGTAAACTGGTGGGCGGCTGTTGTTCTGCCGTCTCCTTGGCATGGAAGCATCGCAGGACTTGACAACGCTTGTCATTACCTCTTTGGCAGTGGCTTCTGCGCTTGTTGCTATTGACAATGGTTCCTGCTCCATAACCAAGGCGAATGAATCAGCATCGAAAGCATTTTTGTTCCAACCGACTGGCTGTGACCTCGCACGACTGACACACAATCTTCGTTTGGGAGTGGTGTTGATTTCCCATATAATAGCTTGGTGGTCGCTATTAGTAAACTCCTCATCGACCCGCCACTCACAGCCCCCTTTAATTAGGTTGCTGCTAACGAATGTCACATCGATAATGGAGCTGGCTGTGCCTTTGCGATATGTGCTTACGTCTCCTGTGTTGAGGAGTACCAGGTTGAGCGAAGACATGGTCTCAAGGAGAGCTCGTCCTCTCACGTTCGTTTCCCGGCATCCCCAGTCAATTGCCCAGGCGTTGAAATCTCCTGCGATGGCGACCGATTCACGCTTCCGTACATCCTCCGCCAAGGTGTCCAAGAATAACTCGAACTCCTCGAGCTGTGCACTAGGAGGTGCATAGCAGCTATAGAAGTGAACCCCTCCCACTTTGGCTCTCACGAACCATGGTTCGGGGGTATTTGTGAGTTGTTGGAACGGAAGTTTACCGCAAGCCCATATCGCTGCTCTGTCCGTTGTGTCATTTACACAGGACAGGGTGTCGAAGTTTTTGTACTGCTCGCAGATTATGGCTACGTCGCAATCCAATTCCCGCACCCGCTGTACCAGTAGGTCTTGGGCTGCTTCGCAATGGTTGAGGTTGAGTTGCAGTACTTTCATTTGTGTGTGTGTGTGTGTGGGTGAGTGTGTGTGTGTGTGTGTAGGTGTGTGTGTTTGTGTGTATTTATATAGCTAAGTGGTGTGTTATCAGTTAGCTACTGTAAGTCTTGAACCATTAATCCCATAAAATTCCCTTCCAGAAAATGCCCAAATCAAACTTGCAATGCATTTTGGCTCTAATTCTATCATATACTTGGATATGTTGATCTTTTGATTTTCTTATTTTTAGACAAGCCTCTATGCATGAACTTATAAAAAACAAAAACAAAATTAAAATTTGAAGACTCCAACCTTTTGTGCATTTTTTATAAAATGAATGCATGATTGTTAAATTTTAAATAAAATTTATAATATTGATATTTACACCGTTTTTGTTAGTTTTAAATATGAATCATTTTAATGTATAAATACGTAGTGTCATTTTCAACTGTATTTATTAATTTTTCTTTTGTAAATAAATAAATTTAATTTCAATATTAGTTTCATTTATTTCGATAGTAGGGCCCTCTATCAGTGAGATTTTGAACCAGAATACTTCATGGATATTCTGCAATTTCCTTCTTTTTAGTATAGTGAATTTACTGTTTTCTGTAAAATACACAAATGTGAAATATTAGTACTTGAAGAAATTTGTCACGCTTAACCTGTCATGGGACAAAATCTGAACACATTTTATAATATATACTATTCGTTAATTTCAAATAAATAGGATACATTGACATTAAAAGTAAATTGTGACAGTTTTCGATATTATAATCACATTAAAGTAAAACACCGACAAGCTTTATTCAAGAAGTTTTTTCCTTACTGCGTCAGCTATCTCAAGGCATATGCATATGAGGCTAAATGATGAATTATCGAATGACATTATCACATCTTTCTCGGATCCCTCACTATAAAGAATACTGAGTCAGCTATCCCATGATTAACGCCCCCTCTATATGCACAATTTCGTGAAAGAGAAGGATAAAGTTCCTAACGAGTGAATTCCGCTGTATTCTTGAAATAGTATTATGGTGAATTTGCAGTAATCCTTGTCAGTCATAATCAAATAAAATTGAAACTAGGGTGGGTAGTGTTTTGGAAGATTTTTTTAATATAAATTAAAGAAAATTTATTTTATCCTTCTACACTCGAGAACTCACTCGCGTAACGCATGGCTACGCTTTTATAGATTTCTTAACAAGAAAGCGTTTGTATGATCATAAAGAATCTGTGTCCCAATAGTATATATATAATATAGTGTGTAATTGTGTGCATCCAATCAGTTTTCTAAAAACTTAAAGTCAGCAACTAGCTGCATTGTCTTAACAAATCAGCTTTGCTCTTAGATATCCAAATACGAGCATATATATAGAGTAGAGCAACAATGACAAAATTATGTGTTGTGCAAACTGCTACAAATATTATTCCTTAGTAAAACAGGATAAGCACGAAGATGCTGTAAGAAAGAAAGAAAATACAACTTTAGTTTAAAAACTAGGAAATTTCCTCAGTGGCTAAACAAAATTGTAGATGGTACGGGAATAACTACATCACAATTCTGTAATTTCCATGCGCACACACACACACACACCCGGCGTGGTTGCTGGTTCACTGCCGGGCGCCTCCCCAGGTGGCCAGGTGGCGGATAGGGGGACCCTCTCCAGTAATGGGGAGTACTGAGGATTTCCTCAGGGCGGACCAAAATCAGATAGGGGAAGGAACCCCGAAAATAAACCATTAATGGATATGGGTGATAAGGTCAACTTAATACCCCAGGTGGGTACCTCTGCAGAGGATAATCCCACCACCGGTTCCGATCGAGTGAAAGCCTCGGTGGCCGGTGCACGCTCCACGGATTCTAGGGGGAGCGAATTATCACTGGTTCCGTCACATAGTGACAAGAAGAAGAAGAACACCGTTAATGGTACAACATCGACCATTAAAACTAGAGCTGGCAGCAAGACACTATTCAGCCAAGTCTTCCAAAAGGCGAATAGTGGAGTTGACGTCCCCCAAAGGGCAACAGATGAGAGTGGCGCTCCAAACAAATTAGGAGCAAAGATCGATGAGCTCTTGAGGTTCATTGGGCCTAGGCACAATGAACATCATGAGATCAAGAAACTGGCACACGCCATTAAGTCAGAATATGACAAATATCTGACGTCAACGACGCGGCCATCTCCTGTAGCGAAACCTGCTACAACACAGACATCGCCAGTAAAGGTGTCAAACACTCAGACACAAGGTGAAAAGCAAAAGGACGTCCCAAAAGCGGCTGCCTCAAAAGCAGCTAACTCAAAACCGTCAACACCGGCGGCCCCAAAGCAGGCGGCTTCAATAAAAGTAGCCTCACTGCCGGGAGACTCTGTAGCAAGGACCTCGCCACCGAAGGCCTCGCCTTCAGTAGCCTCATCAAGTAAGGCACCACCACTTAAAACTCTTAAACCGGTGCTAGCTAGCAAGCTAAAGCCCGGTAAAGAAGGTTGCCAGAACATCGGGCAAACCACCGAGGCAACAACAAGTAGGGTGGTCAATTCAGAAGCGGAGAGAAACATTGGATTAAAATCCAAGTTTAAACCGCAGACCAGAAACCAACCTTCAAACCAGTTGACTGACTGGCAACTGGTAAAGAGGAAAAAGGCCCCGAGGACCAATAAGCAAAAACCAGCGCCACATTGTACGCTGCTTATAAAGCAAGGCGAGAAGAGCTCCCATGCAGATATCTTGCGAGGTATCAAAAACGATCCCACCTTGCAGGATATAGGCAAAAAAGTCAATAAGATCCGACGAACAGCTAAGGGAGATCTCCTTTTGTTATTCGCGAAGGCAGACGCTCAGGAGCGCTATTGTAACGCCATCAAGAATAAGTTCCCAAGCGGGGCGACTGTACAATCTCGAATACCGCAAATCGAGATTGAAATTAAAGACCTGGATGAGATCAGTACCAAGGAAGACGTGGTAAAGCTGCTCAAAGATAATATCGACGGCCTGGCAAAGATCACTGAGGAGGCAGTGAAATCACTTCGACGGGAATATAGATCAACACAAACGGCAGTTGTTTGTCTCCCAGAGGTCCAGGCCAAGAAATCCATCGCACTTGGAAAGCTGAAACTTGCGTGGGGCACAGTACGTGTTCACGAGAGGATCAGCCTTCGACGGTGCTTCAAATGCTGGCACTTTGGGCACAACGCCCAGGCGTGCAGAGGCAAGACTGACCGAAGCATTTGTTGTCACAGATGCGGAGGCGCTGGTCACAATGCCTCGGCTTGTCAACAACCTGCCAAGTGCTTACTCTGCAAAGAGAAAAATAGTAGGTCAGACTGCCGGCACGTTGCGGGTAGTTGGAAATGTCCGATCTACCAACAGGCGATGAGAGCAGCACAAGCCCGTAAATGAAAGTACTGCAACTCAACCTCAACCATTGCGAAGCAGCCCAAGACCTACTGGTACAGCGGGTGCGGGAATTGGATTGCGACGTAGCCATAATCTGCGAGCAGTACAAAAACTTCGACACCCTGTCCTGGGTAAATGACACAACGGACAGAGCAGCGATATGGGCTTGCGGTTAACTTCCGGTCCAACAACTCCCAAATACCCCCGAACCATGGCTTGTGAGAGCCAAAGTGGGAGGGGTTCACTTCTATAGCTGCTATGCACCTCCTAGTGCACAGCTCGAGGAGTTCGAGTTATTCTTGGACACCTTGGCGGAGGATGTACGGAAGCGTGAATCGGTCGCCATCGCAGGTGATTTCAACGCCTGGGCAATTGATTGGGGATGCCGGGAAACGAGCGCGAGAGGACGAGCTCTCCTTGAGACCATCTCTTCGCTCAACCTGGTACTCCTCAACACAGGTGCCGTAAGCACATATCGCAAAAGCACTGCCAGCTCCATTATCGACGTGACATTCGTTAGCAGCAACCTAATTAAAGGGGGCTGTGAGTGGCGGGTCGATGAGGAGTTTACTCATAGCGACCACCAAGCTATTATTTTTGAAATCAACACCACTCCCAAACGAAGATTGTGTGTCAGTCGTGCGAGGTCACAGCCAGTCGGTTGGAAAAAAATGCTTTCGATGCTGATTCATTCGCCTTGGTTATGGAGCAGGAACCATTGTCAATAGCAACAAGCGCAGAAGCCACTGCCAAAGAGGTAATGACAAGCGTTGTCAAGTCCTGCGATGCTTCCATGCCAAGGAGACGGCAGAACAACAGCCGCCCACCAGTGTACTGGTGAAACGACACGATCTCACAACACCGACGAGAGTGTCTCAAATCACGAAGGCTGCATCAACGAGCACAGAGACGCGACAGGGTCACAACAGAAGAACTAAGGCTCGACTATGAGATCAAAAGACAACAACTACGAAGAGCCATTCTCTCAAGCAAGAGATCCTACTGGAAGGAGTTGTGTGACGAAGTTGACCAAGATCCATGGGGAAAACCGTATAAAATCGTGATGCATAAAATCAAGCCCCCCCCCCATGACATCAACGAACTGCCCTAAATCATTGCACCGCATTGTCACTCACTTGTTGCCTGCGAAGCCTGAGCTACCCGCTTATCCTTCGTGGCAGGTGAGGGACGAAGATATACCATCAGTGAATATGAATGAGCTGATGGGCGCGTGCAACCGGCTCCAAAACGGTAAGGCTCCCGGTCCAGATGGCATACCTAACATCGCGCTAAAATGCGCCATAGCCAATAGGCCTGACATGTTTCTACACATGTATGAGACCTGCCTAAAGCAGGGGTTTTTCCCGACTAAGTGGAAAACGCAGAGGCTTGTGCTCCTACCTAAAGGGGGAAAGAAACCTCCAGACGAACCGTTATCATATCGTCCCCTCTGTATGTTGGACTCTGCGGGAAAACTCCTTGAAAGAATAATAGCAGATAGGCTGGAGCCCTACGTTGAGCCAAAACTTTCCACCAACCAATTCGGGTTCAGAAAGGGGAGATCAACCATCGATGCCGTGACACTCGTTACCAACATCGCCAGAGAGGCTATCTCGGGAAAGAGATGGAGAAGAGGTGGAAAAAAGTACTGTCTAATAGCAACCCTGGATATCAAGAACGCCTTTAACTCGGCCCGCTGGGACTGCATTTTGGAGGCTCTTACCAGGATGGAAGTTCCTCAGTACTTGCGCAGAATGGTTTCAGCGTATTTCAAGGACCCCATCTTATTGTACCAAACTGAAAATGGGCAAGTAGACTATAAGATCACATGAGATGTACCACAGGGCTCTGTTCTTGGCCCCCTCTTATGGAACGTAATGTACAACGACCTGCTCCTGCTCGGTCTGCCTGAGGACGTCAGGCTAGTGGCATTCGCCGATGATGTGGCATTGATCATAGTGCGCAAGCACATAGAGGAGATACAAACAACCTTCTCATTCGCTATAGACACAATTCAGCATTGGATGCTCTCAGCGGACTTGAGTTTAGCAGAGCAAAAGACCTAAACACTTCTTGTTAGCAGTCGAAAGGCAAGGGAAACCATCACCCTCAAAATAGGCGACACCTACATACAGTCGCAGCCCTTCATCAGCTATTTGGGGGTGCTCCTGGACACACGGCTCAATTCAAAGAGCACATGATCGCGGCCAGCAAGAAAGCAGCTGGGGTACAGGGGGCATTATCTAGAATAATGCCGAATGTCGGAGGCCCTAGACAGATAAGAAGACAGCTACTGGCAACAGTAACTACTTCTGTTTTGTTGTACGGGGCACCGGTATGGGAGAAATCGCTCGAGCTACCATCGTACCACCGGAAAATGAAATCAGTCCAGCGGCTCTCAGCGATTCGAGTGGCATCATCCTACCGCACTGTCTTACGAGGCGGTGAGTGTGATTGCCTCTACCCTACCAATCGACATCCTGGCTGCAGAAAGGGGACGGCTTTATCGCAGAAAGTTAGAGAAAGACCAACCGACAGGAAACAGCGATGAAAGGGCCATGAGTCTAGGGCAATGGCAGGAGAGGTGGGACAGCTCTACTAAAGGCCGGTGGACATGTCGATTGATACCTAACATCAGTCGTTGGGTCAACCGCCAGCATGGGGAGGTTGGGTTCTACATCACTCAACTCCTGAATGGACATGGATGCTTTCGAGCATACCTGCACAGGTTCAGGAGGGCAAACTCCCCAAACTGCCCACACTGTACGGACGTGATAGAGGACGCGGAACACGTGTTCTTCTCCTGCCCCCGGTTTCAGGATAAACCTGCTGAAGTGGAGAGGATTCTGGAGACTAATATCATACCAGAACAATTAGTAGAAGCCATGCTGAAGGGCCCCCAAGCCTGGAACTTGGTATCAGATTACGCGGAGACTATCCTCAAAGAACTCCGCAATACATTCGAGGAGTAGGCTTTATAGGCTTTCAATGTAAGAGCAGTAAACATCTGCAATGAACCACCCTTGCGACGTAATATTGACTAAGAGTGCCGCAGGGGACCATGGTTGTAGGAGAAAGAGGTTAGGGTTTTAGCGGGTATACGGTATACTGGTTTCAGTGCAACGATTTACTCTTGCTTTGAAGTTATTGCATCGGGAGTCCCGCACGACGGCCAGTACGTGCTAGCTAAGTACGCAATGTATTTCCCCCCTCTTCGGATAAAAAACACACACACACACACACATATATATATATATATATATATTTATTAGATGGTTTCCGGGAATTCATCCGCGTAGTTGATAACTGATCCCTGCCGGGATCGATGGTAAAATGACGATGTTTCGGCAGAGTCACATCTGCCCTCTTCAGGTCGGTTCGCATAATTCTCGTAGCCTTCTGCTTTCGCTTCTAGTTACTCGAACACTCGAATATATATATATATATATATGTATATATATATATATATATATATATATATATATATGTTATTAAGTTTTCGAGGGCACTAAATGTTTTAGGTGGTTTCCGGGAATTCGAATCTGTATTCGAGTAACTAGAAGCGAAAGCAGAAGGCTACGAGTATTATGCGAACCGACCTGAAGAGGGCAGATGTGACTCTGCCGAAACGTCGTCATTTTACCATCGATCCCGGCAGGGATCAGTTATCAACTACGCTGATGAATTCCCGGACATCACCTAAAACATATTATATATATATATATATATATATATATATATGTGTGTGTGTGTTTTTTTTTTTTTTTTTTTTATCCCAAGAGGGGGGAAATACATTCCGTACTTAGCTAGCACGTGCTGGCCGTCGTGCGGGACTCCCGATGCAATGACTTCAAAGCAAGAGTAAATCGTTGCATTGAAACCAGTATACCGTATACCCGCTAAAACCCTAACCTCTTTCTCCTACAACCATGGTCCCTTGCGGCACTCTTACTAAATACTACTTCGCAAGGGTGGTTCATTGCAGATGTTTACTGCTCTTACATTGGAAGCCTCTAAAGCCTACTCCTCGAACGTATTGCGGAGTTCTTTGAGGATAGTCTCCGCGTAATCTGATACCAAGTTCCAGGCTTGGGGGCCCTTCAGCATGGCTTCTACTAATTGTTCTGGAACGATATTAGTCTCCAGAATCCTCTCCACTTCAGCACGTTGATCCTGAAACCGGGGGCAGGAGAAGAACACGTGTTCTGCGTCCTCTATAACGTCCGTACAGTGTGGGCAGTTTGGGGAGTTTGCCCTCCTGAACCTGTGCAGGTATGCTCGAAAGCATCCATGTCCAGTCAGGAGTTGAGTGATGTAGAACCCAACCTCCCCATGCTGGCGGTTGACCCAACGACTGATGTTAGGTATCAATCGATATGTCCACCGGCCTTTAGTAGAGCTGTCCCACCTCTCCTGCCATTGCCCTAGACTCATGGCTCTTTCATCGCTGTTTCCTGTCGGTTGGTCTTTCTCTAACTTTCTGCGATAAAGCCGTCCCCTTTCTGCAGCCAGGATGTCGATTGGTAGGGTAGAAGCAATCACACTCACCGCCTCGTAAGACACAGTGCGGTAGGATGATGCCACACGAATCGCTGAGATCCGCTGGACTGATTTCATTTTCCGGCGGTACGATGGTAGCTCGAGCGATTTCTCCCATACCGGTGCCCCGTACAACAAAACAGAAGTAGTTACTGTTGCCAGTAGCTGTCTTCTTATCTGTCTAGGGCCTCCGACATTAGGCATTATTCTAGATAATGCCCCCTGTACCCCAGCTGCTTTCTTGCTGGCCGCGATTATGTGCTCTTTGAAGTTGAGCCGTGTGTCCAGGAGCACCCCCAAATAGCTGATGAAGGGCTGCGACTGTATATAGGTGTCGCCTATTTTGAGGGTGATGGTTTCCCTTGCCTTCCGACTGCTAACAAGAAGTGTTTCGGTCTTTTGTTCTGCTAAACTCAAGTCCGCTGCGAGCATCCAATGCTGAATTGTGGCTATAGCGAATGAGAAGGTTGTTTGTATCTCCTCTATGTGCTTGCGCACTATGATCAATGCCACATCATCGGCGAATGCCACTAGCCTGACGCCCTCAGGCAGACCGAGCAGGAGCAGGTCGTTGTACATTACGTTCCATAAGAGGGGGCCAAGAACAGAGCCCTGAGGTACACCTCCTGTGATCTTATACTCTACTTGCCCATTTTCAGTTTGGTACAACAAGATGCGGTCCTTGAAATATGCTGAAACCATTCTGTGCAAGTACTGCGGAACTTCCATCCTGGCAAGAGCCTCCAAAATGCGGTCCCAGCGGGCCGAGTTAATGGCGTTCTTGATATCCAGGGTGGCTATTAGACAGTACTTTTTTCCACCTCTTCTCCATCTCTTTCCCGAGATAGCCTCTCTGGCGATGTTGGTAACGAGTGTCACGGCATCGATGGTTGATCTCCCCTTTCTGAACCCGAATTGGTTGGTGGAAAGTTTTGGCTCAACGTAGGGCTCCAGCCTATCTGCTATTATTCTTTCAAGGAGTTTTCCCGCAGAGTCCAACATACAGAGGGGACGATATGATGACGGTTCGTCTGGAGGTTTCTTTCCCCCTTTAGGTAGGAGCACAAGCCTCTGCTTTTCCACTTAGTCGGGAAAACCCCCTGCTTTAGGCAGATCTCATACATGTGTAGAAACATGTCAGGCCTATTGGCTATGGCGCATTTTAGCGCGATGTTAGGTATGCCATCTGGACCGGGAGCCTTACCGTTTTGGAGCCGGTTGCACGCGCCCATCAGCTTATTCATAGTCACTGATGGTATATCTTCGTCCCTCACCTGCCACGAAGGATAAGCGGGTAGCTCAGGCTTCGCAGGAAACAAGTGAGTGACAATGCGGTGCAATGATTCGGGGCAGTTCGTTGATGTCATGGGGGTGGCCTTGATTTTATGCATCACGATTTTATACGGTTTTCCCCATGGATCTTGGTCAACTTCGTCACACAACTCCTTCCAGTAGGATCTCTTGCTTGAGAGAATGGCTCTTCGTAGTTGTTGTCTTTTGATCTCATAGTCGAGCCTTAGTTCTTCTGTTGTGACCCTGTCGCGTCTCCGTGCTCGTTGATGCAGCCTTCGTGCTTTGAGACACTCTCGTCGGTGTTGTAAGATCGTGTCATTCCACCAGTAAACTGGTGGGCGGCAGTTGTTCTGCCGTCTCCTTGGCATGGATGCATCGCAGGACTTGACAACGCTTGTCATTACCTCTTTGGCAGTGGCTTCTGCGCTTGTTGCTATTGACAATGGTTCCTGCTCCATAACCAAGGCGAATGAATCAGCATCGAAAGCATTTTTGTTCCAACCGACTGGCTGTGACCTCGCACGACTGACACACAATCTTCGTTTGGGAGTGGTGTTGATTTCCCATATAATAGCTTGGTGGTCGCTATTAGTAAACTCCTCATCGACCCGCCACTCACAGCCCCCTTTAATTAGGTTGCTGCTAACGAATGTCACATCGATAATGGAGCTGGCTGTGCCTTTGCGATATGTGCTTACGTCTCCTGTGTTGAGGAGTACCAGGTTGAGCGAAGACATGGTCTCAAGGAGAGCTCGTCCTCTCGCGCTCGTTTCCCGGCATCCCCAGTCAATTGCCCAGGCGTTGAAATCTCCTGCGATGGCGACCGATTCACGCTTCCGTACATCCTCCGCCAAGGTGTCCAAGAATAACTCGAACTCCTCGAGCTGTGCACTAGGAGGTGCATAGCAGCTATAGAAGTGAACCCCTCCCACTTTGGCTCTCACAAGCCATGGTTCGGGGAATTTGGGAGTTGTTGGAACGGAAGTTTACCGCAAGCCCATATCGCTGCTCTGTCCGTTGTGTCATTTACCCAGGACAGGGTGTCGAAGTTTTTGTACTGCTCGCAGATTATGGCTACGTCGCAATCCAATTCCCGCACCCGCTGTACCAGTAGGTCTAGGGCTGCTTCGCAATGGTTGAGGTTGAGTTGCAGTACTTTCATTTACGGGCTTGTGCTGCTCTCATCGCCTGTTGGTAGATCGGACATTTCCAACTACCCGCAACGTGCCGGCAGTCTGACCTACTATCTTTCTCTTTGCAGAGTAAGCACTTGGCAGGTTGTTGATAAGCCGAGGCATTGTGACCAGCGCCTCCGCATCTGTGACAACAACTTCTTCGGTCAGTCTTGCCTCTGCACGCCTGGGCGTTGTGCCCAAAGTGCCAGCATTTGAAGCACCGTACTGTGCCCCACGCAAGTTTCAGCTTTCCAAGTGCGATGGATTTCTTGGCCTGGACCTCTGGGAGACAAACAACTGCCGTTTGTGTTGATCTATATGCCCGTCGAAGTGATTTCACTGCCTCCTCAGTGATCTCTGCCAGGCCGTCGATATTATCTTTGAGCAGGTTTACTACGTCTTCCTTGGTACTGATCTCGTCCAAGTCTTTAATTTCAATCTCGATTTGCGGTATTCGAGATTGTACAGTGGCCCCGCTTGGGAGCTTATTCTTGATGGCGTTACAATAGCGCTCCATCTCCTGAGCGTCTGCCTTGGCGAATAACAAAAGTAGATCTCCCTTAGCTGTTCGTCGGATCTTACTGACTTTTTTGCCTATATCCTGCAAGGTGGGATCATTCTTGATACCTCGCAAGATATCTGCATGGGAGCTCTTCTCGCCTTTCTTTATAAGCAGCGTACAATGTGGCGCAGGTTTTTGCTTATTGGTCCTCGGGGCCTTTTTCCTCTTTACCACTTGCCAGTCAGTCGACTGGTTTGCAGGTTGGTTTTTGGTCTGCGGTTTAAACTTGGATTTTAATCCATTGTTTCTCTCCGGTTCTGAATTGACCACCCTACTTGTTGTTCCCTGGGTGGTTTGCCCGATGTTCTGGCGACCTTCCTACCGGGCTTTAGCTTGCTAGCTAGCACCGGTTTAAGAGTTTTAAGTGGTGGTGCCTTACTTGATGGGGCTACTGAAGGCGAGACCTTCGGTGGCGAGGTCCTTGCTACAGAGGCTACTTTTATTGAAGCCGCCTGCTTTGGGGCCGCCGGTGTTGATGCAGCCGGTTTTGAGTTAGCTGCTTTTGAGGCAGCCGCTTTTGGGACGTCCTTTTGCTTTTCACCTTGTGTCTGAGTGTTTGACACCTTTACTGGCGATGTCTGTGTTGTAGCAGGTTTCGCTACAGGAGGTGGCCGCGTCGTTGACGTCTGATATTTGTCATATTCTGACTTAATGGCGTGTGCCAGTTTCTTGATCTCATGATGTACATTGTGCCTAGGCCCAATGAACTTCAAGAGCTCATCGATCTTTGCTCCTAATTTGTTTGGAGCGCCACTCTCATTTGTTGTCCTTTGTTGGACGTCAACTCCACTATTCGCCTTTTGGAGGACTTGGCTGGATAGTGTCTTGCTGCCAGCTCTAGTTGTAATGGTCGATGTTGTACCATTACTAGTGTTCTTCTTCTTGTCACTATGTGACGGAACCAGTGATAATTCGCTCCCCCCAGAATCCGTGGAGCGTGCACCGGCCACCGAGGCTTTCACTCGATCGGAACCGGTGGCGGGATTATCCTCTGCAGAGGTACCCACCTGGGGTATTAAGTTCACCTTATCAGCCATATCCATAAATGGTTTATTTTCGGGGTCCCTTCCCCTATCTGATTTTGGTCCGCCCTGAGGAAATCCTCAGTACTCCCCATTGCTGGAGAGCGTTCCCCTATCCGCCACCTGGGGAGGCGCCCGGTAGTGGACCAACAACCACCCCCGGGTGTGTGTGTGTGTGTGTGTGTGTTGTGTGTGTGTGTGTGTGTGTGTGTGTGTGTGTGTGTTAAACGGTAAGTTCGAGGCTGAAAAAATATACATTGTGGTCATTTTGAGTCGAAGGTGGTCATTTCCAGGAGGAGACTCCTCAAAGTGATCGTATACAAAAAGTGTATTTCAAGGAGTCGTTTTATGTTAAAAGGTCAGTTCAAGGATCATACACGACATCCCCAAAAAAATATGAAATTGGGTCATTTTGAAGAATGGTGAAATTTGTACAAATTGGTTACTTTGAGTATATTGGATATTCCTTTATCATTATCAACAAAACACGATTTAGTATTTTAAAGTATACTAATGAATTAACGTAAACGGTAATAGCAATTGCAATTAGTTTTTTTAACAAAACATTCCAAAATGTCTTTTAATCAATAAGTTTAGCTAAATGGAAGTGAACATTATGAAATTACTGTTTTATTTGTGCGTAGTGGTTGTTTGCATCGTACTTCTATACTAACGTATAAAGACGTAACATTTTTTGTTGTTTATAGTGGTTGACATATGGAAGTACCGAATTGATGCACTATCCGCGAAAGATATAGCCTATATTTTATTTTGATAAAATGTTTGATTACGCGATGAAGTGGGGGGGCTGTGAAATTGTCTATTATTTTTCTTTAAATTTAATATCTTGAAAATAAAGAGTAAAAGAGGCACGAAAATTGGTGTATATACCCTAAATAAATAAAAACGAGGTTTATCAAAAATTTTATTATCTCATCGGGGACAGACGGGGAATTTTTTTTGAAAAATAACTTTTCGGTAACCTAAAGAAAGAAGTTATAAGGCTGATTCCTTATACTTTATTCGTCATTTTGCGAGAATTGAAATACAAAATAGTGGAAATGGGGATCACGATTTCAATTCAATATCTCCAAAATTAAAAGTTAAGGAATCTTGATATAGAAACTCTTCTAAAATAAGTAGAAGCCGGTTTTATCATTTAGCAAAAATTCTGTTTTTCGATAGGGGGCAAGGGGCAAGTAGAGTATGTTTTAAGAAAAAAAATAATATTTCCCGGGAACCGAAAATAATAACAGTGTTATAATTATGATACCAATTCTTTATATTAACAGAGATTTAATGTGAAATTCTGCGAAAATTATAATTATTGAATGAGAAGGGGATATGTATCACGTACCCGGACTATTTGTTCATTGCATTATAATGATAAATTTACTCTTTTCATTAATTGAATCAAGAATGTATTCGTCGTTTTATCAATATTGAAGTTATGGAGTGGCTGGGGACTGAAAAGTGTTCAATTGATTAATCGCAGTTGAAATTCCGAAAAAAATAGAAAATGTCGGAATTATAAAAACTGTTAAATGATTTATAAAATAAAAATAAATTTCAAAATTCTAAAATAATTCGATATGTTAAGAATATTAAATAAAGCTACACAAATATATGAAAATTATTCTGTCAAAAACCTAAAATGAGAAAAACCAAAACAATTTAAAATGTGTATAAAGTCAAAAATGGTAAAACTAACTAAACATGTTAACATCACCGTAAAAGTGAGAAAAGTTAATAATATCAAAAACACGAAAACTGTCAATAATGGTAATCACAATATCTATTAGGAGCAGAAATGAAAGACACCCAAACCATAATATGAAATGTCAATAATCTTAAACATGACAAATATGTCTAGCACTTTATATTAAAATGTACTGGATGTGAAAATTTTCTTTCCTTTGGCAGGTAAATTATTTGTAGGTCCATAGAAGAACACAAAATGAAAGTGGCGTAAGACCTTTTATACCGACACTTTTTTTAAATAATATATACATTTGACCACCAATTTGGAAAATTTAATTTATGAGAAATGAGAACGAAAATTTAGACATTGGGATGACGAAATATTTCTTTCAAGGTATTTTAAAAATCTGGAAATACCATAAATATCAAAAAAGTCAGACTTAATTAATAATATGCTAAACAGGAGACATAATCAGTATTACATTGTATTTTTCTAATGCAAATAAAATTAATAACCTAATAATAACAAAAATTAAGATTCATTCTGAAGATCATTAGTTCTACCAACCTAAATTGTGTTCTTAGAATTGAGGCCTCATATAGTAAGGAAATAATAGAAGCACTTGAACATCAGAAAATAAAAAGGACAGAAATTGCTGAAGACAATTTCTGTTTATATCTTTTAAGTTGCGTTTAACTTGGAAATAGTATTGGGCTGCCATACCAAATACTAATAATAAGCAAACATAATAAAAATAATGTGGAATTTACCGATAGAACGTTTAGTCAATGTACATTTGGGAACATAACAGCATAGAGAAGCTTTCGACTACGAAATTTCTTGAGAAAAATCATACATTCCCCAATTCTGACATTTTTATTAAATATCAAATAAATTTAAATCGCTATTTGTAACACCTTGAACAGCTGATTTTAAATTGTATTAACTAAATTTTCATCCAGGCTCCTAGCTAATAATAAAGTTTACGTAAATGAATGGAACCCAAAAATTTCACTCAGAGTGTACTATAAAGATATCATTTAATATTAAATAAATCAAACTACATATATATCTTGTTTTTAAAAAGCTTAAGAAACTTAATAAAATAAAAGGTTTTCTGGCTGATATCAGTAATGCGAAATGTATCTTTCTTTTGCCAGATGTTTATTTTTCTGTTCATAACATAACCATTGCAAAAGAATGCTTTTATAACAATCGGTTTGACATGGGTTTATCCCATAAATTTTAATTGCTTTACCACTCTTTAGGTAGTTTTTACAGCAGTATTAAATTTGTTATCAAAATTTAAAAACAATAATTATGAATAAAAATTAATCATATGAATAATATGTGATTTTTATTATGGTATGAATTGAAAGCATATAATAGGAATTTGAACCCATTATTGAAATTTGGATTAACAAAAAATTTGAGTTAACACACGATTTTATACTCATGATAACTATGATATACTAGCAATGGGAACATTATTCAAGACGTGAATAAATAATGGTCTCAAAAAGAAATAAAGGGTGGAAAAGAAGATACTGAAATTAAAAGAAAAGAGGTATAGTTGTATTAGTAAATTAAAGTCGCGGTTTTTGAATTAATACTAAAACTATTCTGACAATATTATTAGTACAAGTAATAAATTTATCTTACATACACTAGAAACGAAATTGAAAAACTTGACCATAAAACAGTAAGAAAACTTGTTTATAAATATAGGTGCATTCTTTTCTTAGAATATTACTGTACCTACGATACACATACCGACCTGATACTAAAAGTGAGTGTATCTAATTTTATTTTCACAGAAAAAAAAATTAAGAATTCTGAAACGCCTCATGTTACAAACCCCAGTACCGACAAAATTTCTTCTATTATTTTCATAACTGGTTGATATATTTAAATAATTCTAGTTTTAAGAAACGTTAAGAAAGATTTTGTCCAAAGTTATCTCAATTAAGATCTTTTATAAAAAAGTTTTTTGTTCATACCTAAACAGAAGCTGAAACGAAACATAAATATAAATCATTTAATTATAGTAACACGTACCGAAAAAAGAACATATTGAAACTAATATTTTTGTCTTTTACAACACAACTAAAAATAAAAAATAAGTATATTATCCTGTAAATTTAAGTGAACTACTATATTATTAGTTTCAAATTTGCATAGCTCTTAATTTCAAACGCGGTTTTGTTCATTATTTACGTATTTTCCTAACACTGTTCTATTAATCCTTATCGAAGGTGTTAGAACAATAGTATAGCAGTGCTTCAACAGTTCTCAAAATAATCCTTAACCTTTTATCATTCTAGTTTTAACATAGTATTGTTTTCTTATCCAAATATTAGTAGCATATAGAGTAGTTCACAAATTTTGTGACATAAATTGTTTACTGCTTAATAAAAAGATTCTATCCTATGAAAAAAATGCAACATTTTTGTTTCTTATATTTGGGACTACGTGTACATATTAAAAAATAATTTTTAAATATTCTACATATTCAATCGTTCATTCGTTTAGAAGTGCTGTTCCATTTCGGATAACGTGAATTACCCTATATATAGATAAGTGCGTTATGGGTTGCTTTAGTGAAATATGAAAATATTTTTGGAGCAAATTATTTTAAAACTTATTATTTGACGTTGGCAGTGGCTAACTAATTGAAGTATTTAAAAAAATAGATCAGTTATCAGTCTTTAGTGTTGCAGAAGGACTAAAGTAGAATGACAAAATATTTACAAATGATTTTCAAGAAGTAATATATGTGTTCGTGAAGAATATTTTTCCAGATGACACCTATTCGTGGTTAATATCAGGAATACAATGGTGCCCTAAATTTAATTTACATAAAGAGAAAATAATCTAAACTTTAAAGTCTCTCATCATTAAACATTTGTTGGATTACATTCTGAGTGATATATAATTGTAATTGTTTTAAAAGAAATTGTGTCAACTGTATGTGAAACATTATAAAGTTAAATTAACGTAAACGTCGAGTTTTTCGCGCATTCCTTTTGTTGTTCAGTAATTATGTTGTTCAGCTCACAATGTCTGAAAAGGCGATCATTAATGCACGACGTTTTAAGTTTGTATAAGGTTGGGAGGCAAGTGATTGCTTGGTACTTTGCTGGGTCCTGTGTACATAGGTTATCCTTTGGTAAGAGGTATGTAGCACCATGCGTAAGGAAACTAGGCATCTTGTGTGGATGGATAATTATGTCATTAATGAATACTGTTAATTTCTCATGGATGGCGTAAAGTTTCTTTATCCAGAAATTCTGCACATCATCTGGTCCGGGTGCTTTCCAGTTGTGGAGGTGTTTTATTATGTTGGACTTGTCTTCCGTTGTAAATGGTTGATGTTGCATCTTATCACAATTCTGAAATGCAGCCTGTTCCTCATTAATCCAGCTCGCTCTGGAGTTATGGGAAACTGTTGTGAAAAGTTGTGTTTTCCAGAACTGCTCGATGGCTGTTTTACTTGGATAACTAGGAGTCTAATTATTATTGCTGTTGTTGAGTTTTCTATAAAACCCTTTTTCTGATTGTCGGAAGAGTGTGTTGTCTAGTTTCCGTTGGTTACTGGTTTGGTACCTTCTCAATCGACTTCTGTATACGGAAAGCTTTTGTCGTAGACTGTCCAGACACTGCTGAGATGTGATGTTTTCTCCATCCCACCGGGAGTGTATTCGATTATTGTCCATGATAGTCTTTCAATTCTGTTGTTCCTGACACTTCGTTGGTACTCGGTCAGTCTTTCAATGTCTTTCCGAAGAGAATTAATTTTCCCTTCTAGCCTTCTTTGCCAAGGTGGTATTCGAGGTGTTTGTCTAAATTGGGTAGGATCTTGCTTTGGTCTTATTGCCACCCCAATTGTTCTGCAGATGGAAATTGCAGCACAGTAGATGATTGAGTGTAACGTATTAGCACCTAAGACATAATGTGGCAAGATAAATTTGTTCATAGCCTGCCAGACGATACCCAGTTTCATAGAAGATCTTAGTTTGGGTAGAGTTGGTCTAGACAATGGATCTGTTCCACTATACTCAATAAGAGTTCTTTCCATTTCTGCTTGGATTTTCTCAAGCAGGATCTGTTGTATTTCGACCATATAATTCACGATCAACTTCGCTCTTTATTTCGTCCAGTTGATCAGGCGAAATAAGGCCATTTCTCAAGATGACACGATATTGATCTGCGACTCTCTGTTCGGTAACTTGAAGCTCTGGGCACTCACGACAGAACTCTTAATGCAGTATTTGGCGATATCCAGTCTTGTTCTGGCCAAGGTTAGTCACTCTGTAAAATGTGCGCATTTTTAATTTATTCATGGCCCTAGTCCATTTCATGTGCTGTGTTATCAGTCCCTCTTGAGTGAGCGCTGGCTGTTGATCCTGTGCAACACTTTCTGCGGGTGGATTTCTCGTTCTCGTTTGACTCCGTTGGTTATGGTCAAGTTGTTGCTGTGACTGTTTTGGTGAGTGTTGTTGTGGTTCTTCGGCTGTAGCTCTTTGGACGACAGGGGCCCGCCTCCTCAGCAACCTGCCACCGATTCTACTTTATTATTGTGATTATTTGTAATGTGATAGTAGATACCTACTTCATGATCAGACTAAATTTTAACTAAATCGCATTTTCTTCATACGAGTTCAACTCGTAACTGTTTAATGTCTGAATAAAAATTCTAATTTCTTCTATTACTCACTTACATATAATTTAAGACTATTGGAATTTTCCAGTCACAAGTCAAAAATATTGTTTAAATATAGTGTTCATTTTTAAATGAAATGGAATTTTTTGAGTTTGAAAATAGTATTGAATATTATAAATGTATGTGTGAATATATATACAGGCAGAAGATTTCTGACAATGTGGGTCTTATAGTCAATTTATTTTTCATTGAATGGCCCCATATTTTAATACAAGACGTGTCATTTTTACTTTAAATAAACATATCAGTGACATTTTAATGATGTGTGTTTAAAATTCTAGAAGCAGATTCAAGGCCGTAGCAAGAAATTTTTTCTGGGTGGTTTGGTTAAATATTTTCGAGGAGGGTTGGATATATTTTTTTGTTTGGTGAAGGGTTGATGAGGACTGCAAAATTTATATTTTTGTCCATGTAGTTTATAAATATAAAATTTATCCTTATGCAAAAGATGATAAGTTGGTTAAAAATGAATCGTTACACCCAAAATTTTAAATCCAATAAAAAAAATTGTTATGTTTTTTTTCTTTGTAGAGCTGTGAAATTTATTTTACATCACTTGGCCCCATTTCTAAAATACCTAAAATAAGCATTGCATTCTCATTTTCACAATGTGTCTTTAAAATATAAAAAACTTCAAGACATTAAATGTAAATTTTACTAATTTTGTATACTAAGTTAAGTACCTACGCCTATTCTAGATTAAAATATATTTTTATTCAACATATTTTTCCTTCAAAATCTTAGGGAGCTGGCGTTGATCGTCAATCTATTGACGCTAGCTGCTGTTAGATTGATTGGCAGTGACAGGTTAACGTCCTTTCAGGCCATCATGTGATAGTCGTTATCATCATATGATAGTTCAGCATAAAGCGTTTTTTATTGTTCGGTAGTAAATCAGTCAATGTAGAAGATCAGTATTGATTTTTCGAACATGTTGCAGCAACTTTCTTATTGATTATTATGTTTTGTTGTGAATTTAATTATTTTATTAATTATTATTATTGAATGTTATGCAGGGTACAATAGAGAATATAGTAAATATTGGAGTTTTCGTAGGTTTGTTGGACATTTCTTTTTTTAATATTTATGAACTCGCTTGAAATTGTAAATGACGGAACCTTTTAGGTTACCAAAATAATCCTCCAATTATTATATCAAACAATTTCACAGGGGCTGTTCCGGCCAAAATTTTGGGCCGTCACACATTTTCCAGCATTGTTTGAAATACTTATATTTGATTAAATTCTTATATTTTTTAGATTTCAATAGATTTGTCAATATGACGTAAACGATTGGGGGGGGGGGTCATGACGCTTACTTCTCCGGTTTCTCCCCAACTTTAATTCTTATAGAAATATACTATTGACAGAGGAACCTTAATAATGTTCACAATTTGATGAAATAAGTTCGAATTTCGACAACTGGGCGGCCACTAGTTTATATAAGTACACCAGATTAAAAATTGAACTCATAAAATTCAACAGCAATTCACTTATACCATCTCGTCAGTAACAGTTTATAAATATTATTTGCTAAAAATTTTAACAGCAAACTCGTGGAAGTAAACTATTTATATCATAATAACTTGAAAAAAATTTCTTTCTTTTTCTTTTGTTTTTTGCTTATATAATGAAAAGTATGAATGGAATCATATTTTCGTCTACAGAAAGTTGTAGACAAACAAAAATCCTTGTTAATGTACGTTTATACATCCTAACTGGATCATTTTTCAAAAATTGATAACCTTCTAGTCACTATTATTGGAATATACAGCATTATCAAAACGATAGTTTATGATATTAGGTTTATATGGACTTACGATGGTATTTAAATAACAAAGAGAGACATTTTACACATCCCACCGTATTAACAAGGCTAGTCTAATCGGGAAATACTGCATATGTTTTGAAAGTTTATAAATTCTCTTCAATTTGTTGATCTAAGATTTTCGCTATAATGCTGGGAAATTGATTAAAAATTATAGTGACTATTGCATTAGAACTACGAATATACGCGACAGCTATCCAGCGGTGCACTGACAATAGCTGTCAAGACACACATCAACGGAACAAGGATTTACTTGAGGTGGGTGCGCGAGATAAAAATTATGGTCAACTGTATTACCATGTATTTTGTCTCATCAGTTTATTAGGTTTTTATTTACATATTTATTACTTGCCCATATTGGTCTATTTTTCGATTGGATTATTAAGTTAATGTATACTGTTTACTGGAGCCGCCACTCTAAGGACATCTGAAGAGAAGTAAGGATAGTCGTGGCATAGTTTGTCAATGTTTAAGCACTTTTTGGAAATTGACACCACAATACAGTAATTTCGTGAATTGTGGTGCCATTTTCCAAAAAGTTCCTAAACATTGAGAAGTAAGGGGCGGTTGTTTTAAGTCGAAATGAACAAGCAATATTAAGACATTTTACAGCACTATAGTACAAAATTTAAGACATACAAAGTAAAATGAATTTCATGAGCTTTTGATACGATACATTTTGCAATATTTCTACAAATTATTTTAGTTGCAATTCTGCAAGATCTAATGAACGGACAATATGGATCTTCAAATTCTTGATAGTGATCAGTCATTATGGCTATTGCCCCTCTTGCATTGTATAGAAGTAATTTTCTAGTTAACCAAAATTGAGAATTCTCTGACCCGCTGTTATTTGATATGAACTCATTTTTCTATTACACTTTGCTGTTATCAAATCATTTAGGAATACGAACTATAAATATGCCAATTTATATCAATTATTTCACATTATAAATACATACTAACTAGTTTCCCAAACGCTGTCATCATTTTAACTACAGATCCAGTAAATGAATATTGGAATTGCCGTTTCAGTATAATTTAATGTGCAAAAATTATTTGAATCACGCAATAGGTGGCAAACAGTTTTCAGTTTTTATATTCCAATAACATTTATAGAGAGCTGGCTTTAATTAACGTGAGTTTAATGGCATTACATATATGTACATGAACAAATTAATATTAATTATATATTGATATTTAAATGCATATGTATCAATTAAAATACAGATAGCGAAGTTTCTAAAAACTACAATTTTCATAACAGAGAATGTGCTGCTTCATATTTTATACCAATTAAATTTTGTAGTATAGGTACAGAAACGTAGATGGATTTGAATATGTTATAAGATAATGTACCACGTGATTCAAGAAAAGCAAACATATTTTTAGAAGAGGATTCATAAGAACTTTTACGCATCCTCTTTTGTCTATTTATTTAATCTTTTATTTATACAGCATGTTTATGTTATCAAAAATTAAACTATGTAAGGTTCTGAGGGCATTTCTGGAGGGCACTGTCGCTGCCTGATGCTCGTCTGAAAATCGTTGCCCTAGACTGCAAAATTAATAACAATAACGAGCGGCAGTCATTTGAAACTGAACGATGGAAGCAAAAGCTTCTTAAGAAATATATATATACCGCCAGTTTCTAAATATCTCCCTGTCTATGCTTCTCTTTCCTTGTATCATTTTTCGTAACAGATATTCAGGAGAATTAATATAATTGTTACCATTTGGTTAAGATTCCAATGGGTAATTTGACTCTTATTTTAAAATAACTGTAAGTTAATTTTTAATTAAAATATAAAATTGCTTGAATTATGAAATTATGTTTTACCCATTAAATATTCTTACGATATATGATATTCAGTTTAATGATATCACATTAAATTATTTTAACGTTATTTAAGAAGATATTTTTTAATTTCCACTACATGTCCAGAATATTCTTCAGAAGAGCTGCGATAATATAGTTTAAGTCAATACATATTAAAAAATGTCCATCAAAATGCTTTAAATTAGGGTGGCCCTGACTTGGCAAGAGGATGAAATTTAAACAGCACGCTAAAAGTTTTCAAAATATCTGATAAATATTTAGGTAAACATACAATGGTTGAAAGAAAAAAAAAACAGGTGGCTTAATATTAATATCATTTTATATTTAGCAATTTACATCATTCCCTCTATTTACACCAACGTTATTCTTGTCACTGTTTCAATTTAATCCTCACATAAGTTTGTCATCATATCTCTACCATTCAGAAACTTGACCCTTCTTGCGGAGTTCTAGTTTGTCCTCATTGTCATGACGCTACCATCTACAAACATAAACCTTTTTTATGCGGTTCTGATGTCAAGTTTCTAGTTTAAAATTTCGTCAACAAAAAGCAAATTTTAGGCTAGTATTATATATTAATTGGAAGTTAAATGCAATTTCAAATTTTGCATTTCATTACCATACTCATCTCTTTTCATATTTTGCTCAAGTGTGGCCTAGGTTAACAAGGATTCGCTTCATAAATATATTTTCCGTTGGGGATAACATATTATTGCTTATACATATGCTATAATGTCTAATAGAAAGATAATTTATTACAACATTTTCTTACAGAAAATTTAATGGGTAGTCAATATTCAATTCCTAGCACATTTCTGAATACTATAAATAAGCCTATTTCATGTTTAATGGTTTATTAAATATTTTCTAATTTTTGATGATATTTAAAGATTTCTGGCAGCAGCTTAACCACCTATTTTACTTGTCTACTAATGCAATGAGATGACTTAAATACGCACCATAAAACTGCAGGTGTATAACCTGATTTATATTATAAAAAACTTTAACTTGATTTTTATTGTAGATTAAATTTATGATGTAGCCTTGATTTACAGACCAGAAGCTGGCATTCTCAGTAATATTAATTCTTATAATTTAGCTGCATCTTATTAGTTAATTGCAGCAACTTTTTATGTTTTCCTTATCACTTCTGTGAATGCACATGTGGGCCAGATTATGAGATTTTTTGTAACTCTATTTTTTCTGTGTGAAATGCTTACACCAATATTGAAAGCAATTTGTCTGTCGCAGTTTTACAACCACAAACAATATGTTTGTCATAAATTATTTTTATGAGTTAATAACTTGTTAGGAGGAACAGCTGGAAAAGAAATTAACAGGACTATATTTCTATTTGTAACTGGAACGATGAAAGAGATTTCTCAACAGGAAGAATTCACATGCAGTTATTATACAGAATAAAAGATTTAATATTGGATATGATGGCTATTGGGTCATATTTATGACGGCATATTATTAAGTGAAAGAAATACCGTAGCTGAATTTACTTTTCTCGCCATCAGTGTGTGAACATTTTGTAAATTTTAAATGTTAGATTGAAGAAAAAATATTGTAATTATTTTTAATTTAAATTTATTACTTAAAAATTCTACATATATAACTGAAAAACAAATTTCCAGGAAAATTCATTCCCTAAAGTTTCTTAATTGATGTGATTTAATATGTAGATATAAATATAGAATTTTACGAAAGGTTTGTTACTTAATGCTACTCCTATTCTAATAACAAAGTAATGAAACCATAAAACGGCATTGACAGGCATCATTATTGCAGTCAAGTTACTTCAGACATACTTTTGCTTAAACAATACTAGGTTTCCTGTTTTCCCTGTGGCACATAATATAATTCATTGATGAGCAAATAAAATTTATAGACCGGACCGTATTCTAAGTATATTCCAAAAAATATTATAACTTTTCTCATTTTTTGCAACAATATAAAACTGTATCAAAAGACAAGAAAGTGAAACAGCATCTTAAACGACTTGATGGTGATATGAACCACCTTATTTCAAACATATAAAAATATATATGAAAAATACTTACTTACAACTTTATTAACGTTAAATAAGTTACCACCCTGAGAGAAAAAAAAATAGATTTTTCTATTAAAAGAACAATATTTAGCATATAGCAAAATAACTTTCGAACTAAAAATTGCGACATCATAACTATTACTACATTTTAATTGGAACCAGTGGAGATTAAAATGTACAATAAATTTTATTTTCCAAAAGTTTATGTGCTTTCAAGAATCAAACTAGATAGCTGATTCTGATTTTTCCGGAAATTGTGCGCGTCTTTTTTTCGAAATAATATATTTATCTATCTGAACCAACATAAATATAAAAAATTTTCCGAATATTCGCCACACTTGTATCGGGCTTTTTCAAGGATTTAAAAAACAAATGTTTCTTACCCTGCTTCGCTACATTCGTTTAGTCTTTTTCTCACAACACACCTTGAAACCACTTTATTAAACTTCTTAAAGTACTTACAACTTCTTACAATTTGTGCTGCAGTGTACGAAGCTTAATAAAGTGAAACACTCTAAACTATGTCACATTGCTAAAAAATTAGCCATTTTCAGATATTGTAGTCTTATGGAGTTGTAATCAGGATGTCAACGAGTAATAATATACTACATTTTCAGTTTATTTGAGTGTGTCTCCATTTTAAGCTGAAATGAGATATGTAATTGATTAAAAATACTGAATTCATAGGTTTCTATTTATTTATTTGATGACTTATTCACAGATTGAACCTATTTCTGACTTTTGAGTTATGATGCAAAGGCTTACTGGGATATATGATTTTATTTGAGAGTCTTCCTACATACGAAGGCTGTAAATAAACAACAATGTTAAATACAACAATCCGCCATAACAGGTTGAACACAAATAAGATTATATGAAATCACATCTATTTAAATATCCTTTTTTTGCGTTTGAGCTCCGAAAACACCTCCTCTATTTATCCACATTTATCACATCAGTTGCATACTATTGTGTTATCAAAACCAAAATCAAGAAAAAATAGTAATTTAACCGGAGTTTGCTGTTTCAAGTAGCTGACATTTCCGATCCTTAGAGATTCTCTAGTCTCAATGACTTTACGGCTAACAGAATACAGAAATATCAAAACTTCCTTATATATCTTAACAACAAAGTTATTGATTGATCCAAAGACGTAAAATTTGGACATGAAATACATTTAAGTTAGTTCTGGAGTTATGTTATTTAAATTTTGTTGTTTACTATAACATAAGATACATAATGATGACAGTTATTGTACGAACAGAAAGTTTTTTAAATTATTCAACTTACCTGTTGCTGTATTTAAGAAGTATTTTAACCACTTTACAGAACGTGAGAAAGATGAAGTTGCGACAAATTTTTGAGAATATAATATATTGTTTTTTTAATGTCTTGAAAGTTGTGTCTTCTGTTAATATCAACGTTTATTAGAAATCTAACTACTTTGTCACACATTAAATAATTTACCATAAAAATCTGAGGTGTTTAAATTCGTATGGCTTTATATCTCTACTCACCCCGGGCTTAGTATAGGCAAAGTAATAAATCAGTCAAAATGACATTTACATTATCAATTATATAAATGGTTCGTATTCATTCCGAATCGTCAAAACATGCATGAAATATCTCATTTAAGAAACCGCTCTTGTGCTAAATGAGAAGTGATTATAATAAATTTCTATAATTTTCTCAATTTTGTAAATTAGTCTATTAAACTATATGCCGTGTTATAAATTTATATCAATACGAAAATGGATATACCCACACAAAATGTTGTAGCAATATCTATATCCAAAATATTTTCACCTAGAAACGTACAATTACTAGTTTTCACCAGTGACGTAGATACTCATAGCGTGGAGATATAAGGCCTAGACTGAAACCTACTATAGGGGAAATCGACATGCTTTACAAAAATGATGCACTGGTAGTTTGTTGCCTTTTGTATTAAGTAGATATGTATGTATGCATTTGAAATAATTCCTCGAATGCCGAACCCTATATGGGAAAAATATCCCACTCATCGCCGCATGGTTTCTACGTCACTTTATTTTCTGTCAATATTTCCTAATCGGTCTTGTACGAAGACATTACACTTTTCTTTCCTATGTATTCACTTAATTCTTAATTCACATTGGGAAATTCAACTTCTATTTTTATATATTTTAAATATAATCCTATTTTAAGCATTTCACGTTCCCTAATAATATTACCCAAAAAGAATTATTTACTACTGTACATTTACTTTGAATTTATTTCTCGCGGCAATCATTAGTCAATTTTACTACAACATACACTGAAAATTGTAATATACTTCATTAATTTTGATTTTAATGTCAATCGACCAGTAATAAAGTAGACAGGTTAAACAAACTAAATAATTTAACTTGTAAAGCAGAATAGCAGCTTTTTAAATGGAGCCATTGTTTTGACCATACGAGATATTATCTCTCGGATTATCTACCGGTTTGGTAAGTTTGAAGTGAGCGATGAATGCCGAAAACGTGGGAGGCAGACCAGGAATTTTAAAACTTTCATGGTATTTACATATAGTACTGTCCAGTTTCTTAAACCGTATTAGTAAAGTCTAACATATCTTAGCCATCGTATATATTAGTTAACAAATATTATCCTGCTGTATATAAACTAATACATATTAAATATAAGATATAAATCCTTCTTTTTAAGATAAGACGGATTCTCGTTGAAATGCTTTTTTGCAGTCTTTCCTCATTCAGACAAGTACAAAATTAAAAATAACTAATAGTTGCAAACCCCCTATACTTAGATAACCAAAATATGTGTCCAGTCTCCCACAAAGTGCCCGCCTAATCATAGTTTGTTAAAATGTTTACTTATTGTAATTTAATATGTAATCAATAACGATTGCTAATTAGTTGGATGAGCTATAGTTAAAACCGGAGGAGACATACAAATTAGAGTCTTGAATATGTCCAAAAACGACATCCGAATTGCCAATGGTCAAGAAATAGCTTGTTTTGCGCCAATAGACGCTATCATCAATTCCGAAGAAGTGTACCAGACATAGATGAAGGAGACAGGACCCAGTAAATAGTCTACAACAGATTGCTAGCCATTTGACACACTTTACACCAGAGGAACAGAAGAAAGCCAAGAAATTTATCACAAATTACTGGCAGATTTTTAATAGTCAGGATGGAACTACCGGTCGTATAAACATCATCCTGCACCGAATAAATACCGGAAAGGCTCAAGCCATTAGAATACCACCTAGGCGACTATCATTGGGCAGGCAGTTGAGGAAAACATCGAGTCCATGTTACAAAATGCAGTTATTGTGCCGTCCATCAGCCAATGGTCTGCTCCCATTGTGATGGTTAAGAAAAAAGATGGAACCACCCGATTTTGCGTGAATTACAGAAAATTGAACGATGTTACGAAGAAAGATAGTTATCGACTTCCACGAATGACACTCTGACCACCCCATTCGGGCCCCGTTGGTTCTCCACACTGGAAATAACGAGTGGATATTGGCAGGTTGGACTACATGAAATCGACAGAGAAAAGACACCATTAAAGAGCTGTTTCAGTTCACGGTAATGCCCTTTGGGTTAGGTAATGTTCCCACTAAATTGGAAAGTCTAATGGGGTATGCGTTGAGCGGGTTGACATGGAGAACATGCTTAGACGACATTCTGGTTATGGGTTATACATACGGCGACCATCTGGAGAACCTGAGACTCAACCCGAAGAATTGTTCCATGTTCCAAAAAGAAGTAGAGTTTTTGGGTCTCGTCGTTTCTGGAATCCGCACAAACGAAGACAAGTTAGAAGCCATTCGTGATTGGCCAGGCGCAAGACACAAGCATGAACTTCGAAGCTTTCTGGGCCTCTCTTCGTACTACAGCCGATTTGTTGAGGGATTTGCTACCATTGCCGCTCCTTTATATAGACAGACCAGTGAAAACGAGACCTTTCATTAGAATCAGAACCGTGGAACATCGTACAGATGACTGAAAGCGGCACTCTGTTGCAGCCCAATCCTAGCGTTTCCTACTCAGTCTGGCAAGTTCATCTTAGGCACCGATGCCAGCAACACAGGTTTGGGGGCCGTCTTATCCCTGGTGCAAGATGGTGAAGAGAGGGTGAGCGAGTACTGCAGCCGCGGATTCTCGAAGCCCGAAAGGAATGATTGTGTCACCAGAAAAGAACTTCTTGCAATAATCAGGGCTGTAGATCATTTCCACAAATATCTCTATGGTTGTCATTAACTAACCAGAACAGTTCATGCCGCCCTCAAATTGCTATTGGTCATGAAGACAACTGGCCAGGTGGACGGGGAAATTACAGCAATACGATTTCAAGATAGAACACCGTGCCGGTCGTTTGTAGGGTAGACGGAACAGCGAGAGATCATTCGACAAATCCGAGTACAGGCCAATGAAGACTACGGAACAGTGCATCCAGGACCAAATGGCTAATCCGAACATCGAACCAATCCTGACATTTAAAAAGAGAGGGGCACCCAGGCCACGATGGGACGACGTACCTAGATCCTCGGGCGTCCTGCAATCATTATGGGCTAAATGGGACTCTCGAAGAGTAGAGAACGGAATGTTAAAGAGGATTTGTGAAAGCACTGACGGCCGAGAAACTAAGTCCCAACTAGTAGTCCCAAAGAAAAAGGTACCAGCCATCTTGATCGAAGTACATAATGGGATTACCGGAGGTCATCTGGGCATGAATAAAACCTTGGATAAAATCCGCCAATGGCACTACTGAGTAATTTAATTCGAACGCGTCAGAGCTTGGTGCCGAAAATGTGACACCTACGCAGCTAGTATGGGCCCACAAACCCGGACCAAGGGCAGAAAGCAGCAATACAATGTGGGCGTCCCATTTGTGCGAATTGTCAATGATGTCGCCAGTCAGTTTCCCGAGTCGCAGAGGGGGAACAAATACATTCTAGTCGCAATGGATTATTTCAACAACTGACATGAGGCATATGCTATACCCAACCCGGAAGCAATCACTGTAGGGACAGTGCTGATAGAACAATTATTCAGCAGGTTTGGAGTTACATTCCAACATTGAATGCAATGTATTCCAGAAGCTTTATACGATGCTGGGTATCAAGAAAACGAGAACCACATCTCTGCATCCCCAGTTAGACCGAATGGTGGAAAATTTCAACAGGACTTTGGAACAACATCTGTCCAAGATCGTCAGAAATAATCAGCGTGATTGGGATGAGCACATCCCTCTTTTCCTGTTGGCCTATCGCTCAGCCATACATAACAGCACCGGACTGACCCAGCTAGGGTGCAATTCGCGAAGGAGCTAAGATTACCTTGTGATCTGGCTTTTGACTCACTAGTAGAACCAACCGCGCCAAGAAGTCAACGATTATACACCAACTAGCCCGAAAACAAATGTTGGTCACCAGCGATCGGATGAAGACAAGATATGGCCTCAAGGCTAATTCAGTCCGGTTCTAAGAGCGGGACAAAATCTGGCTGTACAACCCCCAGAGCAGCAAAGGTAAATCTTCAAAGCTTACTCCCGCCTGTGATGGTCCATCTGAGGTAGTCAAGAGGATCAGTGGCGTTGTCTATTGTATCCGTCGGAACCCAAGAGCTAAATGAAGATGATATATTTGAATCGACTAGCTCCCTACCGTGGAGAAAAGGGGGTGCAGTGTTATAAAATTTATTTATGCCGCCTATGGAAAATTAACGATGGTTCCAGATTAATCATTCCAACAAAAAAAAAACATCGTCGTCTAAAGCAATAAAAAAGGCGGACTATCTGAAGGTCGACTCGAAAATTCCAGTAAAACAATGCGCCAATAATAAAATTGCCATCTAGAAAGACGAGATAGTTCCATACTGATATAAAAGGACATTGTACATTTTGAGTAGTATTACGTTTAGTTTATATTGTCTGTGAATTGTATAGAGATATCAGCTGCCGCAAATAAATAGTGGAATATTTTTGTGTAAATAAAGTAATCGAAAGTAAACATGAGTATCGGTGTGTTAATTTGATTGTGAACCCACAGAATTAATGCAATATATAAAATATACATAGTTATACTATAGTTTAGGAAAGATGCTATAAATTATATTATACTAGTATAAATACATGCAATACGAACGTATAACTGACACAACATATTTACGTCCGGATAGAATGTGTAGGCAAGATATCACCATCCGACTTTTTTACAATTTTTGTATGTACAGCTAATTTAATATGTTTTTCAGCTTTTTGCGTTTCCATATATTATATTTGGATTTTTCGTTGATCATAATCTGTTTTTAACCGATTTCAAAAAGAAGGAAGTTCTCAATTTGTCTGTGTACAGGGTCTTGCTCGGGGGATCCCGAAGTGATAACATTTTTTTTCAATAACGTTTCTTGTAACGTTTTTAAACAATTGGAGAAAATGCTGTTAATACCAGCATCCAAAATATTTCTGTTCTTATTTTGATGCATAAAAAATGAAAAGAAATTGGATTAGATTCGGGGGATCCCGAAGTGTCCCATAATTTTTCAATACAATAGTACCGTTTTTTATTTTATCTAATGTATTTGCAGATGCCTTAATTTCTCTCTGACCCCTAGTTTTTCGAAAATAAGAGATATACCGCTTTTAAGTCCATATGTTTACCAAAACTCATTTTGCAAAAATGTAAACTAAAAGAGAAACTTCCTCCATTGTCTTCACCTACTTTCAGACAAGAAAATATCTGTCTACAATCGAGTTTTTAGATCTTTAATTTTAATATCAGCGCTGACTAGCTATAACAGTAGTACAATAATACTTAGTATGAACGGTATAAATGATATAAAAATAATCTGTATTCTCAAGTGTTGCCTTTTATTTCATCCTTCAAAAATATGTGTTTATATTCCAAATTACGAAATACAATAGTTCAACTAATTTCCGCTTACTTTGCTTGTAGTAGGGAACATAATTCGTTGCTGTAAATAAAACGTTATTTTATTAATTTGTGATTAAATGGAACGAATTACAAAATATTAAAACCATAAATAATTCCGGTCATATAATGATGATCACATCGATAAAGCAGGCGAATTGTTTAAAATGTATGTATTTTGCAAAACATAAAGATCATCCATTAAATATTAAAAAAGTTCAATTATAGTCATCATGTTGTATATAAATGACAATGCATCTAATAAATCTTTATCCAACCAATATAGAAAACATATCATATTTGATCAGAATGAATATTCATGTTTATGTTTTTCAAATCCATTTTGACAGTGATCCCACGTAAATAATTTTAAAAACAAAGAGTGATTTTCATTTTATTATTGTGTGTAAATTTGATACAAGCATTCCGCTCTTCGATGCGGCAATTTTTAATTAGCTCTCGCATGGGCGGAGATCAGTTTTTTGGGTGTTCTAATTAGAAATCGGATCGAGTTAGGGCCCACATATAAAACTTGACAATACGGAATATTTTGAGAGAGGTATTTCTAAAAGAAAACTTCTGTCTTTTAATTCATAGCAGCAGATATTAATTCGTACAACCTAAATTATTTTATATATGAAACTACAATTAGAATAAAATTATGCACCTGCCACTTTGCCCACTAAGGGTGATAACTGCCCTAAAAAATTTAAATAAAAAGTAATTGCGTGTGATGTCGGGTTTAAAAGGATTTTCAACTCTCTATACAACAATATAGTACTTTTTCATTTTATACGTGGATACTGAGGAGAAAGTATATTTAGTTTATAGAAAGAAGTAGAGTTCCAGTCAAATACATGTCAGGATTTACTAGTATATCAGTTATTTTTTCCCAGTCTACGGTTACTAGAACGTAACAAAATTTCAGTCAACTTGGAACTGACAAATATCTTCCCAAACCTAGGAGATCAAAACTGACTGACGAAAAGTAATTGGATATATTACGAAATGTTGAGCAAAACCCAGAGGAAGCTACAAGAGCAGTAGCTGCTGATGTTTATGTAATTAAAACATCTCTATTGAGAATTTTGAGAAAACAGGAAAAACCATCCATATAAAATTAAACTGGTTCAGGAACTAAATGACGATGATAGTGATAGTAGATTACAATTTTGTAACATGGTTACAAATAGGTGCCAAGGGAATTCGACGTTTCCCAAAAATATTCTTTTCTTCGATGAACTAGCGTTAACCCTACATGGAACGGTCACCAAACAAAATTGTGAGTATTGGAGTATGTAAAATCCTCACAGAATAATTGAACCATATTGTTTGGGGGGCAGTAACTGGGACTAGTTAGGTGGATTTTTACAAAATATTTTAATACCAGAATTAAGGCAATTAAGCCTGCAGACATTGATAATGAAGGAGCTACACCAGATTTTGCAGCACCAGTACGAGCTTATCTCTATCAAGTTTTTCCATATGGCCGGATCGGTAGATGTGGCGCAATTGAATGGCCACCACATTCTTGCAAGCTGACTGGATTTTTTTTTGGGGCTATATAAAATCAATAATATACAACAGTAAACCTGTGATGATTTAAAAAACTGAATAAGGCAAATAATTAATCAAATCAGCACAGAGATGTTATCATAGGTTACCCCTTTATATATATAATTTTTTTGGAGTTAAAAACACAGTTGAAAATTGTTATTCAAACTTTTAATTGAAGATATACTAAGATAAAAGTAAATGCTACTGGTGTGCTTGTTTGCAGAAGCATTACTCTGTCACTCATTCCGAAAAAATCTTAATAGATTTCGGCTTTACGTGAACGAAAACAGCGCCATTCATATTTTGCCCATTTTGCTTACCTGAGCATTTAGATCTCGAGGATCCAGAGCCAGTATACCTAGCACAGACCTTAATTTTAAGATACATCGGCGCATTCCAGTTTTATTTATATTTTTCTTTCTGCTTATTATTAACTCCGCTGTTATATTTTACCAGAAATTTACAACAAGATATATAAGCCGAGGTTTCTCCTTCTATATCTCAATGCTGGTTACTAACACGGCATTTCTTCCGTCTTCGGGACCATTTCCTTGGTCCCAGGACGATCCCTAGTGCTACCGGTACAAACCTTACCAAATTCAATATGTCAATACGATAGCGATAAACTTCATACTGCTGATAACCCTTTCACACATAATATAGAATGATATAGGGTCTTTGCAATCGCCATTAAATTCAACATATTTTACCACCTTCGAACACGTATGTGATATGATATATCGTAGTTTTAAACTATTGCCTCGTTCCCAAGAAAACTTAGAAAAATTCCGGCATACCACAAAGAGAAATTAAAGCTATTATACACAGAATTGATAGAAATTCTAGCAATGCTCCATAAAATAAACGATTCTACAAAATGACCATGGAGGAGCTACTTATTATTAGTTAATTTGTTCATATTGTTCCTAGTAATCGAGTTCTACGAATATCATAACCAATCTTTGTAGAGTGAAGTCCAAAAGTAAAGGATAAATAATTTTTATATATGAAAAAACACAGTTGAAAATTGTTATTCAAACAGCTTGCAGGTACTAACTGAATTATATAATATATATACTTGTCCCTCTCCCCAAAATTAGTAAATCAAGTGCATGCGAGGATTACAAACTGCTCTTCTTACTAATACTTGAAACATTTAAGAAAATAATACTATCTAAGGAGGAACCTGAACGACGGAGGTGTGTTTTAACATTGGACCACCTTCAACAGACACCGATAACTTATGGTTGACCTTGTCTTGTTGCTAGTCCACCGCATTCCGCTGGCCTAATTATTTGGATATGTATTTTTAGATATATGGGACGGAAGTTAAAAGTCTGCTCATACATGTGACCAACTAATGCAACTAGTATGCGAAGGATTTCGAATACTAAAAAAGTACCCATATTTGTAACTGAATGCAAAATTTCTAGGAAACATGTCTGCAATGAATCTGATGCTTGTAGATTTGATCACATTCTTTAACTGTTAATGATTCACGGTTTATTAACAATGTTCAATATGCCTGTATCGACAAAACTGAGCAGTTACAGTATAATTTTCTTTGGATTCGAAATCTCCAACCTGAGTGTTAACTCATAATTTTTGATACACCCTGATATTACAGATTTTTGCCTTATCTACCAAATTTGCATTTTTTGTTTAATATTTCATATTTTCAAGAACTAGTTACAGCAGATATCAAGAGTTCATTTTAATATGTATTTAAATAAGTAAAATGGGCGAAACTGTTTCCCTGAAGGCAAATGTAGTAATTAGATTTCTGTCAAAGTCATCTGCTTGTACAGCCTGCCTGTCTTATAAGCTAAAAATGTCATTAAATAAATATGTAAATATTAAGATTCTAATTTGCAATAGTCACCTTCATCCGAAAATGCGAGTGTCGGTAAGCTTTTACCTCAGTTGCCAAAGTGCAACTGATAATTTAAAACGTCACTTCTTTCTTTGAGAAGGAAATGTTTATGGAAATTTTTCAGATTTGTAGCACTTCGTATGCAAATTTAAATATTACATTTCGCGCTGATGAAAGCTCTAAAGATCGCGAACACCCTCATATTCCTTGATTCGCAGATTGAAATCGTCTTGTTTGAAAAATGGAAGCGAGTCATTGCGTGCGATGGAAAGATGGAAACAAACAATTAAAATGTCAAATGATGATAATTTATGTTAGTGCTAACAGCAGTGACTTGAATGAAGAGGAATTTTAATATGAGGTCATATATTCAACAAATATTTCAAATGAGACCTGCAATTTCTTTCAAATGGGAGAGACTGAAGGTTAAGACATAACTGATAACTAAACGAAAATCAATGTGAAAATTTGGTTCAAAATACGACTAGGAACCCATTAATTATAGCCGCTTTCTTTTTAAAATGGCGTTTAGTATAGTATAAATTATCGCAAATGCTGACAATGGAAATTTACCATTTACTTATTATTTTCAGGTTTTAAATTTTACGTTTATTGAAGTGAAACTTCTTTTTTTGCTGGAAACGAAACTATATATATATATATATATATATATATATATTCACCTAATTACTAAAATCATGAATTATCAACAATAAATATTGTCAATTAATAAACATATGTACAAATTCAAATTCAAACACATTAATCATTGTTTTATTTTCAAATTTAGTTTATTTTTAAATACCTTGTATCACTTTGTTTCAGTGTCTGTTCTCATTGGTCGTGTTCTGTTACTCCTCGACTCTGCTACTGTGTTTTGGTAAAGATCATTTATAATATGATCTTTTTATATCTGCTGCTTTTAATTGTCTAGTATTTGTAGACGTTCTCTGCTCCATATTCATCTTTACGACTGATGAATTTATTTTTAATTTTAATATGCACTTGCAATATTTACTTGTCTTTATTTTATTATATTTTGAACTCCCCTCGTAGATGTCCGACTGAGACATTCGTTGCACAATCAGTTCGGTTCAGTCGATCGTGTTTTACATGTCACTTTCACATTCGTCTATTCAACATGGCGATTAATGTCAATCAAATTCCATGCACTTTTGTTTTAAGTAACAGTTTACTGGATTTATTAAACAAATTGATGGATTAAAACTGGAAAATTGTGAAAACTTGACAGGTAATTTATAAGAAATACAAAAACATTTGCCATCTTTGACAAGATTACAAATTGACGTAATTTATGAAATATTTTTTTAAATTAAACGCTTTGTATTTTGTATCATTAAAATCTAGAACAAAAACTGGTTTTATTGATGTATAAAACTTGTCTTACAATTAAGTTTTAGTCTCGTATTTTGCAATTGAAATTCTAGGTTATGACATTTTCTTTTGAACTTTATTATTTCTTTCTAAATATCATTTCCCTTGATATTTTCTTTTGAAATGTATTCTTTTAGTCTTCCTATACCCTTTAATATAATTTTACACTTTTGAAATCGTTTTATTTGGTCTGAACTTTAACTGAAATTTTGACATTTGATCCCTTTCTTTATTTTCCCCATAATTTAAGTTTATTGAAATGTTCTTGACCTATTCTTGTTTACATTGTACTATTTAAATCTCTGCAATTATTTGCTAACTAGTTTCCTAAATCGTTTGCTGTTATATTGTTACCAATTTTTATACATGATAACCGTTTTACTTTAGCATGTTCTTTTTGATATTCTACCCCCTTAATCTTTATCAATTCAACTATAACTTTTTTTATCTGTTAAATTCGTTGTCTTCTTTCAGAATTTTATAAATTTTACCCTATTAATATTATTTATTTTCTGTTTTAACCTTGACTTTTTATACATGGTACTTTAAATTCAAATTTAAATATTTCAATCCTGTTCCTCACAATTAGCTTTAATTCATGTTTAATTTATATTCTAATATGATTTTTTTAATTTCTAGCTACTCTTAATTTGATATGAAGATGTGCTTTGACTATGCCATACAAGATTTTCCCTGCTCGCGTTACTATTTCATATACCCTAAATCTCATATCTGGTTACCAATATTTTTACTTAAATATTAATTCTTTTATCCTATATTGTTACACTCTAACTTTATTGCATTACAATATATATATATATATATATATATATATATATATATATATATATATTGTAATGATATTATTCATTATTTTAATTTTTATTAATTTGTTTTGATATGAATTTAATTAAATTTTTAAATGAAATAGTTTTGTTTTTAATTATGTATTTTATTTTTTAAATTCTCTCTGCAATTATTAACATTGTTAAATTACAAGTTTTATTGAACTTTTTAAACTAAACAAATATGTCAAACATTAATACTTTTTGAACAAAAATTTCAATGCAAATCTCTATTATTACTAGTGTTCAGAAATGTGGAGTTTTCCAAAATAAAAAATTACCCATATTACTTATTTTATATATTATATACACCCAACTACTAACTCATCAAATATCAACATTAAACCTTATCAAATAATCAAACATATGTACAAAATTCAATTAAAACACATTAATCATTGTTTTTATTTTTAAACAGTTTTGTTTTAAATATCTTCTATCACTTTTAAGCATCCTGCTGAAAAAACTCTCCTTTCTCCTTTTGGGCGTGTTCTGTTACTCCACGGCTCCGCTACTGTATTATTGATATAGATCGTTTATAGTTTGATCTATTTATATCTGCTACTTTTTATTGTCTTGTATTTGTAGTCATTTTTTGCGCCATATTCATCCTTTTTAACTGATGAAACTTTTATTTTTAAATAGGCACTTGCAATATATACTTGTCTTTGTTCTATTTTATTATGAACTCTCCTTGCATATTCCCGTTTTCGTTCGGGTTTGAAATGTCACTTTAACTTTAGTTTTTCAACATGGCGATTTATGCCAATAAATTTTGATGTCTTACAATTCAGTTTTAGTCTTGTATTTTGCAATTGAAATTCTATGTTATGATATTTTCTTTTGAACTTGCATATTTTTCTCTAACATGACTTTCCTCCATATTTTCCTCATGAAATGTATTCTTTGAGCCTTCCTGTACCTTGTAATATACTTTAACAGTTTTGAAGTCTTTTTTATTTAGTTCTGAAATGAAATTTAATCTGTAATACCTTTCTTTATTTTTCCCAAGATTTAAGTTTATTGAACTGTTCTTGACCTATTCTTGTTTACATTATACTATTTGAATCTCTGCAAGTATTTCTATTAGGAAACTAGTTCCTAATATGTACTTTTTGATGTTCTACCCCTTAATCTTTATCAATTCAACTATAACTCTTTTTATCTGTTTAATTTGTTGTCTACTTTAAGAATTTTATATATTTTTCCCCATTTATGTGATTGATTTTCTGTTTTGACCCTTGACTTTTAATACATGTTACCTTACTTTCAAATTTAGATATTTCAATTCTGATTATCAAAATTAGCTTTAATTCCTGTTTAATTTGTATTCTAACATAATTTTGTATTTTAGCTACCATGAATTTGATATGAAGATGTGTATTGACTATGCCATGGAAACTTTTCACTGATTTACCTGATGTTATTGAATGTTGGACATAATGATCATCGTTTTGGACTTTAGCACTCAATTGTAAGTATGCCTTATATTTTCGCTCTATATCTATGATATTTAGGGTTTTTACAATACATTTATTTATATACCTACTCAAAATGTTTCCCCTTGTGAACAAACATGCTCGCTCTGCTATATCAAATACCCTAAATTTCATGTCTGGTTATACAATATTGGTAGTTAAATTTTGATTCTTGGAACCTATATTATTACAGTCAAACTTTATTTCATTACAATATATATAATTGAATTGTCTTATGGAAATCCAAAGAAACTACTTTTATTTTTTTCTTACTGGCAGTCAGTTAGAACTAAATATACTTGGGACTGTCAATCGCCCAGAAAAACTTCCAAAACATACTAAGTATGACCAATAGCCAGACCACTAAACGACCATATTGTTACAACATTGAATTTTACACAACTAGAAAAGCAATATGTCTCCAAATTATTCATTCCCTGAACAAACATTCTAAACTAGACGATTTCCAGCACGTACGATTGTTGCTCAAAAATGTACGGTCATTTTCTATAAGGAAAGTGTTATTCCAGTAACATTCGAGAGTGAATGCCATCGGATTTAAATGCGGACATACTGCAAAACATCAGTTAAGTATATAACAAAGTAGTGGAACAGCGGATATTGTCTAAGAATAGTAGTTTGAAAAATTTATTTAAAAGTTTTTGACTAAATACACATTTTTGAAAAAATATATTTACCAACTTCCAACTAAAACTAAAATAATTGAATATAATTAACAGCCCCAATATTACAGAATGACATTTGGTAGGTAGCGGTTATAGGAGCAAAACGAACTGACACTCGTGATTTAATAAGCCACAAATATTCTTAATTCAATTAATTGTTTGCTATACTAAACACCCTTTGTATAATCGCTATTTACAGGTATACAAATAAAATGATCTTGGTACTCGTTAATTGAAGTAGCGGAAAATATGGTTAATAAAATTAATTACCCTACACTTACTATACTACTTATAGGCTTGGGAAGTACCTAAAAAACATTCAAATTCGCGATGAGCACTGCCTACAGATCCCGCACTATTACCTCAGAATTAAAATATTTATGAGGAAATTCGATGGTATTTCTGATAATAATATTGGAATTTTTGCCGTTTTTCTGAAAAAATTCATTTTACAAGTCACTGAAAAATATATGAGACCACCGGAGGATCTTGTTTTAAAAACTATACCAATCGATAAGGAGTTCTGGGCAAATCGACCAATATATATTACTCTAGGGAAGTATTTTCAATTGCAAAAAAATTCCACAGGTGTTTGATTAGCTCGAAGAATGTATATAGCATAACACATAAAAACTGTGGTTACCAAATTTTAATTCCTTAAATTAAAATTGTTTAAAGTTGCAAAAACAGCAATTTTAGCAGTTTTTGTAACTTTTCAGCAACTGAATGAAAATATCTAGTGTCGAAGGTAAGTTTGCTTAATACATAATTTCAATAGCGACTTAATAATAGGTTCATATAGACTATTGGATAATTAGTTATTGAGTTATTTGGAAAAAAAAACTGTAACAAATAAGCAATTTTCAATAGTCCATAGCTATAATATTCGTTGAAATTTTGAAACTAGGCAGAATCTATCATTTTTACGAGGTAAATAAGTGGTAAGTACCTTAAGTTTACATCTCAGCAGGTTTTCTTGCAAATCTGATTTATTTTCCAGGGCTTTTGATTTTACTTTAAGTATACAATGCTCCCATTTTGCGCTAAATTAATATTTTATCCAACTGACAGTAACATATTACTTATTAGATCTTTCAGTACCATCCCTCATAAATTAACTTTTATTTGGTTTTGTTTTATTGTATGTAAAATCAGTTTGAAAGCCTGCCTATTCGGAATTAAATAAAATGTACCAGTGGGAGAAGTACCTTCCCCTCATTTTACTACTGTGTCCGAACTGACGGTCATTTCTCATATCAGTTTGATTCTTTCCTTAATATAACTTTCAAAACTATCTATTGATAGCCCAGTGACAGAAACGGTGGCATATTATAATAAGTCTATTGAAATGTTTTTTTTTGGCTTAGCGTGCATTTGTCAGAGGACGTAACTTTATTTTTTAGATATCAAGGTGGGATTGTGTTAAATTAAACTCATTTTACAAAAAATGACATCGGCCATTTTTATAGATGGAATTTTAATAAATAATAATTTTCATTACAAACTTTTTAAATTTATTTATTAGTTAACTAACTTCTTAGTTCATAACTATACATTAATATTAATGATTTGTCATAATTGTATTGTTGACTTCTATTATTTATTTTCTGACTCATTATTTCCATTCTAAAGTTTTTCATTTTAAAATTGTCGAATGAATTAATTGTGATACTGCGATCGACTTTGTTTCAAAACTGTGACAATTAAAGTCAGCAAAACAATTATGAAGGTAAATCATATCCCAAGGGAATTTTTTTATACATTTATTGAATAACATTAAACAGAAATTATTGATTCAGCATTTTTCAATATACCCTCCTGCGTGATCTACACACTTTTTCATCAAGAGTTGGGAGTTTCAGTATTCTCTGTTCGCAGAATGCTTGAGGGAGAGTTGCAAGCCAACTGCGCATGTGCTCCTCGACTTCTTCATTTATTCCAAATCGTTTTCCTCCGGTGATTCTTTCAGAGGCACAGACAAAAAATAGTTACAATGGACAAGTCAGGGCTATACGGAGGGGGTAGTCATTTCTTGCAGTGCATTCCTTGTTTCTTTGTTTCCAATACGCGGCTTTTACCAACCGCAACAACTGGCAGTTGTAATACACATTTATTGTACCTTGGGCATGTAGAAAATCGATCAGTAAATTTCCTTAGTGTCAAAAACAATCGTGCCAAGAACTTTTTCAGATGAGAGGCGAGTTTTGCCTTTAAGTCTTTTTTCGCCACTTTAGACCATGAGCTTCCAAAAGGCCTTCTCTTCTCGCTGAAATGTATTTAGAAGTATTTCTCCTGTCTCACATTCTCTTGGTTTAAAGTCAACAACCTCGCAACCCATCGAGCACTAATTTTTCTGAAACTAAGTTGATCAATGATAATTAATTGAACACTAGCTGACACCCAATTCTGAAGAAATTCTCCCAGGGTTAATCGGCGGGCACGTTCAGTAAGCTGCCAAACACTATTGGCATTGTCAGCTGTAAAGGTTTTCCTTGTGCGTTAATCATGGTTATCGTTCTCGTACACCCTTAAATTTTCTCACCCACATATACACACGATTCTGAGACTATCCCCAAATTGTGCCTTCAATTGAGATAGAATTTCTGCGGCTTTACCGCTTTTACTGGTTAAATCTATTGCACAACAAACGAATGTACCTCTAGCTTAGTCATGGCTGTACTGATAGAAAAACGCGCCTTTTTCCAATTTTTCGCGAATAAATTTTTCAACTGTTGCTGAGAAGTTACAAAAAACCCCTAAATTATGGTTTTTGCTATTTTAAACACCTAGTATAATTAACTAACAAGTAAAAATGTGTTAATAAAACTTTTTTTGTCTTATGCGGTGTACCTTCTCCAAGAAACACCACTCAAGCACCTGTGGCATTTTTTGCAAAAATGGTATTAAAATAATGCTAAGTTCCCTACACTTTTTAATGATTCCCATGAATACATATGTACATTTACAAACTTCATCATTATACCAATACTTTTATCAAATTCGAAATTTTATCAATCCGGATACACACTCAATTAAACAAAACAATCATTCAAGTCGGTACACAACATGAGAAGAAATCAGGTAACATACACACCAATAAAAAAAACGCCGAATTAATAACATACTCCTTTCTGGACGTCGGTTAATAACGACGATTCCTTTTTGGTGTAAATCAATATTTTTTGAAGCTCAAGAAGTTGTTAGCAATTTAATATAAATTTTATATTATTACTAACACAATTAACTTTTTAAAAAAACTTTTTATTTGAATTACAAAATTAAAACTTGAAAATAACAAAATTGAATAAAATATAACTTAATGAATTTAAAACACTTAATGACGCTCGCTGTCGTCGCATGTGAATTTATAATCTTGGTTTTGCAAGCTAAGCATCAGCAGATTACACGTGCGAGGAAGCGAAGCGTTGTCCGTGGGAATTGCTATATCGTGAAATATGAGATGTAATACGATATTTATGAGAAATGATTATTATATTGTTGCTATGATGTAAATATTCTAAGTGTGGTTTATGACGGATATAACAACTCCCCTTACCAACAAAAAGTTGCTGTGTTACAGGAACTTTTTTTGTATAAAATAAGTACAAAAGCAAATCAGGAATAAAATATTATGCTAATACAAATTTCCAAAGGAATATAAAACATAAGGTAATTAAAATATTAAAAACAATAATCTAAAGATAATAATAAATTTTCATACACATTATTAAATAAAATATATTGATTAAAAATATGAAATATGAAATAATAAAAATGGTAAAAAAAAAGAAAACGTAATGATCAAAATTTACAAAATTATTTATTTGCTTGAAGTTCTATATCTTCGGCAGTTTTCTCCTCTAGAATAGGTCTTAACTTTGGTAAAAGTCTAGACAGTCTACTTTGTGATGACTTCGTAGGGTTTTCGTCCTTTTGGGCTGTGTGACCACTGGTCCAAAACGTTTTGAGCACGAAGGCAGCGATAATAATAATTATGGAAATTATGGTGGCATATGTAAACCACGAAATATTTTTGTTGACGAATGGTTGGTTAATTAGTTCGTCCAACTCTTTTGAATATTCGTTCAACTTATGATTGGCGATGTTTAATTCGTCCACATTTAAGTCGTTGAGCTTTAATGGTTTCAGCTCTGGGACTCGGATTTTCTCTGAAATCGTGTCACAACAATTGAAGGGGATGACAACTGGCTGGTAATTGTCTATTATGTTAGTGGGTTTGAATGCTTCTGCTTGGACTTTAGTTATTCCAACAAAAGCACTGCATTCGCTCTGTAATTTTAACAAGGAATTGTTCGTAACTGTTAAAGTCTTTGCACTAATATTTGGGCAACTGATTGTGATGCGGAGGGGTTCCGCAACCATGACTAACCATACGTTGGTTTCTAACTTTTGAACATGGTAGCCTTGGGCGAGTATCACTGCACTTTTACAATTATCTGGTACGGTTTTAAAGTTTTTGAGGAGTTGGGCTTCACACAAGGCACTCGAGTCTATTGGGTACGCATAAAGTTCTGAACACAATTTCTTCCGGATCGTTAATGGTTTGCACTCACTTAAGTCTTTAATGGGGATATACAACAAAGAATCATCGTTTTTGGCAATATAATTTTGGGTAAATGACAGTACATGATGCAAGCCAGTTCTATCATCGTAGACGGGAATAGGATATAGACGGAAAGCAGTAAATGATTGTTGTTCGATTAAAGGTATTCTTAATATAAAAACAAGGTCTGAATCTGTTTGAAAAGCTTCCAATTCAGTGATTTCTAAATATCGCGCAATACTCGAGTATTTAACAGGTAGAGGCAAATTATTCTTTACGAGGTTTTGCGATATTTCCTGTAGGGCGGTTATGAACTGTTCGGGGGTTAAAATAGAAGTGTGAATAATTTTTAAACGGGCGAATGTAATTGAGTTTAACACGTCGTTTAAGCTATCTTCTAAGAATAAGTAGTTTTCCATAAGTCTTTCAGACATTTCTAAAAATGAAAGTTTGGCTTCCACGTAGGTCATTTTATCGCTTAGTTTACGTATAGTATTTTCAATTTTCCGAATATTTTCATTGAACGCTTTTTCGTCAAGTTGGATCTGTTGTATAGTATTGTTAAAGTTTTTTATCAATGAAGTTGTTACGCTAATTTGATTTTTCAAAAGATTTTCAACTTGAAGTTGTCCCTGATTTAATCTGTTGATACTGTTTGTGAAATATTCCCCATCAGCGGCATCTAGATTGCCAGTTATTGCTTTGAAGATTGTACCAGCACCATCTATTAATCCGCGTTTATATCTCCTGGTATCCATATGAATTTCACTAAATTTGTTTTTTATGGATTTCGAAATTTGGTTAAGTAGATTTAAGTGAGTTTGGACGTCGGCACGGAATAGGTTCATTGAGTTGAGGTTGTAAGAAATAGATCTTGTTAATGTGTCAAGGAGTCTGTTATTAGTAGTGAAGACTTGTTCAAGAGCTGAAAGGTTTTTATGAACTAAAAGTGTCCATTTGTAATTTGAAACGTCAATTCGTGCTTCCTCGTGATAGTAAATTCCTATTGTGTTATTTATGGTTTTTATTTCGAACTGGGATGCTGCTGATCCGAACAGCAGGATGACCCTGTAAACAAATTAGTCTTCTATGAATGGTTTCATGCGATCAAAGTTTACTTTCGTATTTTGGTTAGTTCGGGGGTTTAATAGTGTTGCTGAATTTTTATGGATTTCTAGTATTTCGAAAGGTCCGTTAAACTTGTTCTGTAGTTTGTCTTTAAATTGAGATTCTCTTATGTAAACTTTATCACCTACTTGGTAATTAGGAGGGTTTCCCGAAACATGTTTGTCAAATCGGACTTTGGCTTTTTGTTTCTGTTGTTCTGTCCTTTCGCGGGCGATCTTATAGTAATGGGAAATTCTATTATTGAGGTCTCTAATATATTTTGTAATCAGGTCTTTTTCATTGTATAAAGTTTCTGGGGGTCTGCTGGAAGTATGGCCGAAGATAAGTTCATAGGGTGTGAACCCATGAGTCTTATTGGCAGAATTGTTATATGCGATTACCGCATAGGGTAAAATGTTAAAGGGGTGTTCATCGGGATGTTCTGCTTTATGAATTCGTATCATATCTAGAAGAGTAGAGTGAAACCGTTCCAATGATCCATTGGATTGCGGGTGTCCAACACTTGAATATGAAAGTTTAATATCGAAGAGTTTACACAGATCTTTAAGTAGGGCGTTATCGAATTCGCGACCATAGTCGCAGTGTATTCTAATGGGTGTTCCGAAATGTTGGAAAAATAAGAGGAGAGTATTGACTACTGTTTTAGCAGACTTGTCGGTGATTGGGTATGCTTGGGAAAATTTGGTTAACTCGTCTCGTATGGTTAGGGCATAGTTTTTGTTCGGGACTTCGAGGATGTCAATGTTAAGTCTTTCGAATGGAGTTCTTGGAGTTTCGGTAATTACCAGAGGGCTATCAAGGTTTTTGCGAAATGTTTTAGCTGTTTGACATATTCGACAGTTCTTAATATAATTGTCAACATCTTTTGTAAGACCCTGCCGATTATATTTTTCCCTAATTCGCCTAATTGTTTCATTAATACCCCTATGTATGTTGGTTTTTCCGTTATGAAACTGTTCAAGAATTATCGGCACTTGATCTTTTTCGATAGTTTGAGTTATGTTTTGACAAACTTTCCATTTTACGTTTAATTCTGCAAAGATAAACGAAAGCATTTCTAAAATAGGTAATTCCAAGTTGTTCTCGACGCAACAGAGGTCTAATTCGGTCAGTACATTTTTGCTTTTAAATATTGAAGCAAATAGAATCTCATTTACGGTTTCAGGATTAGATGGTAAGGGTATAATATAATACCGTCTTTTTCTAACACTTTTACTGGAGAATACGTTAATTTTATATCGTTCGAAGTCGGCATTTTCTTCGAAGATATCTTCCAAGATTTGGTGGTGAAAGTCTTTAAGATTGTCGGTTTGAAAGAAAACTAGAATGTTTTTATTTTCTCTGTCAAGAAGTTGGCAGTTAGAGTATTGTATCTTACTGTAGTCAATGAGTGAAACTGTTTTGTAACGTTCTACGAACGTTCGAAATTCGGTAAATATTAGGTCATCGTCGTTATTCATTTCAGGTTCGTCTGAGTCGGTGTCATCGTTTTCGTTAAGGGGGTTTATTGGAAAGTATTGAAGATTGTTGGTTGATTGGAAATGGATGCATTCATTGAAGTGAGTTATTTTAATGCGCGAAAGGGCGTCGGCATTTTTGTTGACTTTACCTGGCTTGTATATGATTTCGTAATCATATTCCTCAAGTTTGAGGCGCCATCTCGCGAGTCGACTACCCGGATCTTTGATAGAAAAGAGCCACGTTAACGGGCGGTGATCGGTCAGGAGTTTAAACTTGCGGCCAAAAATTATTGGACGAAAGTGTTTGACAGCCCAGACGATGGCCAGAAGTTCGCGCTCTATGGTTGAGTATCTGGTCTCTGCTTTGCAGAGAGTTCTAGAGGCATATCCAATGGGCAGGTCTTTGCCTATTGGTCCCTGGGAAAGTACAGCGCCGATTGCGAAAGCACTAGCGTCTGTAGTTAGAAGAAAAGGTTCGTTGAAGTCGGGATAGATCAAGATCGGAGTGGACGTGAGAGCTTGTTTTAATTTGTTAAAGGAGTCAACACAGTTTGAATTAAAATGAAATGAAACGTCTTTTTCGAGCAACTTTGTAAGAGGTTTGGATATTTTGGCAAAGTTTGGTATAAATCGACGGTAGTACCCAGCTAGACCAAGAAAAGATTTAATATCTTTCTGGTTCTGCGGTTGGGGGAAGTTAAGTATACATTCGACTTTGGACGGGTTCGGTTTTACTCCGTCCTTTGTAATGAGGTGTCCTAAATATGCGACCTCCTTACGGAGAAATTCGCATTTATCAGGCTGAATCTTAAGATTTGCCTTCCTAAGTCGTTTGAATACTTCAGTCAGTCGGGCCAAATGTTCGTGTATAGTTGGTGAGTAGACGATTATATCGTCCATATAGACCAAGCATCTCTCGTTCTGGATTCCGATGAGAATGTTGTCCATCACCCTTTGAAAGGTGGAGGGAGCATTCTTCAAACCGAAAGGCATGCGAACGAATTCAAAATGACCGTTCTCTACAGTGAAAGCGGTTTTTTGAATGTCCTTCGATTCAATTTCGATCTGGTGAAAGCCAGAAGCAAGATCTAGTGTAGTAAAGTATTGGCATTTGCCAAGTTGGTCCAGTAAGTCCGATATGTTAGGTAAGGGATACTTATCGTCTACTGTGAGGTCATTAAGTTTTCTGTAGTCCACGACTACGCGCCACTTTTGTTTGCCGGATGCGTCTTGTTTTTTTGGGACAACCCACACAGGGGAAGACCAAGGGGAATTTGAAGGGCGAATGATACCTTGTTCTAACATTTTTGAGACTTGGGTTCGAACTTCTTCCTTATGGATTTGGGGATAGCGATAAGACTTGGTGAATACGGGTTTCGAGTTATTTGTATCAATAGAATGTTTTATTTCGTTAGTGAAGCTAAGATTGTCTCCTTCTAAATAGAATATGTCCGAGAAATCAATGCAAAGTTGTTGGATTAATTCTGCCTCCTCCTCGTTGAGATGTTCGAGTCGAAGTTGGTTGTGAATTTCTGTTAGTCTGTCTATATTAGGATTGTTTCCGAAAGAGATTTGTTCGCAGTGGTTAATGGAAAGATTCTGAATGGGTTCTAATTGGATTTTGTTGAAATTTATAATTTTTGGGCTAGCGTTTGCATTTAAAATAGAAGTGAAAAATTCACCCTTGTCATTAACCTGGACTAAAGCGTTTGGTAATCTTACATTTTCTATTACGGTGGAAGTTAGAATGGCTTCTGTATTTCATAAATCGCATTTAAGTTTAAAAATGCGTTCTGTCCGCGGTTCGATACTGATGATATTAGGAACTGTTTGGTCGTTTATATGTGGTTGGATGTCGGTTGATAATGTATCTTCAGTAACTTTCATGAGCGGGATGGTTTTGAAATTTGTAACGAGAACTTTCTTATTAAAGTCTATTACACAATTGTAATGCTCCAGGAAATCGGAGCCTAATAGGCCATCGAATTCGATGTCTAGATCGCATATGTAGACTTTGTGTGGATCTGTTAGATTGAACGGGACTAAAGTGGATTCGTTTATGAGAATTTTTTGGTTAGTGATACCTTGTATCACAACGTTTTCAGGAGATCGGTTGGGAAATTTTTCACAAGTTTTGGGCTTGAAGATTGATAAGCCTGCTCCTGTATCGATTAACAATTTGTAAGTGTTAGAAGCGTCATTGATGTAAAAGAGGTTCTTTGAGTTAACTGAAAGTGCGGGGCTTATAGGAAAGCGTTTTCCGGGAAGTTGAGGTTTGGATTGAAGCTGTCTTTGAAAGTCATTGTCTCGAATTGGGACTGAAGATTGAGGATTTGAGTGTCCGGTGGTTTGTCTACGGTGAGAGCCGTTTGAAAATTTCGCTGAGAATTATCGGGTATATCAGAGCAGAATTCAGGATAAACATGTTCATAAGTGTCGTAATTTTCATAATTGTGAACCTGAGAGTAATATAAATCGTTACTTTGTGGTTCAGTATCCAAATGTGAGTATTCATCTTGTTGAGGGTAATCAGAGTCATAGAAATTGCTTGACTGATCATTAGTGTAATTGGGAGTGTTATAGAAATCTGACTGGTTAAAGTGATGGGCCCTTTGTTGCTGATTTCTGAAAAAGTTTGGATTGGGTCGAAAACTGTTAGGACTTTGATTTTGTCCGCTAGTTGAGGGTCGATTTTGTTGGAATTGTTGTCTATTCTGGTCAAAGTTGGGTCGCATTTGGTTTGTGGGTTGAGAAAATTGATTAGGTCGAAATTGTTGGAAATTATTATTGTTAAAATTCGAGTTTGGCTGTTGTTGCCTTTGTCTAGTTAAGCATTCGTTAAACGAATGCCCTGTTCGTTTGCAAAACGAGCATTGCTTTATGAAAGTTGTAGCGTTTGGTCGTTTTTGTTGTTGTAGGTTACGTGTAACTAGAAACTTTTGATTTTCTAAGTGACACAGTTGTATCTCCCGTTTTATTCTAGAAACAGCAGTTATAATGTCGTCAGGGTTGCTAGCACGTATAATTTGCCCTATTTTCGGCTCAAGACCTGTTAAAAGGCTGTTCAGAGCCATAGAGTCAATGAGAGAAATTTGTGCGTCTTTTTCTTTTGTAGTTATGTTTTGTTTATTGACGGCCGCGTGCATTTTGGCTTCGTGTGTTTGAAGGCGGGCCGCGAAAGTTAATGGGGACTCATTGGGAAGTTGCCGCATTCTCTGAAGATCTTGAATTAATGCAGACAAATCGCGTGAATCACCGAAGTGTGTTTCAAGGAGCGTTTTGATGTCGTCCCAAGTTGATGGGTTTCGGGAATTTACAAGTTCGGCGGCACGGCCTCTCAACTTGTTTTTTATATGAAGGATTAATAAGGCTATTTGATTAGAAACAGCCATGTTGTGTGCTGTTGTGCAAGAGCTAATAAAAGTGTTAAGGAAAATGGGATTCCCGTCGTATTCAGGAATAATCGCAAATATCTCTGAAATTTTGTAAGGTTCTACCGTTGGGGTTGTGGCACCTTGTCTAGTCGTTGCCATTTTGTATGTAGAATACGGTTATTGCACAATATTAGAAAATAGAAAAACAAAAAAAATAGCAATAGTAGAATGAAAATTCTACTATCAGATTAAAGTATATAAAATGTTACCAAAAAGGGATAATAATAATTTGTTGTGATAAATTTTTTAAAACCTTGTTAGTATATTGCGAAATATTTTATCGGTATATAGTATAGGGAATGATAAATTAGTTAAAAAGGAAATCAAAATCAATAAATCAGTACAAAAATAAATAAATATGTTAAAATAAATTGTCGTTGATGATAGAAATGTTCAATCAATAATAAAAAAATAAAAATAGTGATTAAGTGTAAATTAAACGTGATTCTTACAGTATAAATCTCGGCATGGACTGTTCTGTGAGGACCGCACTGGTTAGTCTGGCTTGTTCCTGGTGCTGATTTACTCGCAGTTGTGTCTCCAGCTGAAGGTCGTTGTTCCACAAAGGTTTAGAAACCACCACGACGAGTGAGAATTCTTCGTGTTCTTGCCGTGTTGGAACAATCCTACTGACTGCGCCAATTTTTATATTATTACTAACACAATTAACTTTTTAAAAAAACTTTTTATTTGAATTACAAAATTAAAACTTGAAAATAACAAAATTGAATAAAATATAACTTAATGAATTTAAAACACTTAATGACGCTCGCTGTCGTCGCATGTGAATTTATAATCTTGGTTTTGCAAGCTAAGCATCAGCAGATTACACGTGCGAGGAAGCGAAGCGTTGTCCGTGGGAATTGCTATATCGTGAAATATGAGATGTAATACGATATTTATGAGAAATGATTATTATATTGTTGCTATGATGTAAATATTCTAAGTGTGGTTTATGACGGATATAACATAAATTTTATTTAAAAGTGTTTCCGATAAATCTGATCAAATCTTAAATAAAATGCTACAGGAACGAGAATAAAAAGAGACTCGGATTCGAGAGGAAATTTGACAAAGGTTAGTAACCACTTTTGATGAGAAATTAAAAATCGGAAAATGAACAATATAATTTAATTTCAGAATTATTTTCCAAATTAGAGGAAGAACAGTAGGCTGAAGAATTAAAAGGGTGTGATGACTGACAAATACAATGCGACCAATTTAAACAATTTATTAAACAATTTAATTTAATATGTCATAGTCATGAACATAATATGAAATAATACACACCGGTAAGAGATAGTTAAATTGAGTTTCTTTCATAACTTTCATGGATTGTCTCGAAAATAAGGTCAAATAAATATGACACTAATTCGATGCAAAGCAAAGTACAATGTGAAGTTAGCAATGCTTCCTTTATAAAACCACCCACCTTCGACAGTAGATAGTAATTCACCTGTTCCTTTGTACAAACGACAATTTTTAGCAGTGACCACAGCCAATGGATGGGTTAACCAAGAAATATTATATGTAATTTTTTAAGAGCATTACAACTTCTCCAGAGCATACCAGTGGATTAAAAGAGTAACTTCGAAAAGATCATTGCAGGCCTAGAAAAAAGCCAATCACTGAGTCAAGTACATCAGGTGTAACTGAATGAAAAATCACAAAAACTTGGTATACAACAAGTTGAAGCAGACACTATCCTTAACAGAATTAGCGTACCCATACCCACAGAACGTTAAAGATAAAAAAATTCTATAAATGATATTAGAGATGTCGAAGTCCAACGAAATGTCAGACTTAGTGGTATATTGAAACTCACCGACTTGCTTTGGAAGTAGAAGTTTCCGTCTGTCAGGAAGAAACTGAGTCGTTCCTCCAAGAAGTTTTTTCCGGAATAAATAAAATATTTTAGATAAGGCAGGAACAAAGACCTAAAAACGTAATGTATAGTGAAACTACCGGATAGATTACCCGTCAGGAGGTTGCCTAGCAACTATACTACCACCAGGAACAGTCAGAAAGTCAGTGTATGGGAGCCAACGCTAAATAATTCTACACCAGGTCCCATAACAGTATCGATCTGGGGATTTTGCAGAGAGATAGCAGCAACTTAGTCATCGAGGTCACCATCAATGGGCAAGACTTCTAAAACCATCGCTAGTGTTTCCATTGTTAGGACTAGAGTTTTGAGCCGATCTAGGCAACTAACAACAAAATCCACCTAAGCACAGTCACCTGTCAGTCCATGTCATTAGAAAGCGCGGCAGTAGCGGATACTGAGGATAATTTTATACTAGGTTTGGACTTAATTACTCAACATGGGTTCATGCTCAACACGACATATAAAGTCCTTCGGTTTCTAAATAATGAAACTGTATCTACACGGAACATCAACGATTTCCGTAAAGATTTTAGTCGAATACTCAATTAGAATTCCCGGTCGAGCAGAGCAAATTATTCATGGAAAGGTAGAAAGAAATCCTGGAAGATGCATTGGAGTGGTGGAGACCGGTCTGTTAGTTAATGCTTGCTTGGTTGTATCGAATCCCTTCATCAATGGATAATTCCCAGAAACAAACATAAACTACGAAGCTTCTTAGGATCGTACTCTAGGTGGTTTGAAAAATTTACAACCATTACCGCATCACAATATCGGCAGACCACAGAGCAGGAGACCTTTCCCCGGGATCAAGAATATAAACAGGTATTCAGGCGACTAAAAATTGCTTAATGCCTAGCCTTTTCTAGACAATATAGCAAGTTCGTCATAATCACCGATGCTAATAACACCGGATTGGAGGCTTATGATTTTAGTAGCCAGAAAGGAATTGCTATGTCAACACAGATGTTAATTATCAACAATATTCAGGCTGTAAACCACTTCTACAAATACCTTTATGTTCGTCTTTTAACCAGTACCGATCATGCCACTCTCAAGTGGTTGTTAGACATGAAAACCTCGGAACGGTAACATGATCTTGAAATTCGAATGATCCTGATTCTACATTATATATGTAATATCATTTTAAGATAGGATATTGTATATACACAAGAACCGAGTGGACGGATCTATACGCTAGCACCGACGTCTACAAAATATAACAAGTAATACGCTATTGTGACAAAAATATTTACATAAAACTATTATGTATTTACGTAAATGAAACTAATGACTTTCTATCTAGTGTTACAAAAAAAAAATTAGACGACCCTAGAGAAAAAGTAAATTAAAAATGTTTGGTGAACTGCGACCATCACGTTTCCTTAGACCCCTCATTCCTGCTGTATCTATCACAAGTTGTCACCTTCCTTGATAAACCCTTGAAAAACCTACTATTTGTTCTAGATTTAGTCATACATTAATCGTACCAAAATGTTTACTGCTTATAATATGTTTGATATCAAAATTCTATTCTGTTTCTCTATTTTTGTTACTTTTTCAGAGAAAATGAGACTAATTTGGAAGTTTATTGTCATTTATCTCATTGTTGCGGTAATAATTAAGTTATTCCATCATTATTAGGGTTCCGTATATACAATATACGGATACCCTTATAATATCACTCCAGATTTCTGCCTCTGTCACATCACAGTAATTTTCTCCTAAACTACTGGACGGAAAATGTTGATATTTGGCATCTGTGTATAGTTTGGTGACCCGAGGAGAAGAATACAAATTATTTTTTTTAATGTTTTTAAAATAATTAATTAAAAGATATTAATTAAAATATTTTAAAAAATTACCCCAAACTATAAGAGCTAATTTTTTTTTACCGAAAATTACGAAGAAATCCCTATTAATATTGGGGGCCAAATTATAGAATTAAACGGAAAATAAAAAAATATTTTTTTAAGGGATCATGCAATATATCAAATGAAAGGGCTCATTATGAGGAAAACATATATATTTTTCATATTTTTTAAATTAATAGTTTACAAGATATTAACATATAGATATAAAAAAATCTCATTTCTCCTGAAACCATACTACCTAAAATTTTGAAAATAATTAGGGGTACTGGTGCTCAGTTGAAATTTATAAGATAAATTATTAGAAAACTCAAGTAGTAATTTTAGGGACAAATTATACAATTAAGTGGAAAATAATAAATCAATTTTGAAACGCAGCATATCAGATAAAAGGCCCATTATGTGAATTACAAATATATCATATTGTAATATACTTCGTGGGTTCAATTTAAAATTATACAAACACTATTTACTTTCACTTTTCTAGAACTTTATTTACATTCAAACAGCTGATTCAAAAATACAATAACAATCCCATATAAGCTAGTCGTCGCGGTATCACTGCCTGGCGATCGTGGTGTGCTTCTTTTATATTACCAGCGTAGAATTAACACTGCCCCCCCTTTAATTCTGATCGTCCCTATCAGAAACATCCCCTCCATGGTAGGGAGCGAGTCGATCTAAGTGAACCACCTTCAATTTAGCCTTGGGGTTTCGACGGATCCGGTAGACGACATCATTCAGCCTCTTGACCACTTCGTATGGACCATCCCAGGCGGGTGTAAGCTTTGGGGATTTACCCTTGCTCCGTTGGGGGTTGTACAGCCAGACTTTGTCCCTCTCCTGGAACCCGGCTGAATTGGCCTTGAGGTCGTATCGCGTCTTCATCCGGTCACTGGTGGCCAACATCTGCGGGCTAAGTCGTGTATTGCCAGCATGTTATGTCGGAGCTGGTCGGCATAATCGTCGATGTCTTGGGGAGGTTCTTCGGGGGAGCCAAATGCCAAGTCGCATGGTAATCGCAGCTCCTTTCCGAATAAGACCCTGGCTGGGGTCAGGCCTGTACTATTATGTACAGCAGAGCGATATGACAACAGGAATAGGGGAATATGCTCATCCCAATCACGCTGGTTATTGCTGACGACCTTGGATAGGTGTTGTTCCAAGGTCCGGTTGAATCTTTTCACCATTCCGTCTGACTGTGGGTGTAATGGTGTTGTTCTCGTTTTCCTGATCCCCAACATCGTGCAGACCTTCTGGAATACATTCGATTCGAAGTTACGCCCCTGGTCTGAATGTAATTCCATCGGGACGCCAAACCGGCTGAATAGTTGTTCTACTAGCACCGTCGCTACCGTGGTTGCCTCTTGGTTGGGTATCGCATATGCCTCAGGCCATTTGCTGAAGTAATCCATTGCGACCAGAATGTATTTGTTCCCCCTTTCAGACTCGGGAAACGGACCGGCGACATCGATGGCGATTCTCTCAAATGGGACGCCCACATTGTACTGCTGTATTCTGCCCTTGGTCCGGGTCTTCGGGCCCTTACTGGCGGCACATGTGGCACATTTGCGGCACCAAGCTCTGACGTCTTCGAAGTAATTCACCCAGTAGTACCGCTGGCGAACTTTGTCTAGGGTTTTATTCATGCCCAGGTGGCCTCCGGTAATTCCATCATGTACTTCGGTCAGGATGGCTGGTACCTTTTTCTTCGGAACTACCAGTTGGGACTTGGTTTCTCGTCCATCAGCGCTTTCCCAAACTCGCTTGAGCATTCCATTGTCTACTCGTAGAGAATCCCACTGAGCCCATAACGATTTCAGCACGCCGGAGTATCTAGCTACCTCGTCCCATCGTGGCCTGGGTGCCCCTCTCATTTTGAGTGACAAGATTGGTTCGATGTCTGGATCAGCCATTTGGTCCTAAATGCACTGTTCCGTTGTCCAGTCTTCATTGGCCTGCGCTCGAATCTGCCTGATGGAGATACCCTCTCGCTGTTCCGTCTTCAGACAATGCTTGCATTCCGCTCTACAGGGTCTTCTGGATAGGGCATCGGCATTATTGTGCAACCGGCCGGCACGGTGTTCCACCTTGAAGTCGTATTGCTGTAATTTCTCCATCCATCTGGCCAGTTGTCCTTCCGGTGTCTTCATGTCCAGCAGCCATTTGAGTGCGGCATGATCTGTTCGGATTAAGAAATGGCGACCATACAGGTATTTATGGAAATGGTCCACAGCCCTTATTATTGCAAGAAGTTCTTTTCTGGTGACGCAATAATTTCTTTCTGGCTTCGAGAATCCACGGCTGTAGTACTCGATCACCCTCTCTTCACCATCTTGCACCTGGGATAGGACGGCCCCCAAACCTGTGTTGCTGGCGTCGGTGTCTAAGATGAACTTGCCGGACTGTGTAGAAAAGGCTAGGATTGGGCTGGAACATAGTGCTGCCTTCAGTCGCCTGAATGATGTTTCGCAATCCTGATTCCAATGGAAGGTCTCTTTATCAGTGGTCTGCCGATGTAGAGGGGCGGCGATGGTGGCAAATCCCTCAACAAAACGCCGGTAGTATGAACATAGGCCCAAGAAGCTTCGGAGTTCATGTTTGTCTCTTGGAACTGGCCAATCGCGGATGGCTTCTATCTTGTCTTCGTTGGTGCGGATTCCTGACTCGGACACTACGTGGCCCAAAAACTCTACTTCTTTTTGAAACAAGGAACACTTCTTCGGATTGAGTCTCAGGTTGGCGTTATTAATTCTGGAGAATACTTCGCCCAGGTTCTTCAGATGGTCGTCGAATGTCTGGCCCATGACTAGAATGTCGTCGAGGTATACTAAGCACGTCCTCCATGTTAACCCGCTCAGTACATACTCCATTAGCCTCTCAAATGTAGCGGGTGCATTACATAACCCAAAGGGCATGACCGTGAACTGAAACAGCCCTTTACTGGTGGAGAACGCTGTCTTCTCTCTGTCGTTTGCGTGCAGACCAACCTGCCAATATCCACTTTTTAGGTCTAGTGTGGAGAACCAACGGGAGCCTGCTAGTGTGGTCAAAGTGTCATCGATTCGGGGTAGTGGATAGCTGTCTTTCTTCGTGACGTCATTGAGCTTTCTGTAATCCACGCAAAATCGGGTGGTTCCATCCTTCTTTTTAACTAGCACGACGGGAGCAGACCATGGACTGATGTATGGCTCAATAACTCCATTTTGTAACATGGACTCGATGTTTTCCTCGACTGCCTGTTGTTGCCTCAATGGTAGTCGTCTAGGTGGTATTCTGATGGGCTGAGCCTTTCCGGTATCTATTCGATGCTGGATGATGTTGGTGCGACCGGTGGTTCCATTTTTACTGTTAAAAATTTGCCAGTGTTTTGTGATGAATTGCTTGGCTTTTTTCTGGTTCTCTGGTGTCAAGTGTGTTAAGTGGTCAGCAAACTGTTGTAGGAACTCTCTATCGGGCCCTGTCTCCTTCACCGACGTCTGGTACTCTTCTTCGCAATTGATGATGGTCTCTACTGGCTCGAAACAAGCTATCTCTTGACCATTGGTAATTCTGATGTCGTTGTTGGACAAATTCAGGACTCTGATTGGTATATCTCGTCCGGTTTTAACTATAGCCCGACCAACCAAGTAGTCATGAGCTGAGTGTACGGGCTCCACCATTCCAACGCAGCTCCCAGGATTGCTGTCTAGCTGCCCATGAATAATCTGTTCCGTTCGACCGGGAATTCTAGCTGAAGACTTTGCCACAATTTTTATGGGCGTGACTGATGTGTTGACGGGCCGTGTCAATACAAATTCCTCATTCAGGAACCGAAGAACATCATATCTCGGGTCGAACATAAATCCATGCTGGCTAATTAGGTCCATTCCCAGTATAAAATCGTCCTCAATATTCGCTACAAGGACCCTATGCCGGATCATGTTGTCCCCTATCTGTAGCACGACATCTGCCTCACCCTGTATTGACATGGACTCGCCGGTGACTGTTCTGAGCTGGATGTTATTGGTAACTGGCCGAATTTCTGATGCTCTCAAAACCCTGGACTTGGCAATGGACACAGCGGCGCCGGTATCGATGGTGATGGTAACTGCTCGCCCGTTGATGGTGCCTCTGATGACTAGGCTGCCGCTATCTCGGCAAAATCCCCGGATGGATAACGTTTTGGGGGCTGGTGGAGGGACAGTCAGCATTCGCCCCCCTATGCTGACTGACTGACGGTCCCTGGACATGTGGCTGTTCTGTTGGTAACCCCTGGTCGGTGATCGTTCAGGTGGCCTCACTCGACAATTACGTTGGAAGTGCCCTGTCCGTCCGCAGCCGTAACATGCCCCTCTGGTGCCAGTTCTTTGTGACCGGTCTAATAATTTGTTCAGACCAGCCAGCAGCGCTTGAAATTGTGACTCTGACTCTTCCTGGTTGAAGGAAACTGCTCGGACCCTCGGCTTGGACATGTTCATGACCGCCTCTACTTCCAAAGCCCGAAGTAGAGCTTCACTACTTTTCTTGACGCCACTCAGTCTTAAATTTCTTTGTACTTCCACATCTCTGATGCCGTTTATGAAACTCTGTGTGGCCAACTGGTCTTTCGTTTCCTCTGGCATGTCTGGGTAGGACAAGTGAACTAACCGTCTAATTTCTGCTTCGAATTCTTGGAGGCTTTCACCGGATTTTTGGGTTTTTCCACTCAGTTGGACTTGGTATACCTGGCTCAAGGATTGATTGTCGTAACGTTTGTCTAGGATAGCGATGATCTTGTCGAAATTGCCTTGTTCATCGACTGGAATGCTCTGGAGGAGTTCTAGGGCCGGACCTCTTAAGGAAATTACCAGAGATGTGGATTTTTCATGATTATCCCATCCATTAGCTGTAGCCACGGCCTCAAATTGCCGTTTATACATGGGCCAAGATGAACTGCCGTCGAATGTGGGTGGTTTACTAAAGGAACCTTTGGTACTCACGGTGTTCTGGTATTTTCCTCGCTGTAAGTCCTGTTGCATTTTTTTGATTTCTGTTTCTACCTTGTTTTGAATAGCACTGATTTCAAATTTCACCTGGCTCTGTATGGAATCGATGTCGTCTACTTTGGTTTCAAGGGCCTCCACATTATTTTTTAGGATCTTTATGTCGTCGTTTATCTCTTTTATATCTGATTCTACTATTTGCATTCTTTCATTAACTGTTTCGTTAACTTGCGATACTATTTGCATTAGTTGTTCAAATTGCATTTGTCTTTTTTCTTCAGTTTGATCTTGTTTTTGTTCAAATTTCGAGAATAATCCTTCCATTAAATTTTGTTGTTCGCTTTTCATTGTAGAAACTAGATTTTGTTGTTTTTCTTCCATCGTGGAAACAAGATTTTCTAATTCTACTTTACGTTTTTCATCGATATTAGTGACAAGATTTCCTAACTCAACTTTAAGTTTATCATCAAAAGATTTCACTAACCTTTGTTGAATTTCTTCTTGATGTTGTTTCTCCTTCTTGTCACGTTTTTCTAGAACCTGTGCTATTTTTTCGTCTAGTCCCTCCGTAACCTGTTTGATCATTTTTCTGGTAGTTTCGTCGGTTTTTTCCATACTTCGAGTTTCCATGAATCAAATTACGATTTTAACTGACTTAATCCTTCACTTCTAACACCAAATTGCAATATACTTCGTGGGTTCAATTAAAAATCATAAAACTAATATGCACTGTCACTTTTCTAGAACTTTATTTACATCCAAACAGCTGATTCAAAAATACAATAATAATCTCATATAAGCTAGTCGTCGCGGTATCCTGCCTGGCGATCGTGGCGTTCTTCTTTTATATCACCAGCGTAGAATTCTCCAGTAGAAATCAACATCGTTCCTTCCGCTGCCGAGCCTTTTCGAGAATCGTATTTTTTTATCTTGAAGCGTTTGTTGTCGTGCTGAAATGACACAGGGTCGGCTTTGGGTAAATTTCGTAACAATACTTTAAACGTAGCAAACAAGTGACAATTAATTAGATATTCCTGAAGTAAATGTCAATTATAAGAATGGCAAAAACATAGAACCAGAGAAAAGGAGTGCCCTTTTTTTTTGTTAAGCGAGAACGTAAGATTCGGGGCCAGATTCATAACCGGTTTAGATTTTTCCGGATTTGGAATACATCGTTATCGAGAATTACTTTGTTTATTTATAAATTCTTAATAAACATATAAACAAATTTCCAACGTTTCACCGACAATCATTCGAAGATTAAAGAGATTAAAAGTCCATGGCTTGCAGCTGTTACATATAATGTCGTCCGTTCATACAGGAAACCTCAAAACTTCACATTTAAAATTTGTCAGGATACACTAATATAAAGGGCATAAATTAATCAAATATTTATACTGAGTTATTTTCAAATACAAATAACTTTTATTTAAGCTTGCTTAGACTGCATATTTCGAATACAATGTCTTTTATATACATATTGACCTGGGTGACCGAGAGTCGTTTGTGAATTAGAAATAACAGCATGTTTGTTATCTAAACATATTTTTCTTTAGATGACTTCTATGATAAAATAATTTAATTTCTATTAATCATTAAGTTGTGTTAATAAGTTTGTAAGTGCATATAGAGCGTAAATTCAAACGTGATTTCATAAAGAATATTGTCAGAATTATGTTGTTGAAAAGTTCCACATCTTACACAAAAATATATTTTTTAGTTACTATTAAAGGTATAAATTAATTTACACGACATTGTTAAACAGTACGTTAGGTACCAAATCAGGAGTTTTTTTTAGAAATGCGTTTTCTATTTATTTTTCAAACTAAAAAAATATATTACTTTAAATATTATAAATTGAATAACAAACTTTTTTTGACATTTCGACACCTTAGTCTATATATATATACCTATAAGGGATAACATGGTTATCTAAAAAAAGGGTAAGTGATAGAGACACGATTAAATGGAGAAAAAGTGGCGCATTTTAGAGCCCATTCGACTACTTAAAGCAAAAATCTCATACCATTCTCAGGTTGTACGAGAGGCTTTTGCCTCTATTACTTTTATTTTACAGAATTTAGAAAATGTTAAAGGGAAAAAGTTGGCAGATGATATTTTTCGTCTACAGTGAGTTCGTTTAACTTCCTAATAATTGAGAGATTGAAATTGAACAATAGCCGTAGTCGTTTTCTGAATATTCGTGATAATCAGTAATTAGGTATTCGTTGAAATGATGTGTCCTTTCAGGAAGATGTGTGGGTTTGTCTGTATTACAGACGGTCGGAATTGATTTGGTTTCAATGAGGGTCTTTGGAAATTTGTCGGTCGAAATGGTGGACCTTGATGATTGGTATTATTTGGGGTTGGATTTGGCCTCGAAGATTGATTTGGCTCTACAAAATTTGGTCTAAAATTTTGGTTGTAAGATTGAGGGTTGTTTTGCTGCCGCAACCGACAATCTACGGCAATTTGCCCTAATCGTCCACAATTTAAACATTTCGGTGTTTGAATGTGTTTCCTAGCTTAAAAAGAAGGCTTAGTAAGACAACTGAAGTGCTCTTCTGATTCGGGAGTGTGCCTCCAGAAAGTCTTTAGGATTGCTGGCACGAATTATATGGCCTAGACGTGGTTCTAATCCTGTAAGAAGCGTGTTTTGAACCATGGTATCTACAAGTGTAGTCTGAGCATCTTTCTGCTCATTGCTTAGATTTGGTGATTTTTTAATCCAAAAATGCAGTTTCGCACTCAAAACCTGAAGCCTATTATAAAAGGTCAGACGGATCAAAGAAGACAGATCCCTAGAGTCTCCGAAATGTTGTGTTAGCAATTGCTTAATGTCAAGGTACGAAGCGGGGTTTCTGGAGTTGACTAACTGCGCCGCTTCGCCCTTTAGTTTATTTTTAATGTGGATCACCAATAGATATTTTTGATCCGGGGTTGACATGTTGTAAGCTCAATTACAAGCATGTATGAAGGTGGCCAAGGTCTCCCTCAAATTCGGAAATGATTGAAAATATTTCCGATAACCGTAATTTTTCGGTTTCATCGGAAACAACATTGTTTGTTGCTTGTGCCATTCCGATTTGTTATATTTAAAATATGTACACAAGTTGAAAAAGAAATAAAAGAATAAAAAAAACGAGGGATTGTATAAAAAGTATAAAAATTATTAAGCCAGTGTATGTAAATGGGGAATAAACGATATTTTGGAAAATAGAACGGTAAATAATTAAATAAAATGTAAGAGTAAATCAAAATAAATCAAATAAATATTTCAATACAAATAATCACATAATAAATCAATTCAAATAATATATCAAGATTATCAAATATATCAAAACAATGAAATAATTCAATTCTTTAAAACCTTAAGCGTTAGACGATTCACTACTACTCACATCAACAGGAACATTGGAAGATCCGTGTTCTCCTTGTTATCGCAGTTCGGACTTCTTCCTGGTTCTTTATTCCGTTTAGGGAAAAAATCGGCCGCTACCAGTTGGAATTAAGTAAGCTCGTGTTCTAGTAACGTGACGGATCCTACTGACTGCGCCAGTTTGTAATATCACACTTTTCAAAATTGAGTTTTTAAAAAAGATTTATTTAACTAGTACCAAAAATATAATGTTTAAAATATAAAATGAAAAATAACAAAATAAACTAACTACAGACAGATTGATAATGAATACAACATTATAGACCTGTTTTACAATTTATAACATATAATATGTGAAATAAGCATAGTCGACGCTCCAATTCCCACGGATGTTGACCGTGCCGTAATCTGACACTACACGTGTCGCTGAGTCAGCTGAGAATGTTGAATTATCGTTGCGATATAAGTTCGTTCTAAGTTCATAGCATAAACTTATATAACTTAAATATATATATATATATATTCCTAAAAATCTCGGCAGGCAGTTATCATCCAAGTCATGTTGTTTAAATAGTAGAATCGCTCACTCTCACACTTTTCAAGTTTTGACAATATTTTATATTTGATATTTTTACATTTTAGGTATTTTAGACATTATGAAAATTTTGGCTTTGTTGATATTTCTTTCATTTGCAGATTTTTTAATATTATTGACATTTTTAGCACGTATGAGCTCTTATTCATTAATGTCATTTGTTATGTGTTTATTTATCCTACATTAGTTTGGTTTCTACAATAATTTGTATTGCAACTTTGTACTTATAACTATTTCTAAAATATAAATTTTGATTCATCAAGTGCAGTTTTCTATTTTGCGTTTTCAGAGACAATTTTTTTAATTTCTCTTTTTGAGATTTTTAACACTCGATATTTGAATGAATTTATATGTTTTTATTTTTGGTGATTTGATTATTTTGCTAAATTGAGAAATTTTTAATATTTGATATTTTAGAAATTTTTGTTCTTAAAAATACCTGACCCACACCGGATTAATGAGTTTTCGAAAACTAACTATAGTCGTGTAAAGGATGTTTATATATAAATCATTAAAAATTGTGCGTTTTTTGCTAATCTTCTATTTTCGTTATTGTAACGAGAGTGTTTAATCACTAAACTTTCAACTTCAAAATTAGGTCTGTATCTTTTGCGTGAGGGTTGTTCAGTCAAACAGAAAAGGTCAATTTTATATATGTAAATAAATTAACTATCGTTTAATTTTGACTATTAATTCGTTAAAAAATGATTTTAGTGAGAACAGGAGGGGCTATATGTATTATCAGGATAACTTATTATTCTGATACACGGAGTATTTCCAAGAATATTATAGGTTTCTAATTCCTCAATTCTTGACGTTTTTAGAAATATTATCTTAAAAATTGGATTATAAGCTGGAATTTAGTATAATTTAAAAAACACAAATAACGAAAATTAGGCTGTGTTGAAACTCGGGAAAAAGTCTTGTAGTCATATTTGAGTTTATTCTGTAAGTAACTGCGTAGTTGTAAATCGCAACGTACTACAATACCAAATATTAGCTTGTCGGGATACCCACGTGATAGTAGCGTTTTGCAGGTCTATAAACTTTGATGGTAAATATTACCCTAATTTAACTTTCGTATTGTAGTTCAACGTCGACTTTTTCAACTTTAGAGTAAAACATTTATCCAATAATTTCCCCGAAGAAAACGATGCCATCTGGGAACACGTTGAGGGCCTCCACGAAACTTAACTAGACGTACGATGTAAGCAAATTCAAACACAATTGTCTAATTTGCCAAATTCAATTTAGGGACTGTCTGCGGAAAACTAATTTGTTCCCAATGTGCTCTTGCTTGTTCATCTCTTTGAAATGTTCCTCAAATATTCCTGTGTCAATTATACGATTTTGTTTGAATTGTCCTCTTCAACCTGAATAGATGATTAGAGAAAGTTTTGTTAATGTCTTTGGAAAATAGAAGACTATAGGAATTAAATATATTGTTTAAGATTTTCGTTAGTTTTGAAATAGTTTTACAATTGCTAGCTTCTCTATTTGTATAGTGAGTCTATTCGTTTTGTTGGAGATAATTGTTTCAAAGTTTCTTTCTACAACAATTTATTTAATTCATCTGTTATGGCTTTTTATTTTACTTGATGTGTGTGTTGTATTTCCAAATAATATAATATTCTCTTGGATTTGTTCACTTGTCCGAAAATTCATTAGGACCGTGTACATTTGATCTTCGGCTTCGGAAAAGATTTGGTGGACGGGGTATCTACTATTTTTATGTATAATCAATATTTTTGGTAAACATGTAACTTTGGACCGAAATTTTATCTTAGTTGAGTTACAATCCTACACTAATTTGTTTGCCGCCTAATAAATTCTTAAGTATTCACCTAGTAAAAGATTTGTTATGTAGGCGTTCCCTTTAAGCATTTTGCTTAAAAGGATTCAGTTCATTCAGTTTAAATAAAGGTTTGATGTTAGGGTGCAGAACTGTGTTTTTACATTTATAACACCACCATTACCATTAAAATGACTAAGACAAACAAAATTATTTTCATACTAAAAAAAAAGAAGTTTATCTATTTCAGTTTGAATTTAGGCTATAAAGATATTCAATGTTTGTCTAGGGATTTAGGAGACTGTTTTGAGGTAAGCAAGATTAAGAAGTAGTATTTATTAATCGGTAAAAGAATTAACCCTAAGCAAAATAGATGAACAGTGTAGAGACTGCTTTTCAACATTCAACACATTAAAAGGTAAGTCTGAAGAAGCCGCACTAAAACAGTTTTACCGAACTTTTTTGTGAAATAACCATATATGATAGAAAAATACCAATGAGATTTTCTTGTCAGCAAATTTGTGTAATAAAACATTTTGGTTATATTGAGATAAACCCGGGAAAATCACTTAAGATCATACTACAGTTTTCCAATTTTGAACTTCCTGTTTTACCGGAAGTAATGTCGATTTTAAAATTTGCAATGAAACACCCTGTATATTATTTTAGTTTCTGATGAAACATTTTATTGCGAATACAAAAATATCGGGTTTGATATTGTTTAGTTCAATACCAACCGAGATATTAACAGAAAAGTAACTAAGGAAAGGAAAAATTCGATGGTGGCTAAACTCGGTTCAGATTTCATTTACGCCCGATATAAACAAACCGCTCGGTAAGGATTTGTATTTCTATTGGCCAATCGGTGGCATTATTCCGTCACAGCCAACAGCACTGCTTGTTCCATAGTCGAATACACGTGCGTTTGTTTAAATCAGGCGCAAATTAAATCTGAATCAAGTTTAGTAGTCCATGAAATTCATTGCAGAAGTGACAGTAGTTGTCAAAATAAGTTATTAGTTTTTTTTTATTTGAACGTAAAAAAAATTGTATTGTTTTAATTTGTTTAATCGTAAAATGGCCGAATTAAGTGAAAGAGAAAGAATAGAAATATTAAGTTTGTGACCTTTTTAACATTGTTCATCCGAATACACAAATATTCCGTTCAGTAGTGACGAAAACTTTGCGAATGTACGACACAATTGGAATAGTTAGCAATTTACCAAAAAGTGGACGGTTAAAATGTGCAATTAATGAAGGTGTAGCTCAAAATGTTGCTATATCTTTTAAAGAAAATCCTCACTTATCCATTACCGACCTCGCCAATATGCATGGAATTAGCCGTCGTTCAGTAGGAAGGATATTAAGGCGAAAAAAATATCATCCATACAAAATTCGCCTCGTTCAAGAACTTTCCGAAGACGATTTCGACAGACGTTTGCAATTTTGTGAAACGATGATGGATATTTGTAACCGTGATAATAATTTTATAAGAAATTTGGTGTTTTTAGAGGAGGCTACATTTTATTTAAATGGTACGGTTAACCGACATAACTGCCCCTACTGATCGCAAAGTAATCCTAATTGGGTACAAGAGGCTCATAAAACATCCCCAAAAATTGAACGTTTGGGCCAGCATTTATAAGAACAGAATCGTGGGACTCTTGTTCCTACAAGAAACTTTAAACGGAGATAGGTATTTACAGCTCTTGGAGACACAATTTATTCCATCATTGGAGGTAAATGGACAATTACCAAATAATATCTGGTTTCAACATTTCGCTCGCAATGTTCGAGATCATTTAGATAGGACATTTCATCACAGATGGATTAGAAGAAGGGAAGAATTAGCTGCAAGAATAACTCAAGACATCCAAAGAATTACACCAGAAGTAATAGCTAATATTACTAGAGAATTTAAAAACCGACTTGCTTATTGTCAAGAAGTAAACGGTGCTCAGTTTGAACATCTAAAGCATTAAGTTTAGTTAAGTTAAGTTTCAATGTTTTGAAAATCACTTAGATTTAGTTAATAATTATGATTATGTATTTCTTTAATGGATATTAGATTTTTCCTTTCCTTAATTACTTTTCTGTTAATATCTCAGTAGGTATTGAAGTAAACAATATCAAACCCGATTATTTTGTATTCGCAATAACTAAAATACTATACAGGGTGTTTCATTGCAAATTTTAAAATCGACAGGAAAAACAGGAAATTCAAAATTGTAAAAAATTTGGAAACAAATAGGCAATCTACTGTAGTATCCACCTTCCAAATTTCATTTTGATATCTCTAATAATTTCAGAGATATTTGCTTGGTTCCACACATTTGCTCATCACTGTATAAATGTTTGTTATGTCTTGCGTAGGGATGGTAGGGACTGAAATATAAAACGTTTTGTAATTTACTTTATACCCCATTTGTTAATCATATTAATTTTCACAAGAAACACAAAATTCGTCTTATATACAAACCATTCTCTAAGAAAAATGTTGTATAGTAAGCTATACTAAATACTTTCCAAGGAACTTTTGGTTCGTGGTAACGTATTTACTCAGATTATTAAAATCTCAATTTTTTAATTATTAGAAAAATATAATTTGGTCAAGTGGGAGTTGGACTCACATACTAACTGTTCCGTACCACCTTCAAGATTTGATACAATGTAGGTGAATCAAACTGTATCTTTTTCTAATATTCCAGTTTCAGACAAGCAGGCAATGAGTGCATTTTATTATAATTACCCTAATATCTTTTAAAGAAAGCGTTTTAAATTTATAAAAATATATATTTATTTTCCACACATAGACTTTTTATTTTATCTGCTACATGACTCGCTTGCTGTTTATAAAAATATGTATTTAATTTTCTAATTTGGCCTGCAAAATTAACATTAGAGTTTTATTTTACTAATAAACTTTCACGGAAGGCTTATATAATCCACAGTCTGAATTTTAGATTGGAAGATAAAGGGGAAGAAAGTTTTAAATAATAAATTATTAAATCAATATATTTTTCAAAATTTTAGATAGTGTAGTTTCTAAAGGTGGAATAAGTCGATGTTTAATATTTTTGTTAATATCTTTAAAACAAATAATTTAAGAATATGAAAATAATATATTTGTAATTCTCATAATGATCCTTTTATTTGATATTACATGATGCCTTTGAAAATTTAATTTTTGTTTTCTATTTCATTCTATAATATGTCCCCAAAATTAATATCGGGGTTTTCTACTAAATTTTCTTATAAATTTCAAGTGAGCCCCAATACCCCTAATTATTTTCAAAATTTTAAGTAGTATGGTTTCCGGAACAAAGCAGGAAATAAGATTTTTTATACTATTAAACTATGAAAAATATATATTTGTATTCCTCATAATGAGCCCTTTTATTTAATGTATTGCATGATGTGTTAATTTCTATTTATTTTCCGTTTATTTCTATAATTTGACCCCCAAAATTAATTTTAGGGATTTCTTCGTATTTTTGCTGTAAACAAAAAATTGTAGGTCTTATAATTTGGGGAATAAAGGGCAAATGGGTATTTTTTTTTCTATTTTTGTTAGTATTATTAAAATATTCACTTTAAAAATATGAAAAAAATAAATTAGTATTCCTCATAATGGTCCCTTGAATTTGATATATGCGTTAGAAATAATTTTAATTTTATGTTTTCCATTTAATGCTGTAATCCCCCCCCCCAAATTAGTTGTAGAGATTTCTCCTTATTCTTCCGGTCAAATTTAGGTGAAGCCCTATATCTCTATTTTTTTCAAAATTTTACTTCTTAGAGTTTCGGAGATAAGGTGGGGGAAAATGACATTTTTTTAGTTTTTACTGCCAAAATCTTCATTTACGATATATACTCCGGATCGGGTCACCAAATTATACCCTGATACCAAATTTGAACCTTTTCCGGCCAGTAGTTTAGGAAAAATTGCTGTGATGTGAAAGAAGGAGAAATGCGCAGTGATATTATAAGGGTATCCGTATATTATATATTCGGAACCCTAATAAAAGGCATATTTATATTGTTAATAACAATACTTGTGAAAATCAGTTATTTCAGACATTATTTATTTATCTTAAGCAGTAACATTGTGAGTACTACTACTGCCACTTCCAGATTGTATTTCCGTATTTTCATAGTCATTGGCATAATGCTTGGTTTCAGAACCAAATTCAGTTGCATTTGTTGTTGTAGTTGAATCTGCATTCATAGCAATAATCGGAGCATCACCTTTATGTCTATAACGGTACCAGTTAGAAGAATGTGTAACAGGAGTTTGAGTAGTAGTTGTGGTTGTTGTATACATTGACTTTTCTTGTAGATATTCCTCAACTTCGCTATCTAATTTCATAAAATCGTCATTGCAAAACTTACTTTTGCAAGTAAAGCAATATTCCAAGTCGCTATCTTCATAATCTGTAATTTTGCAAAGATCTTCCATGGCACAACCTCTTTCAAAAATAGCTTCACCGTCTTCATTCACTGAAATCAAGTATTATATGTTTATATTAGATATCATAATATTAACCTACATCTACATGTTATATTCCTAATTTTTTTTATTTAAATGCAAACTTTGTAACATAGCTAATGTTCATTATTTTAGATTTGAATTTAAAATGAAACAGATGTATGAAATAGAATCAGACATTTACAATCTACCTTTGATAGGATTAGAGACTACGAATTAGATAATTTTACAAAGGTTAGGCAAATTTACCAAGGAACAGATACCAATAACATTATGAAGCAGGTTTAGTTATAATTTATATCAATGGAGTTAATATAACGATTATGCTGATTTATACAAATATAGACGAGGGCTGAAGCCTTTGAAATTGGTAAAAAGAAAAAAATATAGTAGGATGAAACCCATTGGAAAAAAAAAGAGAATACAACCAAAATGGAAAGAAAAATAATTTACGGGCGATCTGAGGTCGGGAAGTGGTGAAAAATGGTTTATCTCGATTTCCGGCAAAAATACAAGTTCTATCAAAAAAGTTATGGCAAAGTTGTAGGTGATAAAAAGATCTACAACCTCTGTATTTACACGATTTTCCCATAACGTCAAAATTAATTTGAAAAATAAAAAAAACAAGTTTTTTTTTTGTCTTTTACGGAAAAAAATTACGAAATTTGGTGAAATTTTACCTTTTTATGTCTTAAATTTACTGTAATATTTTTGGTTTATAATATTCATTTTTTCACCTTATTTTGACTCACATCAAAATATCTGCTGTTTTAAAAAAGTCGGTGGGGTATTTGTTCATTGAAATCTCTACTTTCTGATGGTGTAATATAACGCTGTGCTCTTGCAATACACTGCATCAACAACAATCACACTGCCGATTTCAAAAATGCAAAAGTATTAGAACAAGAAAAAAATCTTTTCAAACGGAACTCCCTAGAGATGGTTTGCATTAATAATCAAGTCAACAACATAAATAAAAGAACGGATTTACAAAATCTTAATGTTATCTATTGTAACTTGTTAGATATTGAAGTTAAAATTTCAAAAAAGGTCACACCAAATATATCAAATGATCACTCATGACCAATATTTTTATAATAACTTAATTCTCTCTTTTTAGAATATTTATGTAAGGTCTGACATTGGTTGAAATCAAATTAAGATTATTATTACGATGCTTTCAGTTAGATTTTTCTCGAATCATATCCCTTTCAAATAATTTCAAAACAAACTAATGTCAGTCAATCATGAAATATCTAACCAGAATTTTATTAAAACATCAATAGTGCAATTTAACGCACAAGACGAGTTTTATATTAGTATGGCCTTTTTTTTCCTCTAGTAATGTTAGTGTGAATAAGAACCTCGCATTTCGTAAGTTTATATTCAAAAAAATTTTAACAATTCTTAATGTCATTTTATATGTAATTTTTAGTTGAACTGACGAAGGAATAAACATATTCTGAGAGCTTTTCAAAGTAATAAAGAGTATTTCTTTTTAACATCCTAGTGAACTGGCTGCTTCCCAATTAATTGATATATATATATATATATATATATATATATATATATACGTAAAAATATTAATAAATAACTCAAAATTTTACATTTCTTTGCTTTTTCTGAGAAACTTTACCATCAGAAAGTGTGTCGACATTTCAACGAACAAATAAGCCACCGGTTTTTAAAAAAAAACAGATTTTGAAGTGAGAATTTTCGATTGAAAATTAGGGTGGTTTTCGATATTAAGTCAAAATAAGGTGGAAATAAATATTTTAAATCAAAAAAATACAGTGTACTCGGGATATTAAAAGTAAGTTTTCACCAAATTTCGTGAATTTTTTTGTAAAACATAAAAATTAATAACTTGTTTTTTTTTTCATTTTTCACATGAATTTTGAAGTTATATGAAAAAAATGTTAATACATAAGTCGTAGATCTTCTTATTACCTACAACTTTCCTTATTAACTTTTTTCCATAAGACCTGTAGTTTTACCGGAAATCGAGATGAAGCGTTTTTTACCCTTAAAAACTCACCCCCTTCCACATCCCGACCTCAGATCGCTCGTGAATTAGTTTTCCTTTTATTGCTGTGTATTCTCTCTCGTTTCCAAGGCGTTTCATCCTATTTTTTTTTAGTTCAAAATTTATCGACCCTGATCTAATAGTCACAATAACCTTAAGGATTTCCCAAAGGTGTCAAAGAATTGTTATGAATTATTATAAGGAAGTGTGTACTTGATAATTATTATAAATTTATATAATATGCCCTCAGCACCCAGTTGACAAGAATCAATGTGATGTATTATTTAAGGATATAGCATTTTCATTAGGAAAATATATTATGCAAAACTTAGTGTTCTTGCTGTTTTCTGAGTTCTCTTTTGGCAACAACACCACATAATCTTGAAAGTCTGTATATTTCAAAAAGTCCAAACGTTTCAAGGTCTAAATCAGAACCCGTCTTAACAAAACCCCTTATAAGAAAATAAAAAATTAAAAGGAATTTGACATTAGAGTTCTTATATTGTAATTAAGGTTACCTGTTACATAGCTATAGCACTGTGCTGTTGCTCCATAGCAAGACTCTTTAACATTCGTTAATACTCTAGCTCTACCAGATCTGCATCTGCTGTTGATTTCTGTTGACTGGCACTTGTGGCAAAATAGTGCATCCCCTATGAGAAAATATAATTTTAAGATTAGTCCTTGCTTAATTATAAACGCTCTTTGAGGAGCTCAGTGATAATCATATTTAATTACTGACGTTTTAAATCACAAGTGCCTTACTATATAATAAGCAGCTTCTCACGGCCTAGACAAATGGGCGGATAGGACTATATCTTTTGAATATATTTTTTCCTTTGGGAATTTTCATTTGTCGTACTTTATGTGGCTACCATCGGTTAATGCGAAGAGCTAAACATATTTGACGCGTTTGATATTGTTAATATTTTAGTTTTTTCTGTGACATGTATTCTCATTGTCATTTTTGACAATTTTAGTGTTTTTGACATTTTGAAGTTTATGACATTTTTACAATTTGGCATTTTTGACATTTTCAGAATCACTGACATTTTTAGTATTTTTGACGTTTGTGAATTTTTTGACATTGTTGGTATTTTTAGGGTTCCGTATATACAATATACGGATACCCTTATAATATCACTCAGGATTTCTGCCTCTGTCACATCACAGCCATTTTCTCCTAAACTACTGGACGGAAGAGGTTGAAATGTGGTATCAATGTATAGTTTGGTGACCCGATCAGGAGTACATATCGTAACAGAAAAAATTTTGATTTTAGAGATACTTCTGGGGGGAAAAACTGAAAAAATCGACCGTTCCCCCCCTGATCTCCGAAACTACGGAGCCTAAAATTTTGAAAAAAATAGGAAATATAGAGCGTTGCCCGAACTTTACAGGAAAATTAAGGAAAAACGATTAATGTTAATTTTGGCGGGCAAATTATAGCATTAAATAAAAATTTAAAAATAAAAACGCATCATGTAATATATCAAATGAAAGGTCTCATTCTGAGGAACACAAATATATTTTGTTCAAATTTTAAAAAAAAATTATTTAAAAAGATATTAACGAAAATATACCAAAATTTACCCATTCCCCCCCCCTTATCACCGAAACTATAAAACGTAAAGTTTTGAAAAAAATAGATTTATAGGTTCTGACCTGAAGTTTACTGGAAAAATAAGGAGAAACCTCTACTTTTAATTTTGGGGGGCCAATTACAGAATTAAATGGAAAATATAAAATTAAAATTGTTTCTAACCCTTTTAAAATAAATTAATTAAAAGATATTAACAAAAATATAAAAAAATTTACCCATTCCCCTCCCCCCTTATCTCCGAAACCATAAGCTGGAAAATTTTGAAAAACAATGGAAGTATAGACCCTTACCTGAACTTTACTGGAAAATTAAGGAGAAACCCCTAATATTTATTTTGGGGGCAAATTATAGAATTAAATGGAAAATTAAAATTGTTTCCAACCCATCATGTTATATATCAAATGAAAGGGCTCATTATGACAAAAACAAATATATTTCTTTCATATTTTTTAAAATAAATTAATTAAAAGCTATTAACAAAAATATAAAAAAATTTACCCATCCCCCCCTATCTCCGAAACCATAAGCTGGAAAATTTTGAAAAAACAATGGAGGTATAGCCCCTCACCTGAACTTCACTGGAAAAATAAGGAAAAACCCCTAATATTTTTTTGGGAGGCAAATTATAGAATTAAATGGAATATATAAAATTAAAATTGTTTCTAACCCAGCATGTTATATATCAAATAAAAGAACTCATGATGAAGAAAACAAATATATTTTTTCCATATTTATAAAATAAATTAATTAAAAGATATTAACAAAAATATAAAAAATTTTACCCATTTCCCCCCTTATCTCCGAAACCATAAACTGAAAAATTTTGAAAAACTGAAAGTATAGCCCCTCACCTGAACTTTACTGGAACAATAAGAAGAAATCCCTAATATTTCATTTTGGGGGCAAATTGTAGAATTAAATGGAAATAAAAAATTATAATTGTTTCAAACGGGTCATGTAATATATCAAATCCCAGGGCTCATTATGACGAATAGGTACAAATATATTTTTTTATTTTTTTTAATGAATATTTTAAAATATATTAAAAAATATTTTAAAAAAATTACCCATTTTAAGACCTCTTTTATTTATTTATAGGAAAAATATGAAAAAAATACCTAATTCTATTATTTGGAGACCAAATAAAACGGAAAATAAATTACTGGAAAACCCCCATAGTAATTTTAGGGACAAATTATACAATTAAATGGAAAATAAAGATTCAATTTTCAAACGCATCATGTAATATATCAGATAAAAGGCTCATTATGTGAATTACAAATATGTCATATTTTTAAATCATTTCTATAAAAGGTATTAAAAATATTAAACATCGACTTAATTCTCACTTTAGAAACTACACTATTTAAAATTTGAAAAATATATTTTATTTATATTTTTAAATAATTTGAATAACAGATTTAATAATTTATAATTAAAACTTTGACATATTTTGCCGTTTTTCTTCAAATCTACAGAGCCTCAAAACTCAGACAGTAGATTATAAAAGGCATTTCTGAAAGTTTACTATTAAAATAAAACTCTAATGTTACTTTTTGGGGGCCAAATTAGAAAATTAAATACATATGTATTGTGATAAAAATCAAGCGAATCCTAAAGCAGATAAAATAAAACGTCTATGTGTGGAAAATCAAAGTGTATATTTTTTATAAATTTAAAACGCTTCCTTTAAAAGATATAAGGGTAAGTATAAGAAAATGCATTCATTCCCCGCTTGTCTGAAACTGGAATATTCCAATCTTGAAGGTGGTACGGAACCCTAAGTATGCGAGTCCAACTCGCACTTGAGCTATTATTTACATTATAGACATTTTTGTCATTTTGTAACACTTTTGTCATTTTCTACATTTCGGACAATTTTGAAATTTTTCAGTTTTGAAATTTTTGACATTTTTTAGATTTATAACATTTATTCATTTTTATTAGAATTAATTTTCATTTCATAAGTCTTTTTTTATATTTCCAATAATCACTAGTTTTTTCTCTCTCATATTCGCCTGCGAATAATTAGATATTGAACATTTTCCATAAATTCAATATTGACAAAATGACGAATATTTTCTCTAAACATTTCAAGAAAGGAGTCAGTTTATCACTGCTCATTCAATGAACATAGGGTATACATCCATTCTTTTTTATTCTTTAAAAGTTACTGCAACCCACCCCCTATTTAATAATTGAAATTTCGCAAAATTTCACATCAATTCTCTATTATTTTCGGTTCCCGAAAAATAGTGATTTTTTCTTACCTCATCGGAAAACTACATTTTCCCTAAATGATAAAACCCACTTCTATTTATTTTAGAAGATTATATATATCAAGATTTAATTCAAATTAAGAAGACAATGTTTATATAACTTTCATATTAGAGATTCGTGTTTTGGTAGTTAATAAATATGTATTACATACAATAAACAAGATGCGAAATATAAAGGGTTAGCTGTCACTTATTCAGCTTATCAAATTATTAACACATTTCACTAATCTATATTATTTTTGTCAAAATAAATCCAAAAATTAACGACTTTATTTTAACATTTATGAAAGTTTTTCTACAAAGAATTTCTGGTACACTTACCCAAATATATAAACAAGTTTAAAAATATTCCTAAAAGCACAGTGTGACTTTTAAGCCCCATGGTTATAAACTCAACTAATAAAATTTTTAGTTGTATACTTCAAATCAGTTCGAAATTCTTAAACAGTAATTAATATAACAGCCCTTTTAATGACGATTTTAATGGGCAATAAATTATTTTTTAACGTGTCGGTGGTTTCACATCCGGCTATTATTTTATGTCTGAATATTCTTGGAACTTTCGAAAATATAATTTCGGCAAGTTAGAACTATCATAATTAATATTTTCACTTGCAGACACTGAAATTCGATTTTTTTTTTGTGAGTTATTAATTAAGGGTACAGAGGCGTTGAATATATTTTATTGCATTTATCAAACCGTGTTCAAAATTTTCATTGTTGCAGAATTTTCATCACCTGAATTCATTCACGTTTGTCTAGATACTTTATATATATATATATATATATATATATATATATATATATATATGTTAGGTGGTTTCCGGGAAATCATCCGCGTAGTTGATAACTGCGCCTTTCTTTTTTTTTGGCTTCTAGTTACTGGAATACGGTATAAGCCAGACGACTACGTTCGTCACCTTTAGCATATCTATCAGGAACGTCGAGTTAAATCAAAACTGATGTTGTTCATACGCCAGTGTTATGGATTCTACAAACGTGAAAATGAGATGTGGACTGAACTTTTGAATTCGGAATTAAAACATCCTAAGCAGGCTATTTATTGAGCAAAAAGAAAACGTTAGAAAATTACACCATGAAACGAATCCCTAGCCATAGTCCATGACACAGTCCTGGGTGACTTATTTTTTGTTGTAGTAACAAAAGTAATCATGTTTTATTTCATATTTATTTACATAACATTTAAAACAACTACAAAACCGTACAGCTGGTTTTAATTCTGTCGTACACAGCTGAAATAATTTCAATAATTTAATCACGATTAGTGTTAAAAGACATCAATCAATGGTACATGCGATTTATGGTTTTTCAGAAAATGACAAAAACAATTTGTCGTTCAGTAAATATACAGTGATTTATTTGAAAAGGCTGAATCAGTTTGTATATTTCAAAAGAATAGTAAGGTAGATTCAGATGCGATTTCTTACAATTTCATGTTAAGTAAAACACACCAGTTTTTTAGAAATTGGTAAAATACATGCAAAAAACCGTCATAAAAACATCACATAATCAGACTACACAAATTTCAATTTAAATGAAATAAAGATATGTCACTATATAAGTATTGTATTTAATTCATTTCGATTTATTCGTTTATTTTTTATATGTTATTTTATAATTCGTTAGTAACACAATAAAAACATTTTTTATTTATTTATTTATTTATGTGTTTCTTAAAAAATAAACATCACAGTACCAAATTATACAACGGATTTTCTAAAACTAAATTCAATAATTCTGGTTGGCTAAAATTTTACATACTCATTCAGAATTTGATAAATTGATAATTTAATAAAGTTACAAATTTATAATTAACTCTATGCAACAGAATATAAATTTTAAAGAAACTGGAACCCAAACTCTTTTTGGATCTCCTTAGTAATTATTCTCTAATTATAGTCTAGTTTGATAAACAAATTTACAATTATAGGAATAAATAATTCATAATTACACCTTAAGCAAAGCCTTGGGTTGTGTGATTAGTTAGATAACATGTTTCAGTTTTTTTGCTAAAGAGGCAAAATCAAAGCAGTTATAATTGCTCTGTGCTCTGACATACATCTTTATTAGTACAATTGCATTACACAACATTTGTTTATAAAGAAAATTCGCCTTAAAATACTGGGTAGAAAAAATTCTCTCTTGAGGATGCACAAATCAACTATTTTTACTTAATGTTACAGTTCTGAAAATATTTTATAATAAACTGCTACATTAACTAAAAAATAATACAGTTTAAACATGAATTAGGAGATGCTTATCCAAAATTATTAGGACAACAAAAGCCTGTACCACATATTTCGAGCTGTATATATAAATTACTGTGTTGCTTAAAAAATCAACACATGTGGCATTACATTATGATCAATTTGTCATAACTGCGATAAAGTTATTTTGATATATCTACATCTGGCTTCATTCCAAATGTATCTTACTCGATTGTCTTTAACGAGGACAAAAGTTGACATAATAATCAAGAAGCATAATTTATTACTGCCATCATTTTCTATAATAAATCTGAATGCAGATAAAAAATTCTTTAGAATAAATAAGTTAACTGTCATCACATTTGAAAACAAAGCTTTATTATCAAAATGGGAACATAATAAGAGCGTTTATGTGTAACTGTATATAGTTATAGAATTATAGGATGAGTTAAAGTATTGAGTTAGTCCTTTACCTTAGGTACTTCAGCAAATCGACAATAGCTAAATACCGTTAACGATTCATTCTTTAGTGTTTTAATAATTCCCACATAGTATTTATATCAGTTACCTTATACCTAGTGACCTCTATGTATATTAACAAAGACTATTTCAAACAATCGGTATTTAAGCCGTTGCACTTCAGTAACCGATCCTGATCTGTTTGTGAAGCCAGGGTAAACAACAAACATCTGAATCAAAGAAAATGTATATTAATTTCGAAAATCAGAACTACCATTATTCCACACTCATACTTACATGATTCCCAGGATGTATGTGTCGTCTTTGAATCAATCTGCCTGACAAAATTACATTTAAATTAAGAATCTGTAAATAAGAGTATGTGAAGGAATTTAGATGATCGATATTGAAAAAATTTATGGGAAAATAGCTTTAATCGCCATTTCGACCGTGAATATAAATCCGTAAGTTCAGTATCTCAAGATTAGTAGGTAACCTTAATACTGGTAATTGAAGGAATTCAAGTTTAACAGGTTTATTTAACAATTATGTGCACAGAATTTTTGTATGCAAATTCTACACCCTAGTCCAAATTTCAGCTCTCCAGAACTTTGAAAATTATCCTTGAGGTTTTGATAAGTGAGACAGTGTTAAAATACCCGCTAATAAAATTTAAACCATAAAAACCAGACACACCAAACTAATTGTCTTGTCAACGTTGTTTGTGGCATATTCTTGATATATTGAAGTATATTGAAGGAAAACCAAACGTTCTAAAATCTATTCTGACTGCGTTGTTAATAGCTTTATATTTATTGATGTAAATTGCAAAAGTTTTGATGAATGGGTATTATACCAAGACAAAATATTTAATTTAAGTTTGCTGATTGTACTTTTACTGTATTATTTTTACCCGAATTTCTTATATCAAATTTCATTTAATATTTGTGAATAATACTTTACTTTTAATTAAATCAAGGAGTTCGCGAAGGACTTATGTCAAATACACTCAAGATAAACTGTAGCGATTTGGAAACTTTTTTACAATCTAACCTAATTTACACTAATGATTTTTAAGATTCAATATTGCAAGTTTTTTTAGTATTTAAGTGAATTTATCTCACATAAATAACAACTTATATGTTTGTTAAAAACATTCATGTTATTTGAGATGTACTAGAATTTCATTAAAATCGTCCATTTCTCTTATCAATAAAAAATTATTTGTGCCATTTATAATTTGGAGTGTTATATATCAAACCATCAAAACGTCTATTGTATACATCTAATAAATTTATATCAAAGAAGACTCCGTGGCGCAACGGTAGCGCGTCTGACTCCAGATCAGAAGGTTGCGTGTTCAAATCACGTCGGGGTCAACTTTTTATTTAATGTATTTTGTAAAATGTATTGTTTGCTTTTTTACAAGCGGTGTAGCCCAGTAAGTATTTCATTAAATTTTTAAGTTTGTTGAACATTATTCAAGTTGTTTTGTTAAATACTATATCTGTATTATAAGAAATAAAGTTAGACTAAATTTATACAAATAATTGATCAAATTATTTTTTATTTTTATATATTATTGTAGGTATGTATTTATTTTAACATAAATATGTCCTATACATTACAAATTTAATACTACCATTGCAACATGTTTCATGTAATCATTGGCAGATTTACAATTTCAATGGGTTTCATAAATAATTTATATTTAAAAAAGAACCGACATCAGCTGACTTAAAACAAAAACTGTTTAGAAATCATGTGCAATCAATCAATATTTTCTGATATATTATCTTTTTTAACTGAATTAAGGTACAATTCAAATGAAAATTTTAACTTATTCATATCTCTCGCTCTCTCTCTCTCTTTGTCTCCATCTCTTTTCCCTCTCTCTTTCTCTCTCACAAATTTGTATTCCTTTCCTATATTTTCCACATATATTTTAAATTTTTATTTGTTTTTTTTGAGACCACTTTCTATAAGTGTAACTTTAATTCACTCTATATTGCATCCAATACACAGAAGCATAAACGTATAGTATGCTTCTGTGTATTGGTCACCTCTATATAACTTATTGGTCCATCATTTTATCATTTTCTGAATCACCCTGTACAACTATAATTCAACTCAGCACAATATTGCAACGGTCCTGTTATCTTTAAAATCACCGTGTATAAGTATAAATCGTCGCCACACTATTGACTCTTTATATTTTTCTATTGTTTAAGTTACTCCTGTATATGAATGATTTTACTTGGCCCCATATGTCTAGTATTCCACTTATGCAACTGCTCATGGTCTACACTATATAACAAAATTTTTGAACCAGATTTTATGACTATAATTTTACTCTACCATTTATTTCAACCACCCGATAAATGAAACTGCTTCTAAAATTTTTTTAAACCATGTCAATAATTATACCCCGTCCTACGTCCTATAATAAAAATATTCTAATTGTTTATGCTTATATCTTATATAACAAATTTTTGATACACCCTGAATAACAATAATTTTACCACACCCTTACTTCAAACACCTTGTATAAGCAACTACTTATGTTCCAAACTATATAACTTTTTTAAATCGGCTTGTATAACTGTAATTATACTCCACCTTATATTTCAACCATCCGGTATATTCAACTGCTTTTGACATTTTTTAAAGTATAACTGTAATTATTCTCCGTCCTATAACCCAAATATCCACTCTGTATAACTATAGTTTTGCTCCAGTCTTATTTCAACCACCTTGTATACCCAACTACTTATGTACCACCCAATACAATATTTTTAGAAACAATCTGTATAACTAATTTAATTCCAACTTATATTTCAACAATCCTATCTATACAACTGCTCATGTACCACCAAATATCACATGCACGCACGCATACACCTACCACCGTATACCATATAGAACAGTTTGCTGACATAACAAATTTTCTTTTCGATAAACTAACGGAATATTTTCTGCCATTTCACGCGACTATAAGCCCCCCAACTTCACTTCGTCTCTAAAAGAAACTTACTTCAAATGAATCAAAATGAAAACCGTTACAAATACCCTGTACGATATACTTTCATGCCATATCTTGACATTTAAACTAGATATTTATGATGAAAATTTGACATTTACCATTATGTTTACAGTTTTTGTGCAAATATTTTTTCGATTTTCAGAAAAATGGTATACCTAACTTTATAGAAAAATATACGGAATCAAGCTGGAACATATCTTTGTAGAATACAATTTATAACATTTAAATTGCTTGAGCCGTTTTAGAGAAAACAGTGAAGATTCGTTGAAATTCACTGAAATCTAGTACCATTATTACTTTTTTTCTGATTTTCTGGAAAACCGTAAATCTCATGTTATAGACAATTATATGATATCTTTCTGTAGTGTTCCTTAATATACTGCAGTTTAAATCATCAAAATTGAGCAGCAGTTTTTGAATAATCGCTGGTTATAGATAAAAAAAAGTTACACAAGAATTGGTAACCTCCTCCTTTTTGGAAGTCGGTTAATAAATATGTTTAATAACCGAATGAAATTCACATAAATTGTCCATATATATATATATATATATATATATATTACAAGAAAATATCGGGACGCAGCCAAACTTTTTGGGTTACAAGGAAATACTCTTTTAACTTATTTTTGAGAGTTATCGAAATTATTTTATTTCATCGTCAGTCAATATACTACAAATAACACAAATATTAACAATTTAGAAGTAAAAAACTAATCACTTACGTTAGTCGAGGTTGTATAAACAGAAAAACATCTATAAAACTTTAGAATATTGTTAATTTTTTTTGACAATGCAAATAACAAAATTGTCACGTTGGCATATTTGATTTGAAGACATATGATATATATTTTTTACAGTACGGGTAAACTATTTTTATTCTTTCTATCTTACTGATGAATTGAAATACTATTAAGGAAGGAAAAATTCATATGATAGCAAAAATGTTGACTTTTTATTTAATCAATGTGAGAAATCTCTATTATATTCAGATTGATTATGAGTGTTTGAAAACTTATTCTCCATTTCCAGTACCTTACAAATAAATCACATTTAAATTTTGTAAATCTGTCTTTTTATTGATGGTATTAGACTGACCGTTAATGAAGATAATCTCCAAGAAGCTACGTTTAAAACTGTTACGTTCAATGGCCAGAACTTGCGGATTTTCAAAGGAAGGAGAATATTTATGTTCTAAACAGTGGGTGGCTAAAGCACAAGTTTCCTTTTTTAGTTTTATATCACTCTTGTGTAAGGTCATTCGGTGTTTCAAATTTCTTGACGCCTGACCAGTATAGGAAGCAGGGCAGTTGCTACAGTCGATTTTATATATTACGATGGACTTAAGATCATTAGGAATTTTATCTTTTGTTCTGCTAAATAAATGATTAACTGTTTTTATAGATTTATGAGCAAATTTTGTACTAATTTCGTTTTTGAAGATCTTCAGTACTTTTGGAATCTGAATAAATAAAAATAATAAAGGCCATACCAAATTGGCACCCAGCGAAAGGGTTCCTATGAAAGCAACAGGAACAAACCAATATATATATATATATATATATATATATATATATATATATATATATATATATATATATATATGAAGAAATATTTATCCGGGAATACATCCGTTCGTTACATTGATTCATCTTTGAATCCTGCAGACGTTTCGCCAAGGTCTCACTTGGCATTCTCAATGCGTCGTTACGGTGAACTGAGAGGTGATCTGCCTGAGCTGTTTATTTTATATGTCTCCGTCGGAGGTCGTATCGCGCCTGATTGGTCGGTGTTGGCTCCGCCGCCTTCGCTGCCGTGTCCGGTGTTTTGCTTGTTGACGGGTTAGTATTTTGCGTAGCTAATTGTGTTTTATTTTGATGTTTTGATATAATTGTCTTCCATGTGTTAGAGAGGTGCAGGGCGTCGTCTCTTTTATTTAGTTGGCCAGTTTTCTCAATTTCAGTAGCTTCTCGTATTAGTCTAGTTTTGTAGTGAGGAGTTTGTGAGATCTGTTTTCAACTATTGAAATTGATTTTATGGCCCGATTGTTGCTGGTGTTGGAACAGGGCCGATTTCGTTTGTTTATTTTTGACAGCTAATTTGTGTTCCTCTAAACGGGCTGAAACTCTCCTGTTCGTTTCTCCGACGTATACCTTATCGCACGTTCCGCAAGTTATACTATCTACCCCTTGGTTTTCAAGTTTTACTTTTGGTTTGGGATTTCCTAAACTGGTGCCTATAGTCTGGTGCGGTTTGTATGCTTTCGCTATGTCATGCCTTCGAAGAATTCGGCCAATTCTGTCCGTTGTCCCTTTGATGTATGGTAAGACTACTTTTGGTTTTTCGGTGAGGTCATGTTTTGGTTTTGGCTCATGGTCTTGTTGTGCTATTGCTTTTTTGATAGTGTGGTTTGTGTATCCGTTTTGTCGTAGAGCGGTAGTTATCTGTTTTAATTCGTGTGTTTTGTTATTGTCGTCTGTCAGTCGTATGGACAGTCAAAGATTTTCATCACATGATGATACAAAGGAGCGTTCTCCAATCAATGCCATATTTGGTTATTGAGGAACCAATTTAATATGTACTATAAAATTACTCAGTGGTTTGACCACAGACTGTTGTCGTGATAGATTTTTTCAGTTTTAAGATTTTGAGACACTTTTATGTTACCAGAAGAAAAATATGTTCAATAAAAATATATTTTACTCAAAAATAAATGTAATTAACTTAACTAACAATATGTCAGTGCATTGAATATCTTTTTATTTTCAACACACATCGTTAAAATGTCAATAATATGTATATTTTAATTAAAAGTTAGTTACCTTGTATTAATAGGCAGAGTTTCACAGGAATGGAGCCATATCATGAAAAATAAACTTACTATAAGATTGAACAGTAGATAAGCAAAGCGGTTTCTGGAGAGCCATTGTATTGTGGGTTGCAGGGTGCACGCCATCTGTTGTTGGTTGTGGTGGTTAGAGAAAAAAAGCTAAATACTTGGCCGGGTATCGAACGCGGCTTGCCTGATTACAAAGTCAGGTACCCACCGAGCTGCGCTAATGCGGTTAATCGAAAAATGTTTATTTGAAAAGGTATAGTACATGCCCCTTGCGCGGGCGCGTGTTTTTAGGGGTTGTTCGGTTGGATTTTTGGGGCTGAATGAGGGGATATGGTATTTTGTTGTCTGTAAAAAAATTTAAAATCCTTTGCTTAAGCCTGCATGCGCGAGAACGTCCACTCCTTCGAGTCTATAGTTTTCGTAAGCGAGCGCCTACCTGCATAAGAACGGCAACTCCTTCGGGCCTCTGATTTTGTCGGATTATTCAAGGCCGAGCGTAATAATTTTGAGACTTGGAAAATTTTTTAATGATGAATCAAGAATTTGATGTTATGGTTTCTAGTAGCCTGCTAATAATTAGAATAAAGTAACGAACGAGGAAATGGGATAGTGGGTAACGAGATTATAGGCAACGATATTGCTGGAACAGGATAGAGGAAACAATAGGTATGTGCTTGAAGTTGGTTGGCAGAACGCCGGAAACGAAAACGGTTGGAACGATATAGCGGAGCGGGATGTTTGAAGTTGGTTGACTGAAAGCTGGAAACTGGGATGGTATGTACGACCTAGTGGGAACGGGAACAAAATAGCTGGAACAGGATAGTAGAAAGGAGCGCGCTGGATGGTTGGACCAGAGACGAAACAAATGGCTTGGAGCCACTACAAAAGCTAGAAATGTCCCGTAGAAACGACTAGAAACTTAGAAATCCCTGCTAGAAATGGTTGGAACCTCTACAAAATCTAGAAACGTCCCGTACAAACGACTAGTAGAAATCGCTGGTAGAAATGGTTGGAGCCACTACACAAGCTAGAAATGTCCCGTAGAAACGACTAGAAACTTAGAAATCACTAGTAGAAATGGTTGGAGAAGCAACAAAAGCTAGAAACGTCCCGTAGAAACGACTAGAAACTTAGAAATCACTGGTAGAAATGGTTGGAGAAGCAACAAAAGCTAGAAACGTCCCGTAGAAACCACTAGAAACTTAGAAATCGCTACTAGAAATGGTTGGAGCCGCTACAAAAACTAGAAATGACCCGTAGAAACGACTGGGACAGTAGACATCGCTGCTAGAAATGGTTAGAGCCACTACAAAAGCTAGAAACGACACGTAGAAACGACGGGGACAGAAGAAATCGCTGCTGGAAATGGTTGGAATCTCTACAAAAGCTAGAAACGTCCCGTAGAAACGACTGGGACAGTAGAAATCGTTAGTAGAAATGGTTGGAGCCACTACAAAAGCTAGAAATGTCCCGTAGAAACGACTAGAAACTTAGAAATCCCTGCTAGAAATGGTTGGAGACGCTACAAAAGCTAGAAATGTCCCGTAGAAACGACTAGAACCTTAGAAATCGCTACTAGAAACGGTTGGAGCCGCTACAAAAGTTAGAAATGACCCATAGAAACGACTATGACAGTATAAATCGCTGCTAGAAATGGTTAGCCACTACAAAAGCTAGAAACGGCATGTAGAAAAGACGGGGACAGAAGAAATCGCTGCTGGAAATGGTTGGAACCTCTATAAAAGCTAGAAACGGCCCGTAGAAACGACTGGGACAGAAGAAATCGTTGCTGGAAATGGTTGAATCCACTACAAAAGCTAGGTCCATAGAAACGACAGGAACCGTAGAAACGGTGGTTGGATACAGGTTGGAGCATCTATAAAAGCTAGAAAAGGCCCGTAAAAACAACTGGAACCATACAAACGACTGAACCCGTTAGAAATAATTGAATGGTTGAGATAAGGGCGTTGCAAAGGGTAGAAGGTAGAAATGTTTGAAACCGTTACAAAGGCTAGGGCCGTAGAAACGACAGCAACGGTAGAAATGACTGGTGAGTTTAAACAAAACCACTACAAATGCTAGAAACTGTTGCTACAAATGGTTTAAAACAAATCCGTTGCAAAAAGTAGAGACCAGGAATGTTGCAAATGGGATAGTGGGTATAAAGATATAACTTTTTCTAAGCCAGAGGTAGAAACAAACAAATCTTTTCTAAGACAGGTACTCAAAGCTTATTCAGTGGTACATAAAAGCTTTTTTCTAGGTGCACAAAACTTTAGCCATCAAAGAGAAAACATCAGTCTACTACAAACAAATGTTTCTATAATATATAACTTTTTCTAAAACAGACGTCAGTACAAACAAATGTTTTCTAGGTACACAAAACGTATGTTTCTCACAACGAATTGTTGGTATGAGAGTAAAATGAACAAAGTATTTAAAAATTTCACAGGGGTTTTACTTATATATCTCTAGCACAAAGAGTAAGGGGGTAGCAAATATTTACTTATATCTAACAGGACCTTATAAATGATAGAAAAAGTTACGTCATCCCCATATGCTCATCAAATAATTAATCTCAAAAAGATACAAAAAACAAAGCATATGAAACGTAGAAACAATTTGCTTCCTCAGAGGTCTAGAACTCTTGAAAAATAATGGTCTGTAACGCTTGACAAATCTGCATAAGTTATTACAAGTTTCTTAAATCGACATGTTGAAATTCGAACACACTGCTGGTCGTATCTCATCATACAAGCCAGTATACAGAAAAAAATAATATTTCTTGCAAGTGTTGCTCTATAAAAAGTTGGAACGAAAGGCTGTTATATTTATTATTCCTACAAACTAAAAGCAATTTTATTTCTTGCAAGAGGAAAAAAGGAGTCAATGCTGAGAATTTGTTGCTGGAGAACGTAATTAGACACGATAGTAGTTAAACAAAGCGGTTTCTGGAGCGGAAGTGGACATAAAGGTAACCAGTCATCGAGTTCTCGCCGGGAGCTGCTGCCGAGCTGTTGGTAGTTGTTGTTTGGATAAGAAGAAGAAGCCATTGGGAAGAAGAAAACATTGGGGGTGGTCGTAGGGGTGCGCGAAAGACATTTGGGTGTGTCGCAGAGGTGCGCGCCATCTGTTGTTAATAAATGAAAGCCATTGTATTGTGGGTTGCGTGTGTTGCAGAGGTGCGCGCCATCTGTTGTTAATAATTGAAAGCCATTGTATTGTGGGTTGCAGGGTGCACGCCATCTGTTGTTGGTTGTGGTGGTTAGAGAAAAAAAGCTAAATACTTGGCCTGGTTTCGAAAACAAGTCAGTTACCCAGCGAGCTGCTCTAATGCGGTTAATCGAGAAATGTTTATTTGAAAAGGTATAGTACATGCCCGTTGCGCGGGCGCGTGTTTTTGGGCGTTGTTCGGTTAGATATTTGGGGGCTGGATGGGGGGATATAGTTGGCTGTAAAAAAAATTACAATCTTGGTATTTTGTTGCCTGTAAAAAAATTTAAAATCTTTTGCTTAAGCCTGCATGCGCGAGAACGTCCACTCCTTCGAGTCTATAGTTTTCGTAAGCGACCGCCTACCTGCGCAAGAACGGCAACTCCTTCGAGTCTCTGATTTTGTCGGATGATTCAAGGCATTGAACGCCTGCATGCGCAAGAACGTCCACTCCTTCGAGTCTATAGTTTTTGTAAGCGAGTGCCAGCCTGCGCAAGAACGGCAACTCTTTCGAGTCTCTGATTTTGTCGGATGATTCAAGGCCGAGCGTAATAATATTGAGACTTGGAAAATTTGTTTCAAGCGTCTGAAATTTAATTAAGGTGAAAATATTGGATATATTAAAACTAGACAACTGTTTAAATATGTTTATTAGCATATAGTATATTATGCATTTTCAGAGCATCCTTAATAATTAAAGCTATATTTTGTTTTGTTTTTATACAATATATAGTAAGGCCGCCATCATCCAACCACATAGTCAAATCCAAAAAAATACCATCAGAACAAAGCTGGCAATCATCCCATACAGTGTCAGGTTCATCCTTTCCGTGTGAAGGATCGTTATGGAAACCATATGCAAATTCCAAGTATTTGTTAAGCACCGTGTAACTCTCTACCGTTAAATGTAGAATTGTTTCACCAATTTTGAGAGTGGTCTCGGTATCGGTAATATTAATTGTTAAAATTTCTGTTACTGCGGCATATTTGCAAGTGCGGCCGTTGCAGGTAATCACAGTTGTTAAAACGTCTGGTACCACGTAACATCCATTTTTGGGATTTAGCTTTCCAGTTAAATCTTTCGGTTGTATAGTTCTCGTTGGCACTGCACTCATATTAAATCTTTCTTGGTCATCAAGTAAACTTTCCAAATTTATGACTGGATTGTTACAGCTTCAACTCAAGACTGAATAAAAGAAATAAATTCTTTTAACTTATTGTCGTGAGTGTGTGACGACAGCAAACACTACAAATATTAGATTTTTGTGGCTATAGGTGCAGTCTTATTCAATTCACTATGAATAAAAGGTGTGGAATATGTTTGGAAGAGATCACTAATAATTTTGGGCTATTGCCAAATTGTAACCATTGTTTCTGCTTCCCATGCGTAAAAAGATGGCATCAAAATAAAGACTTTGAATTGAATATTCGCAGAGGCTGTCCAGAATGCCGTATTGTGTCTCCTTATGTCTATCAATCTGAGGTTTATTACCAGAAAGCGGAAAAAGATCGTTATATAGCTGAGAAAAACGAAAAAATGAAGAAAATACGATGTAGGTATTTCCGAAAAAGCAAACCCAAATGTCCGTTTGGAAACACTTGCTTGTTTAGCCATCGATTATCAAATGGGGTTGAAATAGATATAGGACCACCCCAAATGAAACGTGCAGGTATGGGCGATCGTACTGATTTCATAGAAGCTCAGTTCGCCCGTGGAGGAGGTAGAACTCAGCGCCCAGCAATAAGAGGGTTCCCAGATACGATTAGTTTACTCCTGGTGGAACCAGGAATTTTTTACGTCTTGAGAGATGAATAAAAATCTGTATTTATTTAAAAATTCATGCCAATAAAATCATAAAGGTATTTAAAAATTCCTGATTATAAATTCTGAAATCATGAATCTGTATTTATTTAAAAGTAATGTTAATAAAATCGAAAAATAATATAAATCATGAATCCGTATTATTTAAAAATTCCTGATAATAAATTCACATTATATCTTTTATTTTAGATATCTTCCGCAAACCGGAAATGATGACCGCAGTGAAAGGAAACTGTGATATCTTGTTTACGCTAATTGAAACCGAGCTAAATAATTTTTTTAGGAAGCTGTGGTTTGATAAGGTTATCATGTTGTTTGCAGCAATAAACTTTTGGAGGAAGTTCCCATATGATAAGCATTAATTAGTTGTTTTTCTAGAACTAACGGAAATTTCGTTATACACAAATGACGTAGTTCGATGCTGATAAATAAAATAATTGCGATTTTTTATTTCATTGTTAATTCGACTCTCAAAGAGATCACATATCAACTACAGTGATTATGTTTGTGCTGTGTTAAATTAACTGCTAATTCAACTTTCCAAGAGATTACTTCTTAAGTGTATCTAGTGATAGTGTGTGTTGTTCAAAAAACATTATGTGAGTATTTACTTAATTTCATTTATGTTAATTTGCTTCTAGTATTTTGTGACTGCCCTTCAAAATATTTGAAATTAATAGGGTATGTTGTTCGAATTGAATAATTTCTGGCTGCTTATCAATTCAATGTTCTAGTTCTAACTTTTGTTAATTTGCTTCTAATATTTTGTGTGTGTCTTTCAAGAATTATTAGAAGTGTTTAGATTCATTATAAATTTGTAGTTTTGTTTTTCGAATCAGGTAGTTTCTGTCTACTTTTCTTAAAAGTTTCAATGTTCTATTTCTAAATTTTTGGTAATTTGCTTCCAATATGTTGTGCCTGTCTTTCGAAAATTATTAGAGTTTAGACGCAACCAAGTTCATAGTATTTAATTTTTGTTATAGAAAATGGATTTTTTGAAAGAACTTAATGCAGTTTCCTCCGCAGAGATTGACAACAAGCCGGCAATAAAAATTCATGATTTGCAGCTTAACCAGAAGTATCGAATTGTAGCAGCCAAACTGGTCAACCCAAGATACGGTGAAACCATCCTACTTGAATTAGAGGACCACGTAACCTTCCTGCCGAAACGGGTCACTCAAGTATATAAACCACACCTAGACAAATTTGGCGGTGGAAAGTTCCACATCGAATTCATCGGGCTGCAGCAACTTGGAGGCAAACTACGACCCCGAGTGCTTTTTCAAATTTCTGCGGAATGAATATAAAAATATTTAGTTGTAAGTTTTTATTTTAAATTTTGCATGCTTCAGTTATACTTTTACTGTTAATATTCCATTGATATTTCTCAAGTTTGTAATAGTTTATTATATTGTTATACGAGTCAAAATGAATTCAGAGGCTATTGCGAATATTAGCACCGACCTTATTAACAAGTTCGGATTAGCATCAAATATAATTTTCTCGAAGAAACGTTGCTCTCTAGAGCAAATATCTAATTGGTTGAAATTAAGTAAAAAACAATTAATTTTATATAACAGAGCTATTCGGAGATCAGATTTACATATAGGAACTTTGAATAAGCTTCAATCTCAAATTAGTCATATAAAAAGATTTAGAAATGATTTGAAAAATTATTCTAACATCAAAAGGGGTGGGGGAATTGGTGAGAAGTCAAAAAGAAGTGATCGCGTTAAATGGTATGATATAGAATCAGCGTTTTGCTCACGTGTTCGAACAGGAGTAATCATTAATCTCATTCATATCAATATTTTTAAATTTTTAGATGATGCATTTTTCCTTTTTAAGGCGCGCATAAATAATACTTTGAAAACAATGCCTACTCTTAAAGTAAATACGACCTTTTGTGGTGAATTCATAAAGAAATCTGGAATGGAGTAAATTATGGAATATAAATATTTTAATACGAAAAACGCGATAACAGATAGGGGTACAGATTTGAATGGGTGGTTCTATGAACACATTCGGAACGAAATTTTACGTAAATTAGAGGAATTTCAGGAAAAGGCATCAGGTTGGAGTTTGTATAAAGTTCTAAACTTAGAAATAAACATAAATAAATTTTAAATTGGAAATGGAGCCTCATCTTTAATAAGATTACCAGAATCAATTTCTAAGAAACATGCTGTAATCAATATTAAGAACTATTATGATGATCTTTGTTTTTTATACAGCGTTATTGCTCATTTGTACCCTACAGCCATTAATGTTGATAGAACATCAGCTTACCCCCAGCCATGTACTGTATTAAATCTAACTGGTTTGACATTTCCTATGACTTTACAGCAAATTACTAAGTTTGAGAAATTTAATAATATTTCTATTAATGTATATGCCTTAGAATTGATAAAAACAAAAGATAATGAGTATTATCAAACAGTTCCAGCTCGAATCACTAAATGTAAATTAGACAAACATGTCAATCTCTTAATGATTCAAAATAAATATGTTCCTAAAGTCAATGATTTCGAAAATGTAGAATTAACAGCAAACGACGTGGAAATAAAATATCATTTCTGTCTAATTAAAAATTTATCGCGTCTTGTTTCAAATCAACTTAGCAAGCATAAAAGTAAAAAATTTATATGCGATCGTTGTCTAAATTATTTTAGTAACTCCAGCAGCCTTGACAGCCACATTGAATATTGTAAAAATGTAAATAATTGCAAAATATCTTTTCCTAAGAAGGCGGTAGTTGAGTTTAATAATTTTTCATTCAAGGAAAGGCTTCCTTTTATTGTTTATGCAGATTTTGAGTCGATACTTTTACCAATTTCCGATACTACTTCTACCAAAACTCATAAATATCAGCAGCGTTCAGACATATGTGCTGGTTATTATTTCAAATGTTCCTATGATGACTCTTTTTCGTACTATAGGAGCTTCACGGGCTCTAACTGTATGGAGTGGTTCACCAATGAAATGGCAAACTTGGCAAAATTCGTGCAGTCCAAACTAACCGATGTTGTACCTCTCAATGTGGAGGTTAGTCTCAAAGATGCATCTGGCACATGTCATATCTGTGAGAAGCCCTTTTTACCTCAAGATAAAATCGTTAGAGACCACTCTCACCTTTCCGGTGCATTTAGAGGCTATTCACATAATTATTGTAACCTCAGGTACCGAGAGTCTTTCATAGTTCCAGTAGTGTTCCACAACCTAAGTGGATACGACTCCCACTTTATAATTAGAGATCTCGCCAAGCATGATCATATAACTCTTGTACCAATCAATAAAGAGAAGTATATTGCCTTTACTTAACATGATAAGGACACAAAAATAAAATTTAGATTTATCGACTCATTTAGATTTCTGGGATCTTCTTTGGGTGAGCTGGCATCCACTTTAAAAACCGATCAATTTGTTAATTTAACTTCAATCTTCAATCATTTGTCGTTAGCGAAACTAAAGATGCTAAAACGAAAGGGAATCTTTCCTTATGATTATGTTGATTCATTGGAAAAATTAAGTGAAACCCAATTACCGTCTATAGAGAATTTTTATAATAAATTGAATGACCAGAACGTTTCTCAAGCTGATTACGAACATGCTAAAAAAGTATGGGATTCCTTTGAATGTCAAACCATTCGCAACTACATGGAGTTGTACATGAAAGTGGACATTCTTCTTCTAACTGACGTGTTTGAAAATTTTCGTGATAGGGCCCATCAAACATATGGCTTAGATCCAGCCCATTGTTACACTCTACCTGGATATTCTTGGCAGTGTATGCTCAAGTACACAAGTTGCCAATTGGAAATTCTTCAAAATGTTGACATGCTGATGTTCATTGAACGTGGAATACGTGGAGGTATTTCCCAATGTTCTAATAGATTTTCCGAGGCGAATAACAAGTATATGCCCAATTATAATCCTAGTAAACCCTCCAAATTCATTTACCACTTATACGTTAATAATTTATATGGATATAGTCAAAGTCAACCCTTACCCTACGGGGGATTCCAATGGTCTGCTGATACCAACATCGATGTCACTCAAATTCCCGATGATTCAGACATTGGTTATTTTTTGGAAGTTGATCTGGAGTATCCCAAGCATTTGCATGATCATCATAAAGACCTTCCCTTCTGTCCGGAGCGCCGCACCCCTCCCGGCTCTAAACTTCCCAAACTCATGACTACCTTGCATGACAAGGAAAAATATATTATTCACTATAGAAATCTGAAACAAGCTCTTGAGAATGGCATCATTCTCAAACACATTCACCGGGTGTTGAAATTCAAACAGTCTCCGTGGCTCAAGTCCTATATCGATCTAAATACTTCCCTAAGAGCTCAGGCGACTAATGATTTTGAGAAGAATTTGTTCAAATTGATGAATAACGCAGTCTTCGGTAAAACTATGGAGAATATCCGAAAGCATCGTATCGTTAAACTAGTCAACCATTGGGAAGGTCGATAAGATATTCGATGATGAGTTGATGGCAATTGAGTTAAACAAAACTGATTTGCTCTTCAATAAACCTCTGTATATCGGGTGCGCAATTCTGGAACTTTCAAAAATCCTAATGTATGACTTCCTCTATGATTTCATTTATAAAAAGTACCCTCGTCATCTAGTCAAACTTCTATACATCTATACTGATTCATTTTTGTTTGAGATAATTTCTGATGATATATATGAGGAGCTCGTCAAACCCTATCTCCATCGTTTCGACACATCAGACTATCCCCCGATAATATCTACAACATCCCACTAGTTAATAAAAAGGTGCTTGGTTTAATGAAGGATGAGGCTAAAGGCTACATTATTTCACATTTTGTAGGCCTCCGTTCGAAAATGTACACCTACCTAATCCTAGGGGGAAAATGCATTAAAAAGTCAAAAGGTGTAAAATACAATGTAGTTAAAAATAGTATTACGTTTAATGATTACCTCTCTTGTTTGCAAGAATACAAGCAAACTATTGCTTCCCAACGCTGTATTAGATCATATGCTCATAACATATTTAGTGTAGAGCAGACAAAAATTGCCCTCAGTCCTTTTGATGACAAGCGCTATCTGTTAAAAGACTCATATGATACTTTACCCTGGGGCCACTACAGCCTCTAAATTAATTTTTACTTTCAAGATATATGTATAAGTAATATTTGATGTAGTTATGTTATTAGTCTATGTTTATTTATTTTAAATAAAACAGCATATTGGTAACTTTGTTTTTTATTTTTAGCATACATATATTTTTAAATAACCTGCAATTTTCCGTCTACATATGCAGCAATGATCTATTTTCAGTGAACAATCAAAGCAACTAGCAAAGTGTCTGCATGGCATAAAAACAATTGTCATTTCATTAGTTAAGCAAATTTTACAGGTATTATGATTAGAGTCAGTGTGGGGATTTGGTGGGCAGTCTCTAAGCAATAAACATTTAGCTGATCCCTTTTTGTGAAGCTCTGTAATATCATCACAAGGTAAGAGATTCTTGAGCTCTAAGCCACAGCAATGACAAGTGATCCTGTCACCGTAGCCCGTATAAAAGAAGCCGGCGTTGACAAGCTCGGTGGGTGTCTGCTTCAAGGCAATAGGCCAGTCTTTGAACGTCTCAAGTCTGCTCTCAAATGTCACTTTGCTTTTATGTCTGATAGGTCTGGTGATGTGGTAAGTGTCATCGAAATCAAAAAAGCCACAATATGGATTCCAGTCCAGATGATCGGCAACAGGGTCATCACCATCTTCCCAGTTGAAACCACGTGTATCACAAAATGGGCATTCAACAGCATCATTTAAGCTGCCATCGGATTCTATTGCATCTTGTCGGTAGATAAACCCTGCTCTTGCTAACTTTTCAGCAGGGAAGTCGGAAGGCCAGTTTTCAAAGGTACGTAATCGATTTTCGTATATTTGGAAGTATTCTCGACACTCCATGGTGTAGAACTGATGAAATAAACAACAATGTTTTTAATTTATAAGTATTTATTCAATTTTTCTAATGTCAATATCTCTTAAAATAATGTTTTTATAATAATAAATATGTTCTTTTAATGCAATACATAATGGAGACCCGTCATCTAAACAAAATGGTTTTAACAATTTTTCAATCGGTAAACGATTTAGTAAATTTGACCATAAACATATTTCATCTATTATTTTATAATAAAAAGTACAGAAATTTAAGCGCTCCAAATAAATTATTTTACTTGATATAATAGGGTTAATAGCTAAGAGTTCAACCACATCACTATAATCCAAATAGAGCGCGCAAATGTTTTTCATCACCAACACTTGTTTGACGTCTTCATACTGGATCTGGGATAGATGGAGACAATCTCCGCAGGTCACTGGGGCAGCAAACTCTGGAGGTGTGGCATTTTTAAAAAAGTTTGTTTTCAGGAGCTTGAGCTCAATGATGACATCCTCCCACTTGTACATAGTCATTACAATTTTCGTTGGTGTTTCAGCGGCTACAGGTGTTTTTTGCAAGATAACCACTGGAGAATAGGATCTTGCAGGACTGAGTGCACATTGAACATCATACTCTGAATTCAGTAATGGAAATCTCGAATGCAGCAAGTAATAGTCTTCCTTTTTGGCAGCTTCATCAAACATTTGTAACACTCTATCCAAGTCCGCACTGTAATTGATAGTGGAATCACTACTATAACCACTATCCATGGTTTCAAAACTGCTGATACTACTCATTTTCACAAATCACTCGAGAGGTAAACTGGGACTGGGAATATATGTAGGGAATTTTCACAATTTTATAGTTGTACCCCTTCCACTACCTGATTGCGGTTGATTTCAATTATGTGCTCCTACGCCAAGATGGAAAAGTAGATCTCTTGTTGCTAAGAGCTCCTCTGTTCCCCATCACCATCATCATATATGTAAGGCTTTTAAATGTTGCATCACTTGTTGTTTTTCACAATAAAATTTGATATCTTTCTGTAATCGTTTAAGTTTGATGATATGTTGACTTAAACTTTTCGAATACTTTACAGTGATGTTTTCACCCTGAGTCTTCATTTTGCAATGCAAGCACATGTCTATATTTATGATAATTTATTATCAATTTATGATTGACCTTGGTGTTATAGTCTGTTTTCAGTGCCAATCCAACTGTCGTGGCTCGAATCAAACCCAAGCCACCGAACTTTAACCTTGGTGCCTTTTCGTTGCAAAATTTTCTCAACGAGATACACATCAGGATAGACAGCCTTTTGCAATTCTTCTTCGTAAAAGCTCCCTTAAATCGGTGTACCAGACATATCTTCCAAAATATACGTAACAGGATTAGTTATTTTAACCTGCGTAATTTTAAACAATTCCGTACTCCAGCTGGGAAGGTAACCTTTATCAAAAACGTGCTTGGTTTTACTTATTCGCACAACATCTCCGACTTTCAGTTTTCTTGGTCCAGCAATTTTCAGGTTATTGTATACTTTAATATCTCGAGCGTTTTTCCTATTAATGTCCGCAGGCCTCATCTTTGTCTTGGAATGTTTTTGATGGTTGTAGTCCTTAACGATTTCCTGTAGAATATCTATCCATTTGTAGGTGCCGTTCAAACTAAAGTACTTGTAGAGCCGTTCTTTCAGCGTTCTAATTACTCGTTCAGCTATTACGGCTTTCAGTCCACTAAATGTACTATAATGATTGATTCCGTATGACTTCATTAGTTTCTGAAAGCAACTATTGTAGTATTCCTTACCCTGGTCGGTTTGTAGATTTTTCGGGTGCCGTCCTTCCTTGAGAATACTCTCAAAGGCACGAGTTACCTCTTCACCGGATTTCGTTTTCAGCGGTCTCGTCCACACGTACTTTGAAAAACAATCAATCACCACGAGGAAGAACTTGAAATTACGATTGGATTTTGCATAGAGATCCATTTGTGCGAGGTCCGACTGCCAGGAGTCATCGAAACCTTTGATTATTACACGTCGGCGAGGAAACTTTCGTCTCACAGGTCTATGCAGTTCCTTAACGACTTGAACTTTTTCTTTGGAATGTTTCGCTATAGGAGCCATCTTGTATACTGCTTAAAAATAGACAAGGACATGTTTTTATTGGCCCTAATGATGCTTTTTAATTGCAGCAATACTGTCTGCGATTGCTTCAAGTTTTTGATTTTGGTCCAACATTTGATTTGCAATATCATCATGTAGTGTTTGCATGTCTCGGTATAGCTCAGGCGCTACTTTTGTCATCTTGTCTCTAAGTTCAGTTAGATCAGAAAGATCTTTAGCCTTATCCTTTCGAACAATATTTAATACTTCTGCTGCATCAACACCTTTAGGAGCTTGTTTCATAGAAAGTTCCAGATCATTTATACGTTTTTCCTGTAATATACGGTTGTCATTAAACGAGGCTTCAAATTTTGTGATGGTTTCCTTATATTCTTTCGGCGCAGATTCCAACTGACCTTCTAACATATTGAATTTTGAAATGAGAAGCGATATATTTTGTGATTGGGTTTCCATAGCTTGTTCAGTTTTCAACATGCGAGTATTCATTGCAGCAAAGTTTTGAGCTCCACGTTCCTCGCTAACCTTTTCGTTTTGCTTAAACATAGATAAGGTTTGCTGAACTGCACCAGTGTAGTTGCTGAAAGCTATTTGAAAATCACTATCTATTTGCTGAAGTCCGTTTGCTATTTTCTTATCAACGTACTGCTTGTTGGCGGCATCCATGGCCTTCGTCGGTACTTCGACATTGGTAATTTTCAGCTTCTCAGCATCGATATTTCCCTCCGCGGTAAAAGAAAAAGGTACTTTCATAAAAGCTAGGTTATGTGATGTTGATGACATTAGTTGCTGATGGGCACTACGCCCAAACTTGTTTAAAGTCATCATGAAACTGACATGTTTGCCATAAGATAAGGAATAATATACACTTTCAATTTCGAAATTTATTTATCTCGTATAATATTAGCTTCCTTAAGTTCATTTAAAATGGCAATTATTTCATTGTCGTGAGAGGTGTTGCCTGCTTCCTTGGATGCAATCAGTAGTTTCAGCCGTTCAACCAATTCGTTAGGATCATCCCAGTAGACGTATTCTATTGGCTTGTTATTGTAAGTTAATTCCATACCAGTTCCAGCAAAACGTTGCTTCTTTGTCAAAGGAGGAAACATTGGCTTTATAATTTCAGTATATTTATATAGACTTGAAGCTTTCAAACGACCTGCTGCATTCTTGTGTGCTGATGTCATTACCAACACTCTTCGGTATGCTTCTAAATAATCGGGAGCATAATCAGGTGACTTGTAAAATATTAATTGATATAGCCCTGGAGTACCTCGAAACTGTAACCCATCAACGATAATGTGACCTGTACTACGACTGAAATTGATTTCCTTTTGCCCAAGAAACCATTTGGAACTTGCAGTGTCATATATAGGTCCACATATGTTGTCAATATCATCGCTTTTAGTGATATAGTCTTCAAGATATTTGTGTGCAACTGGAGGATACTGATCCATGTAGTCCTCTATTGCTTCTTTAGAGAGATTACCGGGATTCTCGTAAAAGGTTTCGTTCTCCACCTCATCATCATCATCATTGGTGTGCATACTAGTTTCAGCGATTGGTTCTTCATCGAGGTATTGTGTCTCTTCCAACTCATGTTTTTTGACTGATGGCAGCTCCTGCACTTCTTGTTTAATTACTTCACGTTTAATGGTCTGTGTTGGCATCTTAGTGAGAACTTTTGCCGTAGTTGAGGCAATATCTTGTAGCGGTGTCATTACCGGTCTAAAAAGTTTATTTAATGTTTCATCATGTTCCGACTTTCCCAGCTTCAGACTAAGATATTTCTTGCGAATAGAACGTGCCAGTTGCTTGATCTTTTTCTTTCGAGCAGTGGCAGCAATGTTGCTACTCAATGAAGACATTTTTATCAACTAACAGCAATCATCTTTATTGAACCTTTATATATTTATCGAATCCTTTACGGTAGCGGCCATCATTCAAGTTGAAGTCCTTAGCTATTGTAATAAAGCCAAAACGATTTTGCCAGCATTCCGAACACATTGTCTTAAATTTATCATAGTCCATGTCGGGAGACACGTGCTCATCAAAGACGTGCTTCAAATTTACCTCATCTTGTCTGAATATGACAATTACGTTGCAATTGTCTCGAATCAGTTGCTTAGGTATTTTGCTATAACGTTTGGCATAAATATATTGAATCGATATTCCTGTGCCTTCCTATCGAAAAAAATTTTGAATCTTGTTTTGTTTATCACCATTCACATCATCGAAAATGAATACTGAACATTCGCGTACCTCACTCGGATCAATTACTTCTTCGTTGTCTTTAAAGGGAAAATGCGATACACCTTTAACCAGGTTGAGAACGTCTTATAAGAGCTGGTACTTTGGTTGGTAGAGTGACTTGGAATAGATGTAGACGTTCTCGAATCGTAGGCCGTTTTCATTGAATAGCAGTGATAACGATGCGTTGGTCTTTCCGCAACCACTAGGTCCGCAGAATGCTGCTCGTAGGGAATTTGGTAACAATTGTCCGTGTCGACTTGCTGATGATTGTGATTCTTCGACAAAGTCCAAATTTTCGATAGGCAGTTGGACATCTTGTTGCTTCATATACATCTTACGATATACTGACATCATCCTTATTGCGGATACTAATTAAATACAGCAGTCTATCTCAGTTTCAATCAGTATCATGCTAACTCCCAAAGGAGGTAGTCTACTGAATAGCGCAATCAATAAATTACCATTTGAACTACATCTACCTGGTTATCAGTTTTGTGGACCCGGTACAAAACTTCTAGACCGTCTCTCCAAGGGTCAGCAGGGAATCAATAAGACAGACGCTGCTTGTCGAGCGCACGATATCGCCTACAGTAAATACAAGTCTTTGGCGGATCCTCATAAGGCTGATTACGAGTTGGAAAATCGAGCCTGGGAGAGATTCAAGTCAAAGGACGCTTCACTTGGCGAAAAAGCAGCTTCTTGGCTTATAACTACAGGGATGAAGGCTAAACGCAAGATGTAGCTTGGAATCAAAAAACGATGTGGAAAAAAATCTTTTCGACAGAATGTGGTTCTACCAATCAAGAGAGCTATTACCTACAGTAAATACAAGTCTTTGGCGGATCCTCATAAGGCTGATTACGAGTTGGAAAATCGAGCCTGGGAGAGATTCAAGTCAAAGGACGCTTCACTTGGCGAAAAAGCAGCTTCTTGGCTTATAACTACAGGCATGAAGGCTAAACGCAAGATGTAGCTTGGAATCAAAAAACGATGTGGAAAAAAATCTTTTCGACAGAATGTGGTTCTACCAATCAAGAGAGCTATTACCGGATCTGGAAGTGATGTCCGTAAGACATCGTTATTGGCGTTGAGAGCAGCCCGAGCAGTCATTAAGAAGGCAGGTGGTCGCAAGAAAATCCGTGTACCTCGAGTCATTCTTTTTGAGTCGAAAATTGGTGGTTTTCTCCCACTAATACCCCTATTTGCGGGGTTGTCAGCACTAGGAGCTCTTGCCGGTGGAGCCAGTGGAGTAGCCAAAGCCGTGATAGATGCAAAGAACGCCCGCAAGAAGTTGGAGGAGGACCAGCGCCATAATCAAGCCATGGAAGAGCTAGCGAAGAAAGGAAGCGGTAATTTTTCTTAAAAAGTCCCGCAACGGCTTCGGGCCTTACTTAAAGAAGCAAAAAAACTCCCAATAAAGCTACCCAATCGAGCACTTTACAATCACGAGCTTGAGCAATATGCCCAATATTTGAAGATCCCCCACTTTAGGGGAGTATTTATGCGAGACGCCTTACCTAAACATTCACAAACAAAGGAGTCTGCCATCGTTAATTTGGATACCAGCAGTCATCACGGTACGCATTGGGTAGCTTATGTGCGAAATGGAAACACCGTTCAGTACTTTGATAGCTTTGTATGTTTGAAACCACCCCGAGAATTAGCCAACTACTTTGGCAATAGAGTGAAAATCCTCTACAACAATGACTCTTATCAGACGTACAATCAATCAAATTGTGGCCATTTATGCTTGAAATTTCTCTATAATAAAAAATAAATATTTTGCATTATTGTTGTTTTACCTTAACCTATATTAGCAGCTAACAAGCAGCCAATTTTCAGTCATGTCTGTGATCATCACATTGAAAGGTCGCAGCCCAATACTGTCGATTGATTTTCAACCAGCTAATCAGTTGGATCCCAACTACAACTACGGACTAGCTTTATTGAATTTTCACTCGTACAACAGCATCCCAAACATTGAGAGAGGTGACAAGATCTACCTGTTTGACGATCAAAACACGCAAACATTCATCGACTTGCCCGAAGGTTCATACGAAATTGGTGACATCGAAGCTTATATTAGAAAGGCACTTGGCATTCATTTGGCAAAGGACGTTGAGAATATTTTCTCATTGAAACCCAACAACAATACTCTCAAGTGTGAGCTTTTCAGCAGCAAGTACGCTGTGGACTTTCAACCGCAAGGCAGCATCGGTGATATTCTGGGCTTCTCTAAACAGCTGCTACCACGCAATCAAGTTCACAGTTCCGATTTACCAGTGAACATTATAAAAGTTAGAACGATTCATCTCGATAGCAACATCACATCGGGAGCCTTTTACAATAACACTCCTTCACACACTATTTACGAGTTTGCCGTTGCAGTTGATCCTGGTTTTGCCATCGACGAAACACCTCAGCATTTAATCTATTTGCCGATTAACAGAAGCGAAATACATAACCTCACATTGCAAATTTTGAATCAAGACTCTGAACTTGTGAATTTTCGTGGTGAAGAAATCATCATTCGACTTGAGCTGAAACAACTACAATAATAATGGGTCGACTTGTATTTGATGAAGAACCATATAAGAGGTCAACCGCTCCTCGTCCACCATCAGTTTCTATGAAACCTCTCAAGAGATCACTCACGCTCTCAAACAGATTGTTTCTACAAACGCTCGGCTACCATGTCAACTCCTCAAATGTTCGATATCTTCCGCAAACCAAATTTTGATGATAGTGTAAGACGCGAGGAGTTGCGAACCTACTATCCATACGTCAAGTCATTCGGCAACAATGATATCGTTGAAATCACCGTCAATCAAACAGATTGTTGGTTTTCCATGGCTGATTCCTGCATCTCAATCCAGGGACAAGTGGTGAAGACAGCAGGCAATGGAGATGTTTCTCTATCACCAAATGCTGGAGCTTTCTTCTTCGACAGCGTTACGTACGAGTTGTGCGGCAAGGAAATTGAAACCGTGAGAGACCCTGGTTGCGTGAGTACAATTCGTGGATACTTGTGCTACGACCCCAACAGTTCAAAGGACCTATTCATAGCCGGGTGGAATTTCCACATAAAGCGTATATGAATGCCGCCGATAAAACTTTTCACATGTACATTCCATTGGGACATTTGTTTTCCATCTTCAACGACTATAAGCAGGTGATGTGTGGTAAACAATCAATTCGTCTGGTGCGAAGTCGTAGCGATGATGATTGCCTTATAATCACGGATGCTGCTACCAAGGGTAAAGTGACAATATACAACATCGAACTCAAAGTCCGTCACATTTTTCCAAACGATGACGTTAAATTGGATTTACTGCAAGCCGTCAAAGCGGATTCCAGTATAATTTTACCGTTTCGTAAATGGGAGCTAAATGAGTTGCCTGCTCTCAAAACAGGTGCTACTCGTGAAATTTGGGCTGTGAAGACGTGTGTCGCACTGGAAAGCCCTCGTTACGTTATCTTAGCCTTCCAAACGGATCGCCACAGCAACATCAAAGAAGATCCCACGGAATTTGACAATATTCACATTTCTAATATTCGTCTAAATTTAAAAAGCGAATTTTGGCCTGTGGAAAGATTTGATTTAGATTTTTCAAAGAGTGAGTACGGTGAGGCGTACAAAAGGTATACGGACTTTTATCCCAGCTTTGGCGGCGGCAAACACCCTCTACTGGATTATGTTGCATTCAAGACGCACACCCTATTCGTTATCGATTGCTCCCGACGTGAGGACACCATGAAATCCTCGACTGTAGATATTCGCCTGGATATTGAAAGCTAGACGGGATTTCCCGATAAGACCCGAGCCTTCTGCATAATTATCCACGATTGCCTAATGTAATTTCTCCCACTCAGCGAAATTGTTCGAAGCTTATATTAGATCAATCAGCTGTTTAGAAAATCAGTTTCGGTATAGCTTTTCAACGGTTCACCATGAAAATTGCAATTGTCGACATTCAAGGTTTCGAAATCGAGGGAAGATTTGTTTCCAAGGAATTGGTTATCAAGACACGTAAACGCACAGGTGTGTTTTTATTTAAACCACCCAAACCGTTTACCTATCTATCAGCAAAAGGCAAGTACGATATTTGGAAAAACGGCTACATGGACTCCACTACTCTGATGGCCACTATGATTTGAATACTATGAACGACATTTTGAGAATTTACCTAACCAAATTCACGCACATATATGTACGAGGCCATCAGAAATATGACTTTTTATTTATCAAGTTATTTGAAAAGCTGAAAATTCACAATTTGAGAAAACTGCTTAACGAAGATGGGGAATCACACTATCATCTAATCAATCTGGAGAACTTCAATGGCGCTGTTGAACTGAAACCTTCTGACTCTCCATGTATTTTTCACTGCCGCTGCAATGATCCAGTACGATGTGCAAAAGAAAATGTTGATGTAGTTTATTATTGGCTTCTGAATAGTGTTTTGCATAAATAAAACATTGTATATAACTATGTGTTTTAATTGTTCATTCTTTTCCTTATACATTTCACAATTAATTTAAGTAATAATATTGTAATTGTAGAGAGTGTTACACAAATAAGAATTAGCACTTTGTGGAGCTCCTCTTGTAGGTTCGCATCACGTATAGTCATTGAGCTGTTCGATAGTAAAGTTTTTTCATCTTGGCAAGAAGCTGCTGAAATCCAGTCAGTGTCACCTTCATTGTCATCAGAAAATATCAGCTTCAGTTTGACATTTTTTGTTGTGTTTGACAGGCGAGCAAAATATACAGGCAACCGTCCATCGTTTAATCTATCTCGAACCATCAATGTATAGTTGGAGCGGTTCAAACAGTTCCCTGAAGGGCATACAGCCATGTCCTTGGTTCCATAAGGTATATTAACATACAAGACATTTTTCAAAATTAATGTGAATATTATAAAACTTGATTTAAGTAAAGTCATTTTTATCGATCTGCATTCAACAGTAGTTGGTGAGACACTATGCTCATCTTGCACCTCTTTCGTTACTTTATTCTAAAAATTATTAGCAGGCTACTAGAAACCATAACATCAAATTCTTGATTCATCATTAAAAATTTTCTCAATATTATTACGCTCGGCCTTGAATCATGCGACAAAATCAGAGACTCGAAGGAGTTGCCGTTCTTGCGCAGGCTGGCACTCGCTTACAAAAACTATAGACTCGAAGGAGTGGACGTTCTCGCGCATGCAGGCGTTCAATGCCATGACTCATCCGACAAAATCAGAGACTCGAAGGAGTTGCCGTTCTTGCCAGGTAGGCGGTCGCTTACGAAAACTATAGACTCGAAGGAGTGGACGTTCTCGCGCATGAAGGCTTAAGCAAAAGATTTTAAATTTTTTTACAGGCAACAAAATACCAAGATTTTAATTTTTTTTACAGCCAACTATATCCCCCCATCCAGTCCCCAAATATCTAACCGAACAACGCCCAAAAACACGCGCCCGCGCAACGGGCATGTACTATACCTTTTCAAATAAACATTTCTCGATTAACCGCATTAGCGCAGCTCGCTGGGTACCTGACTTTGTAATCAGGCAAGCCGCGTTCGATACCCGGCCAAGTATTTAGCTTTTTTTTCTCTAACCACCACAACCAACAACAGATGGCGTGCACCCTGCAACCCACAATACAATGGCTTTCAATTATTAACAACAGATGGCGCGCACCTCTGCAACACACGCAACCCACAATACAATGGCTTTCATTTATTAACAACAGATGGCGCGCACCTCTGCGACACACCCAAATGTCTTTCGCGCACCCCTACGACCACCCCCAATGTCTTCTTCTTCCCAATGGCTTCTTCTTCTTATCCAAACAACAACTACCAACAGCTCGGCAGCAGCTCCCGGCGAGAACTCGATGACTGGTTACCTTTATGTCCACTTCCGCTCCAGAAACCGCTTTGTTTAACTACTCACGATAGCGGTCATCACAGGGTCTCGAACACATCGTTGGCACATAGCTGAATATTCAAAATATTTAGTTCAAAAGGCAGCCGTTCAACACCACACACAAACAACAACACACCACCGAAACTGAGAATTTGTCACTGGATAACGCTACTAGACCCAGTCACAACCAGAACAAAAAACTCCGGTAGCAGAAAAAAAATGTTCAATTCATCAGTCCACATGCTTTTAACCCTGCTTTGATATACACAATGAAGATAAAATAGTCAAAGCATTCAAAAGTTTGTAAATGGAGCCACAACAAAATTCGTACCATCAAATTAACATGTTTTCAGATAATTATATGCGTAATAAATAATCTATAGCAAGACTTAATGGTTGAGATTATTTCATTATTTATCATAGCTGAATATTCAAAATATTTAGTTCAAAAGGCAGCCATTCAACACCGCACACAAATAACAACACACCACCGAAAAAGAAAATTACTTAAAAGAAATGTTGTAAAATAATGAGTACAAATTCTTGTTAAATAGAAATTAATCATTCAAATATTCTAAAAATATACGATGTTTGTGCTTTATTTGATATCTGCATCACTATCATTCATTGCGGTTTTCTTAAACTTGAGTGAAGATGTTAGCGAAGGTTATAATTTGTCAAAACAGAAGTATCCATTAGAAATGAATTTATTCGTATCTTAGGGTTTCAATAAATCATTTGAAATACTGTAAGGGCTATTTGATGTAACAATATTGTTCTTCCAATAACACTTTGCTTTGAATTAAATTACTGTTGGTAGAAAGAGCTGAAAATCAAAACTGTGAAATAAAAGTCATATGGTTTAAATATTTTTTGTTTTGAATCATGTAGATACAGAATTGAACATGGAGGGTCTGTTACATTCAAGTTTCGTTCGCCTTGATGGAGTTAAGCTTCATGCAACAGGCCAGAAAATTTTAGTCAAGAATGGGTGGACTTCGTTTTGCAACAAACAAAAGCCATTAAACCATGCGTTGGCATGTCATCCTTCAATATCAATGTGAATAACACGAATTTATTTGTAAGATGTATGAGTGTGAGATAATAGAAAGCACATTCCTATGCACGAGTGTATATATAATGAATAACATTTAAGAAAACGTATCAATCATATTAAACTACACACAAACAAATTTAAAACTAGCAACTCACAGGGTTATAATTGCGAACACACTAGAAGCAATATAAGACAAAAGAAAGCTGTAACCCGGCCTCGTGTTATCCAATTATAATTTTTGGTTAGCATCGATCTCCATCACACCAAATAACGGTAACATAATCCATAAGTTTATAAGCATTTTGTATGAAATTGAAAAGTTTACTCCAGGCACATATATATTGAATCAAAAATGTGCTATTGAACAACATTGTCATGAGTATCAATTTCTGTGACGTCATCACTGTCATTGCCTATTTTATCAGCAGACCACCTGCCATTAGTATATATAACTCTTAACACTCTTAACACTTAAGATCAAAGCCATTTACCGAGATCTAAGGAAATATGGTAATCCTTTTTTTCTGCGGCGTCATTAGTCGGTCATTTCCTCTATATAACAAGAAACATAACCTGTTCAAGGAATATGATGTCTCACTTTTTCTCTTAAGTATCAATCAAAATGATTCCCTCTCATTGGTTTATTCAAACAGACCACGAGACCTCAACATATCAACCATTAGGGACAGAATTCGTACTAAGTCTCTAACACATCCTAACATATAATAACAAACGTTACTCATATAAGGAATATAATATATGGAAAATGACATCTTTGACGAACTTTGTCAAAATGAAGGCTATGAGAAATACATAAGACTAAATCATTATGCACTGGAACTACATTATAAAAGCTTTCGATTCAGCTTTCATGTAGTGAAAAGATTTCCACTGCACGAACGCCACTCTTTAAAATAAGTGAGATTGTTCTATTTCCATTAAAATAAAAAAAAAAGGCAGTTGAGTACTAATTACCGAGAACATGTCTATAGCATTATAGGAACAGTGTTTCATTTGTAAAATTTTGAATGCAGTAAGATCATTATTCACAATTTAGGTAGTTTGTTGACACCAAACACAAACGTAAATAATTCGCTGGGGTCTTTAATAATCATGAAAAACCATATTTCCTAGATCTCGGTAAATTATGGCTTTGATCTTAAGTGGTAAATGCTTCGTATGTTATGATCCAAAAGCAGACATGTGAGTTATATATACTAATGGCAGGTGGTCTGCTGATAAAATAGGCAATGACAGTGATGACGAAATTGATACTCATGACAATGTTGTTCAATAGCACATTTTTGATTCAATATATATGTGGCTGGAGTAAACTTTTCGATTTCATACAATATGCTTATAAACTTATGGATTATGTTACCGTTATTTGGTTTGATGGAGATCGATGCTGACCAAAAATTATAATTCGATAACACGAGGCCTGGTTACAGCTTTCTTTTGTCTTATATTGCTTCTAGTATGTTCGCAATTATAACCCTGTGAGCTGCTAGTTTTAAATTTGTTTGTGTGTAGTTTAATATGTTTGATACGTTTTCTTAAATGTTATTCATTATATATACACTCGTGCATAGGAATGTGTTTTCTATTATCTCACACTTATACATCTTACAAATAAATTCGTGTTATTCACATTGATATTGAAGGTTGACATGCCAACGCATGGTTTAATGGCTTTTGTTTGTTGCAAAGCGAAGTCCACCCATTCTTGATTAAGATTTTCTGGCCTGTTGAATGAAGCTTAACTCCATCAAGGCGAACGAAACTTGAATGTAACAGACCCTCCATGTTCAATTCTGTATCTACATGATTCAAAACAAAAAATATTTAAACCATATGACTTTTATTTCACAGTTTTCATTTTCAGCTCTTTCTACCAACAGTAATTTAATTAAAAGCAAAGTGTTATTGGAAGAACAATATTGTTACATCAAATAGCCCTTACAGTATTTCAAATGATTGATTGAAACTCTAAGATACGAATAAATTCATTTCTAATGGATACTTCTGTTTTGACAAATTATAACCTTCGCTAACATCTTCACTCAAGGTTAAGAAAACCGCAATGAATGATAGTGATGCAGATATCAAATAAAGCACAAACATCGTATATTTTTAGAATATTTGAATGATTAATTTCTATTTAACAAGAATTTGTACTCAGTATTTTACAACATTTCTTTTAAATAATTTTCTTTTTCGGTGGTGTGTTGTTATTTGTGTGCGGTGTTGAATGGCTGCCTTTTGAACTAAATATTTTGAATATTCAGCTATGATAAATAATTAAATAATCTCAACCATTAAGTCTTGCAATAGATTATTTAATACGGATATAATTATCTGAAAACATGTTAATTTGATGCTACGAATTTTGTTGTGGCTCCATTTACACACTTTTGAATGCTTTGGCTGTTTTATCTTCATTGTGTATATCAAAGCAGGGTTAAAAGCATGTGGAATGATGAATTGAACTTGTCTTTTTTCTGCTACCGGAGTTTTTTGCTCTGGTTGTGACTGGGTCTAGTAGCGTTCTCCAGTGACAAATTCTCAGTTTCGGTGGTGTGTTGCTGTTTGTGTGCGGTGTTGAATGGCTGCCTTTTGAACTAAATATTTTGAATATTCAGCTATGAGCCAACGATGTGTTCGAGAACCTGTGATTACCGCTATCGTGTCTAATTACGTTTTCCGGCAACAAATTCTCAGCATTGACTCCTTTTTTCCTCTTGCAAGAAATAAAATTGCTTTTAGTTTGTAGGAATAATAAATATAACAGCCTTTCGTTCCAACTTTTTATAGAGCAACACTTGCAGGAAATATTAATTTTTTCTGTATATTGGCTTGTATGATGAGATACGACCAGCAGTGTGTTCGAATTTCAACATGTCGATTTAAGAAACCTGTAATAACTTATGCAGATTTGTCAAGCGTTACAGACCATTATTTTTCAAGAGTTCTAGACCTCTGAGGAAGCAAACTGTTTCTAGGTTTCATATGCTTTGTTTTTTGTATCTTTTTGAGATAAATTCTTTGATGAGCATATGGGGATGACGTAACTTTTTCTATCATTTAAAAGGTCTTGTTAGATATAAGTAAATATTTGCTACCCCCTTACACTTTGTGCTAGAGATATATAAGTAAAACCCCTGTGAAATTTTTAAATACTTTGTTCATTTTACTCTCATATCAACAATTCGTTGTGACAAACATACGTTTTGTGTACCTAGAAAACATTTGTTTGTAGTAGACTTATGTTTTCTCTTTGATGGCTAAAGTTTGTGAACCTAGAAAAAAGTATTTATGTACATATATATACAAATATTTATCCACATATTTAGAACTATATCATTCAACGTATGACAGCCGTGTCGAACCAGGAGTTCTCGTCAGATACCCTTCCTTGAATGACAAGTTCTAAAGTGAAATACTTGGATGTTATTCACATCAGTAAGACAACAGTCAGTGTATTGAACCTAATAGATGTCAGTGACATCTACCGTCTATTGAGTAATTTAAGTATATGAAGGCATACTATGCTATAACATATACCATACTCTTGACAGATAGTTCGAGTGTTTTATATAAAAACACATAAGTAAATATATATACAAATATATATCCACATATTTAGAACTATATCATTCAACGTATGACAGCCGTTTCGAGTTCTCGTCAGATACACATCACTGATGTGTATAACATCCAAGTATTTCACTTTACAACTTGTCATTCAAGGAAGCGTATCTGACGAGAACTCCTGGTTCGAAACGGCTGTCATACGTTGAATGATATAGTTCTAAATATGTGGATATATATTTGTATATATATTTACTTATGTGTTTTTATATAAAACACTCGAACCATCTGTCAAGAGTATGGTATATGTTATAGCATAGTATGCCTTCTTATACTTAAATTACTCAATAGACGGTAGATGTCACCGACATCTATTAGGTTCAATACACTGACTGTTGTCTTACTGATTTGTATAACATCCAAGTATTTCACTTTAGAACTTATCATTCAAGGAAGCGTATCTGACGAGAACTCCTGGTTCGAAACGGCTGTCATACGTTGAATGATATAGTTCTAAATATGTGGATATATATTTGTATATATATTTACTTATGTGTTTTTATATAAAACACTCGAACCATCTGTCAAGAGTATGGTATATGTTATAGCATAGTATACCTTCATATACTTAAATTACTCAATAGACGGTAGATGTCACCGACATCTATTAGGTTCAATACACTGACTGTATTTATGTACCACTGAATAAGCTTTGAGTACCTGTCTTAGAAAAGATTTATGTACCTGTGTTGTTGTTAGAAACAAACGCTTTGAGTACCTAGAAAGATTTGTTTGTACTGACCTCTATCTTAGAAAAAGTTATATGTGATAGAAACATTTGTTTGTTTTCTTTTTGATGGCTAAAGTTTTGTGCACTTAGAAAAAAGTTTTTATGTACCAGTGAATACGCTTTGAGTACCTGTTTTAGAAAAGATTTGTTTGTTCCTACCTCTGGCTTAGAAAAAGTTATATCTTTATACCCACTATCCCATATCCAACATTCCTAGTCTCTACTTTTTGCAACGGATTTGTGTCAAACCATTTGTAGCAACAGTTTCTAGCATTTGTAGTGGTTTTGTTTAAACTCACCAGTCATTTCTCCGGTTGCTGTCGTTTCTACGGCCCTAGCCTTTGTAACGGTTTCAAACATTTCTACCCTTTGCAACGCCCTTACTTCAACCATTCAATTATTTCTAACGGATTCAGTCGTTTGTATGGTTCCAGTTGTTTTTACGGGCCTTTTCTAGCTTTTGTAGAGATTCCAACCTGTATCCAACCACCGTTTCTACGGTTCCTGTCGTTTCTATGGACCTAGCTTTTGTAGTGGATTCAACCATTTCCAGCAACGATTTCTACTGTCCCAGTCGTTTCTACGGGCCGTTTCTAGCTTTTATAGAGGTTTCAACCATTTCCAGCAGAGATTTCTTCTGTCCCCGTCGTTTCTACATGCCGTTTCTAGCTTTTGTAGTGGCTCTAACCATTTCTAGCAGCGATTTCTACTGTCCCAGTCGTTTCTATGGGTCATTTCTAGTTTTGTAGCGGCTCCAACCATTTCTAGTAGCGATTTCTACGGTTCTAGTCGTTTCTACGGGACGTTTCTAGCTTTTGTAGCGTCTCCAACCATTTCTAGCAGGGATTTCTAAGTTTCTAGTCGTTTCTACGGGACATTTCTAGCTTTTGTAGTGGCTCCAACAATTTCTACTAGCGATTTCTACTGTCCCCGTCGTTTCTACGTGTCGTTTCTAGCTTTTGTAGTGGCCCTAACCATTTCTAGCAGCGATTTCTAGTGTCTCAATCGTTTCTACGGGGCATTTCTAGCTTTTGTAGCGGCTCAAACCATTTCTACAAGCGATTTCTAAGTTTCTAGTCGTTTCTACGGGACATTTCTAGGTTGTGTAATGGCTCCAACCATTTCTACCAGCGATTTCTACTAGTCGTTTCTACGGGACGTTTCTAGCTTTTGTAGAGGTTTCAACCATTTCCAGCAGCGATTTCTTCTGTCCCCGTCGTTTCTACGTGCCGTTTCTAGCTTTTGTAGTTGCTCTAACCATTTCTAGCAGCGATTTCTAAGGTTCTAGTCGTTTCTACGGGACGTTTCTAGCTTTTGTAGCGTCTCCAACCATTTCTAGTAGGGATTTCTAAGTTTCTAGTCGTTTCTACGGGATCTCGTTGCCTATAATCTCGTTTCCCACTATCCCATTTCCTCGTTCGTTACTTTATTCTAATAATTATTAGCAGGCTACTAGAAACCATAACATCAAACTCTTGATTCATCATTAAAAAATTTTCCAAGTCTCAAAATTATTACGCTCGACCTTGAATCATCCGACAAAATCAGAGAATCGAAGGAGTTGCCGTTCTTGCGCAGGCTGGCGCTCGCTTACGAAAACTATAGACTCGAAGGAGTGGACGTTCTCGCGCATGCAGGCGTTCAATGCCTTAAATCATCCGACAAAATCAGAGACTCGAAGGAGTTGCCGTTCTTGCGCAGGTAGGCGCTCGCTGACGAAAACTATAGACTCGAAGGAGTGGACGTTCTCGCGCATGCAGGCTTAAGCAAAAGATTTTAAATTTTTTTACAGAAAACAAAATACCAAGATTTTAAATTTTTTTACAGACAACAAAATACCATATCCCCCCATCCAGCCCCAAATATCCAACCAAACAACGCTCAAAAACACGCGCCAGCGCAACGGCCATGTACTATACCTTTTCAAATAAACATTTCTCGGTTAACCGCATTAGCGCAGCTCGGTGGACACCTGACTTTGTAATCAGGCAAGCCGCGTTCGAGACCCGGTCAAGTATTTAGCTATTCTCTCTCTAACCACCACAACCAACAACAGATGGCGCGCACCTCTGCGACACACCCAAATGTCTTTCGGGCACCCCAACGACCACCCCCAATGTCTTCTTCTTCCCAATGTCTTCTTCTTCTTATCCAAACAACAACTACCAACAGCTCGGCAGCAGCTCCCGGCGAGAACTCGATGACTGGTTACCTTTATGCCCACTTCCGCTCCAGAAACTGCTTTGCTTATCTACTTTGAACATATTTTTATAATTTTCAAGATTTTCGATATAAAAAAGTTACAAATCATTTTGAAATGAATACTTTAATAATTAATAATACTTTTGATTTGAGACCGAAAATTTTCATTAGTCTTGAATTATATGAAAAATTTAACGAAATACATTTTTTTTGACATTATACAGTTAGATTTCAACTCGTAAGAAGAAAATGGAAACTAACTCAAAAGTTAGTCTGAACGTGAAGTGGGTTTTAGTCCATTACAAATAATCACAAAGTACAAGCAGGTTTAAATAAAACGTAACTTCAATATATCTTAAAATTTAGTACAATTTCATTAATTTGAGTTAAACACACTTTTCTATTAACCCATGAAAATTTCTATTTTATATTGCGAGCTGCAATTGAAATCTTGAAAATAATACATTGACAAATTTTCTGATTGGATTGAAAACCTTTAACCTAATGGAAGTAAAGAAATGTCAAAATTCAAAGCAAGTTCCCTAGAAAGAAGCAGGCCATAAATATCAGTGTTGCCTAACTATGTAACTATCTAACTGTTTATCTCGAATCTTACGATCTGTGCATAATTTAACGATTTTTCTAATCTTAGTCATATTAATATAATAAGAAAAGAAACGTGCCCGGTAAAAGTAAAAAGAAACTAAATTGAAAGAATAAGGTTAAAATTAATAAAATATTATCAGAAATAAATAAATATGTTACAACATTTTAGTTGATAACCTCCATCTTTATGATTTTCTGCTCAATCAATCTGGCGGCAATGTTACTATTATTTTATTTAATGAATGAACTAATATTAGAAATAAATTTTAACATTCTGCACTGAAGGTCGTTAGAAGCTACTAAACAAAACAAAAATAAAGAAAATCGGTTGAGTGAGAGAGAAGAAAATGGTACTGTACCGTTTTGTCTTAGCCTAGTTACATATCGATACAGCTAAGTCTCTATTGTTTATGTAAATCTACCAGAATTTCATAACTGCATTTAAATTAGATTAGAAGTTCTTTTTCATTTATATTGAAATGCATAAAAGAAATTTAAAATAATTCTTGATAATGTTTGTGAATAGGGAATACTTTCCAGCTGTCAAGGAAAATGGAAAAATGTAAAATGTCGTGTCAATTGTTCAGTTACATTTTTTTGTGATTTTGTATAAGACTTCTAAAGAAAATTAGTCTGGTTCGAATTAATTCAGCATCATTTTAACAAATATTAGATAGCTTTCCAATTTGTGATAATTATAATCCAATTAATCAATGGATACTAAAAATTAGAAGAATTCTACATCGCAAAGATTAATTTGATTTAAAACTGCGAGCAACAAATTGTTGTGTATACCTAATTGTGTTTATGGGAGGGATCCATATTAATTTTACCCAACTATTGCCTTTAAATAATATCGTCATCTGATAATTAGACGTAAATAAAAAGTTGGTAAGCTCTAATGAGTTACGAATGATATGCACATTTTCAATTAATCAGAAGATAACTAAGATTATTCAATAATATTGCAGATAACGCTATGTACACCGATGTTTTTATAGAACAAAAAAACACGGATTTGTTACCGATTTACTCATTCAAATGTGGTACCAATAATACTATAGAACTGTGCCTTATAAAACACAAAAAATACAGTTATTGGAGTTCAAAATTGGGTTACCCATCACGCTACTGCAAGGGCGGATCAAGAGACCAAAGGGGGAGATCTCGTAGGAAATTAACATACGTTGGGGTGGACTACTCAGTGGTTTTGCATACATTGTATTTCTTGATCTATTGTATCAAGAATAGTCGATATTCTATCTAAACCCATAGAAATTATTTTATTTTTTCACAAAAAAGTCACTGACCGTTATCGCTGCCCACCCCTCCCCATTCTGGATCTGCACCTGAGCCGCTGTATGTAAAGTTCAATCACAATAATGACCCAGAATAGGCATGCTCAAAAAAGAAGGATTCAAAACTTTTTTCAATGCAATTTTACTTCAAAACCAACCAGTGATCTGTGCTTGCGATGAATACGAGTCCTTTAATGGTTCAAATGTGAATGTTTTCTTTCTTTTAAATTTGGCCGTTGGGCAAATATGCTGCAGGATTGGTGGAAGTTAACCAAAGTTTATCCTGAAAATCATCTCCAATACTCTATTTTGATATAGAACATTACATAGACTTCTGTGTGAAATGTGAAATAATAGTACTATATACTATTGTAATGTTTTTATTTTCACACACGGGTTCTCTTCAGCTCTTGGACTTATTTAAAAACACAGTCCAACTCACTCTAATTTATTTCCACTACTTTAACACAATTTATATTCGCAGAAAATATTTACATTTTATCTATACTATACAATACGACCGTCGAAAACTGAATGCTTCCTATAGCCAGCTGTCCATATTTATATATTTCCCTCCGAATTGTCTGGTAAGTCCACGAACCATCGGGAAACTCTTTCATGTTCTGGAAGCTTTGAAGGAATTCCCAGTTACGGCAGCGGTCGGCCTGTTGAGAGACGGAACATTTCGGATTCCCAGAAGCACCGGAATAATGTCCCTTCCACGAATTGGTTGATGATCGATTGCACCAGCTGTCGGATGAATTCTCGTAACATTGCCCCCTCCTTAAGACCATTTCGTCCTGGAATATCCCAGAATCTTTCTCGGCGTGACGATATTTGCAGGACTCTCCATTTCGACAACGGGAAGTGTTGTGGAAGTAACAGTCAACGGTCTTCGAATCTGGGCTGCGAATATTGAGACAGCATACCAAAATGTCGATGCCAATGAATCGAAAGATTGTTTCCATCATACTTCTCACCACCCTCCAATTCAGTACATCCAACCCGCAGGCTATCTTTGGAACCGCCAATTTCATCAGATTCTTCTCCATCATGTATGTTGGCTTGTCCTGCGAGAATGTTTTGTTACTAAATAAAAGATGTCTCTGGTTCCTACTAGTTGTTTATCTTCGAGATGAAGGACCTTCCTTACCACTGGATCTTGCTCTCGTAGCTTCTGGAGCTGGCCGTACTTTTTGGCAAACACCTTGGCTATTCCTCTGGACATCCGGAGATGTCGAGCCACACAATGAGCCAGGGCATATTCTATTGTCACTTTAAACAGGTTTTGGGGTTCCTCTCTCGTTACGTCGTACTGCACTTTATACCCATCAGAGTACAGTGCCATAAACTGCTCGAAGGTCATCTCGTCAACGGGTGGTTGAATGCTGCGGACTTGGGCTTGGTCAACTTCGCTGTCATGACTTCCGGCATAAGGTGCTAACCTGTTGAAATGTACCACCTTTGGCTTTCCTCAAGGTAGCATCTTTATTCTGTAGACAACATCGTTGGTCTTCTTTACAATTTGGTAAGACCCCTCCCAAGATCATTGTAGCTTGGGCGAATATCCACGACGACGTTGCGGGTTATACAGTCAAACAAGATCATCAGCTTGGAATTCCCCGCTCTCGGCTTTGATATCATAGGCTTCCTTCATTCGGGCACTAGCATTCTCGATATTTAACCGGATTCGTTGATGTATGTCGTCCATCTTTCGACGTAACTGGCTGACATAGTCTTTATCTGCAGTCTCTGCTCCTGGGGGACATCCAAACTTCAAATCGCATGGTAGTCGTAACTCTCGTCCCATAATAACGCTTGCCGGGGTCTGACCCGTGGACTCGTGCACAGATGAACGATATGCCATTAGAAACAAGTGAAGATACTGGTCCCAGTCTCTTTGGTGGTCAGACACTACCTATGACAAATGGCGATTAATGGTTCTATTCATCCGTTCTACCATTCCATCGGACTTCGCGTGTAATGCTGTCGTCCGTGTTTTATTGATTCTTCCAAGTTTGAAGACATCTTGGAAAAGGGTAGACTCAAAATTTCTACCGTGGTCTGAGTGCATCTCCAAGGGAACACCAAAACGACTGATCCATTCCTTGACAAGGACATCAGCAACGGTCAAGGCATCTTGATTCGGCTAGGCATATGCTTCGGCCCATTTACTAAAATAGTCCATCAACACAACAATGTATTTATTTCCAGAGTCGGATTCAGGAAATGGACCGGCAACATCAATGGCTACTCTTTCGAATGGACTGCCAACGTTATATTGCTTCATGGGAGCTTTTGGTCGCTTCTGAGGCCCATTACTTGCTGCACAAACCGTACATTTTCGGCACCACTCCTTAACATCTACCTTTTTTTTTTTGAAGATGGAAATCCATTATGGACAATTTGAGCTTAGAGTCTATCACTCAAATTAGTGTGGGACTAACACGCACTAAAACCATCTTGTTGTTTCTGCAGTTTATGAAGGTGGTGGTACTGTTATTTCTAACTTGCGTCTCCCCCTTCCTGCCTTTCTTTGCCTTCATCACACCATTCTGTTTAAATCTTCTTTCTCCTTTTGCTCTATAATTTCCCTTATCCATTTGTATATAATTTCCTTGTTCTCTTTACTTTCTATCATTAGTTTTATCACGTTAGATGGTGTTATCCTTTCAACAATCGTTGTTTCTGTTCTTGTTTTATTCCTTGCATATCTTTCGCAGTCAAAAACCACGTGCTCCATTGTCTCCTCAATTTGGCACATATCACAGTTACTCTCCCTCATTTTCCCTATCCTTTTCAGATATGCTTTGACACTACCATGTCCAGACAAAAATTGTGTCATAAAGTAATCTGTACTTCTATATTTGCTGCTCGCCCATTTTGTTAGGTCTGGTATTAGTTTCTTTGTCCATTCCGCTTTTCCCGTTAGCGCATCCTATTCTTTTTGCCATTCTTTTAGCGTATTATTCCTGTTTTCTCTGTATTTTTTATTTTCGTAATTTTCTCTAAGTTCTTCTACCGTCAGATGGATCGGAGGGATACCGGCTATAACTGCCGTTGCCTCATACGAGATCGTTCTATATCCGCTTATTACCAGCAGCAGCGCCTGTCTTTATATTTTTAACATCATGTTCTTATATATTTGCATCTTCATACATCTGTGCCATGTTGGTGCCCCGTACAAAAGTGTTGATTGTACCACTCCATAAAGCAAGTCGTCTCTTTGCATGTGATGGTCTCTTTATGTTTTTCATAATTTTTCCAAGTTTTGCTAACTTATCACCCGCTTTGCCTTACTGCATTTACAATATGTGTCCCGTATGTACCTTGGTGATCGATAAATATACCGAGATACTTTACGCTCTTTTGTGGTGTTATATTTAGATCCCCTATTTCTATTTTTTAATTTTTCTCTTATTTTCTGCATTCTTGTACCTTTGAGTAGCACCGCCTCGCTCTTTTCCGGTGCCCATTTCAACTGTGCCCCTTTCATCCAGTCTCCTATTATTCTTATTGCCTCATTTGCTTTTTCAACCAGTCTGTCAGCGTTTGGCCCTTCCACATATAGTGCCAGGTCGTCTGCGAATGCTATCGTATTTGCACCGGTTGGCAGCTTCTGATTTAGAAGATCATCGTACAATATATTCCATAATTTTTTCTTTCTCGAGTATAATACTTCTTTTGGAGAAATAACTCTCTATTATTCTTATTAGATATTCACTAATCCCTTTCTTCACCATTTCCTTAACAATACGTTTCCATGATGCCGAATTGAATGCATTTCTAACGTCAAAAGTGATGAGTATCACCCAGCCCGCTCTAGTGCTCCTTGCTTTGTCACGAATCCAGTTTGCTGCTTTTACCGTTGATTTCCCTTTCCGAAACCCAAATTATCTTTCTGACATTTTTTCATCTCCTAATTCTTTGTCTATTCTGTTTCTAATTAGTGTTTCTAATACCTTACCCATAACGTCCAGCAGGCAAATGGGTCTATATGATGTTGGGTCATTCATAGGTTTAACACCCTTCCTCAGAAATATTACTTTAGCCTTCTTCCAGATTGTAGGGAATTCCTGTTTCTTTATTAATTCGTTATACATATCCCTTATTGTGACTTGGTTCTTTTCAAATGTTATTTTTATGACTTCTGGCGGTAGATTATCTGGTCCAGGTGCTTTTTTGATCTTGATATGCTTAGTTGCTATTTTAAATTCTTCTTCTGTTATTTCGGGTACTAAATCTCTTGATATTTTCATTCGCTCTTTCCATTCACCTCTGGTCTTTATAAAAAGGGTATTTGCTATTTCTGTTTTCTTCTCTGTACTAAGTGTCAACAATGGTGTCGGTTGTATCTTTTGGATAGCTATCCCATATGCCCTTCCCCATACGTCTGTTTCCAACTGTCTACATAATTCTTCCTAGCATTTCCTCTTGCTTCCGTTTATGAGTTTCTTTAATTCTGTACTTTTCCTATTCATTTCCTCCATCATATCCGGTAGTTCTGTTCTCTTTTTCTTTGCTTCTTTTGTGATTTTCCGCCGTATCTCTACGCACTCCCTTTTAGCTTCCGAGATTTCAGCTGTCCACCAGTATGGGATTTCTCTGTTTTCGTTTCTTTTTATCTGCATTCTGTTGGCCTTCAGGCATTTTTTGATTTCTGTCGTTATTTTTTCTGGTGTCAATTCTTTGTTTATTTCACCGGTTATTGTGTTAAACATTTTTTCATATTCTTCGATGTTATATTGTGTTCTTGTTTTAACGATTTCTCTCGCCTTTCCCCTCTCTTGTAAATGGACCAGAATATATCTGTGGTCTGAAAATATGTTTTCGGCTATGGTTTCCCATTTCTTAATGTGCCGTACCATGTTGCTCGAACACATGGTGACGTCTATGTGTGTTTGTGTACTACCTCTAACGAAAGTTGGGTTGCCGTTATTTAATATCTCTAAATTGTATGTAGCAGCCAATTCGGCTATTGTTCCTTCCCTAGCATCCGTCTTAGGAGCTCCACATAGCGGGGATTTTGCGTTGAGGTCTCCCAATACCATGATGTTGTTCCGTGGTAATTTCCTTAGTGATTGTGCTATATCATCTATCCTACTTCTGTATTCTTCTATTGTTATATTCGGAGAAACATAGCAACATGTTACATTGACATCTCTAAGTTTAATAACTATGAAACCTTTATATGTCTCGTATTCCTAAATACCCGTCTCTCTATTCCTAATTTCGACAGCTATGCTTTGCTGCTTGTCTACGATCCATTTTCTGTTTTTTCTAATTATTCTTATGTTTGACTCGCTAGCTACTATTACGTCTATTCTATTTTTGAGGGCTATTTCGTTAGCCTCATCAGGGGCTTTCGCCGATCTTCCTAGATTACTTTGCAGTATCCGAATCTGCATCTTTTCTTTCTTCTGTATTTCTATTTAGTTGCTGTTTTTTCCTGTTTCTACATTTTCCATCATTATATCTATGTCCTTTCGATTCGCACTTAAACCAGTTTTCCTCGTTTCCGCAATCAGCTGCTTTGGGGCCCGTTTGCAGCAGTTCCTACACCAGCCCATTCTATCCTCCCCTTTGCATTCCCTGGCCACGTGCCCACTTTCCCAGCATTTAAAGCATGTCTGCATTTCTCTTTTCCTTTTAATTAAGCCTGTTGTCAGCCCTATCCTAATCTCTTTCATTTCCAACAGTTTTTCAATTGTCTTTTCGTCCGCTATGATAGTTGCCATCTGCACCACCATTTTGCGGTCTAAGAGCTTTGACTTCTAAATCCTTGCATTCCAGTTCCGTCTTAAGTTCCAATTCAAGGTCTTCTCTATCCGTTGTGATGTCCAGATTGACAATGTTGACCGCCTTCTTCTTGTTTTTCTCCTCGGCCAGGTTCCTTACCCGCATCTTTCCAGGTGCTCCTTTTAGCACTTCTGCTATAGGAGCCGCATTTCCTTTTCCTTTTTGTGTCGCTATTAGTATGTTACCGTTTCTAGTTTGCCTAATGGTTCTAAATTTATCTCCTGCCCCTTTATTGATTAATGTGTTTTTGACTTGCTTCACCAGGTCTGCATATGTCTGTTCCCCTGCATCAATTATAAGAGCTTCGTACTCCGGATTCCTCTCTTTATTTTTTTGTTCTATTTTTTCACGGAGCACTACTTTCCCTTCATAGTCATTGAAGGCGCAGTGTACCAGCTTTCTATTTCTTCCCGTTCTTTCTTCCCTTCCAATAATGGCTAAATGTATCTCCTTAATTTCTTTTTGATACACATCTTTTTGAGGTTCTAAATTTGTTTCCGTTTCTAATATATCTGTCGTCTTCGTCTGCATAGTTCGCGTAAAAAGTATATTGCTCCTCAATCCCTATTGTTGCAAATGTCTTTTTGAATATTATTTCCGATTCCTTTAGTTTATTTTGTCTTATATAGTTTCTCACTTTACTCGATTCCCTTATCATTCTTGATATTAATTTGTTATCTTTTTGCATGTAATCTGCTATTAACGCCCTGTCCTCCTCACTGTTCGTTATTTCTTCCTTCACTGTTTGAACTTTAAACATATCTTCTGGCCATTTCATTTGTAGTACTTCTTCTAGGTCTTCTTTGTTCATATTGTCGTCTATATAACTTTCGATTTCCATTTGTACCCATATCTTTTTTCGATACATCTTCCTTTCTGTCCCTCGATCCAAATAAATCTTCTACTTTTCCCATTAGTGTTGTCATATCGGCCGTCATAAGCGCGCTGCTGTTACTTCTTAACCCTCTTGCTTTTTCTTTAATCTCAACCTTGGTGTTGGTGTTAGCCATAATTAACGCTCCTAGTGCCCTGGTTTCTGTATCAATTGCATTTATGTATCCTCTTACTTTATTGAACATTAATTTGTCAGAAAGGAGTTTCGCCAATTTTAATCCCGCCATGTCTTCGTCTGCAAGACTACGCCTTCTCTTTGTGGACTTTGCCTCTTCATCGTCCCACAATAGATCCAGCACCGTTCTGTTTGCCATACCGCCTGCGATACTCGAGCTCGTATTACCTCCTGTTATTTCCTTTTTCGTGTACGCCGTTTGACTATCCAATGAGTTCCTTCTTTGGGTACTCGTTATCTTATCTATTTGTATATTCGTAACCTTGTTTGCGTCTGTCATTTGCTCTTTGCTCTTGTTGTCATCAGATTTTTTATTGTATTCTTTTATATCCATACTATTCCCACGAGTTGGGGCGTTTTACTTGTCCGGTGGGGCAGAGGTCCCTTACCCCACTAAGGCTGCGTTACTTTTTGAGGTCACCTGTTATCTCAGAGGCTCCGTTCTAGACCAACTAAGCATGGCCATCCATCCCTCGGCACGGGTCGCTTGACACCTTGGATTTCGGATTTTTTCGACAGGTTTTCTCCTGTGAGTCACTTCTTAGTCATCGTACACCTTTCCCTCCGACCTTACCGGCATGGGAGACCCTACAAGGAATAGAAGTTCCCGCCGGCATTGCTCTCGGGATCATTAGGTGTATGACTTAAGCCCCCTCACCAACGACAAGGTCTTGTGACTCCTAGAGGCAGTTTACCCAATAGAAGCGTTCTCTCAACTTCCCCAGGGTTTTCGTTACTCCCAGATGTCCTCCAGTTGTACCATCATGTAGTTCTCGTAGAACCTCTGGTCTCCTATTTCTGGGAACTACAATCGGTTTTCTGTCGTTGCCCTCCTTTGGAGTTTCCAGGACGCACTTGAGAGGTCCATTTTCCAGGATGAGGGAGTTCCACTGAGCCCAGTACGACTTTATGGTTGGTGATTATCGGGAAATCTCTTGTCACGTAGGTTTCCGGTCTTCTTCCTTCCACCGGATAACTTCTTTTAGTTCTGGAAATAATTTTTGATCTTTCTGGATCTCTTCAGGCTGCCAATGGTCATCGACGGCGGTAGTTCTACAGAGAACAGCCCCTGACAATGTTTACAATCGTCAGGGCATGGTCTCCTCGATAAGGCATCCGCATCTTAGGCTTGTTCCTGCGCGATGTTCAGTCTCGAAGTCGAATTCTTGCAACCGCTCAAACCACCTGGCCACTTGTCCTTCAAGGTTTTTAAACTGCAAGAGCCACTTCAGTGCTGCATGATCAGTTCTCAGGAGGTATCTTTTACCATAGAGGTACTTATAGAAATGTTCTACACCCTTTACCACAGCCAAGAGTTCCCTGCGATTAACGCAGTAATTCCGTTCAGGTTTGCTCAAGGTCTTGCTAAAATAGCCGATGACTTTCTCCTGGCCGACTTGGATCTGCGAAAGCACCGCAACAATTCCGACATTGGTTTCCATCTGGCAAAGGATAACTTAAGACGGGGCACTCCTCAATGTTCTTTTCAGTGTCTCGAATGAGCGCTTGCACTTCTCGTCCCACTGGTATTGTACCTTCCCCTCTGTGAGTCTAGTAAGTGGCTTGGCGATGTTGGCAAATCCGGCTTCGTACCGACGATAGTACATGCTAAACCCCAGGAAAATTCTTAACTGATGGATATCTTTAGTTATCGGTCATTCCTGGACAGCTTTGACTTTCTGTTTATCAACAGCTACTCCCTCTGCGGAAACCACATGTCCAAGATATTGCACCTCTTCTTGGAACAGCTGACACTTCTTCGGGCTTATCTTTAGTCCGGGACTTCGAAGTCGCCGAAATACCTCCTCCAGGTTCTTGGCGTGGTCTTCAAATGATCTTCCAACCACGATAATGTTGTCAAGATACACCAAGCATGTTTTCCATGAAAGCCCTTTTAACACTGTTTCCATCAATCTTTCGAACATCGCTGGAGCATTACCCAACCCAAACGGCATCACTGTGAATTGGTAAAGTCCTGAGCCGATGGTAAAAGCAGTCTTTTCCCGGTCTTCTTTAGCAAGATCCACCTGCCAATAACCGCTCTTCAAGTCCAGTGTGGAAAACGTCTTCGATCCAGCCAACGTATCTAGGGTATCGTCTATTATTGGAAGGGGATAGCTGTATTTCTTTGTAGCGTGGTTTAATTGCCGATAATCCAAGCGAAATCGGGTCGAAACATCTTTATTTTTAACCAAGACAACTGGAGAAGGCCAAGGGCTATTGGATGGTTAAATAACACCTTCTTCCTTCATTTCGTGGACTATTCTATCTGCTCTTTTGGCTAGGGGTAGTCTCCTCGCCGACTGTCGAATAGGCTGAGCGTCCCCGGTATTAATTTTATATTTCACTAGGTCAATCCGTCCTCTTTTTCCTTTTCCTTTATCGAAGATATCCTGGTAGTTTCTGACAATGTCCCTCAATTTTGCTGTCTGGTTTGGTTTCAAATTCTTGGATGAATCGGTGATGAGTCTTTCCAGTTCCTCAGATAGTTTACCTGGTGGTATTTCTGCATTCTGTGTGCTTCTGACTACAGAGGAAACTGTTGAACAATGGCCCAAAGTTGTTCATTACTTTAGCACAACCGAGTAATGATTCAGATTCATTACTCTTACTGGCACAATCTCCTTGATCCGAAACAGAGTCTTCCCCAGTGCGAGTCCTCTGTCTACATTTCCGTCGTTAACTAACATCATTACTGTTCCAGCTTTAGCTTTCCCATCTAAGCAAGCATCTATAATCATTTCAGCTCTTTCCGGAACATTGACATCCTCTGCTACGATGGCTCGCAGCATTATGTCATCTTTTCCATGAAGCACCACTTCTTCGTCATTCACTCGCAGAATTCCATCTTTGAAGTTTAACTGGAATCCCTTGGAGCTCATGACATCCGTTCCAATGATTACTTCGTCTTCGATGTCTGCCACTAATGCCCGATGTAGGAAGGTTGTGTTTCCCAAGGTCATTACAACCTCTATTTCACCATGGACTTTAGCTGCTTCTCCTGTCGCTGTTCGCAGTTGCCATTTTGTTGGTTTTATCACTGTCTCTAATGTTGGGTCTTATTACTTTCGTCGCACCAATATCCAGCAGCATTGTAAATTGCTTCCTATTAATATAGCCAACTACAAAAGCAGTGTTAACGTGGTTGCGTAGCGAAGCGATATATGCTTTGGTAGTTGGGACTTGTTGGTTACAGGTTACTTTATATTGACCTTCTTTAGTTTCCCCGACGAGGAAGTCGGTACTCCGTTGCTCTCCTTGCAACGACTTTGGACATGTCCTGCCATACGATACTTCCGTCATCTAACTAGTCTTTTTTCGGTAAGGACTTCTACTATATTTATTACAGAGGCTTCATCGTTTCCGCCATCTTCGGATTCTCCATCAACGATTCGGACTCTGGCTTGACCTCTGCAGGTATTTTTCACAGCCTCGAATTCCAGAGCTCGAGCCAGTGCATCCACTAATTGAGTCGGTCGAGCTAGGGTCTGAGCTTGTCTGGCTTCATGGTCCCGCAGTCCGTCCAAAAATGCTTGAACTGCTAACCTTTCTATTACATTTTCCGGCGTGGCTGGATAAGCAAGGCGAACCAGACGGGCAATATCGGCTTCAAACTCTTGTAGGGATTCATTTGATTTTTGGTGCCGATTTTTAAATTGGGAGTGGTAGACGTGCTCCAGATGTGTCTGGCCATACCTCAACTCTAAATGTTTGACCAGTTGATCGTAGTCTTCTTGCTCAGAGGTATTCAATGTTTGCAAAATATTTGCAGGGTCCCCTCTTAAGGCGAGTGTTAGTGCTATTGCCTATTGCCTCCTCTGCCGACCAACTTTGCTGCAGCCTCGAATTGGCGCCTATAGTTAGTCCTTGACGATTTTCCATCAAATTGGGGAGGTTTCATTTTGTGTCTTGTCCCCTCGAGGCCAATTTTCAAATCCACTATTTCTGGACTGTTTCTGCTTTCGGTTTTTGATGGTGTTTCTCCCCTTTGCATTTTGACTACCTGTTCTTTTATCTTGCTGATCTCAACTTGCATGATCTGTTATAGCTCTTCTATCCGAGCTTCATTCTCGTCTATTTTCTCTTCCAGCATTTCTGAATTGTTCTCTACCATGCATTTCAAATTTTCTTCTAGGGATTTAGAACTTTCCAGTAATTGGGCCTCTAAGATTTTATAATTTTCTAGTAGTTTATCTTCTAGGGTTTTCGAGTTTTCCTGTAATGTATGTAGCTTATCTTCTAAATTCTTAGAATTTTCTAGAAATTTATCTTATAAGGTCTCTTTTAAATTTTCCATTTGTTTTAATAGCATACCCATGTCTCCATTACCAGAAACTTCAAACAAATAAGTATGGGGATCGTTACCTTCATTTATTAGGGCATCTCGCATCCGTTGTATTAAGTCAGTTTTTTTCCCACTAATTTCTAAATCCCTTTCCTCCAGTTCCTTTTTTATATCAGTCACTTTCAATTGGTCCAACTTCACTGCTTTAAACATCGTTAGTCTATTTATTTTTCACTTTTAAAGTTCCACAAATACCCTACACCTGAAACCACTGTAATGTTTTTATTTTCACATACGGGTTCTCTTCAGTTCTTGGATTTATTTAAAAACACGGTCCCACTCACTCTAATTTATTTCCACTACTTTAACACAATTTATATTCACAGAAAATATTTACATTTTATCTTAACTATACAGTACGACTGTCTAAAACTGAATGCCTCCATCGCCAGCTGTCCATATTTATATATTTGTCTCCGCATAGTCTGGTAAGTCCACGAACCATCGGGAAACTCTTTCATGTTCTGGAAGCTTTAAGGGAATTCCCAGTAACGGCAGCGGTCGGCCTGTTGAGAGACGAAACATTTCGGATTCCCAGAAGCACCGGAATAATGTCCTTTCCACGAATGGGTTGATGGCCGATTCCACCAGCTGTCGGATGAATTCTCGTAACTCTATTTATTTAACATGAAATGTGCGACCAACTGAAATCATTGAAAATTACATTGTTAATGCTTTAGTATATCGAGTATACTTTAATCACAAGGCACTCATTAGTTTCAGGTATGGGAACTCCTCTTATTTCGAAACTGACTTTCAAACTAGACATTTTCAGACGATCTGCATATAACCTGAGTGGTACATTCACATCAAAATTATTTAATGTACACTTTTCGCAGTTTTTACGATAAACCTGGAAGTTTTATTTTAAAGCAAATATATTACATCGTACTACATAAATTATATGCTTTCCGATACAATAAGTGAAACCAATATATATTACATAGTAGTTGTTCCGACAGAAAGGGCGTTCGAGTTTACTTAAGCAGGCTTCAAAGTTTGCTTACTTTTGCTGACAAAATGGGTGAGGGGGATATTATAAATCATAAATAAGAAAAGAAAAATTCGAAATAATGATCTTTCCTAGGCATTGCTTAGAATTTTAACGAATTTTAACTATTTTTACAAAGGTTATTTGGAATATCTTTTAATTTATCCTATAAGAAGATAAATGTTAGGGGAATTGATGTCGCTAGGTATTTTAGTTTTTAAATGTTCCAAAAGGCTTTCTTTGCCAACCTACTGCAAAATGAAAGCATATATTAAAATTTACAAAAGTGTAATAATTTCATCTTTTTTAATTACTTTTAGATTTTTGTTTCTCAAAAAAAAACTTAAAATGGTGTCAGTACTCTATACTAAATAAAATAATATACTGTCATAAAATAGTACACACGTATTAAACACATCATCATTTTAGACGTGAAGTAAATATCTGGTATGACCAGCATTTATGATTTTCGGCAATTAGTAGAGCTTGGTACAATCATTGAACCTCACGTTTTCCAGCTATTTCTAATTTTATAAAAGGAAAGGTTCTTTAATATATTTAAATTTATACTTTTTACTCCCTGTCTATATTGAAAACATCTTAACAATAATTATCATTTACATTTGAGAAATTTCTCACCTCACACCCATATGGATAATTCAGTTTATTACACAGTTTGTTCTTTATTGCGACAATAAAAATATTATTACGAGGGAATAAACAAATAATGAAAAGATAACTATTAGGCTATTTTTTATAAAATCCCTTTGTCAAAGCTCTAAATCAACTCTGAGATTTTAAAATTCAATTGTAGCGACAATTAACATTGCTATGCACTCCTATATCATCAATACTTAATATGTAACATCACGAGTCAATGACCCATAATTCAGTGTTTGTCTCGTTAAAGATTAATATGGTTTTCGGGTGATTAATAATTGCTTTACCAGAATGGCATCCAAAGTTATGAAATCATATGATTATAGCAGTTCAAACGTGAGATAAGGCAATTAGTAGTCGTTTGACTCTCTGACACACGCACCGGTATACTCGCGAACGCTAGACAATGGAATGGGATTAAGAGAGTGTTCCCTCTCGTAATATCTACCCTTTTCCCGAGGGAGGAACTCTGATCCCTAGAGGTACTGTGAGACTACAGCTAAGCCGCTGATTCCCTACTAATTTGCCGGACTTTGTCATGAATTAACAAAGATCCTCGCTTCCCCGTTCTCTTTGTGGATAAACTCATCTGTTTGTTAATGAGCAAATGCAAGCGAAGTTAGATGAAGTCTCATATAGTCTCCAATTAATAATGGTTCATGATTTATTGGTAATTCAACAAATATGCAAAAAGGACCTAACATGTTACTGTAGTATACGAAGTGTTTATATATATATATATATATATATATATATATATATGTGGTTGATGATTTATTCCGGTGTACATCCGTTCGTCTGTATTCGTTTGAAAAATCACTACTAAGTATCTTTTGAGAAAGCCAAATATGATTTTGGCGAAACGTCAAGTGATTTTTCAAACGAATACAGACGAACGGATGTACACCGGAATAAATCATCAACCACATATTTCCATCCGTGAAACAGTATACACAAACATATATATATATATATATATATATATATATATATATATATATAAGTAGTAGTAAAATTATTGGGTATTGCTCCAATCATATAAAAAAACAAACAAACCAGTTGGTAGAGGTAGTTACATCATTACTTTATTGAAATTTAGTTAGAATGTTTCGCTTAAATATTATCCAGCTTCATCAGCTAATCTGTAACATAAAAAAACCAGCCTTAACTACGGAAATACCTACTATACAATTGTGAACCATATAAAAAATTAAAATACTAATGACTCGAAACAAAATACGGGTTAAAAAACAATAGATTACAACTACAATTATCACTAAATTAAAAATTAGTGTTTACCAATATATGTAATTTTGCAGAACCTGTTGCATTTATTTTTTTTTAAAAGAAAAGGTTAAAACATGTGGAAAGACTGCTAAGCTACTTATAATAAAGTTATGTTTACTTCATAATTTTCTTTAACACATCATCTTTGGTGTTCCTAAATACAAAACAAGGACTGACCAATAAGTTGTTCTGTAAGTGAGCGAACATGTCATAGATCGAAATAAAATTAAAACGGGGACTCTACTTATAAGCATAAGGAGAATTTAAAACAAATCAGCTCCTGTCACAACAGTATAACCATATATCAACCCATTTGCCTGCCATGTAGAAAATATATATTTGTTTATTTATTATTTTTATACCATATTGATATGATTTAATTAACCTCCCCTCTGATGGTTATTGCTTCCACGAAAGTAAATTGCAATATATATTATTAAGATTTTTTATATCAATCCTCTTGTTCATACTATTATTACATTGGAAGATGTGGGCCATCTCCAAGAAATGTCTTTTGTAAAGGTTATTGCTGGAACCTAAAATTTCAACACTACTAAAATCAATAGCATGGCCCTCTTGTATTTGGTGTTCCGCCAGGCCACAAGACTTTTTGTTTAGGCGAATATCACTTCTATGAGACACTAAACGGTCTTTTAAGTGTCTTTTAGTTTGTCCTATGTATCGTGCCTCACACTCAGCACATTTTATGCTATAAATGACATTAGATCTGTTCAACAAACCTACCCTATCTTTAATATGTGAAAACACATCTCCAACCTTTTTTACCGGTTTGCTGGTAATACGGATCCCTTCTACCTCTTTTAAAATGTTACAGAGTCTGGGAGTAAGGTCCTTGATGTAAGGTAAGGACACAAAACTGATATGTTCAGGAATAACAACCTGTTCTGTTGTTTTTTTTCCTCTGCTAATCGGGGTTATATTAAAAGTGGAAAATAACAACTTATTGACCAATTTCTTTGGAAAGGCATTCTCTACTAATTGTTGGGCCAATAATTTTAGATTCTTTCCCATCAGATTAGGATGAGAGATATTCATGATTCTGTTTTTTTAGCCTAAAATTAGATTCTTTTTTATATTGTGTTTTTGATAGCTGTTAAAATTCATTAGTCTACCCGAATTGGTTGGTTTTTGGTACCAATCTAATACAATGTTTTGATGGTCATCTCTAATGACCCTAGTATCCAAGAAAGAAACTCCATTATTAGTTTATTTTTCAATTGTAAATTGAATATTTTCATTATAGCTGTTGAAGGTCTGAAGGATATAGTTCTCATGGTCAAAAGGAATGGCTGTGATGATGTCATCCACATATTTAAAAACTAATTACCTATGTTTTTAACAATACCTATTGCGTTTTTAATAAACAATTTTACAAACAGATTTTGGGCACACCTATGGGGTCTAAAATTTCCCCCATCCTAGCTCAGCTAGTGATGGATGATTTATTAGAGAGTTGTATTCCAAAATTGAACTTTCCATTGCCTTTCCTTTTTAAATATGTGGATGACATCATCACAGCCATTCCTCTTGACCATGAGAACTATATCCTTCAGACCTTTTCAACAGCTATAATCAAAATATTCAATTTAGAATTGAAAAAGAAACTAATAATGGAGTTACTTTCTTGGATACTAGGGTCATTAAAGATGACCATCAAAACATTGTATTAGATTGGTACCAAACACCAACCAATTCGGGTAGACTAATGAATTTTAACAGCTATCCAAAACACATTATAAAAAAGAATCTAATTTTAGGCCAAAAAAACAGAATCATGAATATGTCTCATCCTAATCTGGTTGGAAAGAATCTAAAATTATTGGCCCAACAATTAGTAGAGAATGCCTTTCCAAAGAAATTGGTCAATAAGTTGTTATTTTCCACTTTTAATATAACCCCGAATAGCAGAGGAAAAAAACAACAGAACAGGTTGTTATTCCTGAACATATCAGTTTTGTGTCCTTACCTTACATCAAGGACCTTACTCCCAGACTCTGTAACATTTTAAAAGATGTAGAAGGGATCCGTATTACCAGCAAACCGGTAAAAAAGTTTGGAGATGTGTTTTCACATATTAAAGATAGGATAGGTTTGTTGAACAGATCTAATGTCATTTATAGCATAAAATGTGCTGAGTGTGAGGCACCATACATAGGACAACCTAAAAAACACTTAAAAGACCGTTTAGTGTCTCATAGAAGTGATATTCGCCTAAACAAAAAGTCTTGTGGCCTGGCGGAACACCAAATACAAGAGGGCCATGCTATTGATTTTAGTAGTGTTGAAATTTTAGATTCCAGCAATTACCTTTACAAAAGACATTTCTTGGAGATGGCCCACATCTTCCAATGTAATAATAGTATGAACAAGAGGATTGATATAAAAAATCTTAATAATATATAATGCAATTTACTTTTGTGGAAGCAATAACCATCAGAGGGGAGGTTAATTAAATCATATCAATATGGTATAAAAATAATAAATAAACAAATATATATTTTCTACATGGCAGGCAAATGGGTTGATATAGGGTTATACTGTTGTGACAGGAGCTGATTTGTTTTAAATTCTCCTTATGCTTATAAGTAGAGTCCCCGTTTTAATTTTATTTCGATCTATGACATGTTCGCTCACTTACAGAACAACTTATTGGTCAGTCCTTGTTTTGTATCTAGGAACACCAAAGATGATGTGTTAAAGAAAATTATGAAGTAAACATAACCTTATTATAAGTAGCTTAGCAGTCTTTCCACATGTTTTTTAAAAAAAATTAAATACAACAGGTTCTGCAAAATTACATATATTAGAAAACATTAATTTTTAATTTAGAAATAATTGTAGTTGTAATCTATTGTTTTTTAACTCGTATTTTGTTTCGAGTCATTAGTATTTTAATTTTTTATATGGTTCACAATTGTATAGTAGGTATTTCCGTAGTTAAGGCTGTTTTTTTTATGTTACAGATTAGCTGATGAACGTTCTAACTAAATTTCAATAAAGTAATGATGTAACTACCTCTACCAACTGGTTTGTTTGTTTTTTTATATGATTGGAGCAATACCCAATAATTTTACTACTTGAAATTAATACTCCAAAAAAGATTGAATATATATATATATATATATATATATATGTTATATGCAAAATATATCAGCACTTAATTCACACAGTCGAGAAGTCAACGAAATTTAAAGCGTACGTGACTTCTCAGGGATATCAAATTACATCTTGAATTATATGCAAACAACTTCCCGGAAACCTACACGAGTCCGTTTAACCAGTAAAAACGCTGACTTGCATCAGCACTTTTGTTAATGTTATAAAAGCAACTGGAAACGTTCTCGTGTTGTCATTCAAATATTATCACTTTTAGTATTAAGTCATTCAAATAACATCACTTTTAGTATTAAGTCATTCAAATAATATCATTTATAGTATTAAGTTATTCAAGTACTTTAATGTTCAATTTTAATTTTGTATGTTTCTAAATAAATAATTATTTTTAAAAAGTGAATTGAATCAAAGTGAATATAAAATTGGCGCAGTCAGTAGGATTGTCCAACACAGTTAGAACACGTGAATACTAACTAACTGTGGAGATTTCTAAATCATTGTGGACAAAACCTACTTGAAAAGGACAACAACTACCAAGTACTAGCAAGGGAACACGCAACCAGGCTAACCAGTGCTAAGTGACGCGGAGAACAGTCCGATGCGAGGAATAATAACGTAAGAATCACACAAAGTAACTATTTTTTATTTTTTTGAATGACCACCAGTTCTTTCATTTATATAATATTTTATTCCTCATAACCTTACATTCCTAAATAATTTTGAAACTATATATTTTACATAATCATATTATTTTATTTCCATTACTTTGACTTACATATTTCGAAGTATTTGAAACATTATTTCAAGTTTATTATTAATCTACCATTTATACATTCCTATTTCAAATTTGTTATTACTCTATTAAACATTGCTCGATATTGGATTTTGATAAACTAGATATTTACCATTTACATTTAAAACCTCGACATTTAATTTTTATTTATTGTGCGAATTTATACATTTATAAAAATGGCCACAACTAGACAAGCAGCTACACCAACCGTAGAACCATATAAGTTATCTGAAATATTTGCCATAATTCCCGAATATGATGGTAATCCGATATTTTTGAATACTTTCATATGCTCCTGTAATACTGCTTACAGCATGGCAACGGATAATCAGCAAGTATTGCTAATTCTCCAAATTAAAAATAAGTTACGCGGTAGAGCGGCTGAATTAATTAATTCGCGAAACCCTAGTCAATTAGCTGAAATCCAAACCCTCCTAGAAAATCATTTTGGAGATCCTAGAGATCTCTCGGCTCTCATACAGGACTTGCAACGAATGCGGCAAACTCCTAATGAATCCCCTCTCACGTTCTCTGCTAGACTCCAGACGCATCAAGCGAAAATGCTAGCAGCTATAAACAAACAAAATTTAACTATCAAAGAAAAACAAGCACAGATTGACTTAATAGAGTCAATGGCTCTTAATAGCCTCCTCACGGGTTTAGAACCCAAAATTGGTCAACTCGTTCGCGCTAGCGACCCGTGCAGTATTCTCACTGCCATTTCGAGAATTAAACGAGAACTACAACTATCACATTTAGAGACCCAGAAATTTTCAGGTAATAGAAGTTTCCAACAACCCCCTCGTAAACCAAATAACGGTCCACCTCCAAAACAATGCTCTTTTTGTAAACGCATGGGCCATTTAAGCAACGAATGCTTATTGAGAACGAGACAATTTCAACACAACCCGAATTCTAATCAGAACTATTCGAATTACCGCCCTCATTTTTCCAATCAACCTGCTAATCAATCTACAAATGTTAATCCCAGTCAACAATTTTCACAGCAACAATTTCGTCCATCTACCAGTAGACAACCCCAAATGTCTGGCAATTACAGACCGAACCCGAGTTTCTTTAAACATCAACAACGCCAACAACCAAAGACTCATCACTTGAACAATCTGCAATTCGGACCATATCACAATGACTATAACTACTCTCAAAACGAAAATCATTACACCTCTTTACCCGATGAGTACGGAAACGTACAAGATTATCACCCTAATGATTTCGAACAAAACAATGAACCAGAATATTTCAATACTGAACAGTTATACGAATTTTATTCTGACGAACCTGATTCTTCTCAAGTAAATTTTCATTTGACCCCCACTCAGTCAGAACCCCCAGACCAAGAAATTTCAGAAATTCAAACCCAAATTCAGACAATGAATCTGGACGACTTCAGCCCCAATGTCAACTTCCCAGAACAGAACTTTCTGTAAGACCCCTTCTTTCCGTCAACTCAAAGAATCTTTATTATATTACTGACTCTTCAAACACCTATAAACTTCTTATCGATACAGGTGCAGGACTTTCAATTTTTAAACCTGAAACCTGCCAACGCTTCAAACAACGATTTCCCGAAAACGTAGTCATCCAAGGAATCACCGATCAGAAAATCTTAATCAACGAATCCACCCTTGTACCTTTCAATGTCGCCGACCCACACAAGGTATATATTTGCAACATCGACATTGAATTCGACGGATTACTGGGTTCAGATTTCCTTGAACACTATAACTGCGTTATAGACTTTAACAGCAAACAACTTGTCACTAATTTTAAAACTTTACCTCTCTACAAAGTTACGGATGATACTGTCATGCGTACTCAGAACCCTTCAACTTTCAATAACTGCATCCCGGTAAATACAATCTGTTTAGAACCCCGAACAGAACAAATATGTAAATTAAAATGTAACCTCACTAATACTGATGCTTTCCTATCATCTGCCGAAATAGAAAAAGTTTATCTTCCCCGTGCCCTTGTTAAAATTAATGAAAAAGGCGAATTCCTTACTTCAGTTTTAAATGCAAATGCTATCCCCAAGACTGTTAATTTCGACAATTTGGAACTCGAACCGATTAACAATTTTTCCGTAAACATTCTTTCTGAAAATTACTCTCAAAACTTGACCCAGCCTGATAGACAAACTACAATTATGGAACAACTTCGGTTAGAACATCTGAACGAGGAGGAAGCCGAACTTATTTCTCAACTTTGCCTCGAATATTCCGACATATTCTATTTAGAAGGTGACCAACTGACCTTTACAAACGAAATCAAACATTCGATAGACACTAATAACGCAAAACCCTCTTTCACAAAGTCATATCGGTACCCCCAAATACACAAACAAGAGGTAAAAAGTCAGATATCAAAGATTGACCAAGGCATTATACGTCCGTCTAATTCGCCATGGTCATCCCCGGTTTGGGTAGTTCCCAAAAAACTAGACGCATCTGGTACCCAAAAATGGCGTGTCGTCGTCGATTATCGTAAATTAAATGAACTTACCGTTGACGACAAATATCCCCTACCGAACATTTCGGATTTACTTGACCAACTTGGCAAATGCCAATACTTCACCACCCTCGACTTAGCTTCCGGGTTTGACCAAATCGAAATCGATACTAAAGACATCCAAAAAACAGCATTCACAGTTGATAATGGCCATTTCGAATTTGTTAGAATGCCCTTCGGTCTTAAAAACGCTCCATCCACCTTCCAAAGGGTAATGGATAATATTCTTTTAGGTGTTCAAAACGAGAGATGTTTAGTCTATATGGACGACATTATCGTTTATTCCCCGACTATACATGAGCACATAGCCCGACTTTCTGAAGTTTTCAAACGATTGCGAAAAGCCAATCTAAAAATCCAACCCGACAAATGCGAGTTTCTTCGCAAAGAGGTCGCGTATCTTGGCCACCTTATCACTCCCGAAGGCGTGAAGCCTAACCCCTCAAAGGTAGATTGTATCTTAAATTTTCCCCAACCAAAAAACCCAAAAGATATCAAGTCCTTCTTAGGGTTAGCTGGTTATTACAGGCGATTCATCCCCAATTTCGCCAAGATTTCAAAACCTTTGACAAGATTACTTCAAAAAGACACACCTTTCCAGTTTGATTCAGAATTTGTCAAATCTTTTGACGAATTAAAAAGAGCCCTTACTTCTACTCCCATACTCATATACCCTAATTTTGAAGAGCCATTTATTCTTACAACCGACGCCAGTTCATTTGCTATCGGCGCAGTGCTCTCTCAAGGCCTCGTAGGTAAAGATTTACCCGTAGCCTATGCCTCCAGAACTCTCTGCAATGCTGAAACTAAGTATTCAACCATAGAACGAGAACTCCTTGCAATAGTGTGGGCGGTTAAACACTTTCGTCCGATAATTTTTGGCCGTAAGTTTTTACTTCTGACCGATCACCGCCCGTTAACTTGGCTGTTTTCTATAAAGGATCCTGGAAGTAGACTTGCAAGATGGCGCCTTAAGCTCGAGGAGTACGACTATCAAATAATTTACAAACCCGGCAAAGTAAATAAAAACGCCGACGCGCTCTCTCGCATTAAAGTTAACAACTTTAATGAATACATATCATTTCAAGCAAACAATCATCTAACACCATTTACAGTACTCCCAACAAACGAAACTGACGATGACTCACAAGAACCCCAGACGAGAAGTCCCATTAATCTTCAACAAATCTCCGAAGAATTTAAAACTTTTGTCGAGCGATATCAAACCGTCTCTCTCATAGATTACGATAAAATTCAATTTTCTAATTGCCAACTCCTAGACCGAGGAAACAAAAACATCCTAGTATTTCCCCAAGGCTCTCTCATGAAAAATTTTCACCATGACATCATCGAAGACATTTTTGAGGAAAATGCTGATTTCCGTACCCCTAGAGTAAATGTCTTTGCAAGCAAAAGTGTCAGAAAAAGACGCTATTACATCGTCCCTCTCCCTTCTGACCCAGAAATAGTCAACGAGATTCTTTTCGCATCTCTGTATAATAGTAGAGATGTGTTTACTGAAAATGAAGTATTCTGTGTTGAGAATAACATTGAACTGCCCATTTTGGAAATGCTTTCGTTTATCTTTTCCGAAATCGATATAAAATGGAAAGTTTGCCAAAATATCGTCCAAACGGTTGAGAAAGACCAAATACCCATCATCCTCGACCAATTCCATAACGGCAAAAATAATATACACCGTGGTATCAATGAAACTATCCGCAGAATAAAAGAAAAATACAATTGGCAAGGACTGACTAAGGACGTTGACAATTTTATCAAAAACTGTCAATCTTGCCAGAGAGCAAAAGTTTACCGGAAAAATCTCGACAGCCCACTTGTCATTACTGAAACCCCACGGACACCCTTTGAACGCATCAACATCGATATTCTAGAAGTCCCGACAAAAAACTACGCATTAACTATCCGGGACGAACTAACAAAATTCTCTCAGGCCTACCCCATAACCGACAAATCCGCAAAAACCGTTGTTAGTACCTTACTACTCTATTTCCAACACTTCGGTACTCCATTACGGATACATTTTGATTATGGCAGGGAATTCGACAACACACTAATGAGAGATTTGTGTAAACTATTTGACATCAAACTATCTTATTCTAGTGTGGGACATCCCCAGTCAAATGGTTCATTAGAACGATTCCACTCGACCCTATTAGAGATGATTAGAATCCATAAACTAGAAAATCCTGACGAACACCCTTTTAACATCCTCCCTTATGCAATCATTGCATATAACAATTCTGTAAACAAAACTCATGGATTCACCCCTTACGAACTTGTTTATGGACATACTTCGAGTAGGACTCCAGAAACTCTCTACAACCAACAAGCCCTGATAACTAAGTACATCAGAGATCTCAATAATTGTATCTCTCACTATTATAAAATTGCTCGCGAAAGAACGGAAATCCAAAAACATTAAGCGAAAGTCAGATTTGATGAACACGTTTCTGAAAATCTCCCTAACTATCAAATAGGCGATAAAGTCTATATTAAAGAATCCCAGATCAAGGACAAACTCCAAAATAAATTCAATGGTCCTTTCGAAATCCTGGAGATTCACAGAAACTCCGCAACAGTACTAAACCCTAAAACTAACCAAAAATCAAAAGTTAATTTCGACCGAATGAAACCGTTCTCAGAAAGTTAATTTCTGTTTCAGGTTTTGCCTGCTGTTCGGGTCAGCAGTACCCCAATTTCAAATACAACCAATAAACAATACTTTAGGTATCTACTTCCATAACGAAGCAGAAATAACTGTATCCAATGATAAATGGACACTTTTAGTACACAGAAACATTTCTACACTAGAACAAGTATTCACAACAAATAACAGAATATTACAAACTCTTGTAAAAACTGTTAACTTCAATTCTTTTGCTATGAACTACTTTCGCGCAGACGTACAAACCCACATTAATCTTCTCAATCAAATTTCTAACTCAATCAAACAGAAATTTACTGACATTCACATGGACACTAAAAGACACAAACGAGGTATACTTGATGGGGCAGGTACCCTTTTTAAGGCAATCACCGGCAATTTAGATGCCGCCGACGGAAAATACTTTACCGAAAGCATAAACCGCTTAAATCAAGGCCAACTTCAAATTGAGAACTTACAAAAAAACCAAATAAGTGTCACCACATCCGTAATTAAAAACTTCAACGAAACTATCCAAAATCTTAGAATTGACGAGAAACTTTTTAACGATAACATGATAAAGCTGGAAAACACTATCGGAAAAATTAATGATAAGGTCGCCTACGTCGAATCAAAACTCGCACTACTTGAAATGTGTGAAAAACTTATGGAGAATTATCTCTACTTAGAAGATAATTTGAATGATGTTTTAAATTCTATCACATTCGCGCGTCTGAAAATAATTCACTTTTCAATTTTAACACCAGAACATCTTATTACCTCATTACAGGAAGTATCGCAAAATTTAGTCAAAAGTAACCTTCCATTGGCTGTAAAGTACTCGAGCATCGCACAATATCTGGAAATTATTGAACTAGAGGCATTTCAAACATATACCGATCTTATATTTGTGTTAAGAATCCCTTTAGTCGAACAACATCCTTACACAGTCTTTCATTTATATCCTATCCCTATATACGATGAAAGAACAGGTTTACATCATATGCTATCCTTCACTCAAAAATATCTTGCAAAGAATGATGATTATTTAATGTTTATTCCGATCAAAGACTTAAGTGCGTGTAAACCGTTATCCACTCGTAAGAAACTGTGCTCTGAACTTTACGCATATCCTATTGACACAAACGCGTTATGTGAAGCTCAACTTCTAAAGAATGTCCAGAAGGTACCCGACAACTGTAAAAGCTCACTAATATTCACTCAAGGATACAACGTTCAAAAACTAGAACCCAATAGATGGCTCATAATTACTTCTGAACCCATAAGTGTTACAGTGAATTGCGCTCAAACAAACCCAAAAACTCTTACAATCTCCCTCAACTCCATATTGACTCTTCAATCAGAGTGTAGTGCGTTTATAGGAATTACAAAAGTTCAAGCCGAATCTGGTAAACAAACCGATGTTCTAGAAACCTTCCAACCAGTAACAGTGCCGTTCAACTGTTGCGACGCAGTGCCAGAAAAAATTATAATTCCTGAACTTCAGCCCCTGAAGCTGAACACGCTTAACGTAGAAGAATTAGACGTAGCAAATCACAAATTGGAACAATATTCCAGAGACCTCGATGGTCTCATAAACCAGCCGTTTGTAACCAAAAATATCTCTTGGTTTACCTATACAACCATAGCTGCTCTCATGATCATAGCAGCACTCATCACCTTCCAAGCTGTCAAAAAGAGGATGGTAAAACCTCCAAAGGACTGCAATCCTGACCAGACTTCAGTGCCTCAGCCAAGACTCAAATTCTTCCCCAAGCTTAGGCCTGTTTTGAAAACAGAACAAAGGTTAGAGACGCAAGTTTAGGTATACCCTTTATGTTCTCTAAAAACACCATTTTTAATATTAATTTAAATCATTAACTTTTTTATTTTTCTACACATTATTTTTATTCACATTTCCTTTTACTTTATATTTTATTTTGATATGTTTAGGTTAAGCATTTAATTATTACTCGTATTATTTTATTGCTCATTTATTTTAACATATTTTGATTTTATTTTACAAATATCAATTCGATTTTTACCTATTACATTATTTTATTCATATTTTATACACTTATTACTTATTATTCATACCATTCAAACATCATTTTATATTATTTTATGTTTCTGTTCCTAAAAGTTGATGTTATAGCATCAACTTTTGATATGTAAGGGGAGTTGTTATATGCAAAATATATCAGCACTTAATTCACACAGTCGAGAAGTCAACGAAATTTAAAGCGTACGTGACTTCTCAGGGATATCAAATTACATCTTGAATTATATGCAAACAACTTCCCGGAAACCTACACGAGTCCGTTTAACCAGTAAAAACGCTGACTTGCATCAGCACTTTTGTTAATGTTATAAAAGCAACTGGAAACGTTCTCGTGTTGTCATTCAAATATTATCACTTTTAGTATTAAGTCATTCAAATAACATCACTTTTAGTATTAAGTCATTCAAATAATATCATTTATAGTATTAAGTTATTCAAGTACTTTAATGTTCAATTTTAATTTTGTATGTTTCTAAATAAATAATTTTTTTTAAAAGTGAATTGAATCAAAGTGAATATAAAATATATATATATATATATATATATATATATATATATATATATATATATATATTGTAATGAAATCAGCCCTCAGCAGTAAGAGTAAGGAGTAAATTAAACAATTTTAAGGAATAATAAGATATAGATAAACACAGGCAGAGCAAATCAAATGTATCAATAAATAGAATTAGTAGTAATAAAACTAATTAAATGGACTTGTCAAAGATCAGTACTTTTTGGGTAAAAATTAGTAAGCTAAATAAGCTTCCCTGAAGTAAAACTTTGTATCGTACTTTAGCTTGACTAACAAAATACTCAAATTACAGGAAAAATTTACCAAATACATGCAAACTAAGTATAGGAATATAAAATAATAATAAAAGATCTGTTCATATCAAAATTGGAAGGTATATCCAAAATATATCAATTTTATGCTTTATTCTTGCTAATGTTGCAGACTATCTAAAAATGAAAAATAATGTTAGTAAAGGATAAAAAGTATCTTATATTAGTGGCAAAGATAGTTAAACAAGTAATTTAAACAAAAATAGGAAGTAGGAGACAACTACAGAAAAAAATTCACTTAGGTAGTTAAATATAAGTTGTAATAGAAAATAAGTTAAGTAAATATTCAAGTTAACAGAGTAAACAAACTAAAGACACTAAAATAAGAAGTTCCAGCGGGGAAATACCACAATAGCTATATTTACAACTCACACTGTATAATATATGAACACGTCGAAGAACTCATTTCTTATTAATTGTGTGATTACATCTTATGTATTCATAGTTGTAATAACAAAATTAGTTTTCTGAAAAAACATTATACATTTTATTTGTCAAATAATGCGAAAATTACGTTTCCTGCAACAAACGGAAATAATGCACGTCTGTTATGAGAAATTTGATAAGAAAAAGGAGACATTTCCGATATTTAACACCCTATATCTCGAAAAATATTCATACAATATTCTGCTGAGTTAAACACTGAACATTTGTTAACGTAAAAATGTAATAACATACAGAGTTGACGGAGAGAATTTAAAACTACGGGGTAGTATAAATAACTTCCTTTTTTCAATAGGTACAGTTTTTGCAATCAGTTTAACATCCTGTTGAGTATAAAGAGACGCATCATATATCTGGTTATTTTCTTATTAAAATTGCAGCACAAATGGTTCGTAGAGGGTGACTCATTAATGGGAAAAAATAATATATGCATTCTCTAGCTATATTTATAGCTCACACTGTACATTATATGAAGCATATCCAAGGAATTATTACTTTAACAAGATATTAATCCTGCAATAACATCTTTAGATGTTTTCAACGTCGTAACAAAATTTTTTTTTTCAAAAGCACACGTTACGTATTTTTGAAATACTCTGTAATTGTGAAATATTCATGTCCAATAATGTACAAATCACAATGTCTCCACTAACCGGATATAAAACACATCTATCATGTGAAATTTGATATTAAAAATGCGGCATTTTCGATAACATTAACATTAACATCCTGCTGATTATAAAGAGACGCATCATATACCTGTTTTCTTATTAAAATTGCAGCACGAATGGTTCGTACAGGGTGACTCATTAGTAGGAAAAAATAATATATGCCCTCTCTAGATATATTTATGACTCACACTGTATATTATATAAAGCACATCCAAGAAATTGTTACTTTAACGAGATATTAATTGTATAATAATATCTTCTTACGTTTTCAACGTTGGAATAAAAAGTATTTTTTCCCAAATCACATGTTACGTATTTTTTAAATACCCTGTAATCCACCAAAACTTATGGCAATTTCTCCAATAACCGGAAATAAAACCCGTCTATCAGTGGAAATCTGATATCTGCATCTCGAAAACTAGTCATAGAATCTGTTTGAGCCCATGGACATATTTGTCAGAACATCAGCCTTTACAACATACCAAAATTTCAAACAATTTGACGGAAGACCATTTTTCCATAAGAAAGGTGCCTCGTCCTTTATTTTTTATGTATAAAACTCTTGTGAAAGATAAAAACTAAAAGTTAAAATAATTAATTAAGCACATTAAATTAATATGAATCGCATTACTTTAAGTAATGTGACGCCCAAGCAATTAAAATAATAATAATAAACCATTTTATCAATAAATATTAAATAAATAAAAATAATAAAGGCCATACCAAATTGGCACCCAACGAAAGGGTTCCTATGAAAGCAACAGGAATAACTCAGAATAAAACATAAACAAGTAGAACAAACCAATATAATATATATATATATATATATATATATATATATATATATATATTATATTGGTTTGTTCTACTAAAGCCATTGACAACGAAGTCAGAATAGACTTTGAAACGTTTGGTATTTCTGCAATATACGTCGTTTTATTTCTATTGTGGTGTTATTGCCCAAAAAAACATAAAAGTAATAAAGAATATGCCACAAACAACGTTTAGAAGACTATATATATATATATATATATATATATATATATATATATATATATATATATATATATGAAGAAATATTTATCAGGGAATACATCTGTTCGTTATATTGATTCATGTTTGAATCCTGCAGACGTTTCGCCAAGGTCTCACTTGCCATTCTTATTGCATTGTTACAGTTGTTATCAGTCTACACGATTCAAACATGAATCAATATTACGAACGGATGTATTCCCGGATTCCCGGATAAATATTTCTTCATATTCTTCCATCTGTGAAAGCCTACGACTAGACATATATATATATATATATATATATATATATATATATATATATGTTAGGCGTAAATATCATGCACGTGTATGATACGAAGTATCATATTTCGCTGACCAGTTTCCTGCTTCATAATGTAAACGTGGGAACGCATCGACTTGAGCGTTCTTTTGATTAGTCAGCTTTCTTAATGATATAAATCAGAGCGACGCGGTCCCACGGTAGTCATTTATCGTTAGTATACTTGTACCATTTAGTTAGTTAATTTTAATTTTCAATTTAATGTTTTATTCAAAGTTTTAATTTTTATATTTCAATAAATAATTTTTTTTAAAAACTCAAAAGTGATTTACAAGATATAAAATTGGCGCAGTCAGTAGGATTGTCCAACACAGCTAGAACACGTGTACACTCACTAGTTGTGTCGATTTCCAAATCCTTGTGGACAACAACTTCCAGACCGAGACAACAACTGTAGCAGCGAGAACCCGGAACACGCAACCTTACAGCTAACCAGTTCTCAGCTTCTCCAGAACAGCCTCATGCCAGGAGTATTAACGTATGTACTATTACAATCATCACGTTATTGATTTTTATTATTTTATTGATTTATTCGATACGAGTTTTATGTATCTTGAACATACAGTTCTATCATTTAATATTCACCTACATTCATCTCTATTATTTTAAAAACAATTCTTGAAACATATACTTAAACACATAGAGGCCTTCTGTGCTTTTGTGTTCGATATTATTTTAATTGTTTCTAATACTGCAATTATTTACTTTATTGCATTTACCTTTACCTTCATGTTTTTACATTTATATTGACCTGTTTATTAATTGCTGTAACAAATTTACCTACAAAAATACCCCTACATTGATTTTTTCCTTTTAATATTTAATTTGATATATTTGTTTTTATAAACTATTTCATAATATTTCTAAATATGGTTGAAACACGCCAAGGTACGGTAGAACCTTACAAACTTGCGGAAATTTTCGCTATCATCCCTGAATACGACGGCAATCCAATTTTCTTAAATACTTTCATCAGCTCCTGTTCGACAGCACAAAATATGGCTGTCGCAAATCAAATAACTCTTTTAGTTTTGCACATTAAAAACAAGCTAAGAGGCCGTGCAGCCGAGCTTGTTAATTCAAGAAATGCGTCGACTTGGGATGAAATAAAAACACTGTTAGAAAACCATTTCGGTGACTCACGCGACTTGTCCGCTTTAATTCAGGATTTACAAAGAATGCGACAACTACCAACTGAATCCCCACTAACATTCTCAGCGAGACTACAAAGCCACGAGGCAAAAATGCACGCGGCTGTTAACAAACAGAATCTAACAACCAAAGAAAAAGACGCGCAAATTTGTCTTATAGATTCCATGGCTCTAAATAGCCTTTTGACCGGACTTGAACCAAAAATAGGCCAAATTATTCGCGCTAGTAACCCTTCCGATATAATTACCGCGGTTTCCCGAATAAAAAGAGAACTCCAACTTTGTCACTTGGAAAATCAAAAATTCTCAAATGTACGGAACCCTCAACAACATCAACCACAAAGACGACCACCTCCTCAAACTTTTGTAAAACAGTGTTCGTTTTGCAAACGCACCGGGCATTTGTATAACGAATCTCTAACACGACAACGACAACAACAACAAAACCAACAACCACACCAAAACTTCAACAATAACAACCCGCAACAATTTAGACCGAATCCTCCTTATCAATCGGCTAATCAAACTAGGCCCAATACTGATCCCAATAGGTATCCCGCACAACAAAACCGACCTTCTGCCAGTGGACAATATCAACGTCCTAATCAATCTCGACCAAATCCCAATTTTTACAGAAACCAACAACAAAGAACCCACCACTTCAACCAAGATGAGTTCTACAACCCTCTAAACAATTTAACAAACGATGACCCTTATACAAATTCAGACTACCAAGACGATTGTTCTTATTCAGACCCCCAAAATACAGATTTCGAATACTCTCAAAATGACTATACTGAAACTTTTGAAAGCAATTACCCAGAATTCCCTTCTGAAATACCCGAAGACCGACGACAAAATTTTCAAGAGGTACTTACAGTGGACAAACCACCCGATACACAGATCTGCAATCTTCAAACCCAGTTCGAAACAATGAGTTTACTCGACGACTTCAACCCCAACCTGAATTTTCCGGAACAAGCTTTCCTATAAGCCCCTCACTTTCGGTAAATTCTAAGAACCTTTTCTACATCAACGACGCCACGTTGTGATACAAGGTATCACTAATCAAAAAATCCTGATTAACGAATCGACCTTAGTCCCATTTAATCTTAACGATCCACACAAAGTTTACATCTGTAACTTAGACATCGAATTCGATGGTCTACTAGGTTCTGACTTTTTAGAACATTATAATTGTGTGATTGACTTTAACAAAAAACTTCTTATAACCAACTTCAAAACTATTCCGCTTATGAAAGTAACAGACGAAACAATATCTTCAAACAGGCAATCTCCAACAATTAACCCAACAATTTCAAACACGATTACTATTGAGCCGCGAACAGAAAGGATTTGCAAACTCAAATGTGACTTACGTAACACAGAAGCTATACTAACCACTACCGTCCTAGAAAATGTGAGACTTCCGAATGCTTTAGTCCAAGTTAACGACAAAGGCGAATTTTTGACATCCATCTTAAACGCTAACGCCTGCCCAAAAACTGTAAATTTCGACACTATCAAATTAGAACCCATTCAAAATTACTCTGTAAATCACTGTGAAGAAATTTCGTTTGCAACTAATCCTAACTTCGACAGACAAACGGAGATTAACAATCAACTCCGACTCGAACACCTTAACGAGGAAGAGGCCGAACTAATACAACAACTTTGTCTTGACTTTTCCGACATTTTCTACTTAGAAGGTGACCATCTTAGTTTCACGAATGAAATTAAACATTCCATCGACACAAACAACGCCAAACCCATATACACTAAATCGTACCGCTATCCCCAAATTCACAAAGAGGAAGTCCGTAACCAAGTTTCGAAAATGTTAGAACAGGGCATCATTCGTCCCTCAAATTCTCCCTGGTCTTCCCCTGTATGGGTTGTCCCGAAAAAACTCGACGCCTCCGGGAAACAGAAATGGCGCGTAGTCGTGGACTATAGAAAACTAAACGAACTGACAATAAATGACAAATATCCGTTACCCAACATATCCGATCTGTTAGACCAACTTGGCAAGTGCCAGTATTTTACCACCCTAGATCTAGCTTCTGGTTTCCACCAGATTGAAATTGAGTCCAAGGACATTAAAAAAACCGCTTTCACTGTAGAGAACGGTCATTTTGAATTTGTTCGCATGCCTTTCGGGTTGAAAAATGCCCCTTCAACATTCCAAAGGGTGATGGACAATATTCTGATAGGAATCCAGAACAAAAGATGTTTGGTGTACATGGACGATATAATCGTTTATTCGCCCATCATTCACGAACACCTAGCAAGACTAACTGACGTTTTTAAAAGACTTAGGAAGGCAAACCTCAAAATACAGCCTGACAAATGCGAGTTTCTCCGCAAGGAGATCGCTTATTTGGGACACTTAATAACTAAAGACGGTGTAAAACCCAACCCGTCGAAAGTCGACTGTATCTTAAACTTTCCTCAACCGCAGAACCCCAAAGATATTAAGTCATTTTTGGGACTTGCTGGTTATTATCGGAGGTTTATTCCAAACTTCGCGAGAATATCGAAACCCCTAACTAAACTTTTACAAAAGGATGAACCGTTTAATTTCAACGCTGAATGCGTCACGTCCTTTAACGAACTCAAACGTGCTTTAACTTCGACACCAATACTGATCTATCCGAACTTCGAGGAACCTTTCATACTAACCACTGACGCCAGTGCCTTTGCAATCGGCACTGTACTATCTCAAGGGCCAATAGGTAAAGATTTACCTATTGGATATGCTTCCAGGACACTTTGTCAAGCCGAGACAAGGTATTCGACTATTGAGAGAGAACTGTTTGGGCAGTGAAGCACTGGAGACCGATAATCTATGGCCGAAAGTTCCAACTTTGTACCGATCACCGCCCGTTGACGTGGCTGTTCTCGATAAAAGACCCCGGAAGTCGATTCGCCCGATGGAGACTTAAACTCGAAGAATATGACTACGAGATCATTTACAAACCGGGTAAAATTAACAAAAACGCCGACGCCTTATCACGCATTAAAATCAACCACCTTGATGAGTGCGTACTATTCCAGGCTGAAACTAAACTAACACCCCACAAAATCTTACCCCTAAATGACGAAGACGATGACAATACCTCCGAACCTGAACAAAACGAAATAACTACCGAAACGATATCCCAAGAATTCAAAACTTTTGTTGAACGTTACAAAACTGTTTCCTTAATTGGCTATAGTAAAATCGAATTTTCTAATTGCCAACTTCTAGACAAGGCAAATAAAAATATCCTAATCTTTCCCCAATCATCCAACCTTCAGGAATTCCATCACGACATATTCGAAGATATTTTCGAAGAAGTCGCTGATTTTGAAACATTTAAAATCAACGTATTCGCTAGCAAAACTGTTAGCAGGAGACAATACTTCATAGTCCCACTTCCAAACGATCTCGAAATCGTAAATGAAGTCCTTTTCGCATCTATTTTCAAAAATCAGGAGGTTCTCTTCCCATCGAAAACATATTGTGTAGAAAACAACCTTGATCTTCCAATTCTGGAAATGCTATCCTTTATTTTCTCTGAAAAAGACATTAAGTGGAAGATTTGCCAAAACATCACAAAAACTCCTAACAAAGACGAAATTCCACTAATACTCGAGCAATATCATAACAGAAAAAACAACTTGCATCGCGGCATCAACGAAACCATACGCCGTGTCAAAGAGAGGTTCAACTGGCCGGGATTTACTAAAGACATTGAGAACTTCATAAAGAACTGCGTAATCTGTCAACAAACCAAAGCTTGTCGAAAAAACTTAGATAATCCCCTCGTCATAACTGAGACACCTAAAACACCCTTTGAAAGAATTAACATCGACATCTTAGAAATTCCTAATAGAAATCACATTTTGACGATAAGAGACGAACTGACTAAATTCTCACAAGCCTATGCTTTGGCAGATAAATCCGCCAAATCTGTCGTTAGTACTATTATGTTGTACTTTCAACATTTCGGTACACCATTACGTATCCACTGCGACTATGGCAGAGAATTTGACAATGCCATACTAAAAGATCTATGCAAACTTTATGACATCAAACTTACCTACTCTAGCGTGGGACACCCGCAAACAAACGGCTCCGTGGAACGATTTCATTCTACTCTACTAGAAATTATTCGCATTCACAAAGCTGAAAATCCCGACGAACACCCCTTAAACGTACTTCTGTATGCTATTATTGCCTATAACAATTCAACCAATAAGACCCATGGCTTCACCCCGTTCGAACTCGTTTTCGGACATACCTCCAGCAGACCCCCAGAGACTCTTTATTATCAAAAAGAACTAATTAGCAAATACGTACGAGACCTAAATAACCGAATTTCTTACTATTACAAAATTGCACGCGAAAAGACCAACTTACAAAAACAAAAAGCGAAGGAAAGATTTGACCAACACGTTTCGAAAAACCCTCCTGAATACAAAATCGGTGACAAGGTATACGTTAAAGAGTCACAAATAAAAGACAAACTCCAGAACAAATTTAATGGCCCATTCCAAATTATTGAGATCCACAATAACTCTGCTACACTTCTAAACCTAAGAACTAACCAACGAACGAAAGTGAACTTTGACAGAATGAAACCATATTCTGAAAACTAACTTTCTTTTCAGGTTTCTTCTGCTGCTCGGATCAGCAGTTTCACAGTACGACGTCAAACCGATTAACAACACTCTCGGTATCTACTACCATGACGAAAGTCGAATAATTGTATCAAACTATAAATGGACTCTATTAGTTCACCGGAAATTGACAACCCTTAATCAACTATTTGAAAATAATAACAGAATCCTCAATACTTTAGAACGAACTGTCGATCCTATGCCTGGCTTCAAATTTCACGATACAGGTGCCTTTCGTGTGGATGTCCAAACACACATTAGCCTTTTAACACAAATCTCCGACTCCATCAAAACAAAATTTTCAGAAGTATTTCTAGTCACTAAAAGACCAAAACGCGGATTAATAGACGGTGCTGGAACCATCTTTAAAGCAATAACCGGTAACCTAGACGCATCCGATGGCGAATTTTATACTAGCAGCATAAACAGACTTAACCAAGGACAACTACAAGTCGAAAATCTTTTAAAGAATCAAATGAGCGTTACAACCACTATTATTAAAAACTTTAATGAAACTATTCAGAAACTTCAAATAGACGAGAAAATCTTTAACGAAGACATTAACGAAATCAACCTCACGATACATGAACTAAATGACCGGATAGCCACTATTCAAGCCAAACAATCATTTCTTAAAATTTGTGAAAAACTAAGCTAGTTATTTGTTTCTTGAAGATAACCTTAACGATATTTTAAATTCAATAACTTTTGCACGTTTGAAAATTATTCACTCATCTATTATTACACCGGATCATTTGATTGCCGCATTACAAGAGATTTCTCAAAACCTTGTTAAAAATAATTTACCGTTACCAGTCAGATTTTCAAGTGTTGCACAGTATTTAGAAGTAATTGAACTACAAGCTTTTCAAACTCACTCAGATCTAGTATTCATCTTAAAAATCCCTCTAGTAGAGCAACAGCTTTATACAGCTTACCATTTATACCCTATTCCGATTTTAGATGATAGAACTGGTTTTCATCACATCCTTTCTTTTACTCAAAAATATGTAGCGCGAAATGATGATTCTCTTATGTACATACCAATCAAGGACTTGAGTGCGTGCAAACAGCTGACTCCACTCCGAAAACTGTGCTCCGATTTATACGCGTATCCCATAGACTCAAATGCACCCTGTGAGGCGCAGCTCCTGAAAAACATTCGTAGTGTCCCCGAAACTTGTAAAAGTGCCATCGTTTTCAGTGAAGGGTACAATGTTCAAAAACTTGAAACAAATGCGTGGATTGTAATCATATCGGAACCCATACATGTGACCATTAATTGTCCAGGAATTGACGCTAAAACTTTAGTGCTAACGAACAATTCTATCATTCGGTTACAAACGGAATGTAGTGCTTTTGTTGGTATTACGAAAATCCAGGCCGAACCACAAAAATTCATGAACATTTCGGACAATTCTCATCCAGTTTTAATTCCATTCAATTGCTGCAATTCTCATCCTGAGAAACTTGCAATTCCGGACCTTAAGCCCCTGAAGCTGGACGACTTAAACATGGAAGAACTATCCATAGCCAACCACAAGCTGGACCAGTATTCAAGGGATCTCGACGATCTCATCAACCAACCCTTTGTTAATAAAAACATTTCCTGGTTCACGTATGCTACAATAATTATCATTGTAACAATTGTTGTTGTATACAGCTCATTGAAAATCATAAGGCACGTTAAGAGACCTCCGAAAAACGACAGCTCCAATCCAGAGAGTCTGAGTACCCTGACAAAACCGTTCTCCAGGCTGATACCAAAACTGAGGCCCCAAATCGAAGAGGAACCTGAACATCCAGACTTATAGAATTGAGAACCTTTTTGATACATTTCCATTCTTATTTGACTTTTATGTTTTGTATATTTTTCATATTTTATGTAACCTATTTAAACTTAATCATTATGTTCACTTTAACTTTATTTCATTTCCATATTTGTATTGTTTTTGCTTATTTAGCTAGCATCCAGTAAATTCCAAAAGTTGATGTTACAGCATCAACTTTTCTTGGAAAAGGGGAGCTGTTAGGCGTAAATATCATGCACGTGTATGATACGAAGTATCATATTTCGCTGACTAGTTTCCTGCTTCATAATGTAAACGTGGGAACGCATCGACTTGACCGTTCTTTTGATTAGTCAGCTTTCTTAATGTTATAAATCAGAGCGACGCGGTCCCACGGTACTCATTTATCGTTAGTATACTTGTACCATTTAGTTAGTTAATTTTAATTTTCAATTTAATGTTTTATTCAAAGTTTTAATTTTTATATTTCAATAAATAATTTTTTTTAAAACTCAAAAGTGATTTACAAGATATAATATATATATATATATATATATATATATATATATATATATCTGAAGAAATTTGACTTTTTTTTACGCTATTGTAATTAAATAGGTACATATAATAATTAAAGGTTTTGTTATTATTTACTGAAAATAGTTAATGTTATAACTAAACTTCCATTTGAAGTAGAACTTAATTTTTTCCATAATGATATTAGTTAATTTAGGCATATAACAGTCAAAAGCAATGAAAAAATAATAATTAGAAAAATTTACATTAAATCTGTTTCAAACACTCATATACCCCGATATAACTTATATAAGATTTTGTAAGATACACTCAGCCACCCTAAAATATCTTATAATTTATGGATGTTCCCTAAACACTTAAATGGGTATTTAACTATTTATTTTCAAAAGAACAACAAATTCATCAACTTTTTAATTTTAACATTAAATAGAATATTTTTCTGTTGGTGTATGAAGTAATACTATGTGTATGTGATGGAATAATTCTCAAATCAGCACTATTAGTATATAGGTACTAATAATACATGTATTTAGATCTCCTTTTATATTTTTGTGTGAATATACAAATTCGCCTTTTTTTTTCTTGCAAGATTGTTTGGCAATACTTCGTCTTCCATTTAGAAAAATTTCACCCTTTAGTTGAAATTGCTGAAACTTATAAATCGAATAGGTCTTTTACTATTCGGGCTCTTGGATTTGATTAAAAACACAGTCGAAGTCACTTTACTTTATTTGCACTAGTATTTAAAATTTATATTGAACACCTAATGTTTACCATACAAAATGAATCCCTTCTGCCAGCTCTCCGTATTTATATATTTCTTCGCAGAAATTTCCAGAAGGTCAAAGAGCCGCCGAGAAATGGTCTTCAATGACTCTCGAATCCTTCCGTCGGATTTCGGGTGTCTTATTTCATGTTGTCCTGGTGATGAGAATTAGCATGAAGGTCTCATCACCACCCAGCCCAAGTACAAGCCGTCGTCAAAACTTTAGTAACCAGATCACAAAGACTAGCTGACCAGGACAACATCAAACAGGAAATGGACAGTTTAAAAACAGCTCGGAGACAAAACGGATTTACAGACCGAAATATTCAAAGAGCCCTAAAGTCGAGGAATGAGACCCAATACCAAGGCTTATTTACCGTATGTCAAGGGTACACGGACAGTACGAAACGGAGACGAGGAGCACATCCGAAGACACCAATATTCCATGTGCAGATTGTCATAAAACCTATGTGGGGCAAACTAACTTCAAGCTAGACGTGATGAACACCAGAATGCTATGTCGGAACAAGCCACCACGGTCACACCAAATAGACTTTGAGAACACCAGAGTACTGGCAAATATAGAACACCCAAAATCAAGACTAGTAAGAGAGGCAATTGAAAAAGCGAAGAACTTCACAGTCTAAACGCACGCAATGAAATCCAGACTGATCATTCTATAAACACCGTCGTCCACCAATACATAACTAATTGGCCACTCAATCACACAGTTCACAGATGGGCGCCGAAAATAAGCACGGTGTAACTAGAAGTTAAGGAAGGCTACCGAACCGACTGAAGAGGGCAGATCGTCGTCATTTTACCATCGATCCCGGCAGAGTTATCAAACGCGGAGAATTCCCGGAGTGCCCGCGAAAACATAAAAACAAATATATATATATATATATATATATATATATATATATATATATCTTTCTTTTAATATTCTCCGGAGTATGAAATATTTTTTGCACGTTCTTCGATTTGTTTTTGAGGATTCGACAGGATCGCACTCTCGTTTTTCGGAAATTAGCTATTGTCACTCTGTCACACTTTGACAAATATACATTTTATATGTCATCAGCTTAAATTAATCGCTAGATAGGACTTTATCATAACACCGTATGTAAAAACACAGTTTTGTACCTTAACACCAAACTTCTATTTAAACACTTACCAGGATAGTTTACTCCTTGAAGATGTCAACTTACTAGTTGTTGAAACGGCGTTGATTGTTTAAATAGAGGTTTAACTTAGCTAGTGAATACTATAGTACAAATTATATTGTTTGTTGAGTTAATTGTTCTTTTTCCTATTAATTTTCTTACCCCAGATTTAAAATAAAGGCAGGACACTTATCTGCAATTTATTTCAAAAAACGTAAAATTTAACAAAAATTTCATTAAGGCATATTACTTAGTAAATATTTCTTTTAAATTAAATATTACTGTTTCAGATTAAATTTGTCTTAGTAAGTAGTGCTCTTTTTGTGAAGTAAGCAGTGACGTCAGGTCTGTTCTGTTGATTACTATTTGTGCATTGGTCGCGTTGACTGTTCAAGCACCGATCGTCATCATATGCTATACTCCTTCATAGACTTTCCAATATGTAGGATAATTTCTGTATCTGCGAATTTAAATGGTTAGTTAGATCGTTTTTGAGGGTTGGATTAAATAGTTTATCTAGTGCCATTGGCGTCTTGGTGTTTCCCTTTTACGTTTCGAAATCGATATTCTCAATGCAGATATCAGTAGTATATGATTGCTATGTATATGTGCACGCCGCTTTTATAGAAGACATAAATCTTTAGTTTGGAGGATGTAGTCTATTTGGTTACGGACTACGCTTTTTGTCTTGTCTGTCGGTGCTGAAACCAGGTATAAGTGACTGCCAAGCGTTCTTCCTGGCAGAACTGCGGCAGACGGTCGCCTCTTTCATTTCTTGTACCCAGACCAAAGGAACCAATGATATTTTCGTATCTACCGTTGCCCAGTTTACCATTTCGGTCGCACATATTTTTATTTATTTCGTGTTTCTTCGTTAAGTTTAGTAAATCACTTACATCACTGTAAAACTGTTCTACATCTTGATCTGATGGATATACTTGGATTATATTTAGGTTAATCCATCTAGCTTTAATTGGTATCATTCCTACACCATTTCTGTGTTTTCTGTCTTCATTACGGGAGTAGTAAAAAGTACCGCCCTCGACAGCACATGTTCCAGGGTTCATTTGGTTTCTGCGACAAATGGCTAGCTTAAGTCTGCGCATTGGACAAGATTTGCTAGTTTTCCAGCCTGGAACAGGCTCCGTGTGTTCCAGGTTCCAATCCTTTTAGGTTTATGTGGATTGGGGCTTTATTCTGAATCATTCAAATCAGTTAGCTCCGAGAATCCGATCGGGGAACTATTTATACCTCCAGAAAATTTTTAGTTGAACGTATTTATGTGGCGTTTTTGGGAACGGTCACTAGTTGGTTTCCCGTTGCCTTCCTAGTTTTATTTCAGCCGCTCCTGACATGAAGAACAGACGCTGTTCGCCATATCTGGCTACCCTCACTTAGTTTAGCCTGCAGGTAAATTCAGTGTGGCGCATAAAGCGACATATAAGTGAGAATTGGGGGAACTGTGAGGAACAGTTATCCCCAACCACTCACCGATTATATCGCTGAGTGCCATCGCCTTTGATCTTATCTTATCGAATCTTAAATATCTTCAAACATCGCCAAAATCATCCTTAAGCAATTAAAGAATGGCCCCTAATAAGGTAGTGGGATTGTTTATAATACTTTCATAGTCTGCAGTAAACTATTCATTTGCGTATATAATGTTAATTTTATTAATGTGTACAAGATACATAAATGTTTAAGTACTTCTTGAGAAATAACACCACTGTTAGGAAAATGGCTGTATATTCCAAACGTCGGGGTATAGGTCAGACCCCGTTGTCAGTGGTTAAGATACTAAGAATAAAAGAGGCACCATTCTAAGTTGTAAAATTAAAAAGTTTGACAATATTTATTATTTGATTTCTGACGTAACTAAGAGAATTTTATTTGTAATATACAGTGTAGCACAGAAATTTTTAAAGATCATATAATCATAAAGTTCCTTTCAAATTGGAAGAATTTGAAAGGGAGATCTTCAGAATTTTATGTGGCGCTCCTAGGTGCGACTTTGTTTGTCAAAAAATGCGACCAAAGAATTTTGTTGATCCCATTAAAATCATAAAGGTAAAGCTAGGAAAAACCTTATGAACTATCACGACATTGTGTTTTTCACAATGACATGACCAGTAGCAATTGCTACCCTCTATATTACAAATAAAATTCTCTTAGTTACGTCAGAAAAAAAAAAACATAATGTCAAACAATTTAATATTACATTTTAGAATTGTGCCTTTTTTATTCATAGTTTCTTAACCATTGACAACGGGGGTCTGACCTAGACCCCGAAACGTTTGGAATATACAGTAATTTTATTAACTGTGGTGTTATTTCCCAAGAAGTTCTTAAATATTGAAAAATGTGCCACAAATATTCAGAAAACAAAATACATATAGTTATTTATTATTCCAGATTTCAACTAGTTGAGGGAAGCGCAACTATTGATGCTTCGTGATTAAAATTAATATATTTTCTTGCGCTCCATGGATTGCTAAATTTGGAACAGTTTTCGTAGATTTTAATAAAGCCACGAAATCTTTCATGTGATTTCTGTTCTAGGCATCACAGTGAAATGCAAGCGGATATTCGTTTTGCGATAACATTAAATTTAGTAATTGGAATGATTCTTCATAATGTCTTAAAACATCTTTAAAAGATATAAGCAGAGCTTGTCAATTTTTATCTAGCACACAATGTGAAGTATATATTATTGTTAGACACAAATAATATATTATATGAATGCTGCAAAATATAAACTTTAGAATATGTTGTTCCATCTATCCTGGAGTAGCTGAACTACATTTCATTCACTTCCTTCCGCCACCTATACGATTTATTTGTAACTATTTTAGCTCCTCTTCTGTCGGATGTGTAGAAAATTGTTCACTCCCACGATTGTCACTACCGTTCAAAAAGACCTCCAGAGATGGGAGCAAAACTAGTACATTATTGAACTCTTCCCTCAACTTAAGAAACATCCTACCGTTCATGCATTCCTGTTCAGAAAGAGGAAGAAAATTTTACCAACCATCTTTGTTTTGGCGTTGTTGACCTGAAGCTCAAGAAGTTCTTCCTATCTCTCTTCAACGTATGTTAGAAGATTTGAAGCAATCAGATTTTCCTTCTCTTCAAGGTAGAATAAGAGCGAAACAAGATATTGGCGATTGATTTTAAAGAAAATAATCAAACTAACAAAGGGATGTATTTGAAAAATGGAATGTTAATTGTTGTATTAAAAGAACTCTTTGCAATCTTCAATAATCTTCGCAGAAGACTAAACGAAATCGTTATATGTTGTAATTAAATAGAATAAGAAATTCCATATTTCATCAAAGTTTGTTTCCAGTAAACTTCTACAATTCCTGATTTCCTGTTGTGTCGACTATCTCGGGCTCTTTCGAATGTGGGTTCTCAAGATATTTGGAATGTTTTGGAAGTACATATTAAGAAATTTTTCAAATTTCTTTGGGTAAAGGATATCATACCAGACACACATATCATGGGTATTATTAATACAATGATTTTTACGGTTAATGTTTATGAATGCTGCCTGACATTTTATGAACTCCTGTTACAGAGGAGATAGTTACGTCACCAACGCGGTGATGTTAGGTGGATGCATTAACGTTGTTTATTTACAATTTTGCTTGGTTTGCTCTCTCTCTATATATATATATGTTGGGTCTTTAGGACTTAAAAACTCTTTTTAAAAAATATATATATTTATTTCGAAGCTGGAAATACAAATGTTCACTGATTCTACTTTAATTTATTACTTTAACAATTCAAATGATTATATTTTTAAAACACTTAAATGACTGGTTGGAAGCTAACTACGGACTAACTCAAAAATCGTTAAAATAATTGATAGGAAGCTAACTACTGAATTATTATTCTTATTTATAATCTCTTGTCTAGGCGTGGGTAAAGACGCTACGTAGTGCTGAATTTGCTAAAATGCAGGTGTTTCCTGTTTGTTACTTGAGTCATTACTAGGATATATGATTAATATTTCTAACTGCGTAGTGTCTTTTTACAATAGGTTCATGGTTAGGGTGATACATAACACTCTTCCCTCCTTAGAAAAAACTTGCTTTCTACACAATGACGCAAATTTTCAAAATTGTTAAAAATTATAAATTTTTCAAAAATAAGTAGTTGTGATTAAAATACATAGTTTTGGTTAGACATGGTATAAAATATCTGATTAATATAAATGAATAATATATCGTTTGATTAGTATATAAATTAACATAAGATTATATATAGATATTTAAATGAGAAAAATTCAAAATTGAAATTAAAAGTTCTCACATTAAATTGGAGTTGCTTCTCTCATTTCCAGTATTGGTTCATCTCTTATTGAATTCCTTCTTCTTGGGTGAAATCGTCTGAATATATTTCTGGATGGTTGTGTTTCTTCTTGTTGTGGTGGGTAAAGTATAGCGGGGTATACCTTTGTACATCTTCTTCTACATTTGTATAATATGAAACATAAGATTAATAGAATTACAATAACTATACAAAATATTGTTAACCAATGAGTGTGTCTTTGAAGAAAGGGTCGGTTTATTAGTTCATCAAGTTGTTCTGAATATTGGTTAAGTTTGTGTTCTGCAATGTTTAGTTCGTCAAGGTTTTGTTTTTGAATTTTTAAGGGTTTTAGTTTGATCACTTGGTTTTTTGCACTATTTTCGTTTTAACAACACTCGCGGGGTATGTTCGGCATTTCGATTACACTTGTGTCTTCTGACGTGTAGCTTTTGGTTGATTGGATTCGTATTGAACCTATGTAAGCTATGCAATAGGGTTGAAGCTTTAGGATTGAATTCCGAAGTACATTGAAAGTTTTGGTTGTTGTGTTTTTGCACTGGATACTAATTGGTATGTTTACACTTGTTACTATTAACCATTCGTTGTCCGAAATTAGTTGGACTTTGTAATCTTCTATTGGTACATCTATGATTTTGCAGTTTTCTGGTATTTTTGTAGATTTGGTAACTTTGATTTCACATGGGGAATACTCGTCGGCTGGATATGCGATTTGGTTAAAACATAGTAAAATTTATGTGCTTAGGCTTTTGCACTTTTCGAGGGTTTCAAGGGTGATAAAAAGATTATTATCCCTGCTGATCGCTATATATTTGTGTGAATTGAGGATTAGGTGGGATAGTTTGGTTATTTGATTGGTAAGCTTGTAAATCAATTATTTCAAAGTATTTAGCTATATTGGCTGTATTTGGTAGTAAAGGTAAATTATTTGAACTGAGACTTGTTGATATTATTCTTAGTTGAAAAATAAGGTCTTCGGGTTGAATGACTGAAGGGTGTATGCTTTTTAATCTAGCAAAGGTAATTGAATTGATTATATCGTTAAGTTCATCTTCGATTAAAATTAATGATTCAAGTAATTGTTCGCAAATATTAATTAAATGAAGTTTTGATTCGTAAAAGTTTTGATTATCTGAAATATTATAAATTGCATTTTCTATAAGGTGGAGATTTTCATTGAAAGTTTCTTCATCAATTTGAAGTTTTCTGATTGTATAATTGAAATTTTTAATAACTGATGTTGTTACTGATATTTGATTTTTAAGAAGATTTTCTAATCTCTTTTCATCATTTTCTACTTCTTGAATTACTTTATCATAATATTGTCCGTCTTCAATATCTAAATTTCCTGTAATTGCTTTCCAAATTGAACCTAGAAAGTTAAATGCTCCTCTCTTAAATCTCGTGTTATTTAAGGGTAAGGTATAAGGGTTTATGTCAGTTTTGATTTCATTAAATTTTCTTTCCATTGTCATGATTATTTTATTTAGCATTGTGATGTGCGGTTTCATTTCAGAATAGAATGATAGCATTCTTGGTGTGTTTTGTTCAATTAAATTTTTAATATGGTTTAAAATTGAAATATCATTTTGATATGCATTTATTAAAAGTGTTATATCTTTGACTACTAAGAGTTTCCATTTTTCGTTTGAGATTTTTAGATCGTATTCATGGTAGTATTGGATTCCTAATGTGTTATTCAATGTAGTTAGTTGGAAATCGCTGGTATTACTTACTGCTATTGAAACTGAGTAAACGTTTGATTTATTACAATGTTTATTTTTAATTTGAGATTCTTTTATAAATACAAAATCATTTTGCTCAAAATGTTTTTCTTTGGGTTTTGATTTTTCATCGTGTCTCTCTTTTGCTTTTAATTTCTTCAAAATAGTTTTTCTCTTGCGGTTTGATAAAAGTAGGATATTTTGTTTTTCAATTCTCGCATGTATTTTGAAATTAATTCTTCTTCATTATATACCTGTTCTGGGGGTCTGGAATTCGTGTGTCCAAAAATTAATTGATATGGTGTAAAACCATGTGTTCTATTAATTGAATTATTATAACATATGACTGCATATGGTATACATGTGAAGGGATGATCTTCTGGGTTATCGGTTACTGTTGCTCTTATCATTTCTAGTAAAGTGCTCATGAATCTTTCTACTGATCCGTTGCTTTGTGGGTGGTTGATTGACGAAAATGTTAATTGAATATTATAAAGGGTACATAAATCTCTTAATAATTGATTGTCAAATTCTTTTCCTCGATCACAATGAATTCTTGAGGCTGTGCCGTAATGCATGAAATATAAAAGTAATGTATTTATTATATTTTTGGCGGTTTTTTGTTCTACTGGATAAGCTTTTCTGGGATTTCTAAGATATCAAGGTTTATGCGTTCAAAAGGAACTTTTGGTGTTTCGATTATTACTAATGGATTTGATAAGTTCTTTCTGCATGCTTTGGTTTTATCACAATTTTTTATAAAATTTTCTACATCTTTATTTAAATTTTTCCATTGATATTTCCTCTTAATTCTGGTTATTGTTTCATGAATACCTCGATGCATGTTTAATTTTCCGGTATGATTTTCTTCTATGATTATCTGTCTTTGTTCTTCGTCTGGGATAATTATATTGGGATTACAAGTGATAAATTCAATTTCATTATCTGAAAAGATAAACGATAGCATTTCTGCGACTGGTAATTCTTTCGTTTCTTCCATGTAGTATTTGTTATTTCCTAACAGTACTTCTTTGTTATAATAGAGTATTTCGAAGATTGCTTGCATTGAGTTTATGTGCGGAACTATGATAAGAAAATACTTTCTTCGAGTATTTGATTTTGATGCTACGACGTTTATTTTATGCTCGTCATACAAACTATTTATATCAAGTATGTCTCCAACTATCTTGAATTGAGATTCAGTCAATTGTCCTTGTTTAATGAATGAGATTATTTGTTTCTGATTCTTGTCTAAGAATTTTTCATTTGTGAAGGTGCATTTTGAATAATCGATTAAACATTTCTTTTCTCTTAAGTTTTTGAAAATAATCCATTCTTTTTCGATTGTTTCGCAAGCTATTTCTGTTTCAGGTGTATATGATCTTTCTTCATTTTCTTGTTCCTTCTTCTTCTTCTTCTTCTTGTTTGATACTTCCGTAGAATATTTTTTGAATATTTTGAAGGTGATTAATTCTTATTCTTGATAAGGCGTCTGCATTTGTATTCTGTTTAACTGGTTTATAAATTATTTTGTAATTGTATTCCTCAAGTTTTAATCTCCATCTGACTAATCTTGATCCTGGATCTTTGACATTAAATAGCCATGTTATTGGGCGATTATCGGTTATTAAATTAAAGGTTCTACCGTAGACTATATGTCGATATTGGGATACTGCCCAAACTATACCGAGTAACTCTTTTTCAATCGTTGAATACTTTTGTTCGTGTTCATTTAGGGTACGTGATGAGTAAGCTATTGGTAAATCTTTCCCAATTGGACCTTGAGATAAGACTGCTCCGATCGCGTAATTGCTTGCATCCGTTGTGATATTAAATTCTTTTTCAAAATCTGGGTATTGAAGTATAGGGAAATTTGTTAGAGTTTCTTTTAGTTTTTCAAATGATTCGATACATTTTTGGTTAAAGTAAAATTTTACATCTTTCTTTAATAATTGCGTGAGAGGTTTTACTATTTTTGCGAAGTCTTTGATGAATTTTCTTTAGTAACCTGCTAATCCTAGGAAACTTTTTATGTCTTTGGGATTTTTGGGAATCGGAAATTCTTTTACTGCCTTTATTTTCTCTGGATTCGGTTTTACTCCATTTTCTGTGACAATGTGCCCTAAGTAAGATACTTCTTTTTTCAAAATTTCGCATTTATCCGGTTGTAGCTTTAAATTTGCGCTTCTTAGTCTTTCGAATAATTCTGTTAATCTGTTTATATGTTCTTGAAGTGATGATGCATATGATATGATATCATCCATATAAATTAATGCTCGTTCGTTCTGAATTCCTGTTAATATGTTGTCCATAACGCGTTGAAATGTCGCTGGTGCGTTTTTTAGTCCGAATGGTATTCTTCTAAATTCGTAGTGTCCATTTTCCACTGTGAAAGCTGTTTTCTCGATGTCTGCAGGATCTATCTCTATTTGATGAAATCCTGACGCTAAATCCAATGTCGTAAAATATTTGCATCTTCCTAATTTGTCCAATAAATCATTTATATTTGGTAACGGATATTTATCATCTGTTGTTACATCATTTAGCGTTCTGTAATCAATCACTACTCTCCATTTTTGTTTTCCACTAGCGTCTAGCTTTTTTGGTACTACCCAAACTGGTGATGACCATGGCGATGATGAGGGTTGTATTATTTTTTGTTCCAACATTTTATTAATCTGCGTTTTCACTTCTTGTTTGTGGATATACGGATATCTTTATGATTTCGTATGAATTGGTTTCGCTTGTCCCGTATCTATTTTATGTTTCACCTTGTTTGTGAATGATAACTCGTCTCCTTCTAAATAAAAGATGTCGGAGTAACGTTTGCATAAAGGAATTATGGCATCTTTTTCTTCTTTATTTAAATGGTCGGTTCGCAGAGCTTTTTCGACTCGTTGCTGCCTTATATAGTAATTTTGGGTTTTTATGTTGAACACTGAAGTTTGTTTTCGGTCTTCTTTTTTCTCTTCGATGAAGGGTTCAAAATTTAAATTGTCAAAAATTACATTTTTTGTTTTTTCGTTTTTATTTAGAATTGAAGTATAGAATTCACCTTTTTTGTTGGTTTTTATTAAACAGTTAGAAATTATAACACCATCTTTTTCTACTGAATTTAAAATTAATTCCTTATTTAACTGATCACATTTTAATTTGAATATTTGTTCTACTCGCGGCTCGATTGTTATTTCATTTGTTATTTCGTTTTCTTTACACAACGGTACAGTTTTGGTTTTTGTAATTAATTTACGATTTTTTATGTCAATGATGCATTCGTATTTTTGCAAAAAGTCTATGCCTAATATTCCATCAAAGTTCATGTCTAAGTTATAAAGATATACTTCCATTTCATCTTGTTCATCTTCTGTGAAAAAATTATTTCTTACCGATTGCGTTATTTCGATATATTGATTTGTTACACCGTGTACCTGTATTGGTTTGATAGATTTAATTAATTCTTTAGGAAATAAATGTGGTTTTATAATTGTTATTCCGGCTCCTGAATCTAATAAGTATTTTAATTCTCCGTTGCGTGATTTTATATAAAATAAGTTATTTTCTTTAGACGTGTGTTGCGGTATTTTTATATTTTGTTTCGGTTCTCTTTGTTTCTTTGAGTTTGCGTTTGACTGGTTGAAGCCCCTTGAGCAGAAGAGCCAGTCTCTGTTCCTGCTCTCGTCTCGTTTAAATGGTAGCTTCTTTGTGATCCATTCTGGAAGTTTCGATTTTGATTTTGATTACCTGGAGGTCGATTTGAATTTTGACTATGATAAGCAGTATTATCACGTCTGTGGTAATTATTGTCGTACCTTTGTTGAGAATGATAACCTGTATTATCATTTCTTTGGAAGTTTTGATTGAAATTGCGTTGATAAGATGGATTTTGATTATTGTATGAATTTCTGAATCAATCGTTATTTTGTTTTTGTCGACATTCATTAATTGTGTGCCCTGATTTTTTGCAATAGTTACAGAATTTTTTATTTTTGTTAACATTGGGGGAATTTACGCACGGTTTTCGCTGTTCTAGATAACTCAGCTGATATTCCGTCTTTACAATATTTGCTGCTTCTGCAAGGTTTTCAGGTCGTGAGGCTCGTACAATCGCGCCTACCTTTGCGTCGAGACCTACTAATAAAGTTTGTAATGCAACTTTATCAACTAGCGCTTGTTGTGCATCTTTTTGTTCGCGGGTTAAAGTTAACTGCTGATTAATTGCTGCATATAATTTAGAATGATGGGCGTTAATTCTGTGTACATAATTATGTGGATTTTCATTCGTACCTAGTTTGATTTGTTGAAGATCATATATGAGACTTGTTAAGTCGCGGGAATCACCAAAATGTGTTTTTAGTATTGTTTTTATACTTTCCCATGTTTTTAAATCGCGTGAATTTATTATTTGTGAGGCTCTACCTTTAAGTTTATTTTTTAAATGTATCGTGAGGAGATACGCTTGCTGATCGTTTGCGACTTCGAATGCTGCATCGCAGGAGTTTAAAAATGTGTTTAAAAGAATTGAATCGCCGTCGTACTCAGGGATTATCTGACATAACTCGCTTAATCGATATTCAGGTTCATATATATTTTCTTGGCTCATATTGGAAATGTTATAGTGGCTTTAATAAAATTGAAAATTATTCTTGTTTTCCACTTCAAACTAACTGAAAACCTTCAATTACGTTTGTTCGAATTCACTAAGATTTGCGCTCAAAGACGAACTCGCGGATTATACTTTTGCTTGATTTACGCTCAGTCAAAAATTAACCCCTCTTGTGGAACTTTCGAAGATAATATCTTGTATTACCGTTTGTTTAATGAATATAAACTTTTATTTATTATAAGGATATGAGGATATACATATATATATATATATATATATATATATATATATATATATATATATATATATAGCAATGCCACAAATAAAAATCTTTTGACTCACCGTTGATTTATCCCTGGGGATCTGAGTTGTCGTAGTTGGTTCTTTGTGTAGATTAAAGACTTGAAAGTCACCCAATTCGTCGTTGACTGCTTTCTCGAAATCTGGTCTGGTCAATTTTCGCTTGGCTGGGACTGGATTTTCGTTCTTTGCTGGTCAATTTCAAATTGGTTTTTCTGCATCCGTGCTGACTGCGCCAAATTGTTGGGTCTTTAGGACTTAAAAACCCTTTTTAAAAAATATATTTATTTCGAAGCTGGAAATACAAATGTTCACTGATTCTACTTTAATTTATTACTTTAACAATTCAAATGATTATATGTTTAAAACACTTAAATGACTGGTTGGAAGCTAACTACGTACTAACTCAAAAATCGTTAAAATAATTGGTAGGAAGCTAACTACTGACTGACTCAAAATCCCCTGTAAATGAATTATTATTCTTATTTATAATCTCTTGTCTAGGCGTGGGTAAAGACGCTACGTAGTGCTGAATTTGCTAAAATGCAGGTGTTTCCTGTTTGTTACTTGAGTCATTACTAGGATATATTATTAATATTTCTAACTGCGTAGTGTCTTTTTACAATAGGTTCATTGTTAGGGTGATACATAACATATATATATATATATATATATATATATATATATATATATATATATATATATACTTGTATGAATAAATCGAACAGAAGCTTATGATTTCAGACACATTCAAATAATGAATCTTTTGAATCAACGAAATCATTAAATTAAAAAAGAATCAAAAGTGAAAGTAAGTGTGGAAAAACAGCTTACTGTACCTAATAAATCGTGAGATATTAATTAATCAAACGTATTCGATAATGTAGTAGTTTAGAATAGGAAAGTAAAGACGTTACGGTCGGGTCGGCCACAAACGGAACGGTCAAAAGACAATAAAATTGTGAAGATAATCCAACAGTTAAGGGTGTAAATACAACATCTGTAGGACAAATGTGTCTCCGCCAGTTCTCCACTTAAATTAAGTATTGACTTCTCTGGTGCAACAGGGTAAAAAAAAATATTTAATAATAGGTTAATAGACAATATCGAGTGAAATTGTAGTGAGTATAAACTTCGGACATTACATTGTACACTAATTCATGACATGAGTAAAGATGGACAGGGAGGTAGAGCCGCCTGATATAAATTCTAGCAAATCTCACCAAAGTAAGGGAAATACTAAGAATAATTTGGTTGTGTCCTTAATATGCGAACAAATATTTCAATCAAGTGACAGACATAATAAAATAAAGCTTATTACTGAAACTTTTGCAATATGTAATAATCACAAGAACATAAACCCAAGTAAAGAAGAAATAGATCTAAATGAACACACCAAACTATTAATTGCTGAGATCAAACTAAATGAAAGTAAAAAATATGAGGAAAAATTACGTAATGAAATGGAACAGTTTTTATCGAAAACTCAGACAGAAAACTTAACATCGTTGAAAAATAGCGACAAGGATATAACAGCAGTTGTTACAGAAAACATACTATTGAGGCAAATCAATGACGAACTTAAAGAAAAAAATCAATTACTTAAAAATACTATTGAAATAATGAAAAATAATGGACCGACATATGCACAAATAACCTCAAAAGAGCCAAAAAAGCAAATTAAAACACCTGATATAAAGATAATTAAAAACTCAAAATCAATAAGTGATGACGAAGCTGTTAAAAATCTCAATAAAGTACTACAAAAAGATATAGTTGTACCATTTAAGAAAGTTATTAATACCAAAAACAATGTGTCTATAGTAAAATGTTTACATACTGATGATGTACCTAGAACATGTGGAATCCTCAAAAATAAGCTGGGAAATAATTATGAGGTTAAAGTAGAACAACTAACTAAGCCACAGATCAAAATATTAGGAATATCTAGAGATCTCGATAAAAAGGATATAGAAGATGACTTAAATAATAGAAACTTATATAAATATAATACCAAATGTACTGTGTTACATAAGTTTAATGGTGCAAATCATACTCAAGGAGCAATAGCTGAACTTACAGCTGATCTCTATACTCATGTTGTGAATAATAAATATAACATATACATTGGATACCAGTGTGTTAGAGCGTTTGATGTCATAAATGTGTCGATATGTCTACAGTGTGCAAGATATAATCACAGCAGGAAAAAATGTAATAACAAGCCAAAATGTATTCTATGTGCTGGTGACCACAGCTCAGATGAGTGCCATCAGATAATTAAAGCATGCGCGAATTGTATATACGCAAACCAAAAATACGGTACAAATTATAATGTGAATCATACAGCTAGTGACGTCCAAGAATGTGAAATACTTAAAAAGAAAGTTTCTGTATATATTGCCAATACTGACTACCCTGTTCAACCAGTATTACCAAAATATATTGGTCCTCACATGTCAACCAAGATGAAGGCAAAGTGTATAGGTGAAGACGATGGAAGAAACCAAGTAAAACCGGTAACTCCCAGAAAACCTCCTAGTTTACCAAGACCATCAAATATACAAACAAGAAGTAATAGAGAAGCCAATCAACGTAAATAGTTTATACCTTTTATTATTTTATTAAATTCATGGAGCAAAATATAGACCTAATAGAAAAAAATTTAGCAAAATTTGTACAAAAAAAAAAAGAATTTAACAATCTCAATACTCTTAATAAGTATATTACATCGCACAATGAATTTATTGCTTATGTAAATATTCGAAGCTTAAATGCTAATTATAATAAATTACAAGTATTTATTGAGAGTTTAGAGACTAAACCATTAATTGTTATTTGTGCTGAAACTCATATACTTGATCATTACATGCACTTTGATTTATCTGGATACAAAATTTATTATAATAAGAGTAAGATCAATAGGATGAAGGAGTTGTGATGTATATAAGGGATGAAGTTAATGAAACTACAGAGATTACAAATATTGGCCAGCTTTGTATTCTTAATTGTATTATACAAATTGATAATACAAATAAATTGATTATTTCATCATTATATAGATCACACGAACTCTCTAAAACTGAGTTCATTACAAATTTAAAAAGTTTTCTTCAAAATATGAAAAAATATAAAAATCACCTTATAATTGGTGACTTTAATATAGATCTAATGAAACTGGACAATATTAGCCAAGAACATCTAAACAGTTTACTTGAAAAAGGTTTTTATCCAGGCTTCCAAACCATCACAAGACCATCAATAGATGATTGTAATAAAGGATCATGTATTGACAATATTTTTATCAAAACTAATTCGCTTGCAACTACAACTTTCAAACATACAATGTCTTTTACTGACCATTTTCCACTGTTCATTTCATTGGATAAAATTGTTAAGACCTCACTTAATAAACCTTTTAATCGCATAAACTATGTCAAACTTGGAAAACTCGCAGAAAATGTAAACTGGTCATCAATAATGTCAATGGATGATCCCAATACTGCTACTAATGAACTTATATACATGATAAAGAATTGTATTGAATTAACTACATATAATACAGATAAATCAAAAATTAATTACAAATCTACACCAAGAAACAACTGGATTACTTCTGGAATTATAAATTCTTGCAAAACAAAAGAGTCACTTTATCTGATATATAAGAAAGAACCAAAAAATGAAATAATAAAAGTCACATACAAAAATTATGTTAAATTATTAGACAAAATAATAAATGAAGCTAAGTTAATGTATGATCGTGAACAAATTATAAAAAATAGCAATGATACCAAAAAATTATGGAAATATGTCAACCCAAAGCTTGGTAAAAGTAGTAAAAAACATAACAACGTTACCTACATATATGATGAACACAAACGTAAAATTAAAGATCCAGATGAAATAGCAAATACCATGAATTCATATTTTTGTAAAGTTGGATCTAGGCTTAGCAAAGAAATCAAAATTCCACAAAATGAGCACATTAAATTACCCACAACGATCCCCAATACTGTTTTTTTAGCACCCACAAACTATTATGAAGTAACAAATATTATAGGAAATTTGAAATTAAAAAATGGTGGAGTTGATAATATAGATGCAAAAACTCTAATAGTGTTATCTAGACATATAGCACTACCACTTGCTCACATCATAAATTTAAGTATACAGAAAGCAATTTGGCCTGGGGCACTCAAACTAGCTGATGTTACACCAATCTATAAGGCTATTAATAGGGACAATATCGCTAATTATAGACCAATATCCTTGATATCAAACCTAGCAAAAATTTTTGAAAAAATTATCTACCACAGACTACTCGATTTCATTAAAAAGAATAAAATCTTATCAAAAATGCAATATGGCTTCATGAAAATACTGGTACAAAAGATGCTCTACATTTTATTACTAATACAATTTATGAAAAACTTGATAAAAGTGAGCTATTACATTCCTTGACCTAGCCAAAGCTTTTGATACTGTTAACCATTCAATATTATTAGATAAATTATACAGATATGGAATTAGAGGAAGTGCGTTCAAACTAATTTCAAGCTACTTGACAAGTAGATATCAGCGAGTAAAAATAAATGACACTGTAAGTGGTTTCAGTGAAATTAAAACAGGTGTTCCACAAGGTATCATCTTGGGTCCCCTACTATTTATATTATATATAAATGACCTACTAGTTGATATACCAGAAATTGTCTCTAAATGTTGATAAAACGGTTTTCATGACATTTGGAAACTACTGCAATAGTGTTCCCCGCTATATAAATATTAAGATAAATACCAAAAAAATAAGAAGGGTAGAAAGTTGTAAATACTTGGGAATTTGTTTTGACTATAGAATGAGATGGGACACGCATGTTGAATATTTAATAAATAAAACAAAATACTTAGTCTTTATATTTCGGAAAATGGCCAAAATTATGTTGAGAGACTCGCTGATAATGTTATACTATGCACTTTTTCATAGTATTATCTGCTATGGTAACATAGCTTGGGGAGGGATTTATTCAACTAAACAAGTTTTATTACAACGTTTACAAAATAAACTCCTGAAAATTATATATAAAAAACAAAATTTTATCGAAAAAAAACCACTAAATCTGAAACAAATCTTTGCTTTTGAGTCTCTTAAATACTATTATGACACGTTTAAAAATAAATTTATAAAATCCAACAGTTCTACAAGAAACAGAAGTATTATGATTCCAAAAAGAAATAAAAGTATAAGCAGTAAAAATAGTTATGTTAAAGCTATTAATGTTTTCAACAGCCTACCAAATGATTTGAAAACTCTAAAAAACCTTAACACTGTCAAAAAGAAAATAAAACCATGGGTCTTGGCTAATATTTAATATTTCAAATAGCAGGATAGTAAATTATATAGGGAGAAATCGATATAAGGTCTAATTCTTTAAAGTATATATTAGTATAACATACTTATCTCAACAACACTAAATTTGTAGTATATTAGTACTAAGATTTTATAGGAAATTATCATTAAGGTTAGTGTTAAGATTATCAGACCTGCGAACAGGTAACTGAGTTTACCTCTGCAGGGTTTATTATATTATACCTAATGTATAAGTATTGTAAACATTCTGATAAATAAATAAATAAAAAAATTTAAATTTTCAAACCCTTCTAAAATAAATAAGCAATTTTTTAATTCTTTATCTTGAGCGTATTTACATTGGTCAAAGGCTAACAATTGGCAATAAAATTTTATTATCTGTGAAATTGTTCTTAGAAATCTTGTGCTGGAAATATAATTAATTGATCTACTATATTAAGTTAACAAAGCATATTTTGTCCAAAGCTCTTCCGATCGACATAACTAAGATTGTTTAATGTCAATAAAGCCAAAGGAAAGAAATTTTGATAATAAATTAATTGCTTTCTGTATTATTGGGTGCAACTTATAATTTATTTCACGGATGTCATTATTGTCATAATATTACATATAGACTTCTCAACTTCAAGGGTTGAATTTCCCAAAAATTCTGTAAAAAATGTTCATAGTTTATTTTTTTCCTGGCATATTTTTCGGTTGCTTTCCAATGGAATGGTTCCAATTCCAAATAAAAATTATGTGAATAACAAATAGCGCATAATTATGATTAATTACGTACCAGTATAAAAGCTATCTTGAATAATTTTAAAACAGCTTTTAAATACTCCTTTCAGAGCTGGCTAGAGGGTACAAATGCTACTCTAAAATAGTTTTAGTAGTCGAGCTGGGTGGCAGTTAGACTAACCTGTAAGATGCAGGGCTGAAACTGTGTCTACATTTTATATAATATAACTCAAAAAATAATGTAGAAAACGGATCTGGGAAGATTGGCATGGGAACATGATTACCTCATATATACATTTTTTAAATTTTAAATAATTTGAAAAAACATTTTTAAAAAATATATAACCGACTTCCACCTATAACTAAAAAGCTAAAAATAATTATAACAAAATACAACTCTAGCAAATAAATAACATATTCAGTGTTGTTAGGTACCTACCCAGGAAGTAAAAAATATAAACATTAAAAGGTGCTCATTCTGTACAAATTAATTACCTACCAATCTAGTATATTTTTGAAGTTGGTGCCAAGCAAATCTAACATCCTTCATTGCGTACTTATCTACTAATTCATCAGACTTGATTGTTGCTTGGCACCGACATCAAAAATATACTAGATTGGTAGGTAATAAAATTGTACAGAATGAGCACCTTTTAATGTTTATATTTTTTACTTCCTGGGTAGGTACCTAACAACACTGAATGTGTTATTTATTTGCGAGAGTTGTATTTTGTTATAATTATTTTTAGATTATTAGTTATAGGTAGAAGTCGGTTACATTTTTTTAAAAATGTTTTATTTTCAACTTTTTAGTTTTTTTGAACTCAGGTAGTTTTCATTCTTTATTTTTTATTTTGTATGTATAACCTTAATAGATAGAACAAGGTAACATCGAAAGCCTCAACATTACACAATGATACTTTCTCATTTAAATTGAAAGGTAAATCTTTACGAACAAAATGTACTAGTATGCGTTGACTTAATAAGCCCAAAATATATTTATGCCTTATGGACCACGCCATGTAACCTTTTTTCAACTTTTTTTGACAATTCTGTATAACTATAGATAATTCCACTCCAACCTATGTACCAACCATCCTGTACATACGACTGCCCACGGACAAGCATAAATTTGTTAGCTGCCTTCTGTAAACTATATGACGGAGTAGAATCCATCCCATATTTACGGAGTCAAATCCGTCCTATATTTCAACCATAGTAATAACTCCTTGTGGGTGTGGGAATTTTAATTTCATATTTTTTCCAACATTTTTATACCACCAAACGTCCAGTCCACCCTATATTCCAACCATCCTGTATATACGGCTGCCTCCGGACCACTATCATTCTAGTCCGTCCTATATTTCAATCTTCATACAAATGCTATCCTATCACTTTACTTTGTGATTTTGTTTGCTATAACTAAACACCCTGTCTATAAACGTACCAAATAGCAGTTTAAAGTTTGACATGTGTTGTCACTGAATTTTCTATTAGGCCGGGAGAATGTGTAAACCAAAAGCACCGTCTTCGAAAAATGGAAAAATTTGCATTTAAATAGGTATTTGCCTGATATACAAACAAAACGAGCTTGGTATTCATTGATTTAAGGAGCCGAAAATACTATGCTTTACTACCTATATGCTTGAGATGTACATAGAAAATTTTCAAATTCGCAATTAAAACTTCCAGTGCCTAAAATTACCGCACTATTCCGTTGGAATTAAAATAATTATGAGGAAATGTCCGTTATGTCATTTCGATAAAATTTTTGATAAGAATTTTGGAATTTTCGGCGATTTTCTGCAAAACTGCAAGTTGCACGTCGCAGAATAGTATATGAGATCACCTAAGGATCTCCCTTAATAGATTAAACGTTAAAAAACTATACACATCCATAAGGAGTTATCGAAAAATCGACTAAAATATTGGTCGATTTCCATGCACGCATGTGTTCATTCACAAATTTTATCACTTTACCAATAGAATTCTTTTCCAAAATTTGAAGTTTCACCAATCCGGACATATATTCTATTAAACAAGACCATATTCATTCAAAACGGTGCACCACAGGAGAAGAAATCAGGTAACATACATTCAAAAAAAAGTGAAAAAAAATAAGCGTCGAATTGATAACCTCCTCTTTTTTGGATGTCGGTTAAAAATAAACATTTTTGTTTATTATTGTCAAAACTCATAGCCTGAGCATCTTGTTGTCTGCATGACAGTGGTGATCAGTGTAAGTACTATTGTCGTTTGAATTTCGTTTACTGTGCGTAATAATATTAGACATTTAATAGAAATGCACAAAATACCCACTCTACAAATGATTGGTTATGGAGATAACACGGACTCAAATAGAAGTTTCTCTCTTATTTCACGCAAATTTTCCAAATTTGGCGCCTGTATGTCAAGGAACAATCAGCAAAATAGAAAAGCAGTTTCGCGAGGTTGGTCATGTAAGACACATAAAAAAAGTAACTGATAATACAAAATTGGCTATTATGCTTGAGTTTCAAGAAAACCCACATAATTCTGATTGAAAACCAGCTCCACTGTTCAATGTTAGCCACACATGAATTTTTCGAATATTAAAGGAATTTAAAATGCATCACTATAAAATGATTCCGACTCAGGTGCTCATGGAAGATGATTTCGATAGAATAACGTATTTCTGTGAAGAAAGGGTTGTATGGGTAGATAACAATGTGATGAAATTAGAAGATGTTTTGTTTTCTTATGAGAGCACATTTACACTTCACGGACATGTTAATCGTCAATATTGCCGCTATTGATCTAATGTGAATCCTCAGTGGATGACAGAGAAACATATCCTGAAAAACTAAATGTTTGGGCAGGAATTGTTGGACATCACATATTAGGTGTCTTTTTCATTGATGGCAACTTGAATGGAGATAAATATTTAGAACTGTTCCAAAATAATGCCGTGTCAACTTTGACTAATATCCTGATCCAGTAAACTCACAAGCTCCTGCTAATGCAATATGGTTTCAGCAAGATGAAGCACCGCCCTTTACGAAATCACTGTCCGGCAGTACCTGAACCAAATTTTTCCAAATAGGTGGATTGGGAGGCGCGGATCGATAGAATCTCCTGATTTGACGCCATTTGACTACTTTTTGTCGGGGTATGTCAAAAGTACTGTATACAAAACTAAACTTCTCAACTTAGATGACTTAAAAAGACTAATCACGCTTGCCAGTAGATCAGTCACGCCTGAGATGTTGAGTAATGTTAGAAGACATTTCTATACAAGATGAGCATGTTGCCAAGACGTTCGCAACGAGCATATGGAACATTTCCTAATTTAACATTAATGGTTTCTTGTTTTTTTTTTTAATTATGAAGAAACAATCAGTATTATTTATTAGGATTTTAGTGTAATGTAGTGAACTTGTGTAATAAATTCATTTTCTTTTTTTTAAATGTTAATTTTTGTAATAAATCTGATATACATGCATTTAAAATAATAAAGTTGGTATTGGACACTGTCACATAACACACCCTATACAATTTTTTTTTGAAAAACTGCACATTTAAAAATACCAATTGATGTGTCCAAGTGTTTTTCCCAACACGACCTCCTTTATTAGTTATACCTAAAATCAACCAATATCGATAAAATTACTTTTTAAGAACAACAATTCTGGACTGTAATTTTTTTTGCAATTATTCAATATTTTCTCGTTCATTGAGGTCTACTTGAATTTCTCATGAGCACATAATTAATGGGATTATGTTTGGAGATTCAGGTGGCCATTTTAACAAACAGATTCTCCAAGCTGGAAAGTATTGTGAAATAATGTGGTACTTTACAGGAATAGTTTAGTGCCGTTTCATCCTGTTGAGACAATATCGAATCTGCTAGTATTTTTGGGTAGTCAACTGGTATTTATGCATTTGTGTAGTAATTGTAAATATTCTTCGTAGTGTCTTTTTAATAACAAAGTGACCCACAGTTGAACAAGCACAGGCGTTTATATCCTGGGTAAATTGTTAACAACTGTCCATACCACAGTATGCACTTTTTGTTTCCCGATATTTAAAATACTTAACTATATGTTTTGAAACTTGTCTCATTTTAAAGCTCTATTTTGCCTTGTAAATGAGATTTTGTCCTTTGTAGGTTTTCTTCAATCTGACATTTTCTTTTCCAATTTCAAACAAACTATACACTAAATCTTAATTCTAATTAACATTTTCTATTATATAAACTTCCTAATTTCCTAATTATATGGAGTTTTCACTGGCACTGTGTTTATATTAGTTCCTTGAGAATGTTCACTTTATATTGTCTGTATCAGTTCACCTTTTTCACTTCTTATTTAAGTGTTTTTATATTATTCACACACTTAACTTTCCTAATTGTCCTATTTACAATCTATTACAACATTATTTTGTCTGGTTAAGTGAATTTTCTTATGGAGCTTTCTCCTACATTTTATTTTCTCATAATTTACTTATCTGCTTAGCCTTTTTAGCTTATGTATTGTATTTTTATGCTTTATTAACTTTATTTTACCTTTTTAGCTAGTTCATAACATCAGAAAACTGTTCTGATGAAATTTGTGAAGCATTATTTATTGCTGCTATGCTGTATGTTTACTTATGCTGATTATTATTGAAATGTTTCTTATTAATAAGTAATTTGGACTAAATATTGGTAAGTCTTTATCCTACTTTATACTTTTCTACTAAATTTGCATGATTTGTTTAAATTATCCCTGGCATTAGATAGTTTTGTAATTGAAACTTTTGACAAGGTACGATAATACACTTCCTCAAAGAAACTTTCTTATTTGGTGCATTTCTACCCAATAAGTACTAAATTCTAAAAGTTGAATGATTTGATTCATTTTCTTTCTATTTTACTCTACTTATTGTTATTTCTTACTAGCTTTGTCTGTGTTTCCTGTGTTTTATTTAAATGACTCTAAACATTGTTTAATTTTCTCCTTTCTCTTTAGCTGAGGGCTAATTTCATTACAATATATATATATATATATATATATATATTGTAATATATATTTATATATATATATATATATATATATATATATATATATATATATATATATATTTGTTTTTAAGTTTTCGCGAGGACTAAATGTTTTAGGTGGTTTCCGGGAATTCATCCGCGTAGTTGATAACTTGATAACTGCGAAAGCAGAAGGCTACGAGAATTATGCGAACCGACCTGAAGAGGGCACATGTGACTCTGCCGAAACGTCGTCATTTTACCATCGATCCCGGCAGGGATCAGTTATTAACTACGCGGATGAATTCCCGGAAACCACCTAAAAACAAAATATATCTATACTATTATAAAATTGTAAGTTTGTCTGTTTGTTTGTTTGTTTGTTTGTTTGTTTGTTCGGGCATCACGTAAGAACTACTTAAATGATTTTGCTGAATCTTTTTTTGTTGCGAAGTCTATAGTTTGACTTAAAATCTGGTGTAGACATTTTATCTGTCTAAATTGATAGAAACGGTAGATATAGCGAAAAAACTTCTACCATGTTGGGTAATTCAATTACACAATTGGTTCCAACGCACGCACAAAATATTAGATACTGGCATCAGCTTAGCTTTTATTCAAAATTCGGAATGTGCAAATGTAACATGTTTCGATTTAACAAAAATCAACATATATCAAGCGTAATTTTACAGGGTGTTCTGTATATAGGAAACTTAGAGCGGAGTAGAATTACATGGATTTAAAAAATCTAAAAAAATATATTTGGTGTCCTATAAGCAGCTGGATATATACGATTTGGTGGAAATAAGGGGGAGTGGAATTAGTTATACGGGATGGTCCAAAAAAAATATATTGAGTGGGCCATAAATAGTTCCATATACCAAGTGGTTGAAATAGGGTAGGGTTATACAGTGAATAAAAAAACTTTAAAAAAATGTCTTAGGTAAGCAGTTAGGACTTTGAAATATGTTCATAAGATACTATAGTTATGAAATTGGTTAAAGAAATGTTAGAAGCGTTGTTTATACAGGCTGTTTGAAATATAAGATGGAGTGGAATTATAGTTTATGTTGTGGTTAAAAACTTGTAAAATATCCACAATTAGTTACTTATATAAGATGGTTGAAATATGTAGCGGAGTATAATTGGAGATATACAGGTGGGTTTAAAAATATTTTAAAGTAATGGTATGATCTACAAGCTGTTCCATTTACCGGATGGTTGAAACATAGGGTGGGTAAGATTCTAAGGGTCGTACAAAAATGTTATATTTGGTGGCAAATAAGTCGTTGCATACAAAAGATTGTTGAAATATAGGGTGACTTACAGTTAGAATTATACAGGGTGAGTAAAAAATGCTAGAAAATTTTTGTTGTATACCACTTGCATATATAGAGTACCTGAAGTATGGTGCGCAGTAGAGTTATAGTTATACAGTGTCATTCAAACAAGGTTAGAAAAAGTTGTAAATGAAGGGTGGTTTAAAAGAAGTGTGGAGAGAAATTATACTTTAATATATCTTGAAAAAATATAAGGAAAAAATGTGAAATAGAGTAGTTCATAATAAGTTGCAAAGATAGGATAGTTGAAACATAGGGTGAAGAAGTGTTATGATAATTATTTAAAGTATTAGTTGTAATATGTACAAGGTGATTCAAAAACATGTTGAACAAGATTGTTATTTTCGGTGCCCCATAAGCAGTTGCAGTTTTGGCGAAATATATTTGACATTGATGGATTTATAGTTATACAGGGTGGTAAAAAAATGTTATACTGGGTTTCCGATAAGTAGTTGCAAATACAAGGTGATTGAAATAGCGGGTGGAGTAGATTTATAGTCAAACAGGTTGGATATATTTTTGTAAGATAGAACATGAGCTGTTGCATATCTGCAATATCTGAAACATGGATCGAAGGAAAATTATAGTTCATACATTGTGATTAGAAGTATTTAAAAATTTTATATTTGGTTGCCCCTTAGCAGATGCACATACAGGGTGGTTGAAATATTTTCTAGAGTAAAATTATGGTTATAGAGGGTGGTTCAAAAATAAGTTGTAATGTTTGACAAATTGGCAGCGGTGTATCCAGGATGGTTTTAATACAGATGGAAGAAGAGTTAGTTATACAAAGCGCTTAAAAAAATGTTTGAATAAAATTGTTGTATAGGGTGGCCAATAAGCAGTTGCAGTTTGGGTGAGGGTGTAAATAAAAGTTTGGTGTTAGGGTACAAAACTGTGTATTTATATTTGTGACTCACGAAGGGTTCCACATCATTTCCATTAGGATGGATAAAAAAAGTTGACAAATGAACAGTTGCATTCTACTATATGGAATATCTGAAATATCGGGAGAAGTAAGATATAATTTAAGAGTGTTTAACATAATGTTAGAAGAGGCTCATATACAGGTTGATTAATAAATAGAGAGAAGAGAAATGTTACTTTAAAAGGTGGTTAAAAAATATCAGAAATAATTGTTATACACGGTACACCATAAGCAGTTGCATATGTCAGATTTGTATAGGGTAGAGAAAAGTTATACCCAGGTGTTCAAAAAATTATATTGGGTGACAAATAAAGAGCAGCATATACAGGATGGTTGCAATATTGGGTGAAGTAGAGTTACAGTTATTCAAGGTTATTAAAAAAATGTCGAATAAAATAGTTATATAGGGTGGCCCATAAGTACTTGCCGCTTACAAGCACTTGTTTATACAGGGTGTTTGAAATATAAGATGGAGTGGAGTTTTATATCCACAAGTAGTTACATATATAGGAAGGTTGAAATATGTAGCGGAGTATAATTACAGCAATACAGGTGGGTTTAAAAATATTTTAAAGTAATGGTAAGATCTACAAGCTGTTCCATTTACCGGATAGTTGAAATATAGGGTGGGCTAGGATTCTAAGGATACAGGGTAGTACAAAAATGTTATATTTGGTGGCAAATAAGTAGTTGCATATAAAAGGTTGTTGAAATATAGGGTGGCTTACAGTTAGAATTATACAGGGTGGGTAAAAAATGCTTGAAAAATTTTGTAATATAGCACTTGCATATATAGAGTACATGAAGTATGGTGCGCAGTGAAGTTATAGTTATACAGTGTCATTCAAATAAGGTTAGAAAAAGTTGTGAAGTGTGGAGAGAAATTATACTTTAACATATCTTGAAAAAATATAAGGATAAAATGTGAAAAGCGTAGTTCATAATAAGTTGCAAATATATGATAGTTGAAAGATTGGGTAAAGAAGTGTTATGATAATTATTTAAAAAATGTTATATTGGTTGACCAATAAGCAGAAGCGTATACAGAGTAGTTGTAATACATACAAGATGTTTCAAAAACATGTTGAACAAAATTGTTATTTTCGGTGCCCCATAAACAGTTGCGGTTTTGGAAAAATATATTTGGCATTGATGGATTATACAGGGTGGTAGAAAAAAATGTTATACTGGGTGGCCTATAAGTAGTTGGAAGTACATGGTGGTTGAAATAGTGGGTGGAGTAGATTTATAGTCACACAGGTTGGATAATTTTTTTTGTAGGATAGAACATGAGCTGTTGCATATATGCAATATCTGCAACATGGATCGAAGTTAAATCATAATTCATACAGTGTGATTAGAAGTATTTAAAATTTTTATATTTGGTTGCTCCTAAGCAGATGCACATACAGGATGGTTGAAATATTTTGTAGAGTAAAATTATGGTTACACTGGGTGATTCACAAATAAGTTATAATGATTGACAAATTGGCAGCGGTGTATACAGGATGGTTTTAATGTAAATGGAAGTGGAGTTAGTTATACAAAGCGGTTAATTATTTTTTTGAATAAAATTGTTATATAGGGTGTTTTTATATTTGTGACTTGTGACTCACGAAGGGGTGCACATCATTTCTGTTAGGATGGATAAAAAACTTTAAAAAAATGTTATATAGGGTAGACCATAAACAGTTGCATTCTACTATATGGAATATCTGAAATATGGGGAGAAGCAAGATTATAGTTTTAGAGTGTGTTTAACACATTGTGAGAAAAAGCTGCATATAAAAGTTGATTAAATGTTAGAGTAAAGAGAAATTTTACTTTAAACGTTCGTTCAAAAAATATCAGGAATTATTGTATACAGCGTAGACCATTAGCAGTTGCATAGCTGAAATATAGGCTAGAGAAGAGTTGTAGTCAGGTGTTCAAAAAGTTATATTGGGTGACAAATAAACAGCAGCATGTTTTCAATATAGGGTGAAGTAGAGTTACAGTTATTAAAGGTGATTCAAAAAAATGTCGAATAAAATTGTTATATTAGGTGGCCCATAAGTACTTGGAGTTTGGGTGAAATATATTCGGGATTGGTGGATTTATGGTTAAGTAGAGTGGTTCAAACAAGTTAAAAAAATTTGATATAGGATAACCCATATGTTCATAAGTTTTTTTTGCGAGGGCTTTAACATTCCGTACGCGGGTGAAACCGCGGGTAACGGCTAGTATATATATATATAAATATGAAGAAATATTCGGGTCTGAAACTCACTGTAACAACGCATTGAGAATGCAACTGAGACCTTGGCGAAACCTCTGCGAGTCTCAAACTCGGTTCATACAAAAGAATGCATGTGTTCCCGGATAAATATTTCTTCATATTCAGAAAAAACACGAAAATGAAAAAGGGTTTCAGGGTCTATATCGAACTCGGGGTTTCATTCTGCCTACTCCCCAAGAATCACTGAACTGAGTATGAATGTGTTCTTCTTCTTTAATATGGCACGTGATGAGGGCACTGTATCGTGATTGGCTGGATGTGGGTAGGCGTGTCTAGTTTGCTTGATTTGGCTATTACGGAGCTCCATGCAGAAAGCGGAAATCTATCATTACGTCGGTTTAGACTGCCCTCGAAGTTGATAGAGTATCCTGTTTGGATATGATGATGCACCAGAGCTGAAATCGGATGTTTTTTACGAACTGATAGAGAATGTTCATATCGATAGTAAACACGCGTGTTGGTACGACCAATGTACCTTTTTGGGCAATCGCAACATGGAATTTCGCAAACCCTCGATCCTCATTAGGTACTTTGTCTTTAGGGTTCCCGGTTAAGTTGGTTATAGTTTGAGTGGCGTTGAAGACTTTATTTGATGTCGGTGTAGAATCCGTGTGATTTTGTCAGTGACTCCTCGAATGTATGGAAAGAAGGCTTTCCGGTAATGTTGGTCTCTTTCTGACGAAGCTGTAATCGGGGGTTGTTGAGATTGAAGAGTTATGCTCGCTATATAACCGTTTTGTTTAAGAATTTGTTGAAGAGTATTATGTTGGTTTTGTCTATTGTCAATATCTGTTAATCGGATAGACCTAAGAGTCAAAGATTTCATTACAGAACTCAATTGGGCATGGTGTTGGTGTGATTGGCCATGGTGGTGGTGTGATTAGGTATTTAAGTATCGATTCGTATGGGTTGGTTTCCTATAGATAGTATGTGAGAATCTCTTATTGTTGGTTTTTATTATGAGGACATATGTATGCTATTGGGGTGTTGCAGGAAGAAATCTAATGAATCTCGGCTATGGGGCCAAATGACAAAAGTGTCATCAATATATCTAAGCCAATATTAAGGTTCTAAATTAGAAGAATTTAGGCTCTGGGTTTCGATTTGTTCCATGAAAATGTTAGCAAGCCCATCGGGGTCCCAAGGACAGTGTTGTACTAGCCTGATGATGTCAGATGAGAGATTGTGTTTTGTTTTTAGAATATTTAACGTTTCTGAAATAGGATAATTGCTGAAAAGAGATGCTCGTGCGAAGCTAACTAGGATATCATTTTCTGAAATTCTATAAGCGCCTAACATATCTAAGAACGAAGAACAGTAGCTGGCTAATTCTTGGGTCGGAGATTGTACCGAACTGACAATGGGCCTAAGAAGAATGTCCGGTTTATGAATCTTGAGTATTTCGTGAATGTTAGGAATTTTAAAAGATTTTTCTCGTGGAGTGATGATTTTTTTGACGCCAAGAGGAAGACTTGTTACTTTCTCTAAGTAGTGGTATGATTATTAATTATTTCGTATTCTGGAGTGTAGAGTAAAGAATTCATCTTGGGAACATAGTCCTTAGTGTTGAAAACAATGGTCGCATTACCTTTGTTGGCAGGAAGAACAGTTATGTCATCGTTGTTACGTAGTTGTGGTAATGCATGTCTTTCGTTTAAAATTGGGTTGACTTTTGCGACTTTGATGTGCGGAATACTCTAGCAATGCGCTGACAGTTCAACCATAGCTACCTTAACTTGAGAAGTGATTCTTTCTGTTGGGATGGTTTTTTTGCGAAATTGAAAACTTTGGATAGGATTTGTGAACTATTATAGTCTAAGGGGAAATCAGAAAAGTTCGGTTGGTTTGGTCAAGCAGATATCTGATTGTATGTGGAATTTCGTTATACAGTGCGACAGTTGCTCTGTTAAGAATACTGGAAACTGAACGTGAAGAAGTGTGATGTGTCAGTATGAAAGTGCTTGGAATGATATAAGTTCTGCAAGTTTTCAGCAAAGTTAGATCACAAATAAGTAGGGATTTTCGAATAAAGAAGTTTGCTGTATGTTTTAGCAGTCGGAACGAGTTTTTAATATAGTTAGGCGCTGTTCTCATCAGGAACCTAGCCTAGTTCCTAATAATGACCGTGGAAGCGGGTTATATAATATAAATTAGTTGATTGTATATTTTCTTGATTTTAGGTCGCTACAAATGATAAGACTGTGTTTATTTCATATGTTTTAATGATGACGTTTCGGCCATGTTTTTGGCCTTTTTCAAATCTATTCTAAAACTACAGCGTTAGTACTTGTAAAATCACAATTTTTTCTGTTAAACACACCATGTTAGTTTTTAGTGTTGTGTCAAGTTGAAACGTTTAACAGAAAAAAATGTGACTTTACAAGTAGGTACTAACGCTGTAGTTTTAGAATAGAATTGGGAAAAAGGCCAAAAACTTGGCCGACGTTTAAAACATATAAAATAAACACAGTCTTATCATTTGTAACGACCTAAAATCAAGAAAATATACAATCATATATATATAAATAAGGTCGAAGAAAACAGGCATACAATACTTTATATATGGATATATATATATTTGTTTTTAAGTTTTCGCGGGCACTAAATGTTTTAGGAGGTTTCCGGGAATTCATCCGCGTAGTTGATAACTGATCCCTGCCGGGATCGATGGTAAAATGACGATGTTTCGGCAGAGTCACATCTGCCGTCTTCTATACATATACTATACAGTATTCGAGTAACTAGAAGCGAAAGCAGAAGGCTACGAGAATTATGCGAACCGACCTGAAGAGGGCAGATGTGACTCTGCCGAAACGTCGTCATTTTACCATCGATCCCGGCAGGGATCAGTTATCAACAATTCACGGAAACCCCCTAAAACACACACACATATATATATATGATATTTTGTTATAATATAATAAATTCTACAGTGCTATGAAATTATAACTCAATTTTATATGTGGATTGCCAAATATTTTGAAATCACAAAAAACAAAATGTGACGAATCTTAATATTATAATTAACTAAAACTCTTTTCTAAGTTTTGTCATAAATTAGAAAATTCAAAACATTTAAAATTGTATATTAATACCAGTTGTGTAAACAATGCTGTACCCATATTTTGTTATAAAGGTCTATAGTTTTTTTAACCGTTTGTTGTCATATAATATCATATGTGTAAATGGTAACGGCAATCATTTCTTTATCACAACATAAGGATATTTTTCTAAACACCTACTGTGAAATATACCTACGAACTATATATATATATATATATATATATATATATATATATATTTATCTCCAATATTATGTTTTCCTAATTGACGGACTATCTGAAACATTTACAAAGTTTCAATCATTCTGTTTATTTAATGATAAGAAAGAATTTCTTGTCAATATATATATATATATATATATATATATATATATATATATTTGATGTGCCTTTTTTGACCCGGGGAAACTTATTTTTCCCTAATAAATACTGCCATGGATTGACTATAGCTACACGTTAAGAGGTTTACTTATTAAGCAGCCACCATCTTTTTTTTCTTTTTTAACTCATGTTCAAATAGATATCAAGTAATCAGGTTAAAAGTAGTCACACTTCCTTCAGCTATTGGTTAAAATACTGTTATATCTTTACAGTTTTTTTTATATCTCCGAACTATAGGTAAAATGGTGTTCAAAGCATTTATAACAGGAGATTATAACAACATAACAGAGACAAACCAATATCTACTGACAGGAACTAAAGTAAAATACTGGCTTCTTCTTGCTGTTGAACTAATCTGCCTCACAATACTTGTGGCTAAACCTGTTATTGTTGGACTGATATCAAAAAAGAAATTAAACCGTTATATTTTACTACATATGTCCCTGGTTTTGGCATATTCAGTATTAATATACCATAAAATTCTAATGTAAGATAATAATTGACATAGACGCCTATAAATCTGTTCTAAGCTTCCTGTTATATGTATGACTTTTATGAGTGTTTTTTTAAGATAGTGAAGGGCACTTTTACTTTGTTTTAAGCTTTTAAAAAACTTTATTTTTTTGTCAGTATTTTAACTAAAAACCAAATTCATCATTATTATAATATCTGTCATAAATGTTAAGAATAGTTGCAGTAATTGTGATTATAATTTGACAAAGAGCGCAAACTATAATAGATGGATTATGATATTAAAAAATTAAATCTACAAAATTTTGAATGACTGATATCCAAATTGGACATGAAATTATTATAATCAAAAATAACATTCTTAATGAGTTTAATATTGTGACTGAATTCTAGTATTGTGTATTGTTACTCATATAACATAAATGTTGGATATTACTATTCAAATTTTGGATATCTGTTTTTTATTAATATTATTCGGATAATAGTCAATAAATACCATCTGTAAAAAATTATTTCATATTAAGTTTGTTTATAGGCCAGAACATAGCATTACCAACATTTGCTGAATGAGAAACTTGAATGTGAAATCATTCCAGTATTTAGAGTTCTTGATGTTTTTCCAATATACAAAATCTTAAATATAAGGAATAGAAATGTAATGAAACTTGACGATGTTATTGGAGATATTTGTGGATATGTTAGAATTGAATTCTATGTTTATCTGTAAATAGTATTATTATATAGAATTTTGTTAATTAATTGAGGAGTTGCTAAAAAGATGTTATATAATATTTTTAGGTTTTTATTAATAAAAGTTTGGAGCCTAATTTTGTAAATTCTTTGTCATATTTTAGTTATATTTGATTTTCATTAGTTAATGAGTGGTTTGTGAATTGAGTATCGATGTGTCAAGTTGATAATAACGATACAAAAAGAAACGGTCCTGTCAGAGTACTTACTTGCTCAGTTGATTGCTCTGCTGCTCTCTGCTTGTGGAGTGTATTTTGGTACTAAAGTCCCTTGAGCTGGACGATCAATATAGAGAAAGCAGTATATCCCAACACAGAGCTGTCAAAGGAATCATGTAGTTCAGGGGAAAGGAATGAGGTCGAGAGTATGTTTTCACCGACTTCCAAAAAGGAGGAGCTTACCAAGTCGTCGGCATGTTTTTTTATGTATCCTCAGATTATTCTAAAACGGCTTGGGCAATTTTGATTATTAGAACGGCATTTGTAAGGGATGTTACAGAAAGGTACCATATAATTTTCTATATCGTTTTCGCTTTAAAGATATCCAGAAAATCAGAAAAAACAGTAATTAAGGGACTAACTTCAATGAATTTCAATGTATCTATACTGTTTTTTCTTAAAAACTTAATCATTTTTAATATTTTAAATTGTATTCTACAAAGAGACGTGCCAGCTGGATTCCGTATAATTTTCTATAATGTAAAACATAACATTTTTCTGAAAATCGAAAAAATATGTGCAAAAACGGTAAACATCAATGTAAATGTCAAACTTTCATCATAATTATCTAGCTTAAATGTCAAGATATGCCATGAAAGTATATCATAGAGGGTCTTTGTATCGGTTTTCACTTTACGGGGCTTACAGTCGAGTGAAATGTATCAAAAAGAAAAATTGTTATGTGAGCGATCTTTTCTATTGGGTATAGAGTGGTAGGTTTATGTGTGCATACATCGAAATTTAAGCAGCAAGCAATGTGCGCAGTTTAAATATAAGACAAAGTAAAATTACAGTTATACATGTGGGTTCAAAAAATCTTACAAGTAAATGTGATCTTGACGTTGCAGATATAGGATAGTTTAAATATAAGGTGGAATGCAATTAAAGTTATACAGGTTGGTTCAAAAAATGTTGTATTTGGTGGCACCTAAGTAGTTGCGTATACTAGGTAGTTAAAATAAGAGTGAAGTAAAACTATAGTTATGCAGAGTGGATCAAACAAAGTTAAAAAATTCTTAAATAAGTTTATGCAGTAAGGGCGGAGGATTCAAAAAATGTTAGAAGCAGTTGCATATACAGGATGGTTGAAATATAAGATGTGGCGGAATTATAGTTATACAGAGTGGTTAAATTTTTTTATATATTGTGGTACATAAGTACTTGCTTTTACTTGACATATGAGGCGAAGTAAAATTATATGTATACAGGGTGATTTAAACAATAGAAAAATAGAAACAATAGGTTGGAGATGATAAATACTTATACAGGGCGGTTGCAAAATCGTGTGGGTTTGAATTATAGTTGTACATGATGGCTCTGAAAACGATAGACAAATAGTTTATATTAGGTGACCAATACAAGCCAACATATAAAAGGTGGATGCAATATGGGATGAATTAGAGTTACATTTAAGGAAAGTGTTCCAAATAATAAAACGAATAAAAGAGTTAGAGAAATATAGAAAAAAATACAAACTAGAAAGAGGGAGAAAGAGAGAGATAGGAGTACGCTAAAACAATCAATAGAATTGTACCTTAAATCAGGAAAAAAAGAATGTATGTTAGAAAATAGTAGTTAGTTTTTTAACTCATGATTTATTTTAAAATTTTTTGTACCACCACTACCAATGTGGCCAAAATGCTTAAGACGATATTGGTTCTTTTTCCGTGTGGGTTATTTTTTACATTAAAAAAGAGCACGAGTTCTTAAGCGTAGTTGTATCGGGGGTAATTGGGGCAAGTGACAAATTAAAAATTCTCATTTTGCTGAAAGACTGTTAACATTGACTTTTTATTCATTTCACTACTTCACTTATCTAAAAATTTCGCTACATGTATATGTAACTTCCTTCAATGCGAAAATAGATTGCATTTTTTATGTAGGATCAAATTTGAAAATACATAAATTATTCAGAAAATCTCATGAATTTAATCATACCAAATATAAACGTAATAATCAAAGAATCCAGTAAGAAACCCTTTTACCAAGCCTTTGTCAGCAATTTATTTCACTCAGTAGTTATTTAAAGTATAAATGTAAAGCAGAAATTAAACGGCGGTAATTATGTATACATACCAAACAACAAAACAAAAAAAACTCATGATTTTAATGGACACCATAAACTAAGTTTTATTCGATATTTACTTTAGACTATTTCTAATATTATTTCAATTAAACTATAATATTGCTCCGACCAATAGTTCAAGTATTCCATTTATGGAACAGTTCATGTCTACCTTATATAACAAAATTTTTCACATTTCTGAAGCACCTAATAACTTTAATTTTTCTCTACCCTTTATTTCAACAATCCCATATGTGCAAGTTTACCTCATCTGTATAACTATTATTCTACTCCATCCTTATTTCAACCACTTTGTAAAGCAATTAATTATGTGCCACCCTATACAACTTTTTCGAACCAGTCTTTATAACTGTAAATCTTCTCCACTTTATATTTTAACCATCCTATATATGCAACTGCTTATAGACCACCCAATATAATATTTTTTATTAAATCCACCTGTATAAGTGTAATTCTAGTCCGCTCTATAATTCAACCGCGCACAGTCTTTGCTACTCGCGATACTACCACACACATACACACATACAACTGTCAACCGTATATAATCGGAAAAGTCGCCTCGAGGGGAGATAATAATTTCTTGTTATGGTACTGAAATGTCTTCGATGACACATTACATATAATATCCAAAAAAATGTATGAATTAGATGTTGCGGTTTTAGTTCAATGCTGGTTCAATGCAAGTATGTAATTGACGAAGGACCTTTAGCGGAACAAACGGTAGCAAAAGCGTCCGAATACTTCGGAATACAATACAGGAATCACGAATACTGTCTATATTTTACACGCAAAAAATATTTAAAATTAGCATTAGCGCGACGGAAGTTTTGGAAAAGGTGCACAAGTTTAAAAAGTAATTCAATCGAATTTAAACAATACACTAAACAAATTGCGGGAACGCACCAGGTACACTAATACAATTTTTTCTGTTATTTCATTCTATTGTAAAAGAACTTCGTTTCAAAAAGAACTGACTACAAATGAATCAAACTGAAAACCCTTACAAACACCATATGCGATAAATATACTTTTATGAGATATCCTGACAGGAGCGTACCTAGCTTTTGGGTTAGGGAGATTGGTGCCAATGAGATATTTTTTTAGCTTAGCAAATTTATAAAAAAGCTGGCGGCTATTTTTTCGTGTCAAGATGAGGGCAGCTGTATACCGCCCTCCGCCCTCTGTACGCACATATATCCTGACATTTAATTTCCGAGATTTCTGTAGAAATCTTAACTGACATTTACTTTGACGTTTACCGTCTTGAAGATTTTCATTCCGAATTCCTGAAAACGATATATTTGACGATATGAAAAATATACAAAAGCAAGTCGGATTATATCTTTCTAGAATAAAATTTAACCCGCAACGTCTGCGCGCCGGTATCACATACCTGCACAGATTTTCAAATATGATTCATAGGGTTAAGAAAGTCACCCCACCTTTGCTGATCGCAGTATGGAAAATTGATATATTTAAATATCACTAGCAAGATTTCGGCGATTAATGTGGGTTCTTGTACAAATTATGGCATCTTTAAAGTCAAGATACCGCATCTGATACAGGCACATAGACTAAACGTTACAACTTACATTCATCTCTGTATCTGGATGATTCCACTTTCCAGGAATAAAAGAAATATGGCTGAGAATTATGAAAGGATTAGCGATGCTGATGAGTCAGTTTAGTAGTGAGTTTGAAAATTAATCTGAAATGTCGGAAAATTAAACTGATATTATATGAAGTCTGTAGAAAAAACTTCAGCCTTCAATCAAATACCTGACAATGGAATGCAAAGCACCGGCGAGGAGAAACATTACAGATGATGCCAGAAAAAAATCTAAATAAATGGAATTGTTTAAATAATTGATTCTTATAATTATAGGTCACAAACACCACAACCTAACTAATTGTGTGATGAATAGAGATAAATATAACTATAGATTATCTACTTTTTATATATAGCAATTTTTGGTATATAGTTCTTTACTATAGGCAATACTGTTATGAAACACATTAGTTAGTTTTGAAAATCAGATATAACTGAGATTTCTAAATGTACTTTAAATAATTGAAATTTTTGTTGAGGGTATTAATAATTTTTATTTATTAATTTTTCTATAAACAGATTTTGTTAAAGATTGTGTCACCAAAATTCCATCAATATGCAATACAAGTTGTTTTAACAATAATCCAATTAGCGTTATATCATACGGGCGCGTAGTCTAAGGGCTTGAATCCTTCACCGTAGCCGTTGCGGCTTAAAACATTCAAGTGAATTAAACTGTTTTGGAGTAATCAGTGAAGATACATTAAAGTGTAGTCCCTTAACAACTATTGTTTTTATTGTCTGGTAAACGATAATTTTATCCTTAAAATAATGCGGTTTAAATTATCAAAATTGCTTAAGCCGTTTTTGTGTAAACACTAAGCATGCATATAAAAAAGATGCCGACAAATTGATAACCTCCTACTTTTAGTAAGTCGATTAAATACTATAAAATTCACAATTTTTGTTAGCTTACAAATTGGTTAAGCTCAGCATATTACAGCAACACGTAAATAAAATACTAAACTAAGCATTTCTTCAAACTGATAAGCTAATTGGTTAAAAGCTGATGAGCTAATAATTTTAGACTTTTGAAAAATATTGAAAAAATAATCAATATCAATTACAATATTTTGTGGCGCCATCTTCCATGGGATCGCTAAACTGTTATACAACACTATCGGTCAATGTAAATATTACAGCTACCAACCGATAGGTGTAACAAGTAAAGTTTTGCATAAAAGACTTATTATTTGATTAATTTTATTATTTCCACATATTGGAACGTTATAACTGCATAATAGAATAAAAATTATTAAACTGTTACTATAATTAATTATCTACATCTTCCTCTAAACACCAATCTCGCTGGTTTTTCTTAATTTCCAAGAGCTACAATGAATTTATGATTAAAATATCTGGCCTATGACAATCGCACAATAAAGAAGAATCGATAGACACGTTTGTTTAAATCGGTTTACTAGAAGGGACGCTAGGGTGGAACATCCATACATATATATACATACAAACATTACCCTTTCTGAACCGTAGACGGGGAAAAATGAAAAAGGGGACAGTTATCCAAGTTGATCAAAAGTCTATGCTAATTTTTATAGCATGTTCCGGTTAGAACTAGAGAGATCCAAATGCGTAATTTAGTAAAAGAACGTATCCAAATTTGGTTGCCATTGCAGGCCTATAATTTTTAAACTATTGTTGTCTGAATAAAACCTAGCTAACAATTGTTTTCTGAAGGATATGTGTGGGATATTTTTTCAATGTTAATTCACTAGTGGGGTTATTTCCCAGAAAGTGATTAAACATAGAATATAATAATCTACAATTGTCAGGAAAATTTACGTGCAGTTCTGTGTTACTTGCCCATTTATGCAGTAAAAACCTCCGTGTTTGTTTGAGTAACTGAATGAGATCTGATGGTATTTTTTGCAGTCTGAGAAGATCAGAACGGCCTGTTACAACATCATTCATGTAAATATCTCTCTAATAAACTCTTGAGGCTATCTCTGAGCAGTATTCATCTTTGGCTAGCTGAATCAATGCCCTGAAGGCGAGATCGCAAATGGTTTTGCGCCGAAGAACTTGTGTTTATTCATTTGATCTGAAACGAAAGATAATGCTTTGGTAATCCTGATTTATCATTTACAAGCATGTGTCCATACATTATATTACAGAATGTAAACGAAAACGTAGCAAAATGTAATGGTAATGTAATGTCCTTTTGAAGTTTAGGTTCTAAGAGAGTGTCATTTAAGGAGGGAATATTAGAGGGTTTTGCAGAGGTATCGAATCCTATTTTGAATTTCGTAGTTTTACTGTTAAGGTGGAAACAGACTATCGTCACATCTCGTAAGCGCACATGCTATTTACGGCACCTCACGGCACGCTCGAAATATCTGCAATACGTATGCTTTTAAATCAGCTAGAAGTACACTATGGTCACCTCATGCAGCTCACGGCAAGTTTTACGGGACAGCGTGAGCTCGTTTCAGAAGATTTACATTTTCAGCAGGCGTGATATAGAGAATCCTCTTTCGGTAATTTTGTAAGTGAAGAATTTTTGAATTATTATAATTGAACTATCTATCGCTTTCATAGTTCAGTCTCAAATGATTGTTTCTCTTTTTCTTTATAATATTTACAAATTTAATGCATAAATATTAAAGTAAACAGTAAAATAAGAAGTTTTAATAAATAACACAGTCACAATTAAGTGATAATGACTGTACACACAGTTAAAAAGTTAAAAACAGGTCTGATACCATATATTGTTTTGTTGTATTGACAGACTTCTTATTTTTGACAAATTTTATTTCTTTCCATCAAAACCACATTTGTTAGAACGTGGACAAAGGTCAATAAAAGCAGTAAATCGCATTAGGTAAATTTATTAATTTAGACAATAAATGTGTAAATTCTGCAAGGATTCATTATCAGTTCGTTACTATTTAAGTATGCATGTCTAATTAGTAACTAATAAAGAACACGAACACAAATGAAACTAAATTAAGTTTTATAGAATGATGTTTTTCCGAAATTATTATTAACAGAAATTTAGCTACGTTTTCTAATTCTTCCTCGAGCTAATGACACCCAAAGTAGGAAACAAATGTGACGTGAATATAGTCTGTTTCTATGGCATGACAGCATGTGAGATTTCGCCGATGTGACAACACATCATCTCACGTGAAGTGACAATAGTCTGTTTGCGCCTTTATGATTGATAACAGCATGATGAGGTATATAATAATAACTCCAAGAAGGAGAATCTTCTACGACCCTTCCCATGTGTCCTTTGGCGAGCTAAACTTGCTTCAAGATTATAAAACTACCATAGAGAGCAGGATGTGTTAAAAGACGTCTCTCAAAGATAAAAAATCTGCTAAGTGCTAGAGATCGAGGATCAGGGAAAAGAGGTTGGAGATCACGAATAGGAAGACAGAAATGTATCTATCATAAGGGTTTCGAGAATGAATGTCGAACAAAACTTGTTCACATTTTAGATCATCTGAAGAAGAGGTAATAATACCTATATGGAGAAATTTTCCAATTTGTCAGAACTTAGCGAGTGTGATTTCTAATGGTTAAAAGAGTGTGTTCAATTTTGGAACAGAGACATTGACTTTACCCATAACAATCCACCCGAGATAGCTAGAGCTATAACACAAAAGATAAGAAGTTCTGTCAATGTTTGCTTTTGTTTTTAATGTAATGTATTCTAAAATGATGCTTAGGTATATCTAAAGAACCTTATGAAATGATTCCTAACCTGTAAAAAAATTGCAATATTTTCCATCTTAACACATTTCTTTCAGGTTATACCTCTATACTACTGGGCAAAATAAACTCTACGGTATTGCATCAAAAACCTCTGCCGGCTGGACTGCGTTTATTCTGGCTTAAAAAAACGCTGGGAAAATTATTTGGGATCATGTACGGAATCAGATTTTCAGTTTGAAGTATTTAGGAATGTACATGGGCGTACAGAGGGTAGGGGGCAGCACCTCTGAACCTGAAAGCCATGACTTGCCCTCCTTGGACCAACAAATTTCTAATTTCTCCCTCTCTCTAGAACATTTTTTTTCTGAATTGTCCCCCTCTAGGACAACTTTTTTTCTAATTTTGCCCCTCCCTAAACCAAAAGCTGAGTACTCCCTAGGGAATGTTTACGCCACAGATTGCGTCAAGCCATCGGAAGCGAAATTAAATAGTGTTTTCGCGGCGTTTGTAAAAAGATTAAATTGGATCTAGTTTTGTGTACATATAAGAGATTATTGCAAAAATAATATTTTTTATGGGACCAAGAATACCTATTCATTAATTTAAAAGACTCTCCTGATAGAAAATGTAATGACGGTTGAGAGGTCAGGATACCTATTCTATATAAAATGGAAAATCAGCCTACAAAGCGGCTGTATTTTAATTTAACTCAACGGTTAAAGAAGAAAAAATATTCTATTATTCTGGGAATGAATTATTAATTACTATAGTTCCGTAAGGTTCTCTTCGTCTAAATTGTAATTGCAAAATTTCCAAATCATTATCTGATTAAACTACCTACCGAAAAGCCTTTTTTGACTTATGTGTTCCTTATACGTGACAATGTCTATGACGAAACCACAACAGCGTTCCAAGACATACAACAATAAAAATGAAACACAGACACATACACAGACACAAACAAGTCTTTTAAAATATTTTTTCTCGGTTTTTTATTGTTTGTCTAAAAAAACTGTTAGATTTGTGAAAGGTTTCTCCTGGACTGGATTCATTACAAATTAATAATTTCTTTCTTGACTATCGATTTAATCTCATTTTTATTTTGAAGCCAACATAAGAGAAAGAAAGATTGATGTCAAATTTTCTATTGCTTCCGTGATTAGCATAACATAATCTGAAGGAGGTATCCGGTGCTTACTTATATGTACATCATATTATCTAGAGAATAATTTAGTTGTTGTCTATATCCCCAAATGTTACAGTTTTATCTTATTACGTTATTATGGAACATCCTAGTTGTGCACTTAGTCACTAGAGGGCGAAAGACGATTTCTCATGTAATTCAGAGGTTCAGCGACAGGTGGCGTCACCGCCGATTTGTTTAAGCAATAAAATTGTTCGCAAAAGTTGTTTGATATTGATAAACAATATGTTTGTTATAATATTGAAATGATAACAATTTTGCAGGAATATAATACTAGATTGTTTAAACCATAATTACTGCTAACGCCCAACCATTCTAACAACCATTTTGCCAAGCAATATATTTCTCAATCTAACAGTCACGTAACGACACCCAGCACTAAAACTCGTCGAAAAGAATTTGAACTACATGAAGTTTTCTATAACACTACTACAAAATACAAGAAGAAAGATATTTAATATAGCATGTTTTTCTATATACATAGTTCCAAAATAAGAGTAGAATTCCTTCTCCATTCTTTACGGAATTGACAAAGAACTCTGAAATATTTTTGTCTTACTTGATGACATCAAGTAAGACAAAAATATCAAGTTGATGTTCCTAACTGAAGCTATAAGAGAGGTAAGACTAGATAGTCTTAATTTTTCTCTTGGTGTAGTCTTGACGTAAAGTTTGAACTATTTAGCGTAAGATGGCAGGGTAATAGTATGCTTCTACGTTTCTTATAAATTTAAAAAAGAATAGTCTGCGGTGTATTAAGAGGACTAATTGCTTATCCCATAGCATAATTAGGATTTAGGAATTAGTTAAAAATTCACAGATGTCTAAGTTGGTTGTGATTTTTTGGCACTCTGTTCAGCGATAAACACATGAGTATAAACTATATTTAAGAGTTTTTGATCCTAGAGTGTAAACTATTTTCAACGGCCGATTATACCGTTAGTTGACTCTAACTGTGTAACTTAAATTTTATGGTATATGTTTAGGTATGCACAACTCAAAAATCCCCACCAACATATTTACTATATACAAGGTGTTTTTGTAGAAGGTTCGCCAAATATGAAGGACAGATAGGTGGGCTCATATGCTATATTATGTAGCATATATAATATCTAGATAGCTTACGGTTTTTGTTTTTTTTTAAATTTAATTTTTTTTCTTATATCTCAGTTTTTTACCTTTAAACTATTTTATTTTTCACAGTATCTTCACCGAATAAACTTAAATCGAATATGTGATGTTTGTTTGCTCATCTGCATTCGATACATGACACGAATGATTTGTAGAGAAATTATATGAGTCCACAAATGGCGAGGTTTTACTTTTTTATCGAACCTCGCAATTTTCACGCAATCATTTGTGCCAAATATCGAATGCAGATGAGCAAACAAACATCATAGATCCTATTTAAGTTTATTCGTTGAAGATACTGTGAAAAATAAAAAAGTTAACTGTAGTTTAAAGGTAAAAATCTGAGAATTAAGGAAAAAATTAAATAAAAAAAAAACAAAAACTGTAAGCTATCTAGATGTTATATGGGCTACATTATATAGCACATGAGCCAACCTATTTACCCTCCATGTTTGGCGAACCTTCTACAAAACACCCGGTATAATGAATACATTTTGGGCAAATAAAAACTCTCATTCTTCAACGGAATATGGGTACCAGGAAAAGTAGTAGGTTTAGTTATTTTTTTTTAATGGTAGTTTAAATTCATGGCGTTATTTAGAAATTATAAATATGTATGCTAAGTTTGGGACAATTAATCTTTACAAGAAATTTTGCCATATTGGTGTCAACTTTATGGTGTAGCGTTAATTTATCAATAGATCAGCTTTGATTTTTACCAATTTCAGAAGTTATCCATTATCCATTGCACACTTGTTTCAAATTTGACGAAATAGGCTATTTTTATGTAAAAATCCAAATAATTCAACATTTTTCTTATTTAGTAATAAGAAAGTTTCAAAGTTTAAAGGCGAATCTAATAATAAACTATATATGATAGGATCCCTTTCAAAAAATGAAGTTATCCGCTTTAGAGTTTTTTTTAATTTGGACACTTTTCTTGCACGCTCTGTATAATTTGAAGTTTAATATGGGTCGTAAGTCTCAAGTATAACTGAGTAAAATTTAAAAATTCTGTCTCATTTAGTTTGAATGTTATGATTTTTTTAAATTTGAATTTCAATCTATATTTTCTAGTTATTTGTTTTATTTTAGAAACTACTAGGCCTTACCCGAGTTTCACCCTCGTATGGAATGTAGAATTCTGTGCAACTGTTCATGGTCTACTTTATACTTATACTTATAGGCGACCCAATATGATTTTATTGTATCTCTCTGCATAACTATAAATCCACCTGTTTCGTCTTCATTGTTTATTTAATGAATATTTATTTTAGTTTTTTGCGGGTTATATAAATTGGATATTCAAGTGCATTAGACTGAATGTATTATTTATTTATTTGCTGGAATTAGGTTTGATATCCTTAAATCCCTATTATTTTCATTCCTTCCTGTACTATATGTTGGAAAAAAACCACATACTTCGTGGTTGAATGGGTCAACGGAGACTTTCGCATCGTCTCTCATGCCGAACAGTTCGAAAATAGAATTTTTACGGTCCCTGACATATGTGCACATTTTATGGACGGAACTACATACTGGATCTACATATAGTATTTACATACACCCTTTTACCTTTCTGGTAAGTCTGCCTAATTTATCTTAATAATTGTAAATTGTACCGTTACATATTTATACACTGGAAACATTCTATGCACTATAAAGTTTTAACTTCTCCAAAATAGTATAACTTGGATCAACACCTTTTATAAATTACAGTCCACTTAAATACATATGCAAAAATGGCGCTAAATGCTACACCACCAATTCCCAACATATTTTAACCAAACCGCAACTTTATATGGTCACAAAATGTTATACAAAAATATTTCAACCACGCTGTAGGTGCATCTTGGTTAGGGGTCACCATATATAACATTTCTCTGACATTTTTTAACCACCCTGGAATATATAATTTGTCTCCACCCTATATGTCAACCTTTTTTTTAACATTCTTTTAATCACACTGTATAACTATCATTTTACTTTTCCCCATGTTTCAGATATTGCATATATGCAACAGCTCATGTTCTATTCTAGAAAATTTTTCATACAATTTTTTATCCAACCTGTTAAAATGTACTTCTACTTCACCCTCTATTTCAACCACCTTGTATGTGCAACTACTTATCGGCCACCCAGTATAACATTTTTGTATAAATATAAATCCATCACTTCTCAATAAATTTCACCAAAACTGCAACTGCTTATTGGGCATCCTATGTAACAATTTTTAAATACACATCTACTTAACTCTACTTCTCCCTACATTTCAAATATCCGATCTGTGCATCTACTTATGAGCTACGCTATTACCTCATAATTTTTTAAGAACAGTATAAAATATAATTTCTCAGCACAGTATAAAATATAATTTCTCTTCACACTTCCTTTAACCCATCCTTCATTTGCAACTGTTTCTAACACTGTATAACGATAACTTGACCTTGCTCCACAATTCAGGTACTCCAAAATTATTTTACTAACACTGTATAATTATTGTTCTACTCCACGCTATATTTCAACAACACTGTATATGCAACTACTTATGGGCCACCCTATATAACATTTTTTCACCACCCTGTATACTTATAATTCTAGTCGACCCTATATATCATCTGTCCGGTATATGAAACAGGTTGTAGATCATAACATTTTTTTAAACACTCCTGTAGACATAGCTGTAAATATACTCCTCTACATCTTTCAATCATCCTATAATATGCTACTTTTGAACTAATGATTATAAAACAGTTTTTTAACTACCCTATAAAATATAACTCCATCGTATATTTCAGGCACCCTGTATAAACAACTGCTTCTAAAAATTTTTTCAAGCCATTTCAGAACTATAATAATAGCTCAAGAAAATTCTAATATCCTAACTGCTTATATAACATATTTGTTTATCCACCCTGTATAAATATATTTCTATTTTACCCTTATTTCACCCACATTGTTTAGGCAACTACTTATGACCCTAACAATATAGCATTTTGTTATCCGTTCTGTATAAAGGTAATTCAACTCCACCCGTTTTTCAACCACCTGGTATATACAACTGTTTATGATCCACTCAATATATATTTTTTGAACCACCCAGTATAACTTCCCCCTTATTTCAACCACATTGTATATATGTAACTACTTACTGGCCACCTATTATTCCTTTTTTCAAGATTTTTTAAATCCATTTAATTCTACGTATCCTATATGTGGAACACCCTGTAAAATTACACTTCATACATAAGTTGGAATTTTTTTAAATTGAAACATTTTACATTGGCATATTCCGAATTTTGAATAAAAGCTAAGCTGATGCAAGTATCTAAAATTTGGTGCATGCGGTGGAACCAATTGACTAATTGTATATTATTACCGAACATGGTAGGAGATTTTTCCCTATATCTACCGTTTCTGTCAATTTAGGGAGATAAAATGTTGTATACCAGATTTTAAGTCAAATTATGAGCTTTGCAACAAAAAAAGTTTCAGCAAAATCAGTTCAGTAGTTCTTACGTGATAAGTTAACAAATAAACAGACAACTACAACTTTATAATAGTATAATGTAGATATATATATATATATATATATATATATATATATATATATATATATATAGATTCGTCGTCGACATTTAATTATAAGCTTAAAAAATATACGATTCCGTTCGAAAGAATAAAGTTAAAGAGTTACCTTCTGGTAAAACCGGAGGTGGCCGATAGTTGAAAATATTTTTGTATTTATACGTATTGTTTCGCAGATGCAGCTATGTGGTTGACATTCTAAATGGGTGTAAATCCTTTTTGTTTGATTGTGTTCAATGTTTATGTTTCGCCAAAATCTTATTTGACATTTTGGAAAGGTTACAGAGTATCTTAGTAGTACGAGTACTGTATTAGACACACTTTAGTTCATAATTTTTTTATGAAAACTGAATATTGTTCAAATAAATAGCTTTTTAAAAAAAATCACCGACTTGACTTCAATGCATAGTAACAAATAAAGACACTATTTTGTCTATTCATGGGTTTTCTCTCCTCCAAATTTTTTCCTGTAACAGATAAGTATTTAAAAAATGTATATGTAGAACGCAATTTCGTAAAATTGCCCGGATTACTGGTTGTTGTACAGAGATTCTTCCTCACATTTTGAGAGAAAGAGATGTCTATAAAATGTTATTCCTGTATATAAGTAATGTAGATTGTGTAATACTTATCTGTGTGGAGACGTACGAGTCGTTGTCAACTCGAGGCTTTTTTCTATTTTCGCTTTAGAATTTATTGTTTGTCAAAAAATTTGACACTGAAAATTGTTTATTTTTTGTTCATCAAAGCGAAAATTTTTAGAAAAAAGCCTCGAAAACAACACTAAACGATGACAAAAACTGAATATTGTATTACACAATATACAATACATTACTTATATTACAAATAAATAGCTGTGAGGAAGAATCTTGTTAATCCGGGCAAAAAATTGCCTTACACACTTTGACTTATCTGTTACAGGAAAAATTTGGAGGAGAGAAAACCCATGAATGCAAAATAATAGACCTCCTCAACAATCTTTTCGAAAACTTAAATAAAGACACCACAAAGTAAAAAATAATTCAATTGGATATTTAAAACAAAAGATAAAAATATCTTTATAAATTAAAGTTATTTATACGCCATGTTACACACATATTTTTCAGGCTTGGCACCAACTTCAAACGCAGTCTTATAGCACATATAATATCTTTCGTTTTAAATATCCAATTGAATTATTTTTTACTTTTTAGTGTCATTTTTTTAAAAATCTATATATTTTGTGCTTTTTATTGATATAATGTAGTCACTGGATGCATGTTTCTATTGTTACTATGTTTGTTATATAAGATTTTTGTATAGACAAAAATAATACTTTAGTATTAGACAAACTTCACTCGCAAATTCAAGGATTCGAAACAATGTGGATACGTATAAATATGTAAATATGCCATGTACTTAAATTTATTCCCAGACTAAATGAATCAGTTTTAGTTCAATTCACTAACATTTATTGAGACTCTTTATAATAATTCACTTCATAATATACTTCAACCTCTGTCTATATGATTATGAACCGAATTTTGTGAACCACCCTATATAATTATAACACTTCATATTCCAGTCATCTTGTATAACAATAACAATTTGTCTTCCAACCATTCGGTATATGCGACTGTCTGTGGACCACACTATAAACACTTTGTTTGGAATTACTTTTTAACCACCTACTATAAATGTATTTCTATATAGGGCATTTTAACCCATCGTATACATACAACACCTTGTAGGGTACCTAATAAAACATTTCTGTTTCTAAATTTTCTTAATCACCTTGTATAACCACAATTTTTCTCTAGCCTATATTGCAACCATCCTATATATGCAACTGCCTATGATCTAAAAATATACCACTTTTGTTCTAACATATTTAAAATCAAGCTGGATGACTATACTTATACTACAGCATATACTTTACCACCCTGTATATGCATCTGCCAATAGCCACTCAATTTAACATTTTTTTAACCACCCTATAACTACAATTTCTCTCCACTTCACTCTTTTTTCTAACGCCTTTGTGCATGCAACTGCCTATATGCCACCCAACAAAACATTAAGTTTCTAAAGTATTTTAGACATCCTTTATAATTATAATTGTAAAACGCCCTATATTTCAACGAATTTATATAAGCAACAGCTTGTTGGCTACATATAAAATTTATTTAGTATCTTGTATAATGGATAACGATAAACTTGTAGTTTAATGGCGGGAGTGATAGCGACACAGAGAACTCACCTTCATGTGTGCTTGAAATTAACATGCGACTCGTAAGCTTTAGCCATCTTAAAATTGGCAACTTTTTTTTTCCGTATTGCCAAAAGAAATGGTAGATCCTTCACTATTAAGGAAAGTGCATCTTTTTCACAAACCTCGTACCCAGTTGTTGATAAAAGTAAGATGTGATGATTTCGTTTAAGGTTTCAAGAATATGTATTTTTTAATGGAGACTAACTTATTATCCCGTAAATATATTTAATAAGAAAATTTTCGATACTATTATAACTTAAATGCACCCTATATATATGCAGACAAATTGAAAACATTCATCTGGAAATATTTTGATGAAATTTCAATCTATTGTCAATTAATTTCATCCTAGATTTCCAATAATAAATAACCAAAATGTTTTAATACAAGCGATCATATATGATACATTAAGAAATCGGTTACAAGATTTTTTCCGATTTTTTGCAAAATGGACAATTCCATATCATTGAAAAAAATATATTAAAAAAATATGGGACCAATCTGGAAGTATATTCTATCAAATGAAAAATGAATGATCGAAATCGGTTTATAGTTGCCGGAGTAGTGAGGGAACAAAATCTAAAAAATACAACCGAATTGAGAACCTACTCCTTTTTTGAAGTCGGTTGAAAACAGAAAGATGTCGATGAGTGTTTTTTATTGTATCGAGGTTATGTCAGAGATTATTGGATTGATAAATTGTGCCAGACAACTCCTATGACTCGATTTCAAGACTGCGTTAATGGCTTTTGTTATATTCGTAGCGTATATTGTGTCTTCTATTCTTCTTTAGTTGAATTTGTACTTGTGTAACTGTTAGTAACAAACGTTTGGAAACATCCTGAAAAATAAGTTTCTATTTCAAATTTTGAATATATTAAAAGATAAGTCACACCATAAATTTTTCAACACTGACATATGTCAAACAGTGTGTTAAGAGAGTTACAGCAATAGCCTCTTGACTGGACTAAATTTGTTTCAGGTTGTGCTGGAATTAGAGTTCTTAAGAAGCTCGGTAAAACGTAAATTGAATTGAAAGCATGATAAAATGTACGTAATCCTTTGTTTTCTACCAAAATAAATGTCTGAAAATCTTTATAAAAAATTTCATCATACATTTATCAATTTTAATTTTATAATGATTGGAAAGTTTCGTTTTACACAAGACGGAAACTATCGGTTGACAATATTTACAAGTGGTCTCGCGTTGTAAGTACAAAGAAGTTGGATATATTGACGTGTTCTCGGTGGAAGTGGGTGGATGAATTGATTTTAATTCAAACTCTGATATTTTATTGTGATTATTAAATATTGTTTGAGCGACTTCTCTGGCTGTGGCAGCAAGCAACTGGGTATAAGTATTAATTAAATAGGAGGGGTGCTTTTTAAGTACAAGTACTTTAAGTTTCGATGATCTTATCTTGTAAGCCATTTTTAACTTAAAGAGTAGAAACTTCTAACTTGAAAAAGCACTAAACTGCTGAAGTGGTTTGAGGAGTTGTAGTGACCAATGAATGGTTCGAATGCCTTATTTGAGTAAAAATGGATTCAGATAGTTTGAAACAAAGCCGATTTAGTTAATGATTGAAATGAAACGATCGATCTCCATGAAGATTGATCTTATTATTACTTTTTAAATGCTAGCCACTTTTTAATTTACAAATGAAAAACACTTACTCATAACCCAATATAACAATCTATTACATTAATAAATACACGATTTTAAGCATCCTACTCTTCAATGAATTTGTAATAGTAATCTACTACACAATGTTTAACGGAAGACCGCATATAATTTTGAAATAATTTTAAGTTAAGTAAAAAGTTGTTTATATAATATTGTGGACGGAAACTCATTTGATATTTCATAGAATCGGCAATCATCCAATTTTTCCTGGAACCCTATTCGAAATTCTCAGATTTCATTGAATGGTCGATAAACCTTCTAAAGAATTAAGAGAAGATATATATATATATATATATATATATATATATATATATATATATATATATATGTTTTAGGTGGTTCGCATAACCGACCTGAAGAGGGCAGATGTGACTCTGCCGAAACGTCGTCATTTTACCATCGATCCCGGCAGGGATCAGTTATCAACTACGCGGATGAATTCCCGGAAACCACCTAAAACATTTAGTGCGCGAAAACTTAAAAACAAATATATATATATATATATATATATATATATATATATATATATATATATATATATAGGGAGAGCTGGCGATATGATTAATTAAGTATTTAGTAGCAGTTTAGTAAACATCAGGTGTTCTAGATATATTCTAAATACTTGTGTGAACATACAATTAGTGGACATAAATTATACTGTGATTTTAAATCTATCCAAGGACACGAAAAGTAAATAAAAACATTACAATACTTTGCATTAAACTTCACAAATAAATCAATTTAGATAAAAGAAAACGTCAAACCTGTCCTACGCCATTTCGTTATAAAAGAACCAATTAACCATCAATAAAATGATTTAGTCAAAAGTACGAAAATCTTTCATAAAATTAAACTAGATCGAAAATGTCCAGGTAGCGATCGATAGTAAGCACAATCAAATAATATATTAATGTAGAGTTGTTCGGTAACATAATTTCTATCTGAAATAGGAAAAATTGATACTTGGAGATTCACAGATTTTTTTGGAAACTGAGTCCTTGCAACACGAGCATGCCTTCACTTTACATAACATTGGAGTTTATGGACAGCGAAACCTATAATAGAAGTTTAGGGTTTTGTTGCTGCAGCGCATCTTTCTGCACAAAACAAATGAATTTAAAATTCTAATTGTTAATTAGCCTGTGGAGGTTAATGTTGTCGTTTAACCTGTGTAATACATAGAAAAAATTATATGGTCATGTACTACATTAAATAACTATTATTGTTATGGAATGTCTTCGATGCACATTCCATAGAGAGAATAATATTCAAAAAAATGTATGGATTAGATGTTGCGGTTTTAGTTCAATGCTGGTTCAATGCAAGTATATAATTGACGAAGGACCTTTAGCGGAACAATCAATAAACACGTAAAGTAATTCACCAAATAAAAATTAATCACTGACCTTTTAGGTCTGCAAAGGGTGTTTTCTTGGTTCTTCTTTCTTCAGAGGCTAGCCCCGTGAACAGGAACAGTTTCTTAGAGCTTCATCTTGACAACACGTTACACAAAAAATGGCGACGTAGTGTTCATTGATTGAGCATACAAAAAATGCGGGTTTAACAACAAATGATGCGCTTTTCTAAACACAAAAGAAATAAAATTAAAGTGGTTTAGCGGTCGTTACGAACGGAGCTAAAGAACTCGCGGACTCGTAACACAAACAACAAAAAGCGGCGTCTCTACAGACGGAATCAAAAAAAGCATCCGAATAGTTCGGAGCACAAACACGAACTCTTCCCAAGCGTCCTAATAGCTCGGGATGCGAACCACGAATCCCAATACTGTCAATATTTTACACGCAAAAACACACTTACAATTAGCATTAGCGCGACGGAATGTTTTAGAAAAGGTGCAGAAGTTTAAAAATCAATGAAGTAATTCAATCAAATTGAAAACAATACACTAAACAAATTGCGGGAACGCACCATTCCGCCAGCCTTGAATTACTTATTTCAAAACTAAGGGTCCACTGGCAGTGGACAAAGCTTTACAAGAGGTCGCGTCAAAGTACCACTTGCAGTTCTAACTGTAGCAACGCGTACAACACCATCACCTCCAGGATGTACGTCAATAATGCGCCCTAATGGCCAATTCAAAGGAGGTGAAGTGTCTTGCTTCAAAATAACAAGAGTACCTGGCTTAACAACCTCCGAGGGATCAGTCCATTTACTCCGTTGATGAAGAGTATGTAAATATTCTTGCGACCAACGTTTCCAGAATACCTGATGCAAACGACTCAGTAACTGCCATCTGTTGAGACAATTAGATGGGACAGATAAGAAATCAGATTCAGGAGGTGCTGTTAAAGGTTCCATGGTAAGAAACATTCCAGGACTCAAGGCGGTAAGATCCGAGGGATCGTTGCTACAAGGGGTTATAGGTCGCGAGTTAAAAACTGCTTCAACCTGTGCAAATACAGTAGAAAGTTCTTCGTAGGTTAAGATTTGATCTCCAACGACACGTCTTAAGTGAGCTTTAACGGATTTAATTCCGCTCTCCCATAGTCCTCCAAAGTGAGGACCCGAAGGGGGATTGAAATGCCAAGAAATGGTTTCTCGTGCAGCAGTAGCTCTAAAAGCTTTCAAGATCTGCTTGTGAGCACACACAAAATTAGTACCACAATCACTATATATATGGCTACATCGACCACGACGTGCAATGAATCGTCGTAAAGCTGCCAAGAATGCATCAGCAGACAAATCTGATACGAGTTCTAGATGAACAGCTTTCGTTGCAAAGCACTTAAATAGGCACAGATAGGCCTTTAAAGTTTTCGACCCTCTGGTTTTAGCCATGGTTATAGTGAAGGGACCAGCAAAATCTACTCCAACATGAGAAAAGGGTTTCAATTGTGAAACGCGGAAAATGGGCAAATTTCCCATGAAGGGTTGGTAAGCAGAAGGATTAAGCTTCCAACAAGAAACACATTTAGAAATGACACTACGAATTACTTTTTTTGCAGATAGAATCCAAAATCGTTGCTGCAAAAGAAATTGAACGGTTTGGATTCCTGCGTGAAGATTGGTGACATGACAATCTTCGACAATTAGATTAGTCAAACGACTTTTTCTTGGTAGCAGTGCGGGAAATTTAGTATCAAACGGCAGTGGAGCATTAGCCAATCTACTACCAACTCTAAGAGTTCCCTGTTCACCAAGAAACGGCGAAGGTTTACGAAGCGATTTGGGCAAAAGTTTTCGTTCTCGAAGAAGGGAAATCTCTTTAGAAAAATATTGATCTTGAACATAGCGAACAATGCGAAGCTGAGCCTGATATAACTCAGCAGCCAAAAATGATCCAGAGCCCCTACGGTCTGGATTGCGGGCGTTATCAACAAAGCGAGAAATATGAGCTATAATGCGGGTAATGCGATTAATAGAAGAATGTTCTTCTAACAAAGTATCAAATAAATTTGGTGAAGCGGTGACTTGAAGCGCCACTATACGGGCTTCAGTCATAACTAGCGGTGACATGCTTGAGTCTGAGCAAGCATGTGGCAAACAAGCGGTAATCAACAATTGTGGGCCTTTCCACCAAAGTGTATTGTCTAACAACTCTGATGGCAAAGTGCCGCGGGAACCCAAGTCAGCGGGGTTATCACAATATTGGATGTAAAACCAATGCGAAGAAGGAAATTTTCCTGAATGTAAGCAACTCGATTACTGACAAATGTCTTCCAACGGTGCGGGGAAGAACTAAGCCGTGAATGGACTACCGTGGAATCTGACCAGCAACGAATCACCTTGAACAAGAAACAACTATTGAATTGCTCATAAACATAATGAGCCAACTTAGCGGTAAGAACTGAAGCACACAGTTCCAATCTGGGAAGTGACAAAGTTTTCAAAGGGGCAAGTTTCGATTTAGACAACACAAAAAAACTTTGACGAAATCCAGATGCGGTTTCGAACACAAAATAAACAACAGCGGCATAACCTTTCTCAGAAGCATCACCAAATGTGTGAAGTTCACATTTAGAAAAGTTTTCTATAGCAAGCAGGTGAGGCAAAACTAAATTCTGCAAGGTCAACACAATAGGGATAATGTCTTGCTGCAACTTGGGACCGATAAACAAAAAATCATTCAAAGATAACCGATGAGGTATCTTAGCGGATGCATTAAACACTACACGAAGTGTGGTGGTTCTACTATCAGGTTTCAAAACACAATGATGCGGTATGTAGTAACAATCAGAAGAAGTAGATGGATCGGGAACCAACTCCATATGATCCAGCTCCAAATACTCTTTGAGAAAATCACAATATTGTTTGTAAAGATCTGGTTGCTGTAGAAGACGTCTTTCTAAAGAGTAGAAACGTTGTACGGCGAGATTATACATTCCATCAAAAGCAGGAAGTGTATTTCGAAAAGGAAGATGCACAACGAATCTACCTGAATCCAATCTCCTGCATCCCTCGGAGAAAAGATTTTTTCGCAGATAAGATCATCAGGGGACTGAACCAGTGCGGTAGGAACATCTTCAATTGTCCAGAACCTTTGGAGTGAATCATCTAAGGATACTACATCTTCAATTTGACAAAAAAGCGAAGTTGGGTTTATGACTGACTGAGAGTGAGAGTTAACAGAACTCGAAGACACTCTACCCATAAGGATGTAACCACACACAGTGTTAATAGCATCAGGAACACCTTTCTTTCCCAGAAGACGTCCATCCAACAAAATTTGAGAGAATATATCGGCACCTAACAAAAGGTCAATAGCGCCTGGGCTATTGAAACCAGGATCAGCAAGTTTCAAATTGGTTAGATATGCCATATTAGCCATGTTAATGGGCGCAACAGGCATATCATTGCAAATGCGGGGTAAAACAATAGTATCAACAACAAAATTGCACTCACGCTTTACTATAGAGCGAAGAGAAAGGGTAAGAGAGCCCTCTGCAGAGGGACTCTGCATAGAACCTAGCCCGTTGAGTTGTATCGAAGCGGGCATAGGTTGGAAGCCAAGGCGTTTCACAGCCTTGCTCGCAATGAATGATGTCATGCTACCAGAATCTAGCAGACATCGCAAAGTTTGATAAGAACCGTGTTTATCTAATACCTCAACTAAAGCGGTAGATAACAATACATTTGAATTGTATGACAAAAGTGAACTATGACAAGAAGTCTGCAGTAGAGAAGTTTCGGGACCTTCAACAGCATTAATGGTACTGGATCCACCAGATGTGAAAGCCAGGTTTGCGGGGGGAACTCTAGATTCAGACCGAATGCCTGAATCACCACGATTTACAAAATGAAGCAATGTGTGATGGCGTTGTTTGCAGTTGCGGCAAGTGGATAAAATTTACAGCGATTCGACTGATGGGAATCGCTCAAGCAATTAAAACAAAGTCTAAAATCTTTAACAAACTTAAACCGCGCAGATACTGATTTGTTCAAGAATTCAGAACATTTGTAAATCGCATGATCGGATTTACAAACTAAACAATTTCTATTCTTAGTGACAAACAAAGATGTAGTAAACCGGGAAGAATGTTGCTTTGAATTCAATGGTAACTTTTTTCAACACTTCGCTTTGCCTTGCGGGATAATTCAACATGTTCAAAGGCATCGCAATGCTTCGACAAAAAATCAACAACTTCCGAAAGGATCGGAAAGTCATCTTGAGCGGTCACAGTACCTTGGTAAAGTTCAAATTTAGCGGCTAAATTCTTTGGAACTCGTTTCAACATCATCTGAACGATACAAAAATCCCATTGATTTACTGGTAAACCTAAATTCTTCAGTGCTTCCAAATTATCACTGAAGTTATCCAATAACTTCCGAACCTCTGAAGGGCTATCTGAAGTTAGTTGGGGGAATTCTTCTAAAGCTGACCAATGAGACTCCGCGATTAAACGAGTTCGCTTGAATTTTTTCAAAAGTGTTTCATAAGCACTCACGTAATTGTTTTGTGTTAGTTTAAAATTCTTAATAGCCTCAAAAGCAGGCCCTTTTAAAGCTAACTGCAAATATTTGAACTTCTGCATAGTACTGAGTTTGTCATTATTGTGAATTAATGAATCAAACAAATCAATAAAAGTACCAAATTCCAATATGTCTCCACTAAATGAAGGCAAATCAATTCGCGGCAAAGCAACACTTTCCTGTTCCCGAGTTGTATTTTGTGGCGTAGAATTCTGAACAGATTTCAGTTTAGCAACAATAGACCTAATTAAATAAAACAATTTTTCAAATTTATTGCGAATGTCATCCTCAAAGTCAAAATCATCGGTTGCATCTGAAATTAATCCAACCATGGAATTGTGATGTTTAAAAAATTTTAAATGAATTGAATCAACCATATCAATCATGCTAAAAAACAATTCAACGTCGTCACCTCTTAAGGCTTTCTCGGCAGCAAAATAAATATCTTCTAATCTTTTAAACTCCGATTGTCGATGATTTTTAAATTTTCGTAAATTTTCAGCGGTTTTTGACATCTTAACAATAAATTAAAATCATTGTAACGCCACTGAACAAATCTAACACGATAGAACGAATCAAAATACTATTCCAAAAATGTAAAATTTTTTACTGTTGAAGTAGTAAAATATCTGACCAAATGTCAAATAAATTCAAAACAATTTAGCAAATAACCAAAACAACAAAACGAGCTCTTGTAAGTTTTTAAGACGGCAAAAAAATTGCGTTTTATTTCCAACGGAATTAGTGAATATCCCGAACTTGCTTTCTCTTCTAACAAATAAAGAAACTAAAATTCAATGCGGTTTTCAACAATAATTGCAACGAAAAATGTTTTGATCATTAAACTTTGCACGAAATTAACTCAAATGTATCCGGCCCGGAGTTGGACCAAATTATGTAATTTATTCGATAATCTTTGCACGAAATTAACTCAAATTGCATCCGGCTCGTACTTGGACCAAATGTTATGGAATGTCTTCGATGCACATTCCATAGAGAGAATAATATTCAAAAAAATGTATGAATTAGATGTTGCGGTTTTAGTTCAATGCTGGTTCAATGCAAGTATATAATTGACGAAGGACCTTTAGCGGAACAATCAATAAACACGTAAAGTAATTCACCAAATAAAAGTTAATCACTGATCTTTTACGTCGAAGCTCTGCAAAGGGTGTCTTCTTGGTTCTTCTTTCTTCAGAGGCTAGCCCCGTGAACAGGAACAGTTTCTTAGAGCTTCATCTGGACAAAACGTTACACAAAAAATAGCGACGTAGTGTTCATTGATTGAGTATACAAAAAATGCGGGTTTAACAACAAATGATGCGCTTTTGTAAACACAAAAGAAACAAAATAAAAGCGGTTTAGCCGTCGTTACAAACGGAGCTAAAGAACTCGCGGACTCGTAACACAAACAACAAAAAGCGGCGTCTCTACAGACGGAATCAAAAAAAGCGTCCGAATAGTTCGGTGCACAAACACGAACTCTTCCCAAGCGTCCTAATAGCTCGGGATGCGAACCATGAATCCCAATACTGTCTATATTTTACACGCAAAAACACACTTACAATTAGCATTAGCGCGACGGAATGTTTTAGAAAAGGTGCAGAAGTTTAAAAATCAATGAAGTAATTCAATCAAATTGAAAACAATACACTAAACAAATTGCGGGAACGCACCATTTATATATAACAATAATCTGCAACACGTTACCACTCTAATGAAAATCATATTCTAACAATCTCATATTGTAAAATCGTTTACGAGTTTTTCGTTCATTTATAGATTGTTTTCTTGTTTAGAAAAGAAAACTGTTACAAAGTTGAATTAATTAACATAAGTTAAATATTTTTATTCAATCAAAATGTTTTTGATTAATAGATATTATTATCAAATTTAAACTCATATATGGTATTTTTGCAGCTTTCTAATAAAACCCCTTGGTCAGATTTACATATGAAGTGTAAAAATTCAGAACAGTTTATGTTATAATTTATTCTTGCACATAAGCTATTTATTTAACAGGTCGATAATGCCCATTATCGACAATAAATTACCACATTAAATAAGCAAAAGGAAAAATATTCTACATACAGGTAAGTTTACGTAAACGTAAGTACCATACAATATAACACTAGAAGACTTCAACTCATTTAAGTCGCATCAAAAATCGAATCGAAACGTGCGCCAGAAATGACCTTTACCTTTATATGTGTCGGCCAGCTCGCTTGCTTCAACAATCACAGCGGGGAAACATTAGGTGTTTTGCGCGCCAAATTACATATCGTAATTTAAAGAGTGGGGTGATTTACTAAAACCTGTGAAATATGTCTTTTATTATTATTTGTAACGTGAAGTGTCTATATCAATTTACAGACCTCTAGAATCAAAGTCTCAAACAAATTTCCATCTCCCAGTTTAAGGGGTCAGAGGGTGAAAGATCCAAGTTTAAATTTTTTTTTGGTTGTTTGTGTACTAATACTAGCTCATATATCAAATTTCAGCTTTCTAGGACCTCAGGAAGTACTGAATTTTGATTATCATCAGTGAGTTAGTGACGAAATCGGGGTTTTTTCGGTATCAATAAAATCTAAAGTATTAGAGCTATGCAACTGAAACTTTACGTTTTTAATGAGTCCATTAGTGACATCATTACATGAGAATTTTAATTACTGGTACAATCCAAACCCCAGTTATATATTTTTCCGGATTTTTGAAAACTATTCAGTTAAATTTTTACTTAATTATGTAAGAACATGTCATAATAAATGCTATCTATTTATCTATAAAATAAAAAATACGAACATACCCGTGTGTTTGGTAATAAAGTTTTTGGTTTCATTATTCCGCATACTTAAAAAAGCAAAAGCTACCTAATTGATAGAAAAACAAACATTCCGTCAGTGCTGTAGTAATGTGAAAGTAAAGTCGTTACAACCTTAGATTAAAATATATTTATACATTATAATAGATTGAGTGGTTCATGCAGCCAAGTGACGACACCATGCTCGTCATCTCATTTTGTTGTGAATATTCTTTATAGTAAAACCTTTTGTGTTCATTCTATTAAGTAGATGTTAATATGTATGTCGATGTGATATGTATTTTCTATTATCTCCGACATCTTAACCGTGGGTCCAGCACAGACGAGGCAACTCAGGCAACTGTTTTACAACTTCGGTTGTAAGCCTGTCCTACTTAGAACGACAGATCATACATGCTTGGAACTACGTTTGTTAGTAGACGCACTGTGAGTAGACAGATCGTTGCCAATAATGTCAATTTATCCGCGAATCGATTGGTAGGACAGTTACAAATGCAAGTGATTTGCAACAAAGGTTGTAAAGATTTAATCGGGACAGTCCCGAAATTGTATCGTTACCCTCGATTCCAAATTTAAACTCCAGATTCCTGTAGATTTTGTCGTTATTAAATAAATCTGGGGGTCCTGTGCCTCCGCCAAGGCGAGTCAAGCGAAGAGAAGCACTACTCCCTTTTCTCGAAGTGTTTCGTCGGGTTTTGAACCCTCATAACTGGGTTCCTCGAAGTTTCCTTGGACTTCCATCGTCTTGAAGTGGTTGATCTCACAACGTTTCAATAGCTGGGTATCTGCTATCGTCATCAGGTGAATGATAGGAAATTTAGATTATCCGTCATATTTATACTATACCCTTAACCGGTCATGCGTCGCCGGTCATGGTCATTGGGTCTTATCTGGTCCAATCAGCCTCCTCGTACCTGGGGGTTGGTTGCCGGTGATGCGTAGCGGCAGAGGCCGAAGAAGAGCTCTCCAAATATTTTTAATTTGGACGCTGGGCTCGCTAATTATATTCTCGTTCGAGACTATATATTCTGTCTCTATGAATTTTCTCTTGTACAGTGCTCCTCCTTGTGAATCGCTCTGGCCTGGTCCCAGTTGATATTATGGTGTTCGGTCCATGCGTGATTAGCTAGCCCAGACTTCGTTACCTCCGCCCTTTGAGTAGCTATGCGGTGCTCCTTAATCCTGGTTTCCAGCGGTCGCTTTGGCTCTCCAATGTAAAGATTTCCACATTCACACGGTACGCTGTATATACAGTTCTTTGGTATTGCTGGTGCGTCGGGCCTCGTTCTTGTTATCATGCTCCTCAAGGTGTTGTTGCTTTTGAAGATCATTCTGATTCCATAGCTGTGTGCAATTCTTCTAAGTTTCTCCGACAAGCCTTTAATATACGGTAATATTGTTGCTACCCTGATGTCCTATTCCTGCCTAGGTGGTTTGTCCAACTCTTCAAACGCCTTGGCAATGATCGTTTCCGGATATCCATTCGCCAAAAGGTCTTCCCTAAGTTTCACTTGTTCTTCTTTGAGGGCTTCTGGTGTGCTGCAGATATTTTTGGCTCTATGGATTAGTTTTTTGATGATGCCAGTTTGCGTTGGTGATGGGTGGTTGGAATTGAAGTGAAGGTTTAATCCTGTATGCGTAGCCTTCCTGTAGAGTGTTGTTTGGATTCCGGTCCAGGTCCTTTGACACTTTACATCAAGGAATGTTAGGCACCCACTCTCTTCCATCTCCATGGTGAATCTAATTGATGGTTGGGATTGGTTTCACGAAGGTACCACTAGACGAATCTCTCAACATAGTTAGAAAGAAACTTACTGAAGACGAAATGATGATGGAGAGGACGGAGCTGCCAATAGACTCAATCATGGACTTGCTTGGATGTTGCCTCAAGAAGATGGATTGCCTATGGGTTCCCCGTTGTCACCAACCATTGCCAACATCTACATGGAATGGTTCGAAGAACGTGCACTGAGGAGAAGCAGCCTAAACTATGGTTGAGGTATGTCGTTGACACCTTTATTATTTGGCAACATGGAGAGACAGATCTCCAGGCATTCCTGGAGCACCTGAACCAATCCCAACCATCCATTAGATTCACCATGGAGATGAAGAGAGTGGGTGCCTACCATTCCTTGATGTAAAGTTTCAAAGGACTTGGACCGGAATCCAAACAACACTCTACAGGAAGGCTACGCATACAGGATTATACCTTCACTTCAATTTCAACCACCCATCAGCAACGAAAACTGGCATCATCAAAACACTAATCCATAGAGCCAAAAATATCTGCAGCACACCAGAAGCCCTCAAACGAAGAACAAGTGAAACTTAGGGAGGACCTTTTGGCGAATGGATATCCGGAACCGATTATTACCAAGGAGTTTGAAGAGCTGGACAAACCACCTAGGCAGGAAGAGGACATCACGGGAGCAACTCTAATATTAACGTATACTAAATGCTTGTCGGAGAAACTTAGAAGAATTGCACACAGCTATGGAAACAGAATGATCTTCAGAAGCAACAACACCTTGAGGAACATGATAACAAGAACGAGGCCCGACGCACCAGCAATACCAAAGAACTGTATATGGAGCGTACCGTCTGAATGTGGAAATCTTTACATTGGAGAGACAAAGCGACCGCTGGAAACCAGGATTAAGGAGCACCGCATAGCTACTCAAAGGGCGGAGGTAACGAAGTCTGGGCTAGCTAATCACGCATGGACCGAACACCATAATATCAACTGGGACCAGGCCAGAGCGATTCACAAGGAGGAGCACTGTACAAGAGAAAATTCATAGAGACAGAATATATAGTCTCGAACGAGAATATAATTAGCGAGCCCAGCGTCCAAATTAAAAATATTTGGAGAGCTTTTCTTCGGCCTCTGCCGCTACGCATCACCGGCAACCAACCCCCAGGTACGAGGAGGCTGATTGGACCAGATAAGACCCAATGACCATGACCGGCGACGCATGACCGGTTAAGGGTATAGTATAAATATGACGGATAATCTGAATTTCCTGTCATTCACCTGATGACGATAGCAGATACCCAGCTATTGAAACGTTGTGAGATCAACCACTTCAAGACGATGGAAGTCCAAGGAAACTTCGAGGAACCCAGTTATGAGGGTTCAAAAACCGACGAAACACTTCGAGAAAAGGTAGTAGTGCTTCTCTTCGCTTGACTCGCCTTGGCGGGGGCACAGGACCCCCAGATTTATTTAATAACGACAAAATCTACAGGAATCTGGAGTTAAAATTTGGAATCGAGGGTAACGATACAATTTCGGGACTGTCCCGATTAAATCTTTACAACCTTTGTTGCAAACCACTTGCATTTGTAACTGAGTTTGTTCGCAGACGATTTTTATCAATAATTCCAACGGTTTATCCGCAAATCAGCAATTTCAACAGTTGACCAATCGATTCGCGGATAACTTGACATAACTTGACATTATTGGCAACGAGCTGTCTACTCACAGTGCGTCTACTAACAAACGTAGTTCCAAGCATGTATGATCTGTCGTTCCAAGTGGGACAGGCTTACAACCGAAGTTGTAAAACAGTTGCCTCGTCTGTGCTGGACCCACGGTTAAGATGTTGGAGATAATAGACAAGACATATCACATGGACATACATATTAACATCTACTTAATAGAATGAACACAAAAGGTTTTACTATAAAGAATATTCACAACAAAATGAGATGACGAGCATGGTGTCGTCACTTGGCTGCATGAACCACTCAATCTATTATAATGTATAAATATATTTTAATCTAAGGTTGTAACGACTTTACTTTCACATTACTACAGCACTGACGGAATGTTTGTTTTTCTATCAATTAGGTAGCTACTGTTTTTTAAGTATGCGGAATAATGAAACCAAAAACTTTATTACCTAATCCACGGGTATGTTCGTATTTTTTATTTTATAGATAAATAGATAGCATTTATTATGATATGTTCTTACATAATTAAGTAAAAATTTAACTGAATAGTTTTCAAAAATTTTTACTAAAATCTGTTTTAATATTTCTTTAAGGAATTATTTTTCAGGAAAATAATGGAAGTCCGGAAAAATAGATAAATATAAAGGATTTTTCTTCTGGACTCAGTGAAGCATAGTCCTCTTACGGCCGTTTAGTGCAAACACCAACTTCTTGTAATAGAAAAAGAAGACAGTTACCACTTTGGGATCCTGTTTGTGAAATATATAGAGTTAGCTATCTTCAGGGTAGGTACAATAACAGCAGTTTAATAGGCTCCATTTAATATTACGTGCAGTTTGGCTAGCAGCTGTAAGATGGCTCGCTCGTCAAAGTCCTGTAGATAAATGCTGTCAGCTTTCTGTGCCATTATAATTCAAATAGAAAACTTGTGGGGCGAATTCCATATTTTATATGAAGAAAATAAACCCCACAATTAAATATTTAAACTGATGGCATACCATTATAACTTATGTTAGAGTTGCAAAAAATAAGATCCCTCTTGTGAATGTAAAGCATAAAATAATGATTTTTATTCATTTGAAATATCTCTCCATAAATATTTTGGTAATAAATACCCTAATACACTTAAATAAGTTATCGCTTAATATGAAGCCGCTCCATAAAGTGAATAGTGACATTTCGGAAAATAGTTGAATCTAATGAATTTCTTAAAATGAAAAAATGCCTCAAGGTTTTTACATCTTTTCTAAATTAGTTAATGACTACTTGACAATTGACAACAGGTTTACCAGCATCCCCCTTGTAGACAAGTTGTTCAAATATTTTAAATTGAGGGTTATGGGAACTTTACGCAAAAATAAGCCAGAATTACCACTTGATTTCCCTCATCCTAGACATCCTCCAGAATCAAGTATGTTTGGTTTTACAAAAAAAAAAAGACTTTGAAGTCCTACATACCAAAGAAATATTAAAATTTATCGCTATTGTCGTCAGTTGACCAATATGATAGTATTGATAGAGACACTGGCAAACCCGAAATAATTATAGATTATAATAAAACAAAAGGTGGGGTTGACATCGTTGATAGGTTGTGTGCTAATTAACAACCTTGGTAGAAACACAAGACGCCAGCCAATTGTACTTTTTTATGCAGTTTTGAATGTGGCCGGTATCAACACTTTCGTTTTGTTTAATTCAAATAACCATACAAGCAACATTCATAGAAGAAAATATTTGCGTATGCTGCCATTTGACCTCACTGATTCACATCTATTTCTACGTGTTCTACTGGAAAATATCACAAGAACACTAAAAAGTAGGTTGCGTGAAATTTGAAGCATTCCAAATATTCCTGAAAATGAACGTATAAAAGGAGAAACAGGTAGATGCTCCAACTGCAGTTCCTAAAAGTACAGAAAAATATGATATTTTTGCAGCGATTGTTCATAATTTCTCTGTTTAGAACATTTAGCCGTCTTGTGTGCAGATTGACATCGTTTGGCACAATAAATTATTCCAATTGTTCCTTTATAATGGCTAGTAGGTTAGTTTGAAAAGGTTAATTTATCTGTCTTTCTACATCATCCTTTTTTTTGGCCTTAATTTTTTCTCAGTATGTAAAAAACTCCTAAATATATAGATGTTTAGATAATAAAAATAGGATTTATGCCCTATGTGTTTTAATAGTTAATTAAAAATAAAGTGTTTAAGTTCAGTGAAGTTTAAATGTATTTGTATATGCACCGTATGTGTGAGTTTCTATATCGGTCTCCCAAACCGACGCGCATCCAAAATATTCGAAATTCTCACGCGCCTCGTGTAGGGTTTATCTCTCTGGCTGACTGTGTTTGGTAATCTAAATAGTAGGATAATCATGATATCAGTTCCGAATAATGGAGTCATGCAGCTTAATGCCAATCAGTTCGTCAAAAATACTTCCAGAATTGAAATGATTACTTTTTCACTAATTATTTAACAATGTAAGGCACACAAATGTAGGGATTCCCCACATAGCAACATCTATAGGTAAATAATAGAAAGATCAAAATTCGTGTGAATGCGTATTGTGAAAGTCATAAGCATATCCACTACCATAGACTGAGTTGGTGAACAATTTTTAATGACATCAAGATGACTGGAATTTTTCATGCTCTCTAAGACAATGTATTACACAAAGGATATGCCCAACACAAGAAAATATAACTGTGAGTTTCATAAGACAGAGATAGAATGAACGACGGGGTAAAAACATGGTGCAACACTTGAATCCTACTACTCAGTCCATGGTAATGTATATGTGTGAAAGCATTGCCGTAAGACTGTGTAGTATATCCTGCCTATCTTCGTTATCATTGTGAACACCTTCTTTCGTTAATAGAAGTCACTACAGCACACAGCACACGTTAGATGAGCGATAATTTTTTTGCTTGAGATGCCATAAAAAGAAAAAAGTGTATTTGTGAAAGTATCATGACGTCACTGAATTCCTTTCCAAATAATAAAGTATCCTTTGTCCCTTAAAGTTTTTCTGCAAATGACAATGTCCTTGAATCAAAGAGTTAGATTAAACATTTTAGACAGAAATATATTTAAGCAGAATATACGTCTTTTTCGTAAGCACCTTGAAAATAGCCTGTTTTATTTATGTCATGAATTTGTTATCAATTTATAGGTCTAATAAGAAGTAAGTTTTTACCTATAATTTTTTTTCAACCCACATAGTAATTTACTACTGATAACTTCTGTACTAATAACCACGTACAGATTACTCGAAGTTTCATTGGACTTCCATCGTCTTGAAATGGTTGTGGTCTCACAACGTTTCAATAGCTTTGGATCTGCTATCGTCATCAGGTCGTTCATCTGATGGCTATTGAATCGTTATGAGTTCAGCACGTTTCAAGACGATGGAAGTCCAAGGAAACTTCGAGGAACGAGTTAAATTGTCTACCAGCCTCACACATACAGATTATTTTACGAAACCATACTATTAATAATTTATATTTATAAAAAGAGCTGACTTCAACTGGCTTAAAATAAAAACCGGTTAGAAACCGTGTGCAATCCGTAACTATGTTCTGACATATAGTCTTTTTTTACGTGATTTAAGGTACAATTCTATTGATTATTTTAGCGTATTCTTATCTCCCTCTCTCTTTTCTCTCTCTCTCCTTCTCTCTCTCTCTCCTTCTCTCTCTCTCTCTCTCTCTTCCCTCTCTCTCTCTCAAACATGTACTTTTTTGTATAATATCCACATATTTTTTAACTTTTTATAACACCCAGTATATGTTTGTGTGTATTGGTTACCCAATATAAATTATTTATCTATCATTTTCTTAAGTACAATTACTATAATTCAACTCAACAAGATATTGCAACCGCCCTGTATAAGTATTAATCCTCTCCACCCTATTGACTGTTTCTATTTTTCTGTTGTTTAAATCACACTGTATACCTATACAATATAATTTTACTTCGCTCCTTATGTCAAGTATATGCAACTACTTATTTTCCACACTTAATAACATTTTTTTAACCATCCTGTATAACTATAATTCCACTTCACCTTATACTTCAATCATATTGTATATTCAACTGCTTCAAACATTTTTTGAACCCTCCGCCTTATAGCTCAAATATCCTTACTGCATATGCTTATTAAACAATTTTTTTAAAGTTTTTTGATCTACTCTGTATAACTATAGTTTTACTTCACTCTTATTTCAACCATTTAGTATACTCAACTACTTATGTGTCACCCAATACGACATATTTTTAACCACCCTTTATGACGTAATTATATATTCCACCTGATGTTTCAAGCATCCTATATATGCAACTGCTTATGTACCACCCAATATCACATTTACTTGTAAGATTTTTTGAACCCGTATGTATAACTGTAATTTTAGTTCGCTACCACCGTATACCGTAAAGAAAAGATCGCCCACATATGAATTTTTCACTGGACTTTAAGCCGCGTAGAATTAAAATCGTTACAAACACCCTGTACGATATACATTCATGGCATATATTGACAGTTAAGCTAGATATTTATAATGAAAATTTGACATTTACTTGATTTTTGATATATTTTTCGTTATAGAAAATTACACGGAATCAAACTGGAGCATCTCTTTATAGAATACAATTTAAAATATTTAAATTCATTGGGCCGTTTTAGAGAAAATAGTGTAGATTCATTGAAGTTCACTGAAATGTAGGCCCTTAATGACTGTTTTTTCTGTTTATCTGGATAACCCTATATCGCACGTTATAGAAAATTATATGGTACCTTTCTGTAATATCCCTTAATACAATGCCGTTTAAGACATCAAAATTGCCCAAGTCGTTTTTGAATAACCGCTGAGCATACATAAAAATAATTTGGTGAAGTGCAAGTTGGACTCGCAGCTCTTTCAACATACTAATATTCCAGTTTTAGACAAGTTGGGAATGAGTGCATTTTCTTATATTTGCCCCGGTATATTTTAAAGAAAGCGTTTTGAATTTATAAAAAAATATATACTTTTATTTTCCGCATATAGATTTTTATAAAAATAAATATATATTTAGTTTTCTAATTTGGCCCCTAAAATAAACATTAGAGTTGTATTTTACTGATAAACTTACAGTGAAGCCTTTTATAATCTACTGTCTGAATTTTAAGCTCTCTAGATTGGAAGATAAAGGGAAAAATAGGTCAAGTTTTAAATAATAAATTGTTACATTTTTTAGACAGATTATTTAAAATACAAATAAATATTTTCAAAAATTTAGATAGTCTAGTTTCTAAAGTGAGAATTAAGTCAATATTTTTGGTAATATCTTTTAAACAAATGATTTAAAAATATGATATATTTGCAATTCAAATAATGAGCATTTTATTTGATATTCATCCGACACCTGGTGCAATCGGCCATCAACCAATTCGTAGAAGGGACGTTTTCCGACACTTCTGGGAATGCGAAATGTTTTGTCTCTCAACAGGCCGATCGCTGGCGTTACTGGGAATTCGCTTAAAGCTTCCACAACATGAAAGAGTTTCCCGATGGTTCGTGGACTTACCAGACAGTTCGAGGAGAAATATATCAATATGAACAGCTGGCGATAGGAGGTATTCAGTTTTCGACGGTCGTATTGTATAGTTAAGATAAAATGTAAATAGTTTCTGTGTTAAAGTAGTGGAAATAAATTAGAGTGAGTTGGACTGTGTTTTTAAATAAATCCAAGAACTGAACAGAACCCGAGTGTGAAAATAAAAACATTACAATATATTACATGGTGCCTTTGAAAATTGAATTTTTATTTTCCATTTAATTCTATAACTCGTCCCCAAAATTAATATTCGGGTTTTCTACTAATTTTTTTTATAAATTTCAAGTGAACCCCAGTACCCCTCATCATTTTCAATATTTTAGGTAGTATGGTTTCGGAAATAAAGCCGGAAATGAGACTTTTTTATAACTTTTTGTTAATATCTTGTAAAATATGAAAAACATATATTGAATTCCTCATAATAAGGCCTTTGATTTGATGTATAGCATGATGCGTTAAAAAAATATTTTTTTCCCTTTAATTCTATAATTTGGCCCCCAAAATTAATATTAGGCATTTCTTGGTATTTCTTCTGTTAAACAAAAAATGAAGAATAGTTTGGGGAATAAAGGGGGAGATGGGTATTTTTGTTAATATTTTTAAAATAATTTATTTTAATAATATGAAAAAAATATATTTGGTTTCGCCATAAAGAGCCCTTTTATTTGATATATTACATAATATGTTAGAAACAATTTTAGTTATACATTTTTCATTTAATTCTGTAATTTGCCCACGAAAATTATTATTTGAGGTTTTTCCGGTCAAATGCCCTACATCTGTAATTTTTATCAAAATTTTACGGCTTATAGTTTCTGAGATAAGAAGGGGGGAAAACGGTCGATTTTTATAGTATTTTCCTACAGAAGTACCTCTAAAATCAAAATTTCTTCATTTACGATATATACTCTCACTGGGTCACCAAACTATATACTCATACCAAATTTCAACCTTTTATGTCCATTAGTTTAAGAAAAAAATTGCTGTGATGTGAGAGAGAGAATCCGAAGTGATATTATAACGGTATCCGTATATCGAATATACGAAATCCTAAAAACGTGCCGACGAATTGATAACCTCCTCCTTTTTGGAAGTCGTTTGAAAGTAAGTAGAGTTGTCGCAAGATACCAGGAAATCGGAGGTGGTAATGCTTAACCTAGTTATGGCGTACCTAAAATGTAGGATGACTTCAAATTAAACGGTTTATTAACGTTAGAAGAAAACCTTCGCTCAAATGTAGGCCAGTTGTTTAGTGCAAAATATTTAAAGAAAATCAAATTTTATCGTTTCAAGGTGAGCGTCATTAATGAACCGATTGATGATGATTCTGATCGACGATTACGATTTTGTCAAATTTATGTGTGGAAGTGTCCCAAGGATCCCCAGATAATACTTTTTATTTAAATGGTAAATAAATTGCGGATAATGGTCTCACTGGGTACAAACGGTACACACCCAGAATCCACCTAGTATCAATGTGTGGGCAGATATAGTAAACAACCGATTAACCATACTATAAACTTACCTGTTTGATGGCTATTTGACTGCTGAGCGATATTTGCATGTTATGTGGACATCAGTTCTCCTCGACTTTGTTCGAGAGTTGCCAGATCACAACAATGTGCAACACTTAAATCCTCAATTCATTTTCGAACAAGATGACGCACCACCGCAGCATGGTGTAAGAGTAATAAGGACACCACCTTAAGTCGAAAATAGCTTGGTAGACGTGTATCCATTAAGTTGTCACTAAGATCTCCAGATTTGACCTCGATGGATTACTTCTTGCTGGATTATTTACGTTAACAGGCCAGAATTTGCAGAGTTTGATGGAACAGATTAAATGATTCAGAACTTAGATAACGCAGTATATCTTCGATGGGGCCGTCAAATTTCAACCCGACAAAAATTTCCAGCAATTACCCCAACTTTGTCTTTACTACAATAGAATTTTAAATTATTTAACACTATCGGTTGTCCAGAAATCATTGTGTGCTAGAGAAAATCCAAATAAACAATCTAAATGAGATCTTATATATATATATATATATATATATATATATATATATATATTTTATATCTTGTAAATCACTTTTGAGTTTTTAAAAAAAAACTATTTATTGAAATATAAAAATTAAGACTTTGAATGAAACATTAAATTGAAAATTAAAAATTAACTAATTAAATGGTACAAGTATACTAACGATAAATGACGACCGTGGGACCGCGTCGCTCTGATTTATAACATTAAAAAGCTGACTAATCAAAAGAACGGTCAAGTCGATGCGTTCCCACGTTTACATAATGAAGTAGGAAACTGGTCAGCGAAATATGATACTTTGTGTCATACACGTGCATGATATTTGCGCCTAACAGCTCCCCTTTACCAAGAAAAGTTGATGCTGTAAAATCAATTTTTGGAATAACATTACTGTAATATGACGCTAGCTAAATAAGCGTAAAACCTTAGCAATTGTGAAAAACAATACATAATTATAAAAAAATAATATAAAATAAAGTGAACATAATGAGATACGATAAGATAATAATTAAATAGGTTACATAAATACGAAAAATATACAAAACACAAAAGTAATAATATTCAAATAAGAATAGTCCAAATAAATGTAAAATCGTGTGAAAAAAGAAGGTTCTACATACTTCTATTAAGTCTGGATGTTCAGTTCCTCTTCGATTTGCGGCTTCAGTGTCTTTTTCGGGAATATCCAAAGCCTCGGGCGAACGGTTTTGGAATTAAGTGCCTACTCAGACTTCTCTGGATTGTCGAGTTGTGGCGTATGTTGTGCAGAAGGGTTTCTTCTTAACGGAGCTGTAATTCCTTATGCATAGTGTGGTCATATGAGCTGTATAGGCAGCAATACGATTATTATAACTGCAATAGTGTAGCATATGTGAACCATGAAATATTTTTTGTTATTAACAAATGGTTGAGTTGATTAAGTCATCTAAGTCGAGATCCCTTAGAGTATACTGGTCGAGTTTATGACTGGCTATGGATCTAAGTTCTTCCATGATATTGAGGTGGTCCAGCTTAAGGGGCTTAAGAGTTCTGGAACTTTGACAAGTTTATCACAATGAGTATAGGTTTACAACAGTTGAATAAGGTATGTAAAACTGGATGAGAATTATCGGTAATATGTTCATGGAATTTCCGATGTGGTTCGGCTTGTACCTTTCGTGATGCCGATAAAAGCACTGCACATTCCGAGTAAAGTTTGTAACCGAACTGAGTTTAGAATTATTCGTATAGTTACTAAAGTTTTTAGCATCAGTTTCCTGCACAATTGATAGTGATCACATGTATAGGTTCTGAAATTATGATTACAATCCAAGCGTATTAGATTCAAGTTTTTGAACACGTTATAGCCTTTCACTGAAAATAACGGATGGCACTTTTACAATAGCTTCCGGGGACACATTTTTACGAATGTTTTTCAATAGTTGGAGCTGCGCCTCACATAGGGCGCATTAGTGAGTCTATAGGGATAACGCGTATACAATTCGGAGCAACAGTTTTTCGCGAAAGTGGAGTCAGCGGTTTGCACGCACTTCAAATCCTTTGATTGGGTATGTACATTAAGAGAATCATCATTTCTCGCTACATGTATTTCTGGAGTGAACTGAAGTACATGGATGTGAGGCCTGAAAAACAGTTCTATCGTCATAAATATCGGAATAGGGTATAAAGATGGCTAAGCGGTATAAAGCGGTTGCTGTTCTACTAGAGTGGATTTTGAGAACATGAAGACAAGATCTGAGTGACGTGTTTGGAAAAGCTTCAAGATCTAGTTCAATTACTTCTAAATATTTGTGCAACATTTGAAGATCTACCGGACTAGTAACGGTAAATTATTTTTTAGTACAATTTTGTGAGAAATTTCTCCTGTAAGGGCGGTTATCAAATGATTCTGGCGTTAAATATTAGATGTATGTGAATTAATTTTGAGCAAACTGGCAAAGGTTAGCGTGAATTTAAATGTCATCGTTAAGGTTATCCTGTCAAGAAACAAATAAAGCCATTCAATTTTTCGCATATATCAAGAAATGAAATTGTTTTGGCTTGAATAGTGGCTATACGCTGTCATTTAGTTCATGTATTGCGAGGTGAATGATTGTTCTTCTAATCCGGTTAATGTCTTCGTTGAAGGATCTTTCTCATCTATTTGTAAGTTTTTCGCAATGGTCTCATTAAAAGTTTTTAATAACTGAGGTTGTAATGCTCATTTGATTCTTTCATTATGTTTTCAATTTGCAAGTTGTTTTTGATTCAAACTGTTAATGCTGTTTAGTGTAAGAACTCGCCGTCCGGAGGCATCTAAAGGTTACCTGTTATAGCTTTAAAGATAGTGTTCCGGCACCGTTCTAATTAATCCGCGTTTAAATCGTCTTTTCGTGACTCAGAGTATATACTTCTGAAAAGTTTCTCTTTAAGATGGAGTTACGGAGATTTGTGTTAACAAAGGCTGATATGAGTTTGTATTGGACGTCCACACGAAATGCACCTGTATCGTGAAATTATGAAGCCAGGTCATAGAATGTACATCGAGACTTACTGTTAGTTCTAAAGTGTCATTGAGGATAATCGGTTATTGGTTGTAAAATTTTCAATAGTGCTGATTAAGTTGTCAAGGTGGGCTAGAACTAATTGAGTCCATTTATAGTGGTTGGATACAATTATTCGATCCTTGTTTCATCATGATAATATATCCCAGCGAGTGTGTTGTTTAATTCGGTTTTGACGTTCGAAGTGTGATATTGCTGATCCAGAAGCAGCGGAAAAAAATCTGGAAACAGAAATTAAGTTTTCTGAATAATGGCTTGAGTCTATCGAAGTTAACTTTAGTCCTTTGGTTAGTTGCTAAGGTTTAGGAAGAGTAGCGGAATTGTTATTGTGGAGTCTCCAATAATTTGAAATGGGTCCATTGAATTTATTGTTCTGGAGTTTATGTCTTTTAAGCTGCGATTCTTTGACGTATAGACTTTGTCGCCGATTTGGTAATTTCAGGAAGGGTTTTTCAGAGACGTGTTTATCGAATCTTTCTTTTCGCTTTTTGCTTTCTGTAAACTTCTGTTCGTTCACGAGCAATTCTGTAATAATGGTAAGATATGCGGTTATTGTTAGATCTCGTCACGAACATATTTGGCTAATTAAGTTCTGTTGTTGGCTTATAAAGTGTCTTCGGGAGGTCTGACTGGATGTATGTGGCCAAATACAAGTTCGATATGGTGTGAAATCCATGGATTCTTACTTGGTTGAATTGTTGTATGCAATATCACAGCATACGGGAGGTAAAATGTTGAACGGGTGTTCATCGGGATTTTCTGAGCTTTGTGAATCCTTATCATTTCTAGTAGAAGTGTCGAATGAAAATCGCTCCAACGTGAGCCATTGGACTTTTGCGGGTGTCCTACAGCTGGAAAATGTACAGTTTAATATCAATAAAGTTTGCATAGAGGTCCTTTGAGTATGGGCATTATCAAATTCTCTGCCGTAGTCGCAGTGAATGCGAAGGGGTGTTACCGTAATGCTGGAAAGTACAACAGTAATAAAGTGTACTAACGACAACTGTTTTGGCTGATTTATCGCTGCCAATGGGCATAAGGCTTGTGAAGAATTTGGTAAGTTCGTCACGGATGGTAAGTGCATAGTTCTATTAGGAATTGGTACTTCGAGGATATCGATGTTGACTCTTTCGAAAGGGTGTCCTAGGAGTCTCAGTTATTGACAAGTGGATTATCTAAGTATTTTACGATACAAGCTTTTGGTCTTGTTGACAAGATATACGCAATTTCTAATATGAAGTTTATCTACATGTCTTTAGTTAAAACCCGGCCAAGTTAAACCTTTTGTTTGATTCTAGGGCGAATTGCTTTCGTTTGATTGCCGCGGATGCAAGTTGTTATTACTTTTACCGTTGTGAATATTGCGGTCGAGTATCACGTGGAACTTGGTCTTTGTTCAATAGTTTGTGAGATGACATTTTGACAAGATTTTCCATTTTAATATCCGTGTCTGCGAAAATAAAAGAGAAAGCATCTCTCCAGAATATGGAAGTAGGTCAATGTTGTTCTCTACGCAATAATATGTTACTTCGAGGGGTGTTAAGAGAACGTTTTTGTTTTTGTAGAGAGAGGCAAATATATGCGAAAAGGACTTCGTTAATACGATTTCCGGGATCGGATGGAATCGGTATGATAAAGTATTTTCTTTTTCGTGGGACCGCGTCGCTCTGAGTTTATAACATTGAATAAACGTTGATGCTAATCAAAAGTTTGAACGGTCAAGTCGATGCATTTTCCCACTTACATAATGAAGCAGGAATATCGTCAGCGAAATATTTTACTTTGTGAAAATCATACACGTGGCAGGTTCGATATGTTGCGCCTGGAAATACGATATATATATATATATATTATATATATGTAGTTGACCGTTAGAAAATTGGGTTTTAACTGTAGTCGATCAAGGAAATAGTTTGGCCCTATCTTTCAAGGAAGCTTTTGCCAATTGTTTTGGATTTTCGTTATTTATCGTCTTCGGGAACATCACTATCTGATTCGTTAAGTGGTATATTGGGAATGTTACTAGTTCATACTGTATTTGATTGAAATTTAGTACATTTCTCAGGGTTTTATATATAATTGTATACAATTATACTTTAATTTTTTGACCGGGTTTTATATTTTTATCTGCATAGTCATACTCTTCAAGCTTTAGTCGCTCATCTTGCGAGTCGGCTACCTGGGTTCTTTGATGGAGAAAAGCCAGGTTCCAACGGGCGGTTTAAAATCGGATACTTAATTAGTTGAAACTTACGGCCAAAAACTTAGCGGCTTCTCTGTATGTTATTGACAGCCTTATTCATACAATGGCTAAGAGTTCTCGCATTCCATCGTTGAGTATCTAGTCTCAGCTTGACATAAACCTCTTTTCTGGAGGCGTATTTTGCTAATAGGTAGGTGAAACTTTACCTATCGGTCCCTGTGAAAAGAATTTACAGCACCGATCGCAAAAGCGCTAAGCGTCTGTAGTTAAGACGAATGGTTCATTGAAGTTTGGCTCATTTAAATACATTAACACAATTGGTGTTTCAATCTCAATTTTCAACAACATTCGTAATAAACACCAAGATAAATTTAGTAAAACATTAAAACAATAAATCTGAATCAACATACGAAATGGTGTATCCTTTTTGAAGTAGTCTCTAAATGAGGGGTTTATGAGAAATTTCTGTTTTTATATTATGCATTATATTAAAGTTGGGATAAAGCGTCTGTTATTCCTAATATACTTACCGGCTAGCATCCCAATAAATGACTTAATTGTCACTTTATTTACATCATTTTGTGGTTGAGGGAACTATTATTATCACTAATCGACTTTATTAGGATCCTTGTCGCTGATTACAGCCATCAGGAGTGATGAGGTGTCCTAAATATGCCACTTCTTTGCGAAGGAACTCGCATTTATCGGGCTGGATTTTTAAACTAGATTTTTATTACTTCTGTGAGTCGAAGGGTTTCATGAATTGTGGGCAAGAAAACAATGATGTCGTCCATATAGACAAGACATCTTTCGTTTTGTATACCTAGAAGTATATTGTCCATGACGCGTTTGAAAACAGCATCTTTGTTGATATCCAAAAATTCCAACCTAATGTCCGTTTTCTGTAAATGCAGATATCTTTGGGTTCGATTTCGATTTGGTTTAATCCCGATGCAAGATCGAGAGTTGTGAAGTATTGGCCAAGTTGATCTAATAGATCGGAAATGTTTGAAGAGGGTATTTGTCGCCTATGGTTTGGTCTATTGAGTTTGCGGTAATCTACGACTACACGCCATTTTTGCTTGCCTGAAGCATCTAATTTTTACTGGGTACGACCCAGAGGAACGACCAGGGGGAGAGAACGCGGATTATGCCTTGGTCAAGCATTTTAGAAATTTGTGACTTAACTTCTTCTTTATGGATATGGGGATAACGATAGGACCCTTAGTAAAATTGGTTTGCAATTGTGGTGCGTATCGATACGGTCACTCATTTTAAATGCTCATGTGTTTTCTAAGTAAAAGATGTCTGAGAATTCGAGACAGAGTTGGGTAATAAGTTCGCATTCTTCGTCATTTAAATGTTCGAGGCGAAGTTGGTTGATTATTTCGTTTCGTCTGATAGCTTATTTTATTTTAAGAACTTTGTTAACTTGTAAAACGTTTATGCGTTTGTAAAGTTTCTAATATATTTTTTCGAAAACGAGGGTTTTGGAATGGCGTTCGCGTTTAGAACGGATGTTAAAAATTCGCCGTTACCTGTCAATTCTTACTATGGCGTTTGGGATGTGAACTTTGTTATGATTCTTTTCCTTATCATCTCATGTTTTTAGGTTTTTTTTTATTTTTTGTTCATAATAGTTGACCAAATTATTTGAGTTACTTTTTCTGAAAGTTGTTTATATGAAATTTATTTTGTACTGTAGAGAGTGTCGATTAGGGTTGTGTTTCGTTAGTTACTATTTAAGGGGTAGTATTTTGATGTCTTGGTTATAAGTTGTTTGTTTTCCTGGCAATCGATTACGCAATGTAATGCTCTAGAAAGTCTGATCCTAAGAGTCCATCAAATTCTATATCTAAATTACAAATATAGACCTTGTGGGGATCGTTGACTAATTGTAAGTACGAGAGTTGATTCATTAATTAAAATCATTTTTCGTTTTACACATATATTCCTTGAGCTTTATTTACAACATTGCTCCTTTTTGCTGGCACGTTGGAATCGTTGACAGGTTTCGGGTTTGAAAATAGAAAGTCCTGCGCCTGTGTCGATTAAAAGTTTATAAGAATTTGAAGCCAGTAATATAAAATAAGTTTTTATTAACACCTGAACTGCTGTTCTGTCTTGAAAAAGTTGGGTTGATTCTTTAAGTTCAATTTTTAAGTATTGCTTATTAGTGTTCGAATTCTTTTTTCGCAAAACTGTCTGATCGTCTAAGTTGGTTCATAGGGGGAATAGTTTGTATATTCGTCAATCACTTTTGTAGTTTTATAGATGCATTTCTTTTTATTATGGAGGGTTCATTCAATGATAATCATACCGGTCGTATTGTTGTTCATATGCGGTATCATAATGGTCGTATGGTGCATAGTATTCGAGATTGTTTACATGATGAGTTCTCTGCTGTCTGAAATAATTAGGATTTGGTCGATATTGACCTGAAGCTTGTGGGGTTTGATTTGAATTTGGGGGAAGCTGGTTTATTGGTCGCGGTTGTGTACTTGTTGAAGGCATAGATTGTTGGGTGTTTCTAAAATTTGGAAATTGTGGACGAAAATTCTGTCCAGGAGGGTTTTGCTGTCTCATTCTTGCCTGGCATTCGAGATACGTATGCCCTGAACGTTTGCAAAATGAGCATTGTTTTATTGTTGGAGGAATCATCGGTTTACGGTTTGGAGTTGGTGGTTGTCTGACTGCTTGAAACTTTTGGTTTTCCAAATGGTGTAATTCTAATTCGCGCTTAATTCTCGATACAGCAGTTAATATATCGCGAGGGTCACTAGCTCTTACGATTTGACCTATCTTGGGTTCTAAACCCGACAATAAGCTGTTATATATATATATATATATATTATATATTTCTATAAGGTCGCTTTGGGCTTGGAATATAAAAGATATAAGAATACTTTTGTCGTTAGCACTTGTCTTGTTAACGGAAGTACTAACATTTTAGCAAATAAGTAATGCGTATTTGTAATCTAGCTGCGAAAGTTCAGAGGTGACTCATTTGTTTGTCTCATCCTCTGGAGGTCTTGTATTGAATGCCGATAAATCTCTTGAGTCGCCAAAATGGTTTTCTAACAATGTCCGAACCTTTATCTATCCAATTATCCGCGTTCCGTCGAGTTTACTAATTCTGCGGCTCTACCGCGAAGTTAAGTGTTTTTAATGTGTAGTACTACTAGAGTGAGTTGATTATCTACAGCCATGCTGCAAGCAGTATTGCAGCTTGTTATAAAAGTGTTCAAGAAAATTTGATTTCCATCATACTCCGGTATAATGGCAAAAATTTCGGATAATTTGATAGGGTTCAACGGAACCTTGCGCTCTTGTTTCCGGCATAATGTATTAAAATATGTTTTTAAGATGTTGCAAAATACAGATATCTACATGAATCAGAATTATAATTCGTTCATGAAACTGCCTTGTTGATGGTGTTAGTATGGGTTGTGGGAGATGCAAGTAAAAATACGTGTAAAGCAGTAGTGGGAATATTTGTGGATCCCAAATTTAGTATTGTTGATTACTGTTGATTTAAATGTTAAAATATTATGAAACGATAGAACATCAATGATATAAATCAATGTATGTTCAGTTCAAACTATTAATTAATGTCATACCTCCTAGAGAAATATATAAGGATCAATGTATTAAAAGCCTTACATAAAAATCAATTATGGTTATTAAAAGGTGATCAAAATAATATTTCCGTGATGATTCGTTTCAGTACTTACATGTACCTTCCAAGCATTTGACTTGTTCTGCGGCTAGTGCACCGGTGAGCGTCCTCTAGGGTGCGTGTTCCTTGATGCCTTTGGCCTCAGTTGGTGTCGCCTGCTTTTGTCCATTAAAATCTAAGGGTCCTTCAAATGAATACTACGTCTGGCAATTGACGTTCTGAAATCACTTGGAACATGGTACACTGGTGAGCGGTATGTGCGTGTTCCTGGTGTCCTTGGCCTTCAGCTGCTGTCGCTTACCGTGGGTTCGTTTGTTTAACGAAGAATTAAAATTCACCACAATTTTTAGGAATTGCCTAAACTGTGTTTAAACAATCCTACTGACTGCGCCAATTTTTAGATTAACTCTTTTAAATTTAACTTTTAAAAAAAAATTATTTTCACTTTAAATACAATTTCAAATTTTAAACAGGCAGAGTTACGCCTTACACAAGTTACTAAAATGATCTCCGACGAGACCGTTAATTATTAAGTATTTATACAATCCAAGACGTGATAAAATCTGCAATTTAGCGTCTACAGGAATATACTGAGAATTCGAGTCATATCGTTAACGTAATATGATATTGTGAAAAAGTAAATGATACGCTTCTCACGGTTACTTGCTGAGTAAGCAACACGTGTGAATGTAAATTATGATATAACATATATATATATATATATATATATATATATATATATATATATATATATATTTGTTTTTAAGTTTTCGCGGGCACTAAATGTTTTAGCAGTAAAAACTATCATAAAAATTACATCACCAGAACAAAAATTTCACACTAATGTGTTTTATAGAGAACAAAACCGACATCAACTTGTTCTAATGATAAAACATTGACATAAAATTCAACATTTTTTATCGATGCTTTTTTGTTTTTTTTTTACAAAAAACCTCAAAAAATCGGTAACAATTTACTTTTTACCTTTTACACAAAATCCACCTATGAAACTGTGTTTGCAATGTTAAAGAGAAATGAAAAACCTACAAAATGAACTAGTATAAGCTCAACTTCGTTATTTGGTTTCCTAGATAATGAAATCTTTATCCGAAAATTCCAAAGAAATAAATAATCCCTTATATATATATATATTTATTTTATAACTAAAACCACCGGATGACCCTATCATTATGAAGAAACTACCGATGAACAGTAGAAGAGTTGATCCCGAGAGCTCTCATCTCACTTTTTTAAAATTTAAAGTATAAATACATATAAATACTGGCAATATTTGGCCAATCTCTATATTTTTTCTGGACGAGTCCATTCGAAAAATTGCTAAGGGATGTTACCTGTGTAACTACATCCTTATCTATACTGTTATAAAATTGTAGTTGTCTGTTTGTTACGTCATCACGTAATAACTTAGTGGAATAATAGTTTATAGGGTGATTAAAATTTTATATCAACAAGTAGTTCACAAGTTTTCAAGTAGCATATTATACGATGGTTGAAATATGTAGCAAAGTATTATTACAGCTATACAGGAAAGTTTAAAAAATATTATAAAGAAATGTTATGATCCACAAGCTGTTTCATATACTGGATAGATGAAATATAGGGTGTACTAGAATTCTAAGTATACAGAGTGGTGAAAAAATGTTATATTGTGTGACCCATAAGTAGTTTGCATATACAAGGTTGTTGAAATATAGCATGGAGTATAATGATAATTATACAGTGTGGGTAAAAAAGAATTTTGTTATGTAGAGTAGAGGCATGAGCTGTTGCATTATATGGAGTACCTGAAACATAGGGCGAAGTCAAGTTATCGTTAGACAGTGTGATTCAAACAAGGTTAGAAACAGTTGCAAATGAAGGATGGATTAAATGAAGAGAAATTATATTTCATGCTGTGCTTAACAAATATGAGGAAAAAATGTGAAATAGCGTAGATCATAATCAGTTGCACATATATGATATTTGAAATATAGGGAGGAGTAGAGTTAAGTAGTTTAATCTCTAAAAATGTTACAATAGGGTGCTCCATAAGCAGTTGCAGTTTTGGTGAAATAAATTGGGAATTGAGGGAATTATATTTACACAGGGTAGTACAGAAAATATCACAGTGGGTGGCCTATAAGTAGTTGCACATACAAGGTGGTTGAAATAGAGGGAGGAGTTGAATTATAGTTAAATAGTGTGGTTAAAAAATTGTGCAAATTTTTTTTTTCAGATAGAACATGAGCTGTTGCATATATGCAATATCTGAAGCATGGGGCGAAGTAAAATTATAGTTTCCAGGATGGTTAAAAAATATCTCACAAATGGTTATTTAGTGTAGTTATACAGAATGGTTCAAAAACCGATAGACCACGAAGTTATAATGGGTAACTAATTGGCAGCAGTATATACAATATATTTTAAATATAGATGGAACATATAGCTATAGAAGGCAGTTCTTAAAAATATTGAATAAAATTGTTATAGGGAGTGGCCATCAATAGTTGCGGTTTGGGTGAAATGGGTTGGAATTGGTGAATTTAGTTATATAGACTGATACAAAAAATGTTATATTCGGTGGCCCATAACTAGTTGTAAATATATGGTTGTTAAGATCGGGGCTTAGTAAAATTATAGTTTTCCAGGGTGGATTAAAAATGTTAAAAAAATTGTTGTATAAGGTATACCAGGAACAGTTGCATTCTCCTATATTAAATACCTAAAACATGGAGCGAAGAAAAATTTTATTTATATATTGTGTTTAACACAATTTTAAAAAAAGTTGCATATAAAGGCCGGTTAAAATTATAATTTACGAAGTGGCTCAAAAATTATCAGAAATAATTGTTATATAGCTTATAGGGTGGAGTAGAACTATAATTAGGTAATTAAAAAATGTTATATTGGGTGACAAATAAACAATAGCATATACGGGATGGTTGCACTATAAGGTGCAGCAGAGTTACAACTATACAAGGTGGTTCCAAAAATATGTTGAATAAAATTGTTATATAATGTGTCCCATAAGCACTTGCAGTTTGGGTGAAATGTATTCTGGATTGGTAGATTTATAGTTATGTTAAGTGGTTCAACAAAGTTAGACGAAATTGTTATATTGGATAGCCCAAATGTTTTATAAGCTATTTCTTTTTGCAAAGAATTCTACTTTCCATACGCGGGTGAAAAAGCCGGTAACGGCTAGTAATAAATAATCTTGAGGCAATTTTTTAATTTTAAGCGGACACATTTATATTTCTTGGATAATATGGATTTATGTAATAAATTTAGAAAATAGATTACCTAAACTCCATTTAGCCACAAATGATAATGACGGAGCAATCATAATATGCAAAATGAGAAGGCTGTTGCAAGCGATTTTTCCATTTGTATATGTTTCAATAAAAGATCAAAACATGTATATGTAATGTAATTTTGTTTGTCAATAATTAGTATTTATTAATAAAAATTTCTTAACAGGAATCTGAATTGATCAACACAAAAATTGCATTGTTAACTAATTGAAGAATACCATTTTATTTCAATTAATAACGATTATTATCAATTTGTATCAGCGTTTCATTTTTATATATTAATAAAATATAAAATGTACTGAAAGTGTAGACAAAGGAACCTATTATTTACTTTTGTTTAAATAAATCAGTGAAAAGAGAAAGCAAATTTCCGTTTTTTATTTAAATTTAAAATAAATGGAATTTAGGTCGTCCATTTTGCTAAATTTATTACATAAATCCATATTATGCTAGAAATATAAATATGTGTGAAAGTTAAGGATGTAGTTATCATGTACCACCCCGTGTAACGGGTGAATTGCCGTTCTCCCTGTTACATTGTCATTTTTCTAACAATTGTCGCATGTAAATTTATTTTCCATATTTTTCAAAATTGCTTTCCTAATTATATGGTTTTCTCAACTATGTTTTACCAGTATAAACTGCTGTCTTTAGCTAAATGATGAACATGTAAGTAAATATTTCAATTTCTACGGCTTACACTAGCATGCTAAAATATCTTATAAATAAGAAGCTATCAGTGGGAAAGTACAGACCTGTCGAACTACGTACGACCGGCAACCACCTTGACAGTTCGAATCGTCTTAGAATTTTTCTTTGGGTAAACAGCAACTATATTTATATTGTTTTCGGGTAGAATTGATGTAAACCGGTCTTAGTCAACGATAAATTTTTCACACACTGCAAATTTTATAAAGTTACAATTTTTTCTCTCTCTCTTATCTAACGTTTACCTTTCCAAATACTAGTACCGATATCAACATTATGTTGTGGACTTAAATTTCACAGTCAATACCGTTATTCATGTAGTTGATCTAACGTTTCATTACTCATATACAGGGACCACCTAAAGTGGGCACACTTTTATCTAATGAACTCAATGCTTCCCTTCATTATTATTTTCGTATCTTTTATAATAGTAGTTCTCCTCTTCAGCTTTCAATTGCGTTGTATTCCTTTTCTAAAAATATATTATCTTGAATTGAAAATTTAGGAAGTTGATTTTGAAACAGTTAAATATCTTTACTTATTTTCGTAGGTTCTCTTATAGCTTACGAAAGGTTTTTTTTCAGGTTGACCTTCTCAAAAATCCTTTCTTTATTCCGGGTAAGAGGGGTGTGTAACGGTTGAATTGCCGTTCTCCAAAATATGGCTTTATCGTAATTTTATCGTTTGGATAATTTCAGCCGAAATGTTTAGTAATTTAAACTGAACTGCTATGTATATTCTAGGATAAATAATAATTTTTTCCCTTTTTTTTAGAGTTTAGTTCAATTGCCGAATAGTAATTTTTAATTACAGCTTTGTTGCTTGGTAACTTACTTCCAGGTGTACCTGGACTACCGTAGTGATCTTCTAAACTTTCCAAAAAAGGATAGTTTTATTAAAAATTCTCATAACTATAGGCCACGTGGCCATTTTTTTTGTTTTTTGCGTGGCCTGCTTATTGCTTAATGGCTTAACTAGCCCAACTTTTTTTTGTGTCTTGTATAAGAATTATAATGCCTTTATTTTGAACTTTTAGGAGAAGAACCCATACAAGATGGGAGCATTCCTGTGGAAGTGATAAAGCCATTATAAGGATAGAAATTACCATACAATAGAGGAGCTGATTTCCTTCTGATCATTAATAGAGTGGACATCTCTAAAGAGTGTTGCTGGAAAGAAAAAAAACCAAATCAGGGGTGAGTGATTTACCATTTTTTTTAATGCTAACTTCGTTTAAAGGGTGCAACATATACGTGAGTATATGTGTAATTGGCACTGGTTGTTTTTGTAACTAAATCACTTACCTGCTGCTTTGCTGTTTTTCTATAAGTTTTTGTATCTACCATTTCGAATTAAAAATTTAAATGCACCTTGTTTTTTATTGCTTCCATTGGAAGGTTCGTCTTGAAGGGTAAGACAAGGTCAGATAATTATTTTAACGTTGACGCTTATCTCTTACTTACCTAGAGTCAAATAAACCTCATGTATAGATAGTATATATTTCATTTTTTTATCGCTTGTTGAATTTGGTTGAACCAGAAATTACCAGACCACGGTGTTCACAGTACAGCCTTATTTGTTATTATGTATTTAATATCTCTGTTTTGAAGTGAATTTGAAAGAACCACTAATTTATCTGAGATCCCTTATTGTATTCATATTTAGCTGATCAGTTAAAATTAAATACTATATAAATTCTTTTCATGTTCCTTAATTTATGAAGTTGTCGATATTTAATTAGTTTGGTTATATTTTGTTTTTTTTGTAAATGCTTTGATTTTCCTGAACATACCGTTCAAGTCAATTAAATTTATTTTTGTAACTGTAATGACACTGAGATTACCTCATTCATCAATTGAGAAGTTAAGGAAATAGGGTAACTGACCCCAACATCAGATAAGGTGGTAATTCGGTTCAACTCTGGTTTCCAAGTTCAACTCTCTGTTTCCAAGTCCAGCGAACGGGGCACGCAGCCCCCAGACATTCAGTGGGTCTACCATTGGTTCCATCGGGAGGCTAGTCCACACTAAGGCAGCCAACCATCCAAGTATCCTTAAGACCCAGTAACCATACCAACATGAAGCCATCTGTCCATAATCCCATTTACATCAGATAATGGGAACCATTGTGCCGAGTGGGTCTACTATTGGTCCCAATTGAATGGCTAATCCACACCAGGCCGGCCAAATAACCGATCACCGCTGATAGTCAGCAACCAGGCCAAATCAGAAGCCCTTCGACCATACTCCCATAAATATCAGATCTCTGTAAGTAATTACATTGAGCACATTTTCATATATTTTCTCCCCTTCAGGGAACTACTGTTAAATTTTTCTACCCCTTCAGGGAGCCATTGTATTCTTTTATGAATATTGAAATAAACTTGTTTTGAATTTAGTATCTTTTCTCTTTGTGTCCTCCCAGCCTGACGCCCTAAAAGTGAGTGTTCAAGCTAAAAACATAGTACCCACACCCTCCCGGAAAATATAGTGAGCAGCTCATAGGCACTGTTATCGCCCCTGGCTCTTCAAGCCAGAGGGATCAAAAGCAAGCCGTTACACTATTATCACGCTTCACAGGTGTATCGCTTCACCCTTAGCAATTTTTCGAATGGCCTTGTCCACAAAAATTATAGACAATGGCCAAATATTGTCAGTATTTATATGTTAAAGTATAAATTTAAATTTTGAAAACGTGAGATGAGAGGTCTCGAGATCAACTCTTCTACTTTTCGTCGGTGGTTTCTTCATAATGATACGGTTATCAGGTTAGGTAATATGAAATTTCAATAAAATATGTCTTCCATAGGATTGACGGAAATTTTGCAAAACTACCGGGGCTACAGTATTGATTTTTTGGGCATGAATTGGGTATGAGAAGGTCTACCCTTTCAGTTAATAAGAATATTTCAGCTATAAAATAAAAAAAATATATAAGCGATTATTTATAATTTTTTGGAATTTCGGGTAAAGATTTCATTATCTAAGAAACCACCAATTAATAAAATTTTCTCTTCAACATTGCTTATAGTAGCAAACACGGTTCCATAGGTGGATTTTGTGTAAAAGGTAAAAAATAAAATTGTTACCGATTTTTTGAGGTTTTTTTGTAAAAAAACAAAAATGCATCAATAATTTTTTTTTAATTTTATGTCAATTAGTCATGTTTTATCATTAGAACACATTGATGTTGAATTTGTTCTACTATTAATTGTGTCACCAAAAAGGCTTTTTCTCCGTAAATAACCTGAGCTATAAACAGTTGTTCCCTTTACACATAAATTTATATATATATATATATATATATATTTGAAACTTGAAAACAAATATATATATATTTGTTTTCAAGTTTTCGCGGGCACTAAATGTTTTAGGTGGTTTCCGGGAATTCATCCGCGTAGTTGATAACTGATCCCTGCCGGGATCGATGGTAAAATGACGACGTTTCGGCACAGTCACATCTGCCCTCTTCAGGTCGGTTCGCATAATTCTCGTAGCCTTCTGCTTCCGCTTCGAGTATCGAGTAACTTATATTTTGATTTTGTTATGGAAATAATACCAAAATTATATTTAATTATGTTCAAAAAACAACGGTTAAAACCTTATTCGTAGTGAATTAATATACTATAATGACCCTGGCCATCATATTGCTTTTGTTACTAGTCGTTTCCCACGGGAAATCTAGATTAACAGAGATTATTATCATGTAAGTCTCAAATTACTGTCATATTTTAACTTTTTTATTTTCCATTTCTGTCACGACACTTTTCAACAAACATTTTTGCACCTTCATCCGAATTAAATTTGTCCGTCATAATTTACATGGAATTATACAATTGCAGAAACACTTAAGAACCCACATTTTATTTATTGTCATGATAACAGCTTTAATTAGTTTTGTGAGAGGTTGAGTTTTTTCCCTCATTTGATACAATGAAATAATAAAAAAGTCACAATATTAATGGAAAAGGGTAAATAATTGACGTGAGCTTGGTTTAGGTGGTTCTGACACGCAGCTAAGTTGACACGGAATATTAGAAACGAAAAAAATGTTTTAGGGTCATACAAACGTTATCATCGTTCTCTATAATTTTTTTATTATATTTTATTCAATATAGGGGAAATGTTTTAAAGGGTATGTAGAATTTTTGTGGACAAATTAGTGAAACGGAAAAACGAGTACGATTAAGACATTGGACAGTGATTTGCCAAGTTGCGTGATATATTTATATATGATTTGCCTTACTATTTTCAATACATAATTATTACACACAAATCTCCAAAGAATTATAAACAGTTAACTATTCAAATTTTCATTTAAACAACATATTATACAATACGTTGTATAAAGTTGATTCTGTAGTTGAGGATGAAATTACAAATTTTCTCTTTTAATACATGTATTCTGTTTTGCATGAGAATTTATGATTGAAAATCGATATATTGAGATCTCTAACTAAATATTATCAATGGATAAAAGTTAAGTAGAAATATCAAAATCTGTTACCTGGTATTAGAAATACGAAAAGGGTTTTCTGAATTATTTTCCACTGAAAATACTTCGAATTTTAAAAACAGTTTTCAATTAACTACGTCTAAATAATGCAAAATAAAAATTTTCAAAAACCTCTTAAGTAATTTACCTTATTGCTTCAACTTAAATATGGAAGCACACAATTCTTAATTATAAACAACGATAAGTTAATTGATTTGATGTTGAGTAAATAAAGATTAAATACTTTTTTTTTCTGTACCATTTGCTTACAGAGTCAAAGAAGACTGAACACATTTCGAAAATAGCACCAGCCTATCTACGTCAGTTGCAGAAGTCGGATATATAAGCAAATATAGGCAAAGTATTATTTTACTGTACAGAAAAGCTTAGATAAATATAAAATTCATAATTTTGCATTCAACTTACAAACGTTCAGAAAAATAAGCCATTACTTTAATCGTAGTTAAGAACTATAAAAAAATGAAATTATGACTTAAGCCTGGAAAGTTGTTTAGTTAATTGTCGAAAGACATAAAGGCAAGGAAGGATTTGAGTTATAACAAGTCAGAAAATGATATCCTAGTTAGCTTCGATGTTGTATCTCTTTTCACCAATGTCGCCATTTCAGAAACGTTAGATATTCTAAATACTAAACACAATATCTCTTGTGACATCATCAAATTTGTACAGCGCTATTCTTTTAACACATATTTTTCATTTCAAGACACTCTGTTCAAATAAGTACGTGGGGCCCCGATGGGTTCACCTCTTTCTCCTTGCTAACATTTTCATGGAACAAATCGAAACCCAGGCCCTAAACTTGTCTAATTTAAAACGTTCCTGCTGGCTTAGATTTGTTGAGGATCCTTTTGTCATTTGGCCTCATGGCAGAGATTCATTAGACTTCCTTCTAGAACACCTCAATGGTATACATTCTAACATTCAATTTACAATGGAAATCGGGTCCGATTCTTCGCTCCCGTTTTTTGATTTCCTCATAACAAAAACCAGCAATTGGAGATTCTCACATACTGTCCATAGGAAACCAACCCATACCAATACACTTAAATGACCAATCACATCATCACCCTGCACAATTGTATTTAGTAATGAAATCTTTGGCTCTTAGATCTAGTCACAATAAACTTAGTGACATTGTGCACATAATTAGTCAATCGCAACAACCCCCGAATACACCAACCCCATTAGAAACAGACCAACAACACCGGAAAGCTTTCCTTCCGTACATTCGAGGGGTCACTGACAAAATACCATGAAATCTACACCGACATCAAATAAAGACAGTATTCAACACCTGTCACAATATAGCCAACTTACCCGGCAACCCTAAAGATTAAGTACCTAACGAGGATCGAGGAGTTTACGAAATTCCATGTCGCGATTTCCCAGTTCTTTGTCAGTTCGCAAAAAGGGCATCCACTCTTCGCGAAGCTTTAGAAATAGAGGCAAGATCCCTCTGTTTAAACCGACGCGATGACAGCTCTCGCCTTCCTACAGCCTGGACCTCCGTAATTGCCAGATTAAACAAAGCAGACAAGCCCACCAACCCCCATCCAAACACAACACAGCCTCTTCGTCACGTGACATCCTCTTCTAACTCGTGACTCTTGGGGAGTAGGCAGACTGAGGCCCCGAGTTCGATCTAGACTATGAAATCCTTTTTCACTTTTGTCTATTGATAATGGCTCCAAACCAGGAGTCGAAACGTTGACCATGTAATAAATTCAGGCGCGGTTCTCACCCAGAACCCAGCCTAATATATATATATATATATATATATATATATATATACAGGGTGTTTTGTAGAAGGTTGGCGGAGAGCACATAGGTCGGCTCATGTGCTATATCGTGTAACCCATATAACATCTATATATCTTCAGGTTTTTGTTTTAGTTTTTAATCAAATTTTTTTTTCTTAATTCTCAGATTTTTACATTTGAACTTTTTTATTTTTTACTGCATCTTCACCAAATAAACTTAAATCTAATCTATGATGTTTGTTTGCTCATCTGCATTTGATATTTGACACAAATAAATGGTTGAAAAAATTATATGAGTTTACAAATGGCGAGGTTTCATAAAAAAGTCATTAAGTTAAACAATTTATCAAATTACAAAAAAATTAGAAGCAGATCGAGAACTTCGAATGCTTACAAAAACTTCTCTACTTCAACTCCTTTCCAACGATATATCACACGTATTGGAATATAATCAGTATCACAATAAAATTTGGGATTGTAACTTACAAGGTTAAAACTACATAAAAATAAAACATACATCAAGTTGCAATAATGTGTTTTAAATTTTGTTCAAACCGGCTTCTGCCGCTGCGGATGCTATCGCGGCACCTTTTTCTGACTTCTACAGTGATAGTCTCTGGTCACATCTCATCCCATATAATTTCAAAAGCAACATTTATTCTTTCTCTTAACTGTTCTTTGGTTTCTATTTATCTCTCATAAACAAGTTGTTTGGCCCGTCCACATTCAAAAAAATCAAAGGGAGACAGGTCTGGCGACCTTGGAGGCCATAGGGCCAGTTCTCTCAATTCACGCGTTTGGAAATCTAATCTCCAGGAGCTCTTTGACAGTTCGCGTATAATGTGTTGAACAGCTAACTTTTTTGAATATTATTGGTCTGTCTTCCAATGAGGTTTCATCTAATAAGATCAATAAATCGTTTATTAAAAATTCGTCAGTTACGAGATAGAAATAGACACCAAGGAGCAGCTAAGGGAAATAATCAATGTTGCGTTCCAAACAATGCGGAATGATCGATCTTATTAGATGAAACCCCATTGGAAGACCGACCAATTAAATTGGTCACAAAAATCAAAAAAGATTGCTGTCCAGCACATTATAGACGAACAGTCAGAGAGCTCCTGGACTTTTCAATCCCAAACTAAATTCATAGAGAAGTGGCCCTATACTACGGCCTCCAAGGTCGCCAGACCTGACTCCCTTTGATTTTTTTGTATGTGAACGGGCTAAGCAACTCATTTATGAGAGAGAAATAGAAACCAAAGAGCAGTTAAGAGAAAGAATTAATGTTGCTTTTGAAATAACATGGGATAGTACGCAATTAGAGACTACCACTGTATGAGTCAGAAAAAGGTGTCGCGATTGCATCCGTAGCGGTAGGTTTGAACCAAATTTATAACAAATTATTGCAACTTGATATAAGTTTTATTTGTTGTAGTTGTAACCTTGAAAGTAACAATCTTAAATTTTATTACGTGTGATATATCGTTGAAAAGGGGAGTGAAGTAGAAAATTTTTGTAAGCATTTGAAGTTCTCAATGTGTTTCTAATTTTTTTTTAGACTGTGATAAAGTGTTTAACCACTTTTTTATGGAACCTCGCCATTTGTGGAACCAATTATGTGTGTCAAATATCAAATGCACATGACTAAACCAACATCGTAGATTCGATTTAAGTTTATTTGGTGGTGATGAAATGAAGAATAAAAAAGTTACAGTTCAAATTTAAAAATCTGAGAATTAAGAAAAAAATAATAAAAAAAGCAAAAACCGTAAGATATCTAGATGTTATATGGCCTACATAATATAACACATGAGCCCACCTATCTGCCCTCCAAGTTTGGCTAACCTTCTACAAAACACCCCGTATATATATATATATATATATATATATATATATATATATTTGTTTTTAAGTTTTAGCGGGCACTAAATGTTTTAGGTGGTTTCCGGGAATTCATCCGCGTAGTAGATAACGGATCCCTGCCGGGATCGATGGAAAAATGACGATGTTTCGGCAGAGTCACATCTGCCCTCTTCAGGTCGGTTCGTATAATTCTCGTAGCCTTCTGCTTTCGCTTCTAGTTACTCGAATACAGTATTCGAATACAGTATACGTCGTCATTTTACCATCGAATTATAGTTAAATAGAGGGATCAAAAATTGATTTAACAATGTTATTAAATCAATTTTTGATCCCTCTATTTAACTATAATTCTGCTACAACCCCTATTTCAACCCCAATGCATAAAATACAACACTTTTTTAACTGCCCTGTAGAACTATCTATTTGTTCCACCTAATGTTTCAACCATCTGCTTATGTACCACGCAAAATTACATTACATTTTAAGAATATTTGAACCCACCTGTATAACTTCTCTATGAAAAAGATCGACGACATAACAATTTTTCATTTCCATACACTAACTTAATATTTTCTGCCATTTCATATTATGGTAAACCCCGTAAAAGAACTTTCTTTCAAAAGGAAACTGACTTCAAATTAATTATAAACACCATGTAAGATATAGTTTTTTGATACATCTTGACATTTGAGATAGAGATTTATTTAGAAAATTTTACATTTACATTGATGTTAACCGTTTCCTGAAAACGTGTTACGTTACATAAAAATATACTGAATCAAGCTGAAATATATTTCTGTAGCATAAAATGTTAAATATTCAAGCCGTTTTAGACAAAACAATGAAGATTCATTGGAATTCATTGAAGTCCCTTAAATACTGTTTTCTCTGATTTTCGCGTTATAGAAAATTATATGGTACCTTAAACTAATGCAGCGTAAACCATCAAAATTGCTCACGCCTTTTTTGAATAATCACTGAGCATCCTTGAACAAAATTGCTGACGAAATGATAACCTCCTCCAGTTAGGAAGTCGGTTAAAAAGGCACCGCAACTAAAATATTTATTATAGAAAAATAAAACCTAGTAGTATTAAGTCTATTCTCAAAACATATCGTAGTAAAAGTGAAAAAAAAGATAAACTTATTCCTTCGAAGGATAGGCTATAAGAGAGTTTACTTAAAGTTTAGCACCAGAAAAATTGTTCTTTATTTACTCGGGAAGTGTGATGTTAGAAAAAAATAATTATTTAAGGTCATATAAATTGGGGTAACTATCAAAACTTAACAACCGTTTAAAAATTGTAAGTCGATCTAGTAAGATAACATCTCACCACCATAAGAAATAGTCTCCAAAATTCCAGATATAATAAATATTCTCTAATATTGTTATGTCTAAGATAAGTTATATACTTATCTTAGACTTAAAACGATTTGGAGTGATACTATAAAGAAAATTATTTAGGTGTCTCTCACTTGATTATATAAAGATTCTATACAGTGCCCCTACCACATTTAAATGTTTATAAACTTCCTGCTGGAAAATGCATTCGATAGTTTAGAGGAATACTTTCTGTTCAGCAAAAATAATTATTTATAATTTAGCATACTTAATATAATCATTTCTTTTTTATTTGTTTTGTAATTGAATGTGCAGTTATTGGATTCATTGCTACATGTATATTAGGTTGTCGAACTCATAATCATATGCACGTTGTCCTATCTATTAGCAGATAAGTATTATTATATCACTGATATCATTACTACTTTCGTTGTAAATTCCTGAAATTGTTATGTCGTCGATCTTTTTCATAGAGAAGTTATACAGGTGGGTTCAAATATTCTTAAAATGTAATGTAATTTTCCGTGGTACATAAGCAGATGGTTGAAACATAAGGTGGAACAGATAGATAGTTCTACAGGGCAGTTAAAAAAGTGTTGTATTTTATGCATTGGGGTTGAAATAGGGGTTGTAGTGGAATTATAGTTAAATAGAGGGATCAAAAATTGATTTAATAACATTGTTAAATAAGCATAAGCAGTTAGGACATTTGGACCTGGACAAGAAACGGTAAACATTTTGTACGCAAAGACGATACCAGAAAAGCAATCGCTATTCACAGCTGAACATCTAAACAGATCTCAAGAAGATTCAAAGCCAGTAACAAACGTTACTGATGTCGTTTTTAGTGTTTATTTCTTTTTTATTTGAGTTTAGCTCTCTATTACCAAAATGTTCGGTCCAAAACTACTCATGTTATAGTCAACTTAAACAATATCGATGCAGATTTATACATTTTAACTGAAACCGTTTTAAATGATGAAGTAACCAGTGTCGAACTCTTGGGCGGCCAACGTGTACAGCTAGTTGTAAATGCGACGGTGGTGGTGTGCTAATAGCTGAGCGAAGTGCGCATAGCGTGGTGGCCATCCAAACTGGGAAAGCTATTCTGAATATCTGTGGCTTACCGTCTACATGGCACATGGGGCTAGAATATGAGTATGCAAACCAATGTTTTATCAATAACTTACATTTAATTCAAGATAAAATTTCAATTCATGATACAGTTCTCACTTTTGGCGACTTTGCCATTTGTAATTTGGAAGAAACAAATTCTAGTGATTCTCATTCCATTGCAACAAATATAGATGATAAATCAGCAAATTTTATTAATGCTTATTCCTTCTGCTAGAAATAAATGTAAGCATACATCTTTAATTAATAGAAGACCACCGTGTGGCCTACTGTTTTTCTACAAAGTAGTCGTTACTATTATTGAGTGTCCAATATTTTTACCATCATTTTGTCTTCTCATATACCCAAAAAAACAACAAGAAATAAGAATCTGTCCTTTGTTCTCTTGTTAGATTTTGTATGTTACACAATTCCTTTTGTAAAAATATTTAAAAAAACAAATTAAAGAAATTCACTCAAGTTAACAAATTTCAAAAATCAAAGTTTTAATTTTTCATTTTGATTATAAGTCTTGTATCAATTTTACATTTTTTATAATACTCAACTATTGTAATTGTACTAGAGTAAGCTGTGGATGCTGTATATATGCCTTAAATTGCTAAACAAATAAATAATATTCCTGTAGCAAGGTGTAATAGTATTTAGTATTTCTATGTAGTCTATATGTAAATGGACATCTTCTTTGTGCTTGGTGCATTGAAAAAAACTTATTCAATTATATATCCATTTTGCATATTCCAGTTTAGCTTATCTGATACTTATAAGGCTAAATATGTGTACTGATAGACATTTTTAAGAATTCTGTAATTAAGTTTAGTTACTTGATTAATATAATTTTTTCCTAGCCTGATTGATAACAATACATAGAATTGTGCCTAAATTAATCTATAGCAACAATGCCAATTATTGTACTACTATTTTTGTCTACTATTCTTTGTAGGTTTTCCATATTTGCTCAAGAATATACCAGCACATTATCATTACAAAAACTGACAATATTTTGCTCTTATTATAATTCCTCATCTCGAGTCTGGCTCAAGTATAGTTGTCGAAATCTGCTAAATTGTTGAACCTTTAGCTTTTGTTTCTTATTGACGTTTGGGTCGGTTCTTTCTTGTTTTCTTCCATATCCGTACTCGCCTTTCTGTTTGTTTGCGAACATTCGAAAGGTATGTAGAAAAACATATCGGAAATAAGTCCACAGTTTCTGCTTCCCAATACATTATTATATATTACTAATTTAATGGAAAAATAATCCACAACAGAATACACGAGGTCATGTATCTGTGCAAAAAACAGCCTGGTAGGATTTATCAAGAAACGTGGCATTAGAGATGGTATAACACATATGGTAAATATTATTTAAAAAGTTTAAATGTTGGATAATTTTCCTTGACTTACCCAAGGCTTTTGATACGGTCAACAATGAAGTTCTCTTAGAAAATCTAACTTGCTGTGGAGTACCGGGCATAGCAAATGATTTAATGGCAAGGTACCTGAGTACTAGACTGGGTGATGCTTTGAGTTCTGCGCTGGAATATATATCCTCAGTTCCTCAAGAATCTATACTGCGGCTATTATTATTTGTTATATGTATTAATCTTAATGGTCATTGGGGGAAATGATGACCTGTTTTCATATGCCAACGACAGTGTGTTCATTAATTGTGGAGAACATAGTAAAGAAGCAAAAAATAAACTAAAACCGCTCCTGAGCCTAATTAGTGACTGGCTAGAATACAATTAAGTGCTATTTAATACCAAAAAGACAGTTTACATGTGTATGGAGTTCATATAAATACACATAAAGGATACGAAGATCGATAAAGTCAGGGAATATAAGCCCTTAGGTCTAACGATAGACTGTAACATGAATATTTGCAAGAAAACTTACTTCCTACTTATTATTTTTTTCTAAACTAACTAAAATTATGAATGCGAGAGCACTATTGGTAGTCTACTATGTTCTGTTTCAGAGCATCGCTTCATAGAGCATAATTGCTTGTGGAGGAGCGTTTGGAAATGTATTAAAATCTTTAAGCAACCTGCAAGCCAGACTGTTAAAATTTATCATAAAACAAAGAAAATATCCAAATGCCACCAATTCACAGAAAAGTGTTCTTCCTTGTGTCTCTTGCACACCGTTTTGACGAATACAAAGCAAGATATGTAACAACAAATAGAAACACTAGATATAAGTCACTATCTGTACCAAAAAAAAGACACAAGAGAATATACGAAAAAAAGTAAATACGTTAGGGGAATATAGCTCTCCAAGCTACCGATAAAAATTAAGCAGCTAAATTCCATAAAAGAACAACTAAAAACCATAAAAAATGGATAAAAGATAAATATGACAAAATGTATCTATGAAATAAAAATAAAAATAAATATGTAAGAACTACAAGCTAAATAGCATATATTTAACAAGAATAATGAAAGTTGATAAAGTAAAACTGAGCAGAGAACTTGACTTTGTAATAGTTTTTAGTGAAGTTATAGTTATCCCTACGCATTTATAGGTATCTGCGCATCCATCTGTGAAATTTATACATATATTTTCCATTTATGTATAAACAAGAGATTAAATAAATTATATATTATATGTACAAATTAAACCTAAATATTAGCAACGGCACTTTATATCATTTGTTTTCCGATAAATAAAATCTGTCACACTCATATGTCAAGTTTATCTTCATTTGGTTCACAAGTTTGTAGCGGTATACATACATAAAGGATAGAAAAATGTATACAACACATTTTTGGGACATGATATATTAGGATTCACACCATCCATTTGAAAATGAAGTCGATCATGCGTTTCGAATCTGCGTAAAATGTAGAACATCTGGATTGTCAAAACAGACCGCTTCCATCCCTTAGAGAGAAAACAGACGTTCTATCGACCGTTGAAATCCCGGTTATCCATCATTCGCCAGAAAGTGTCACTCATCCACTTCACTCACTCAACAAGAGCACAAAATGTAATAAGAAATAGTGACAACTTTAAATACATATTCACATTCTAGTGTCGGACATTTAACTAGCGATGTTACGAGTACATAATCATAATTTGAATTTTTTTGTGTGCTCTTTTATCTGTTATAACAATATTTTAGTTTATTATGTTGCTGATTCATCAAAAAACGAATGCGTTTTACAATAATAGCGTGACTTTTTTTAGTCTTTCTTCTTATCATAGAACGCAAAAAATACAAATATTGATAAAAAGTAGCATGTCAAATTGCCCAAAAAATGATTCTAACAATAAAAATCCTGTGCAGTAGAACACAAATTAAAAAGCAAGGGCACAATAATTTAGTTTCTTCAGGACATATATCCCTTGAAACAAAGATTCAAGATTTAGAAATTTAGAATAGAAAACTAAGCAGTTCAAGAAATAGAGCAAAATCGAACTCATTTTCAGATATAAAATTCAATAGCAATTCGCTAATACCTTCACGTCAGTAACTGTTTATAGATGATTATTGCTAAGATTTTAACAGCAAACTTAAAGTAAACTCTTTAAATAATAAAACCCCTCAAAAATACGAATTTCGTTTGTTTTTTGCTTATATAATGAAAAGAATCATAATGCTGTCTACAGGAGAGTTGTAGACAATAAGAAATCCTTCTTACTAAGTGCGATAAGGTATACGTCGGACAAACGAACAGGAGAATTTCAGCCCGTTTAGAGGAACACAAATTAGCTGTCAAAAATAAACAAACGACATCGGCCCTATTCCAACACCAGCAATAATCGGGCCATAAAATCAATTTCAATAGTTGTAAACAGATCTCACAAACTCCTCACTACAAAACCAGACTAATACGAGAAGCTATTGAAATTGAGAAAACTGGACAACTAAACAAAAGAGACGACGCCCTGCACCTCTCTAACACATGGAAGACAATTATAAAACATCAAAATAAAACACAATTAGCTACACAAAATACAAACCCGTCAACAAGCAAAACACCCGACACGGCAGCGAAGGGGGCGGAGTCAACACCGACCAATCAGGCGCGATACGACCTCCGACGGAGACATATAGAATAAACAGCTCAGACAGATCACCTCTCAGTTCACCGTAACAACGCATTGAGAATGCCAAGTGAGACCTTGGCGAAACGTCTGCAGGATTCAAAGATGAATCAATATAACGAACGGATGTATTCCCGGATAAATATTTATTCATATATATATATATATATATATATATATATGTTATGAGTGGGTTCTCATAAACAAAGTTTTAAAAAAGATTTTATTTTATTATCACAAAAATTCACACTTTGAAATTACTTTATAACTTAACTTTGGATTTTGCGATTTAAATACGCGTTTGAAATTTACTTGTGAACTGAACTGTATGAGGAACGAAACGTAATAGAGCTTCTACGTACGAGGAACAAATGTTAAAGAGCTCTTAATACGTCTTTACTATGTGAGGAACACCGTGATAGAGCCACGAGAAAGCATATTTGAAAGAATTTATAAGTTTAGGAATGCTCAGGCATCATTTCCGTTCTGGACACCTGCAAGGCAAAAATAGCAAGTCTGCAAAATAGCGGCGTAAACAAGTAACAATAAGCTATTGTTTGATACAATGTAGTTACTTTGTTGAAGGTTAATCCAATGTTAAGTTTTACATATAACAGGTCCCCTTATATATAAAAAGTTGGGGCAATGCTGCAACTTTTGAAAGATAAAAAAATTCAAATTTTACATTATTTGGATTTTTCAATTACTTGGTTAATAAAATTATAACGTTTAAAATATAAGCTTGAATATCATAATGTGATTATATAATGTTAAAATGTAAGTGGTTAAAATATCATTAAAATAAAAAGTACATAAATATTATTCTGAAATTAAAAGTTCACAAAAATTAAATGTTTTTGTTTTCACTCACATTTTTTGTTTAACCAAGTTCAATATCGTTTTCGTCTTCTTCTGGATGTACACTCGGTCTTCTTCTTGGTAAGAATCTGGCGAATGTGAAATGTCTTCTTTTATGTGGACTCGGTGGAGGAGGCGGATTTGGACCCATGATACTTATTCTTGTCGGTCGTTTTCTTCTACACTTGCAGAACGTGTAAAGGGCTATTAGGGCTACGATTAGTCCAATGGTGAAATAAGTGAACCATGATATATTTTTATTTACGAAGGGCTCATTAATTATTTGATCCAGTTGTTCGGAATATTGATCCAATTTATGTTGTGCAATATTCAAATCGTCTACATTTATTTTATTTAGTTTTAAGGGTTTGAGCTCTGGTAATTGTTTCTTCTCTGGAATGTTACTGCAACATTCAAATGGTATTTGTACTGGGACAGTATTGTATAATATTTTCGTATTTCTGTCGTTGCTATTTCTGGCTCTTATTCTTGTTGTTCCAATGAAGGCGTTGCACTCTGGAGTTAGTGTTATAATTGAATTGTTCTTTATTATAATTGTTTTTGTGTCTTGATTTACACATTTACTTGTTATTGGTAGTGGATCAGATACAGTAATCAACCATGTATTGATCTGGATTTCTTTCACATTGTAGCCATTTGCATAAATTAATGAGGTTTGACAAGTTTTTGGCAATTTGAATTGTTGTTTAAGTAGTTGGGCTTCACATATTGAGTTTGTATCGATTGGTAGTGGGAGTACATCAGAACATATCTTTGAATTTGCATCTAGATTTTTGCAATTGTCTAAATTTTGGAATGTAACATAAAGTAAAGATTCATCATCTTTTGCGATGTATTTTTCTGATAATATTATTGAATGATGTAATCCTGTTCTACTATCTTCAATTGGTAGAGGATATAGTTGAAAAAGAGTATAATACTCGGATTCTACTAAGGGAATCTTTAAAACAAATATTATTTTTGACTCTGTTTGAAAAGCATGCAACTCGATTATTTCAAAATATTTAGCAATGTTCGTTAGTTGAGGGGATATTGGTAAATTGTCTTTTGTTAGAGCTTGAGATATTTCTTGTAATGAATTGACTAAATCTTTTGGTGTTATTATTGAAGTATGTATTATTTTTAATCGTGAAAAAGTTATTGAGTTTAATATATCATTAATTGAACTTTCGAGAAATGTGTAACTTTCCAATAACGTTTCACAAATGTCTAATATTTTTAATTTACTTTCGTAAAATGCTAAATCATCATTAAGAGTATAAATTGATTTATCAATTTTCTTTAAATCTTCATTAAAAGTTTCCTCATCTATTTTGAGCTTTTGAATTGTATTATTAAAGTTTTTAATTACCGAAGTGGTAACTGATATCTGGTTTTTCATTAAATTTTCAATTTGATGTTCATCATGATCTAATTTTTCAATGCATTCTGAAAAGTATTTCCCGTCTGAAGCATCGAGGTTTCCCGATATGAATTTCCATACAGTTCCTATACCATCTATTAAACCTCTTTTATAGCGCTCGTTATTCGCTAAAGTGTCTGCAAATATTTCTGAATATTTATTTTCAAGATCTTTGGATATTTGACTTAATATATTTATGTGTGTTTGCACATGTGGTTTAAAACTTCTCATTTTATTTGTAGATTCTGATATCATACTTTTTATGTGTTCCAAAATATTGTTGTTATCATTTAAAGCATTTCTTATATTTTTCAAATCTTTGTAAACTAATAATGTCCACCTGTTATTTGATAGTTTCATTAATGAGTCATAATTATAATAAATTCCTACCGTGTTGTTTACGGGAGTGATCTGAACTTGACATTGTGAGATGATGAGTAGGTGTGTAATGAATCCGATAAGCGTTAAATGTGTTCCATTCATCTGAAAAGAAATTATTTTTCAAGATGATGAAAGATGATGATTTATTTTATAAGTATTTTGTGTATCAGGATTTATTACTATAGCTGAGTTTTTCAAAATTTCAGTTATTTCGTATGGACCATTAAATTTGTTTTTCAATTTGTCTGAAATTTGAGATTCTTTGATAAAAACTTTATCTCCTACTTTAAATTATAACGATTTTCTGAAATTCTTTTATCAAATCTTTCCTTCGCTTTTTCTTTTGATAATTGGGTTCTTTCCCTGGCTAATTTATAAAAATAATTAATTCTGTTATTTAGATCGCGGATGTATTTGGAAATTATTTCTTTTTCATTATATAAATTTTCCGGTGGTCTCGAAGATGTATGACCAAAAATTAACTCGAAGGGGGTAAATCCGTGTGTCTTATTTTGAGTGTTATTGTAACAAATTACTGCATAGGGAATGCAAGTTAGTGGATTGTCATTTGGGTTTTCTGAAAGATGGGCTCTGATCATGTCTAATAAAGTAGCATGTAATCTTTCAATTGATCCATTAGATTGAGGATGAGATATGCTTGAAAATGTAAGTTTGATATTGTAAAGTTGACATAAGTCTTGCACTAAAGTATTATTAAATTCTTTGCCTTGATCGCAATGGATCCTAAGGGGTGTACCATAGTGTTGAAAAAATAGAATTAGTGTATTTACGATACTTTTTGAAGTTTTGTCATTAAGAGGGTATGCTTGGATAAATTTTGTTAGTTCGTCGTTAATTGTTAGGATGTAATTCTTTGAGGGAATTTCAAGAATATCTATATTTATTCTTTCAAAAGGTGTACGAGGGGTTTCTGTAATTACGAGGGGTTGATTTAGGTTTTTTCTACAAATTTTAGTTTTTTGACATGTTTCACATTTTTTTATAAAATTCTCAACGTCTTTATTTAATCCTTTCCATTGGTATTTTTCTTTAATCCTGCGTATAGTTTCGTTTATTCCTCGGTGTAGGTTTCTTTTTCCATTGTGGTATTCTTCTAAAATAATTTGTCTTTCATCAAGATCTGGTGTCTTTGTTACATTCTGGCATATTTTAAATTTTATTTCTGTGTCAGCGTAAATGTAGCATAACATTTCTAAGATTGGTAAATCTACATTGTTTTCCACAAAATATGTTTTTGAAGTATCTAGTTCATTTTTAAATTTGTAAAGAGTATAAAATAATCTTTCGTTTGTTGAATCGGGATCATAAGGTAAAAATATTAAATAATAAGTTCTGTTCTTTATTGTCGCACTGTGTAAGATATTTAATTTGTTAAAGGTAATATCTAAATTTTCTTCGAAAATATCTTCTAGTATTTTTTCATGTAGTTCTTCTCTTGTTTGATTTTGCCAAAATATGCTTATTATATCTTTGTGCTGTTTATTTAATAATTGATCATTTAAATATTCTACTTTTGAATAATCGATTAATGAGGTTGTTTGATATAATTTAACGAAGTTCTGAAATTCTGCGTCGATTTCTTCAATATCAATTTCTTGTTCGTCAGCTGTGTCTGTTTTTTCGCTGTCGGTTTCTGAGTTGTTTGAGGCTAATATTTTTGTTGCTAATTTCGAAGTTTCTTTAAAGTGATTGATTTTTATTCGTGAAAGTGCGTCTGCATTTTTATTAATTCGTCCTGGTTTATACATTATCTTGTAATCGTACTCTTCTAATTTTAGACGCCACCTGGCAAGACGACTGCCTGGGTCTTTTATGGAAAAAAGCCATGTTAAAGGGCGATGATCGGTAATTAGTAGGAAGGTTCTCGAATATAGGTAACATCTGTATGTCTTGACTGCCCAAACTATTGCTAATAGTTCGCGTTAAATTGTTGAATATCTTGTTTCTGCTGGACAAAGTGTTCTTGAGGCGTATGCTATTGGTAAGTCTTTTCCTATAGGGCCTTGACTTAAAACTGCTCCTATACTGTATGCACTTGCATCACATGTGAGGACAAAAGGTTCTTCAAAGTTGGGATATTTTAAAATTGGTTCTGAAATGAGAGCATTTTTTAATTCTTCAAATGATTTTTCGCATTCTGAATTGAAATTAAAAGGAACGTCTTTTTGTAATAATCTCGTTAATGGTTTTGCTATCTTTGCAAAATTTGAAATAAATCGTCTATAATACCCTGCTAGACCTAAGAATGATTTTATTTCTTTGGTGTTTTTCGGTTTTGGAAAATTTTTAACTGCTTCAATTTTTGAAGGGTCTGGCTTGACTCCATCTTTTGTAACGATGTGGCCTAGATAAGCTACTTCTTTTCTCAGAAATTCACACTTATCTGGTTGTATCTTCAGACTTGAATTTCGTAATCTTGTGAAAACTTCTTTTAGTCTTTTATTATGCTCTTGTATTGTTGGTGCGTATATGAGTATATCGTCCATGTAAATTGCGGCTCTTTCATTTTGAATTCCTAGTAAAATTGAATCCATAACTCTTTGAAACGTTGCGGGTGCGTTCTTCAATCCAAACGGCATCCTGACAAATTCATAGTGACCGTTCTCTACTGAAAATGCTGTTTTTTCTACGTCTTTGGGATCGACTTCTACTTGGTGAAAGCCGGACGCTAAATCGAGGGATGTGAAATACTGACATTTTCCTAACTGATCGAGTAAATCTGAAATGTTTGGTAGGGGATAACGATCGTCTACTGTCACTTCGTTGAGTTTCCTGTAGTCTATGACTATCCTCCATTTTTGTTTTCCTGACGCATCTATTTTCTTAGGGACTACCCACACTGGTGAATTCCATGGGCTGATTGAAGGTTTGATTATTCCTTGTGATAGCATTTTTGATATTTGGTTCTTTACTTCTTCTTTGTGTGCGTATGGGTATCGATATGATTTTGTCATAATTGGTTTTGCGTCACCTGTATTTATTTTATGTTTTGTTTCATTCGTGAACGTGAGGTTATCTCCATCTAAATAAAATATATCTGAAAATTCTGTGCAAATTTGGATGATGTCTTCCTTTTCTTCGTCATTTAGATGATCTAATCTTAGTTGTTGTAATATTTCGTGTTCTCGGTCGATGTAAGAGTTGTTTTCAAAATTTGAGTTTGAAAAATAATTTATTGAATAACTTTCGAGAGGTTCGATTCGTAAATTCTCAAAATTTCTGGTTTGATTAATTGCATAAGGATTTATTACTGTGGTATAAAATTCTCCTTTATCATTTGTTTGTATTAACGCATTTGGTAACCTGACTTTATTTATTTCTGTGGCTACTAATACAGCTTGTTTGTTTTTTAAGTTGCATTTTAGTTTTACGATTTTTTCACAGCGGGGTTCTATTTCAATTTCATTTGAAATATCACTGGGATTTGAATTTTTATTTGTCATTGTTGAAATATTTTCTGTGGGTTGATCGTTAAAATGATCTTTGGTAAATTTAAAAAGAGGTATTGACTTAAAATTTGTGATTAATTGTTCATTTTTCAGATCAATTACACATTGGTATTGTTGTAGAAAATCTGACCCTAGAATACCGTCAAAATCGATATCTAAGTCATAAATGTACACTTTGTGATGACTATCGTTTCCGAAGGGAATTAATACTGATTCCGTTATTAGAATTTTTTGATTCGTTATGCCTTGTATAGTGATGTTTTCTTTGTTTCTTTTTTTATAGTTTTTGCAAGTTTGGGGTTTGAAAATCGATAAACCTGCGCCTGTATCAATTAAAATTTTAAATTGGTTTGTCATATCTTTTATATAATAGAGATTTTCTCCATTTACCGTTAGTAGGGGGAATTTATTTTTTAAATGAATCTGTTCTCTGTAAGGTTGAGAGTTTGTATTTGGGCTGTTAGAGTTTTTATGTGAGGTGGAGCTTCTGGAATGAAGTCCTCTTGAAAATTTTCATTTTCTAAAAATGTTTCATGATTTTCGTAATCAATTTGTTGGGATGAGTCAAAAGATTGTTCAAAGTTGTCTTGATTATAATGATTTGTTCTTGGATTTGTATTTGTATTTTGTTGTCTTTGATTGAAATTCATTGACTGGGGTCTAGGAATTGTTCCTGTGTTTGAAGAATTTCCTTGACTTGTTGAAGGTTGTGAATTGTTTCGAAAATTTGGATTTCTTTGGAAATTGCTTTGATTATTTTGATTTTGATTTCTCTGGAAATTGTTTGAGAAATTTGGGGGTCTTTGGAAATTGTTTTGATTTCTCTGGAAATTGTTTTGAAAGTTATTTGAGTAATTATTTGGGTAATTATTAGATTGTTGTGTTTGTCTTTTTCTACATTCATTGTATAAATGTCCTATTTTTCTGCAATAAGTACATTGTTTTTGTGAATTTTGATTTGAAAAAGTGCGTTTTTGCGAACGCGGCAAAAGATCGTGTTTTTGTTTCTCGAATTGTTGCAACTGAAGTTCTCTCTTTATCAAAGTCGTTGCACTTACTATATCTGCGGGATTTGCAGCTCTGATTACGTAACCTAATTGACCGTTTAAACCTGTTAATAAAGCATTTAAACACATATTGTCTATCATGCGAGTTTGAGCGGATTTCTCGATTGTAGACAGAAGTTGTTTATTAATGGAAGCATATAACTTTGAATTTAAACTTTGTAATCTTGATACAAAAGTTATTGCGTTTTCGTTTTCTAACTGATGCATTTTTTGAAGGTCGTGTATTAAACTTGAAAAATCTCTCGTGTCGGCAAAATGTAATTCTAGTAAATTTTTTATTTCAAGCCAAGTGCTTGGGTTTCTCGAATTGATTAGTTCAGCGGCTTTTAATTTTAATTTATTCTTTATGCGAATAGTTAAAAATAAATTTTGATCACCTACTGCCATGCGATTAGCGGTTTCGCAAGCGTTTATAAATGTTTGTAAATTTATTTGATTTCCGTCAAATTCTGGAACTAAACTGAAAATTTCTGAAAGTTTGTATGGCTCTATATGTTCCTCTGTGTGTGACATTTTTGAAAAGTTTTGAAAGTTCTCTTTTTCTTGAAAGTTTATTAAATTATTTTGTAACAGTTTGTTGTTATTTTTAAGGATTGTTTTACCTTTTGAAGATATTAGAACATACAATTGTTTTATTGTTATTATTTGAATTAAGATGATGATTCCTACCTTGTTTCCTAAGTTCTGCCAGTGGAGTGAGCAACCGATTCAGGACTTACGCGGGTTCTGTCACTGTAGACTTGGAGACTGTTTTTTTTTCTTCTTCTGCAATTCTGCTTTGTTGGGTGAATCTGCTTTGTTTCCTAAGTTGTTCAGTGGAGTGAGCAACCAATTCTGGACTTACGCGGGTTCTGTCACTGTTTTTGACTTGGAAACTGCAATTCTGCTTCTGTTGAAGGATTCTGCTTCTGCTAAGCGATTCTTCCTTTTTCTGCGGGGTTCGTTCTCTTGGTAAAGGATTGGAATCCAACGCCGGAGTGAGCAACCGATTTAGGAATTACGCGTGTTCTGTCGGCGTCCAAGATCTGGATGACTGCACCAAATGTTATGTTAGCGCACAGGATAATCCTACTGCCAAATGTTATGTGAGGGACCAGGATATCCGACTGTTTAAATGGTATGTCAGCGTACAGGATCCTACTGACTGCGCCAAATGTTATGAGTGGGTTCTCATAAACAAAGTTTTAAAAAAGATTTTATTTTATTATCACAAAAATTCACACTTTGAAATTACTTTATAACTTAACTTTGGATTTTGCGATTTAAATACGCGTTTGAAATTTACTTGTGAACTGAACTGTATGAGGAACGAAACGTAATAGAGCTTCTACGTACGAGGAACAAATGTTAAAGAGCTCTTAATAAGTCTTTACTATGTGAGGAACACCGTGATAGAGCCACGAGAAAGCATATTTGAAAGAATTTATAAGTTTAGGAATGCTTAGGCATCATTTCCGTTCTGGACACCTGCAAGGCAAAAATAGCAAGTCTGCAAAATAGCGGCGTAAACAAGTAACAATAAGCTATTGTTTGATACAATGTAGTTACTTTGTTGAAGGTTAATCCAATGTTAAGTTTTACATATAACATATATATATATATATACAAAAGGCTTACTCATATTATATAATTAGGCTAATAAGCCTAAGTAATAGTAATATGTATAATAAAGTTTCATCCTTTACAACTCATAACATATTAATTAAAATTAAAATTCGTTTTACATTTGATATATAGATTGCCTGTTTAATTAAAACTTGTATGTATTTTGATGTTCATTTGAACGTAGAACAGCCTAAAATAACAAAAAAGACAAATACAGAAACGTGCAAAAACAGGATTGCAAAAAACCAATGGATCAACAAAGAGTGCAGGCTTAGGTATATCAACCAACGAGGATCACCTGATAGTTTTCCAAGATGACGAAAAACACAAAATATGGGAGGATTATGTAGAAAAAATTTTTATGACGATAGACCGGATAAAAAACTCAAAGTCAATCAAGTCAGAAGCAATCTAACTGGACCTTCTATTACGAAAGAAGAGATTGAAAAGGATACACAAATGACGAAAAATAATAAAGCGACTGGACCGGATGAGATCCCATCAGAAATACTCAAACTTCAAGACGAGAGAGGCATTGCAGTCCTTTTCAATTTGTTTAACCAAATATACGACACTGGTCTCTAGCCGGAGCAATGGTTATTTTCGACTCTCATCCTTCTACCAAGAAAGATCAGCGCACGAAAATGCGAGGAACGCTGACTGATTAGTCTCATGAGCCATTCCCTAAACACATTCCTGAGAATAATACACCGGAGACTCTATAAACGGTGTGAGGATGCCATAAGTGACTCACAGTTTGGATTCAGACAGGAGTTAGGCCCCAGGGAAGCGCTAGTAGCGACGCAGGTATTAGTACAGAACTGCTACGACCAGCGAAAAAACGTATGTCTATGTTTCATAGACCACGAAAAAGCTTTCGATAGGGTGCAACACCATAAACTTATGCAGCTTCTCAGGAGACTTGATTTAGACCAGAAAGACATTAGATCGAAAACTTATACTGACATCAGTCAGCCCGGGTTAGACTAGCAAACGGTCTAACCAACCAAATCTGTATCCGTAGAGGATATAGATCTGTATCCGTAGAGGGGTGTATACTCTCGCCGCTCTTGTTTAATATATACTCAGAGGCCATCTTTCAGGACTCGCTAGAGAACAAGAAAATTGGAATTAGAGTCAATGGAGTCTGGATAAATAACATACGATACGCTAATGACAGTCCTGATTCCGGATAACAGTTGGTTGATGTAGTAGGAGAATGTAGTCAAAAGATGGGACTTGCTGTTAACACAAAAAAGAGAAAATTCATGGTTGTCACGAGAAAGATGGATGAGTTTCGAAACTCCAACTTAATATATAAAGGAAAACTCTTAGAACGAGTAGAAAATGTTAAGTACCTGTGTGTATAGATTCATGAGGAATGGTCATCGGACAGGGAAATTAAGTGCAGAATCGAACAAGCCCGAGTCGCATTCGTGAAATTTAAAAAAGTCTTCACCTGTAGCGATTTCGACCTTGATCTTAGAATGAGATTTGTGGAATGCTACGTCTGATCGGTGCTCCTATACGGTGTCGAGAGATGGACACTAAAAACAAATGATATAAACAAATTGGAAGCTCTCGAAATGTGGATATACCGCAGAATACTTAAGATACCATGGACGGCCAAAATAAGAAACGAGGACGTGCTCAGACGTATTAATAAAGAACGAGGACTCTTCAACACTATAAAAAAAAGAAAGACTGCATACATAGGTCACATCATGCGTAACCATAAGTACCAGCTTCTCCAGTTAATTATCGAGGGCAAGATCGAGGGCAGAAGAGGATTGGGATGGAAGAAAATGTCGTGACTGCGGAATATAAGACAATGGGCAGGCATGCGTGATATACAGACGTTGATCCACACAGCCAGAGATAGGAAAGTCATGGAAAGTGTGGTCGCTAACATCCATTAATGGATAAGCAGAGAAAAAAGAAGAAATATGATATTAGACAAGTTAACATCCTTTTGAAGCAAATTTGAACAGAAAAGATTTTTCATAGATTTAGACTAGGCATAGGTATGTCCGACCAAAAACAGCATTTCTTGTATATTCAGAAGTTCCTACTAATACATTTTACTTTCAGATTTCTATTTTTTTGATTTCACAGAAAACAGAAATTTTCATATTTTTAATCGACAGACATGATGCGAATATTATATACAAAAAAACGCTAAATGTAAACTAAATGATACTCTATTTTTTTACAGTTTTTTTTAACATGCGCCATTCCCGCTACCAATTCGCCATTGGGTTCTATCTTCTTTATCTGCGGTGGACAATTGTTTGGAAGTCATCGACTCTTGTATGCATTGTAACCATGTTCTCCGAGGCCTTGCTCCTGTACGTGTTCCCTGTCAAATCCACTGCTTATCATCTACTTTTACTCATTCGGTTCAAGTGCCCATACCATTTCAACATTTTTCTCTCTAGTCTGTCTGTTATGTCTGTTTATTATTATTAATTGTTTAATGCTCTCAGTAGGATCATCTCGGGATCGAGATGTCCTGGAATTCCGTCGAAGAACATCCATTTCCAGGACTTATATCTCATGCTGTATATTTTTGAGATATCCCATGTTTCTTCTGCTAAAGTTTTGTGCAGATGCTTATTCCCTTTGACGATAATATTCCATTTAGCTTTTGTATTGCTTTGAGGCCCTGATTCATTCTATCATTTATGTCTCTCTCGCAGGTTGGAGCCTTACTGATTAGTGATACAAGGTACATCCCTGTATTTTGCCACCTTCGATGTCCAGATCTTCAGTGTCTGTCCCTGTTGTCACATAACACTTATTTCAAGTCTCCAGGATTCGTACTCTTCCTTAAGATTTTTTGTCATATATGTCTTCTCTATCTGCAGCAATGATAACCTCATCATCTGCAAAAACCAGAATGTGTATGAAATGGTCATTCATTTGTAATATCATATTTTAGCATGACATAAAACAATACGTTCGCATTTAATCCATTTCTCTATTCATGCAATCCATAATTTTAAGAGTTCGGAAATTGATTAGCCAAGCAGCATTAAGTTAATCCATACTATTAACTTGAAAGTACTTTATTCTAACTTTATAACATGAAATATACTAAAATGAAAAACCAGCTTCTACCCAACAAACACTGAAAAGTACAAATATCTAAAAGCAGTTTACTCATAATGCTCATGACAAGAGTCCTATTTATTCATGAAATGTAAAAACTATTAAAACCTTTTATAATTTTTTTTCAATTACTTCAGAATTGGGTTCTTCAAAGGACTGCTCTACTTAATATTCCAAATAGCTCCTTCGACAAGCAAAACCCTTATACAGAAAAGAAAACCTAATTAATTCGGAAGCCAATTACATAGGAGAAGGAGAAGTATATATAAAAATATTCTAAGAAATCTCATTCATTCCATTAAAGAAAAACGAGAGCATGAAATCCGTAAATTAGCCTGAAAAGAAAACTTCACTATATTTTCACGAATGCAACAACAAAATTGCTCGAGTCCTGAGTACACTGTGTTCATCTAGCATGAAAGCTCGGTCGCAATGAGTTGCCAGTCTAAATAAAAAAAGATAATGTGAATGCATGCTGAATTCCCATGGGCAAATAAAGAATCTGATGCAGTCGGCACTCAGTTCCTTACCTGCGGAATAGAAATTACTTGAGTCGGTCGGAACAACCTTCGTACTTATGCAAACGATTTGCCTCTGTTTACCCTTCAGGGCGAACTAAATATTAATTCCGAGCTTTTGTGTTCTCAATTATTACAAAACGTAAATTGCGAATGGTATGTTATGTTTCGCGTTATATTATATTTTAACATGAATATTTATATTTTTAATATGTTTATGTTTCTTACACTTGGATTAGTTAATCCGAGCCACAGCTTCACCAAGGCTGGTTTAAAATATTATAAATAAATTTAACATTCTAGGATTTATGGCTTTATAAATAAAACGAACTGCTAATTTGAGCTTTGCAGCTGTTGACTACAAGCTGAATTTATTTTAGAAATGAATACCCTATTAAATTATTTTCCTGACATTAACGCTTTGGTAAAACTGTACACTCAAAGACAATGAACTACTAAAAATATTTACCAACGCACAACAAAATTTAAAAATGTTTTATATTTTAGCTTTGGGGCACATGGACAGTATCCAAAAAATTTGTGCAGCAAATTTTACTTAAATTCTAAATTTGATGTACATAAAATTCATTTTGCTTTCCCTTCTGATAAAGAGATAGTTTATCTAATTAAATATCAAAAAGTAGTAAAGGAAATTGCCAGGTGCCTTCTTGTGTCTGCCAGGAACACATATACGGTTGAAACATCAAGGCTTTACCAATTAAAGAAAAAGAACATCAATACAACATTTCGAGAAGACAATAAGCAGATATAGATTGGCAAAAAATCGTTTAGCACAAGAACAAGATATTACTTCTGGTTGTATGTTGTTAAATTCTAATGAAATTAAGACAAAATCTATAGGGATAGATGTATCATGTCAAGAAATCCTGTCAATTTAACATTAAAATGGAAAATATTCAAACAATATTGAGAACTACATAAAAGGAAAAATGACTTCAATTTTACGTATAAATTGCTGGGATTTGAAATGTACAGTTGGCAAATCCATAGACGTGTTTTTTGTCAAGTAATCCTGTGAAAAAGTTTTTCTATGACAGGGCAACGAAAGCAATTTCCATGAGGTGCCCTGATTAACTTTGAATTTCAATTATTTTCATAACTTTTCTATTTTTCAGAAATCGTTTTATAGAATGAAACCTGAAATGAACATCAAAATACATACAAGTTTTAATTAAACAGGCAATCTATATATCCAATGTAAAACGAAATTTAATTTTAATTATTTATTTATTTATTTATTTATTTATTTACTGTTCAAACAGGTTTACACCCAACTACAGAACAGGACAAAAAGCAACTTAAGAGTAACAATAAGTAAATTAAAAATAACAGTTTTAACCAAAGTTTACAACAAATATCAACGATATTGAATAATTCAGAACATGTACACAAGCTAAAAGTAAAAATTGATCTTAGAACTAAGAAAACAGACAGTTCAGACAGTTATATAATAAATAAGATGAATAGACTATTTCAGTTATCTAAAAAGCAGGTCTTTATGGCTGAAATAGTACAATTAAAGATGTCAAGCTGGTAATTCACCTCATTACACTTCGAACACATTTTATAAAGTGGAGAACGTTTTAGAATATTAGTACGGGAAGTGGGAAGGTAAAACGTGTGATTTGTCCTAGATGTGATTCTAGGCACAAAAATATTTAGTTTTTGCAGAAAAATTGAGTCGTTAAGTTTATTATTGATGAGTTTAAACAGAAAAATTACTGAATGACTGTCTCTCCGATGGCTGAGTCTATCTATTTTATGTCGGGTAAGAAGTTCAGTGTTTGTGATATCAATTCGCGGATAAGCATGATCTATTCTATATGACAGGAGTTTTAAAAACAGTCTTTGAATTAACTCTAATTTTTGTATGTGAACCATGTAAAATGGACTCCAAAATTATATCAGCATACTCAATTTTAGACCTCACAAAAGCAAAATATAACATTTTTAATGTCTCTTGTTGCACCAAATCTCGGGAGTTACTGGCAACAAAGCCGTACATCTTGTTGGCAGCAGAGAAAACGGAATCGATATGAGCAGCAAAGGAAAGCCTACAGTCAAATGTAACACCCAGATCAGTAAAAGTTTACAATCATTTGATTCGGAAAATATGTCCGGGTTACACTTCATAATTAAATTCTGTAATTTAGATTCAGAGTAATTTTCAGTCATCCCCACAATACACAGTCTAGGATTGAAACCCATGACTTCCTTAACCGCATAGGAATCCGACATTTTCTCCTCTACCAGCTTCTTTACTTTTACATTATCTTCCTTGGACTTGCAGCCAATAAGAACACCTCCATCTTTCGTATTTTTCACTTTGGACAAACGCAAATTATTATCAGGTGGAAGTATATTCAGCATTAAATCGGATTTCGTTTGATTCACAGCCTGACCCATGCGTTTAGGTTGTATGATAACTGCTGGACAAGTTTTGTTTTTGACAACATCTGAGTATTTCACAGGCGCTACATCACACGAAGAATTTTTATTATTTTTCAATACATCCGATTTCAATAAAGACAATTCATTTCTGAACGAGCGAAGCGCCTCGTCGACCTTTAAATCCAACACTCTGTTAATTTCAGCATTATTGATTGACATACAGTCTTTTACACAAGTTACGCATCTCCACATCAATCCGGGAATAGCATTTAAGACACCCAGTATATCGATAGTAGTTGAAATACAAACAACGTGAAACTGCTTTTTGCAAAATTAACAAAAAACGGCTGGCTTTGCTCGAGTTACAGTACCTGAACAGGTCGAACAAAAGTCATTTACCATGATAATCTAGAGGAAAAAGACTTACATGTAGCCACTAGATACTAATTCCACTTGTATAATAAATCACTTGAAAAACTAGGCAAATAATTAATAAAATTTCACAGATCAATTCGTTGGCAGAACGATGCGTACGTGTTGATCTCGCTGATATCTGTATATGATACATTATGAGTTGTAAAGGGTGAAACTTTATTATACATATTACTATTACTTAGGCTTATTAGCCTAATTATATAATATGAGTAAGCCTTTTGTATATATATATATATATATATATATATATACATATATATATATACATATATATATATATATATATATATATATATATACATATATATATATATATATTATATATATATATATATATATATATATATATATATATATATATATATATATATATATATATATATATATATATATATATATATATGTGAATAAATATTTATCCGGGAATACATCCGTTCGTTATATTGATTCATCTTTGAATCCTGCAGACGTCTCACTTGGCATTCTCAATGCGTTGTTACGGTGAACTGAGAGGTGATCTGTCTGAGCTGTTTATTCTATATGTCTCCGTCGGAGGTCGTATCGCGCCTGATTGGTCGGTGTTGACTCCGCCCCCTTCGCTGCCGTGTCGGGTGTTTTGCTTGTTGACGGGTTTGTATTTTGTGTAGCTAATTGTGTTTTATTTTGATGTTTTGTATATATATATATATATATATATATATATATATATATATATACAAAATATATATATATATATATATATATATATATATATATATATATATATATGTTATATAAGTTTATACTATGAACTTAGCACGAACTTATATCGCAACGACAATTCAACTTTCCCAGCTGACTAAGCGACACGTGTGGTGTCAGATTACGGCGCCGCCGACATCCGTGAGAAACGCCGTGTCAACTATGCCTATTCAGCATCTTTAAACTTATATATTGTAGAATTTCTCTTCCAACTGTATTCATTATTACTCTGTCTGTAGTTAGTTTATATTGTTATTTTTCATTTTATATTTCAAACGTTATATTTTTTGTACAAGTTAAATAAATCTTTTTTAAAAACTCAATTTTGAAAAGTGTGATATAACAAATTGGCGCAGTCAGTAGGATCCGTCAACGTTACTAGAACACGAGCTTACTTCTAACTGGTAGCGGCGGATTCCTATCCCTCAACGGAGCAAAGAACCTGGAAGAAGTCCCAACTGCGATAACAAGGAGAACACGGATCTTCCAATGTTCCTGTTGATGTGAGTAGTAGTGAATCGTCTAACGTTTAAGATTTTAATAATTTACTTGATTAATTTGATTGATATATTCGATAATTTGATTTTTATTTGATTGATTATTTTATTTATTTGATAATATTGATACACTATTTTGAATTGATTTATTATTTGATTATTTGAATTGAAACATTTATTTGATATTTTGATTTACGTTTACATATTTATTTTATTACTTCATTCTTTACTGTTCTATTATCCAAAATATCGTTTATTCCCAATTTACATACACTCTATTAATAATTCTTTTAATTTTTATACAATCCCTCGTTCGTTTTATTGTTTTTCTCTCAACTTGTGTACATATTTTAAATCTAACAAATCACAATGGCACAAGCAACAAACAACGTTGTTTCCGATGAAACCGAAAAATACCGGTTATCGGAAATATTTTCAATCATTCCCGAATTTGAGGGAGACCAAATCTCCTTGGCCACCTTCATACATGCTTGTAACTGTGCTTACAACATGTCTACCGCGGATCAAAAATACCTATTAGTGATCCACATTAAAAATAAATTAAGAGGCAAAGCGGCGCAGTTAATAAACTCTAGAAACCCTGCGTCGTACCTTGAGATTAAACAGCTTCTCACGCTACACTTCGGAGATTTTCGTGATCTCTCTTCATTAATTCACGATCTCCAACGGTTAAAACAACTAGCCAATGAGTCTCCCCTGACATTTTACAACAGACTTCAGGTCTTGAGTGCGAAAATGCACTCATGCATTCAAAAATCAGGAAATCTAAGCAATGAGCAAAAAGATGCTCAGACTACACTTGTTGATACCATGGTTCTAAACACGCTCCTTACAGGATTAGAACCACGTCTAGGCCAAATAATTCGTGCCAGCAATCCCAAAGACCTTCTGGAGGCACATTCTCGCATAAGAAGAGAGCTTCAGTTGTCTTACTTCGAGGAACAGAAGATAAACAAATCTGCCCCTCCTAAGCCCTCATTTCCGGCTAGGAAACCAAGTCAGCCACCCAAATGTTTAAATTGTGGACGATTAGGCCACATATCCACAGACTGTCGTTTAAGATACCAAAATAACTCTCAGTCCTCAACTCAAAACTTCCGACCAAATTTCGTAGGGCCAAATCAATTTTCGAGGCCAAATCCAACCACAAATAATCCCAACCATCAAGGTCCACCATTTCGACCGACAAATTTCCTAAGACCCCCGTTTAAACCAAATCAATTCCGACCGTCTGTAATACAGACCAACCCGCACTATCGTCCAGAAAGGACACATCATTTTAACCACCATCAAAATGGTGAATATTCTCAACATCCTGAAAGCGATTACGGTTATTATACTGATAATAACCAACACTATTTTGACGATATCAGTCAAAATTATGTAAGCCCCGAATTCGAAGAAATACCAGACGATACCCCCATTGAACCTTTCAATACCGACGAATACCAGGATTTTCTAGCTCTCCCGAGCCTAGATCAGCCCCCGGGTTCAACGATTACCATTTCCGAAGTTCAAACCCAAATCCAGAATTTGAATCTGGAAGATTTCAATCCGAATGCGAATTTCCCGGAACAAGCATTTCTTTAAGTCCTCTTTTAACAGTCAACTCCAAAAATTTATTTTACATTCACGACGATTCCGGAAAGTTCAGACTTCTCATTGATACCGGTGCTGGTATCTCCATTTTTAAAGAAAATACCGTCAAAAATTTTCGTCAAAGATTTCCCGAAAAAGTGACAATCCAAGGTATTACGCACGAGAAAATTCCTATTTCTGAATCAACTCTTATTCCATTTGCCATAGGTAACCCTCATAAGGTTTTTATCTACAATCTAGATATTGAGTTTGATGGAATATTAGGTCTTGATTTTCTTGAGCATTACGAATGTATTGTTGACTTAAAATCAAAACAGTTAATTACGAACTTCAAAACTATTCCCTTGCATAAAGTGCCCGATCACAATCAGTCTAAAACACAACCGACAGACATTCCCAATACTAAAATGCCAACTTGTACTTATAACAATCTAATAACTATCCAGGCACGTACCGAACAAATTTTCAAACTAAAATGTGAACTTTCAAACACCGACGCAATTTTACCGACACAAGTAATTGACAAAGTACGACTTCCCAACGCTGTTGTACATGTTAATTCAAAAGGAGAATTTCTGACTTCGATAATAAACGCGAACGCAATGCCCAAAACTGTTAACTTTTGCAATCTTCATTTAGAACCCCTTGACCTTACACACCCTCTCTTAAATTTGAATACACAGGATTACTCTGACTCTATAAACTTAGACAGAAACTTAACTATTAGGGAACAAATTCGTACAGAACACCTTAATGACGAAGAGCGAGAACTTATCACGAACCTCTGTTTAGAATTCGAAGATATTTTCTATCTCGAAGGCGATGATTTGTCTTTTACCAACGCAGTAAAACATTCAATTGACACCAATAATGCCAAGCCCGTTTTCACAAAATCTTACAGATATCCTCAAGTCCATAAGGAGGAAGTGAAAACTCAAATTGCCAAAATGCTCGATCAAGGCATAATCAGGCACTCTTCTTCTCCTTGGTCCTCCCCCGTATGGGTCGTCCCTAAGAAACTCGATGCTTCTGGTAAGCAAAAGTGGCGAGTTGTTATCGACTATAGGAAGTTAAACGAACTAACTGTAGACGATAAATATCCTCTGCCCAACATTTCTGATCTCCTCGATCAACTTGGTAAGTGTCAATACTTTTCGACACTGGATCTCGCTTCCGGGTTCCACCAGTTGGAAATCCTTGAGGAAGACATTCCCAAGACCGGTTTCTCTGTTGACAATGGCCATTACGAATTCGTTCGTATGCCATTTGGTTTGAAAAATGCACCTTCTACTTTTCAGAGGGTCATGGACAACATTCTTCTGGGCATCCAGAATGAACGTTGCCTTGTTTACATGGATGACATTATCGTTTACTCACCAACCATCCATGAGCACATGTCCCGTTTGACAGAAGTCTTTAAGCGTCTTAGACAGTCAAACTTGAAAATTCAACCTGACAAGTGTGAGTTTCTCCGCAAGGAAGTTGCTTACCTAGGTCATCTGATCACCCAAGAAGGAGTAAAACCAAACCCTTCAAAGGTTGAATGCATCCAGAATTTTCCTCAACCCCAAACTCCTAAAGATGTTAAATCTTTTCTTGGTCTCGCCGGTTATTACCGACGTTTCATCCCAAATTTCGCCAAGATCTCAAAGCCCCTAACGAAACTCCTGCAGAAAGACGTCAAATTCATCTTCGACGCAGATTGCAAGTCTTCCTTCAACGAACTGAAGCAAGCCCTTGTATCTGACCCTATCTTGATCTACCCAAATTTCGAAGAACCATTCCTGCTCACTACTGATGCTAGTGCTTTTGCAATTGGAGCGGTTCTCTCACAAGGCCCCGTAGGAAAAGATCTTCCTATAGCATATGCTTCCCGTACACTCTGCGCTGCAGAAACTCGATATTCCACTATCGAACGGGAACTGCTAGCCATTGTTTGGGCGGTCAAGCACTACAGACCGTATCTTTTTGGGAGAAAGTTTACACTCCTGTGTGATCACCGTCCGCTTACTTGGCTCGTTTCGATCAAAGACCCTGGCAGTCGTCTAGCCAGATGGCGCCTCAAACTAGAGGAGTATAACTATAAAATCGAATACAAGCCCGGCAAGGTAAACTTGAACGCAGACGCTCTTTCCCGTATCAAAATTAATCACTTCAAACAATGCACCGACTTTATTTCTAAAATCAACATCTTTGCAAATAACGAAACCGACCCAGAACAACCAGATTCCGATAATGATCAAGAACGCGATGATCATGACGAACGCATGACAACAGAATTTAATCGATTTGTTCAATTGTATAAAACCGAGTCGATAATCGACTATTCAAAAATAGAAATTTCTAACGCCCAACTTCTAGACAAATCTCACAAACGAATAGTCACTTTCTTCTGGCAAAATAAACTCAATGACTTGCATGACAAAATCATCGAAGATATTTTCGAAGAAGAACCAAACTTCACTACTGACACTCTAAACGTTCTAGCCAGCAAAACTGTAAGGCATAGAAAATATTTAATTGTCCCTTTACCCTTTGATCCTGGAACAGTTGTTGCACATCTATTCAACATTCTCTATAACAACCAAGACCAGTTCGACGAATCCGAAACTTTTTGTATTGAAAACAACGTAGAACTACCGATTCTTGAAACACTATCCTTTATACTTGCAGACAAAGACGTAAAACTAAAAATTTGTCAAAATATTGTGACAACCCCTTCTCAAGACGAGATCCCCGTTATACTGCAGCAGTACCACTGCGGCAAAAATAACCTTCATCGTGGAATTAACGAGACCATCCGAGGCATAAAAGAAAAGTATAATTGGACTGGACTAATCAAAAGTGTAGAGCAATTTATTAAGTCCTGCGAAACTTGCCAAAAGGTAAAGTTCTGTAGAAAAAACTTAAGTGCTCCTTTTGTCATAACTGAAACACCAAAAACGCCCTTCGAACGTATCAATATTGATATTTTCGAATATCCAACCAGAAATTACGCACTGACTATTAGGGATGAACTCACCAAATTTACTCAGGCTTACCCAATTGGTGACAAAACAGCTAAAACTGTAGTAAACACCCTCCTAATATTCTTCCAACATTACGGTACACCTCTTCGCATCCATTGTGATTATGGACGTGAATTTGATAACACTCTCATAAGGGACCTGTGCGAACTATATGACATAAAACTATCCTTTTCAAGTGTCCACCATCCCGAATCAAATGGTTCTATCGAAAGGTTTCACGCGACTTTAGCGGAAATGATAAGGGCAAATACATCTGAACATCCGGACGAACATCCATTCAACGTCCTCCCTTACGCAGTTATCTGCTACAACAACACTAAAAACAAGACTACTGGTTTCACGCCCTACGAACTCATCTTTGGGCACACTTCTAGTAGACCCCCCGAAACAATATACGATCAGGAAAAACTCATTTCCAAATATGTTAGGGACCTTAACAACAGAATGAACTACTATTATAGACTTGCCCGCGCAAAAACTGACCAACAAAAACAAAAATCTAAAGTTAGATTTGACAAACATGTTTCGACTAACCAACCAGAATACAAAGCAGGCGACAAAGTTTACGTGAAAGAATCTCAGATTAAAAGCAAATCTGAAAACAAATTCAATGGACCTTTTGAAATCACCGCGATTAGAAAAAACTCTGCCACAGTTATAAACTTACAGACTAACCAAATTAGTAAAATTAACTTTGACAGACTAAAACCATATTTTGAATGAATCCCTTCTTTTCAGATTCTGTGGACTGTTTTCAGTCGTGAACCTCCAACAATACTCTCTTACACCCGTTAACAATACAATAGGAGTTTTCTTCCATGAAGAAGGCACACTTAAAATTTCAAACGACAAATGGTCACTTCTTGTCTTCAAAGACCTCAGCCCTTTCAGAGGTGCTATTTCAAATAACGACGCCATACTAAACCGAATTTTAGAGACAATTAACGAAAACACAACTAATACAAAATCATTTAAACCAAAAATACAAACACATGTTAGCCTCTTGAAACAAATTTCTAAATCCGTTAACTCTAAATATACAGACATCTTCGCTGACACTCAAACTTACCCTACTAACAGAAGAAAACGCGGACTTATTAACGGACTGGGATCAGTTTGGAAAGCTATTTCAGGAAACTTAGACGCAACAGATGGTGAATACATAAATGACTGTATAACTAAAATTACTAAAGACCAACACCAAATTCAGGACTTAGTAAAGAAACAAATATCTGTAACAACCTCAGTCATTACGAGCCTCAACAACACTTTACAAAAATTTCAATCCGAGGAGAAACTATTCTCGAATAACATCGAAAAAATAAGGCAGTCAATTTATACATTTCAAATGATCTTGATTTTCATGAATTTCAAATCAATATCTTGGATCTGTGTGAAAGCCTAATGGAGAGTTACATATTTATCGAAAACACTCTCGATGATGTTTTAACTGCAGTCTCTTTCGCCCGCTTAAAAATTTTACATAGTTCGATCATAACCCCAGTAGATTTGGTCGATTCCCTTCAAAAGATTTCTCAATCACTACATGAAAATAATTTACCACTTCCTATTTACAGTTCAAATGTTGCTCAGTACATTGATTTGATAGAATTGGAAGCTTTTCAAATCAACACCAAAATCATTTTTGTACTCAAAATTCCTTTAGTCGATCCTGAGATTTACACCCTTTACCACCTTTATCCGATCCCAATTTTGGATGATCGAACAGGGTTTCATCATATACTTTCAATAAACACAAAATTTATCGCGAGAGATGACGATTCTTTATTATACACATCCTTCGAAGACCTGGGTGACTGCAAGCCTTTAACTAAACATCATAAGATTTGTTCCAAAGCTATATCACATCCAATAGACAAAGATGCCATCTGCGAAGGTCAGCTTCTCAGACAGCCAGCCACACTTCCAGCAACCTGCAAAAGTTTGATATTATATGCAGCAGACTATAATATCCAGGAGATTGACGTAAACTTTTGGTTGATCTCGATTTCAAGACCCCTGGCCATCACCATCAAATGCAAAGGGCAAGATGTCGCGACACAAACCATATCGACAAATTCAGTGTTGCAAATCCAACCCGACTGCAATGCCTTTATCGACAACACAAGGGTCCATGCTACAAGAACTTCTAAAAGTGTCCAAAACATCACATACAGAAACCACCCAGTGGACATTCCTTTCAACTGCTGCAACGGCATGCCAGCCGCCAATGAGATGCCAAACCTGACACCCCTACAGCTACAAGAATTAGATGTACAAGACCTAGATGTTGCCAACCATAAGCTCTCCCAATATTCTAAGGAACTGGAAAAGCTGATGGAACAACCACCCTTAGAAAAGCATACGTCCTGGCTCACAATCACAACGACCACCTTAGTAGTAATTGTGATTATACTCCTCACAATAAAGTCAATCCAGAAGAGGTTCAAGAATACCACTACACCAAACTCCGCTGTCCAGCAGACGCCACCGACAGCACCATCAAACTCTAAGCCCAAAGGAAAGCTACACAGCCTCCTGAATCCAACCGACGATACAGAACTCCAGAACTTGACGTAAAAGTTGATGCTATACCATCAACTTTTTCATATGGATGGGAGTTGTTATATAAGTTTATACTATGAACTTAGCACGAACTTATATCGCAACGACAATTCAACTTTCCCAGCTGACTAAGCGACACGTGTGGTGTCAGATTACGGCGCCGCCGACATCCGTGAGAAACGCCGTGTCAACTATGCCTATTCAGCATCTTTAAACTTATATATTGTAGAATTTCTCTTCCAACTGTATTCATTATTACTCTGTCTGTAGTTAGTTTATATTGTTATTTTTCATTTTATATTTCAAACGTTATATTTTTTGTACAAGTTAAATAAATCTTTTTTAAAAACTCAATTTTGAAAAGTGTGATATAACATATATATATATATATATATATATATATATATATATATATATATATATATATTGGCTTCCGAATTAATTAGGTTTTCTTTTCTGTATAAGGGTTTTGCTTGTCGAAGGAGCTATTTGGAATATTAAGTAGAGCAGCCCTTTGAAGAACCCAATTCTGAAGTAATTGAAAAAAAAATCATAAAACATTTTAATAGTTTTTACATTTCATGAATAAATAGGGCTCTTGTCATGAGCATTATGAGTAAACTGCTTTTAGATTTTTGTACTTTTCAGTGTTTGTTGGGTAGAAGCTGGTTTTTCATTTTAGTATATTTCATGTTATAAAGTTAGAATAAAGTACTTTCAAGTTAATAGTATGGAATAACTTAATGCTGCTTGGCTAATCAATTTCCGAACTCTTAAAATTATGGATTGCATGAATAGAGAAATGGATTAAATGTGAACGTATTGTTTTATGTCATGCTAAAATATGATATTACAAATGAATGACTATTTCATACACATTCTGGTTTTTGCAGATGATGAGGTTATCATTGCTGCAGATAGAGAAGACATATATGACAAAAAATCTTAAGGAAGAGTACGAATCCTGGAGACTTGAAATAAGTGTTATGTGACAACAGGGACAGACACTGAAGATCTGGACATCGAAGGTGGCAAAATACAGGGATGTACCTTGTATCACTAATCAGTAAGGCTCCAACCTGCGAGAGAGACATAAATGATAGAATGAATCAGGGCCTCAAAGCAATACAAAAGCTAAACGGAATATTATCGTCAAAGGGAATAAGCATCTGCACAAAACTTTAGCAGAAGAAACATGGGATATCTCAAAAATATACAGCATGAGATATAAGTCCTGGAAATGGATGTTCTTCGACGGAATTCCAGGACATCTCGATCCCGAGATGATCCTACTGAGATCATTAAACAATTAATGAATGTTGGCCGATAAACAGACATAACAGACAGACTAGAGAGAAAAATGTTGAAATGGTATGGGCACTTGAACCGAATGAGTAAAAGTAGATGATAAGCAGTGGATTTGACAGGGAACACGTACAGGAGCAAGGCCTCGGAGAACATGGTTACAATGCATACAAGAGTCGATGACTTCCAAACAATTGTCCACCGCATATAAAGAAGATAGAACCCAATGGCGAATTGGTAGCGGAAATGGCGCATGTTAAAAAAACTGTAAAAAAAATAGAGTATCATTTAGTATACATTTATCGTTTTTTGTATATAATATTCGCAGCAGGTCTGTCGATTAGAAATATGAAAATTTCTGTTTTCTGTGAAATCAAAAAAATAGAAATCTGAAAGTAAAATGTATTAGTAGGAACTTCTGACTATACAAGAAATGCTGTTTTTGGTCGGACATACCTATGCCTAGTCTAAATTTATGAAAAATCTTTTCGGTTCAAATTTGCTTCAAAAGGATGTTAACTTGTCTAATATCATATTTCTTCTTCTTTCTCTTTTTATCCATTAATGGATGTTAGCGACCACACTTTCCATGACTTTCCTATCTCTGGCTGTGTGGATCAACGTCTGTATATCACGCATGCCTGCCCATTGTCTTATATTCCGCAGTCACGACATTTTCTTCCATCCCAATCCTCTTCTGCCCTCGATCTTGCCCTCGATAATTAACTGGAGAAGCTGGTACTTATGGTTATGCATGATGTGACCTATGTATGCAGTCTTTCTTTTTTTTATAGTGTTGAAGGGTCCTCGTTCTTTATTAATACGTCTGAGCACGTCCTCGTTTCTTATTTTGGCCGTCCATGGTATCTTAAGTATTCTGCGGTATATCCACATTTCGAGAGCTTCCAATTTGTTTATATCATTTGTTTTTAGTGTCCATCTCTCGACACCGTATAGGAGCACCGATCAGACGTAGCATTCCACAAATCTCATTCTAAGATCAAGGTCGAAATCGCTACAGGTGAAGACTTTTTTAAATTTCACGAATGCGACTCGGGCTTGTTCGATTCTGCAATTAATTTCCCTGTCCGATGACCATTCCTCATGAATCTATACACACAGGTACTTAACATTTTCTACTCGTTCTAAGAGTTTTCCTTTATATATTAAGTTGGAGTTTCGAAACTCATCCATCTTTCTCGTGACAACCATGAATTTTCTCTTTTTTGTGTTAACAGCAAGTCCCATTTTGACTACATTCTCCTACTACATCAACCAATTGTTATCCGGAATCAGGACTGTGTCATCAGCGTATCGTATGTTATTTATCCAGACTCCATTGACTCTAATTCCAATTTTCTTGTTCTCTAGCGAGTCCTGAAAGATGGCCTCTGAGTATATATTAAACAAGAGCGGCGAGAGTATACACCCCTCTACGGATACAGATCTATATCCTCTACGGATACATATTTGGTTGGTTAGACCGTTTGCTAGTCTAACCCGGGCTGACTGATGTCAGTATAAGTTTTCGATCTAATGTCTTTCTGGTCTAAATCAAGTCTCCTGAGAAGCTGCATAAGTTTATGGTGTTGCACCCTATCGAAAGCTTTTTCGTAGTCTATGAAACATAGACATACGTTTTTTCGCTGGTCGTAGCAGTTCTGTACTAATACCTGCGTCGCTACTAGCGCTTCCCTGGGGCCTAACTCCTGTCTGAATCCAAACTGTGAGTCACTTATGGCATCCTCACACCGTTTATAGAGTCTCCGGTGTATTATTCTCAGGAATGTGTTTAGGGAATGGCTCATGAGACTAATCAGTCAGGGTTCCTCGCATTTTCGTGCGCTGATCTTTCTTGGTGGGGGGATGAGAGTCGAAAATAACCATTGCTCCGGCTAGAGACCAGTGTCGTATATTTGGTTAAACAAATTGAAAAGGACTGCAATGCCTCTCTCGTCTTGAAGTTTGAGTATTTCTGATGGGATCTCATCCGGTCCAGTCGCTTTATTATTTTTCGTCATTTGTGTAGCCTTTTCAATCTCTTCTTTCGTAATAGAAGGTCCAGTTAGATTGCTTCTGACTTGATTGACTGTGAGTTTTTTATCCGGTCTATCATCATAAAAATTTTTTCTACATAATCCTCCCATATTTTGTGTTTTTCGTCATCGTGGAAAACTATCAGGTGATCCTCGTTGGTTGATATACCTAAGCCTGCACTCTTTGTTGATCCATTGGTTTTTTGCAATCCTGTTTTTGCACGTTTCTGTATTTGTCTTTGTTATTTTAGGCTGTTCTACGTTCATCAATGAGAAGTAGAATTTCATTTGTTATCCATTTTTGCTTTTTGTTGTTAGATCTGTATCCTAGAACAGTCTGTGAGGTGGTTTTTAGGACATTTGCTATTCTTTCCCATGATTGTGTCACGTCATCTCCTTGGATTTTGGGAGATAATGTCTGTACATGCGAATTCATTTGGTTAGTTAGATCTTGGTGTTTCCCTTTTAAGTTTCCAAAGCGATATTCTCAGTTCAGCCATCAGTAGTATATGATCGCTATGTACATCAGCGTCGGGATATGTGCGCGCCGCTTTTATAGAAGACATAAATCTGGAATTTATGAGGATGTAGTGTATCTGGTTATGGATTACGCTTTCTGTTTGGTCTCTCGGTGATTTCCAGGTATACAGGTGGCGAGGTTGACGCTTGATGCTGGAACCATGTATTAGTCACTGCCAAGCTTGCTTCCTAGCAGAACTGCAGCAGACGGTCGCCCCTTTCATTTCGTGTCCCCAGACCAAAGGGACCAATGATATTTTCGTATCTACCTTTCCCCAGTTTAGCATTTAGGTTATGTTAGGTAATTATATTTACCTCGTGTTTCTTGGTTAATTTCAGTAGATCCCTTACATCATTATAAAACTGTTCTACATCTTGATCTGCTGCATCCGTTGTTGGCGCATACACCTGGATTATATTAAGGTTCACCGGTCCAGCTTTAACTCGTATCATGGCTGTGCGATCGGTGTAGGGGCCGAAGTCCACAACTGATTATAACAATTTCTTCGAGACTATCGAACCATTTCTGTGGTTTCTGTCATTATTACCAGAGTAGTAAAAAATACCGCCCTCGACAGGACAAGTCCCGCAGTCGGGTCATCTGGTTTCAGCAACTCCCAGAATGTTTAGCTTAAGTCTGTTCATTTCCTGGACAAGATTTGCTAGTTTTCCAGCCCGGAACAGACTCCGTGTGTTCCAAGTTCCAATCCTTATATTTTTACGTAGCATCTTTAGTTATTATAATTTAGTTGTGACGACAGAATTCTACTGCTGTGAAAGCGATGCAATCCCTTCCATTTAATATCTATATATAAATAGGCTAAGACAAAACGATTAGGTACCATTTTCTCCTCTGTTTCTCAACCGATTTTCTTCATTTTTATTTTGTTTAGTAGCTACTGACGACCTTCAGTGCAGAATATATAAAGAATCTTTATTTAGTTCTTTTAAAATAAGTAATTTCAACAAAAATTATTAATAAAATTCGAGTGGCGCCCACTATGAACAAGTAGCTTAATCTAATGTTCGAAATTTGACGGCAGTTAACAGTAAAATTCCAATTGCGGACAATACAATTCCAATTGCGGACAATACTAGCATGGTATAAAAACTATTACTAAAATAATCGACTTTTACTTACAAAGATGTATGTATGCCCTAAAATCCGCCTTTTCTATTCATTTATGACGTTAATTTTTTTAAACAATCCTGATGACAGCAATTACTTAAGTGACCAAATAGATTGAAGTTTGTGCATTTACAGAAGAATCCAGATCAAAAGTTTTATGTAAGTACAGAAATTTTTCAAGTTAATTGATACATTTGTATTCCGAACCTCAAGAGTTGAGTATGTACATTCTTGCAGTCATGAATGTCCCAAAAATCGAATAACAAGTTACTAATCTACATATACTTAAATAGACAAAGTACCATTTTCTCCTCTATCCCTTAACCTTTCCTTTATTTTTGTTTTGTTTAGAAACTACTGATAACCTTCAGTGCAGAATGCCAAAAGTTATTTATGATACTGGTTCATTCATTAAATAAAAATAATAGCTATTTAACTAAGGTTACAAGGCCCATAATATGAATACAAAAAGTGAGATTTAAGATAAATAGTTCTGACGTTGACAGCCATCGTCTTTGTAGCGAATTGATTTCAATTTGACATTTCATAAGATTGTGAGCCGGTAGGTTAAAGTACGTTTTCAATTCAATTAAAAATGAAAGTGTAATGTTTATTTCACCATTGTCCAATCTCTTTTACAGTCCAAATAAAAATATTAAAGAATAAACTGCCTCTCTTTAAATAAAATAAATCGTTGATCTTTAACTTTCTACGAAATAACTGGTAAATACTTATGTTATGTACAAACTGTAATTAAAATGCGAAGCAGCCTTGGACTTCCGGCATATTGAACAAGAACTAACACAAACCAATCACATGCTCACTAATTCTGAGGGTGTTTATCACTTTATAAGCGTTTTTGAAAGTATCTTAGCTGAAAGTCAATAATAATGATTTATAATATTTGCTTTCATATTGTTCATTTTATCATAATTGTGGTTAGAGCATTTACTTTCTAGAGATAGTCTGCAGCGCACAAATGTTGTGGTAAGACTAAGGAGAGAGAGGGCAATAGAGAGGGCAAGAGGCTATTTCACTCAGTTGGGAGCTGGTTCCACCCACTAAGTGAAATAGCCTCTTACTGTCTCTATTGCCTTCTCTTTCTAGCGTTGCCACGATTATATGCTTGACAGGCTATATCTAGATGGTAAATGATCTAAGTAATTGTGTGATTAATGTATCTCCATCTTTTGGCTAATAGCAGAACTATCGGTATTAAACTTCTAGGTATTGTAGAGTGCCATTATTCCATACTGATAAATGGTAAATGCAATGAAAATTTTCTTAAGTTGATTTGTATTAACTTTTAATTGAATCGAAAGTGAGTATTTGGATTTCAAATGAATTCAGTCGTACTAAAATGACAAGAAAAATATTAATTTCGTTTTTTAGGAACTGAACGTCTATTTTGGTTTTGGTAATTAAATATGCCCCGCTATCATACATTAACTGGTAGAACCGAAAGGCAACACCGTAGGAATCATTATCTTTTGAGAAATAATTATAGTAACAATAATTCAAATATACATAGAAGTAATGAAAATGATGCCATTAACAGTTCAAATAGACATAGAAGCAACCATATTAATTATCGGCAAAATAGTAATGAAGATGAAAATAATTTTGACATTCTTCCGGATAATTTTAAATGCGCTTTGAATATTGTTCCTAGAAATTTTATTAGTTATAATTGTGGACCAATGGATTTAATATGTCGTTTTTGTAATGCTAAACATTTCCAGTCTGAAATAACTCAAAATGATTCAACTTCCTTCACATCATGTTGCCATAAAGGAAAAGTTGCTTTGGTTCCATTGTCTGAAAATGACTTTTTTAATAATTTGTTCAATCAATTAAATTCAAATAATTTTTTTGAAAAGCGAAAATCAAAGAATTTCTTTGAAAATATCCGTGCAAAAATTGAAACAAATTCTATGCAAGGAGTTTATCATTTCAAAATTCATGATGTGTTTTATCATCGTTCAGGTGCTTTGGTAAGTGAATATGGTAGGAATCCATGCTACGCACAGTTGTATTTTTATGATGTTGATACTGCGGTTAATTTCAGATTACGTGAAAATGCAAATATACGTTGTGATGGTCAATTAATGCGGGAAATTGCAATTGAATTAGATAGAGTTAATCCATTTGTTCGATCCTTTAAATCCATGCATGAATTTTGCAATAGAGCTGTTAATTTTTACAAGGAGGTATCTATGATTATTAAGGTTAACAGAGATTTAGATATTAGAAGATTTAATGATGCTATTCAAACAGATGTTGCCGTTATTTTTAGTACCGCAGATGGGGAACCACCATTTGAAAGAAATATTATTGCATTCAATAAAGTTAATTCTACCGTCCGTAACATTTCTGTTCTAGATAGTTCATTAGATCCTTTCGCCTATTCCATTTTATTCCCTAATGGTGATAGTGGATGGCATAATAACATAAATCTTAATATAGCAAGTACATCTAATGCCGTTGTTCCCAGAAATCAAGTTACAATGCTTCAATATGTTGCATATCGACTTGCTGTTAGAGAAGATTTCAGTTATTTACATTTACATTGCCAAAAATTATTTTTGCAGTGAATAGTTGATGTATATGTTCGTATTGAGGGCTCATGTTTGCATTTCATTAAACAAAATCAAGTAAATTTAAGATCTGAATTATATAGCAATCTCACGGATTATCTAAATTTGAATCCTAATGTAAATGATGATGTTTCAAATATTGGACGTTGAATTGTTCTTCCATCATCATTTATTGACTCACCACGTAACATGTACCAAAACTATTTAGATGCTATGTGTATAGTCCAGCATTATGGTAAACCAAGTTTATTTATAACCATGACATGTAACCCTAATTGGCCTGAAATTATGAGTAACATTCATAATAATGATACTTCGAATTTTAGGCCCGATATAATTGTTCGAGTTTTCAAATCGAAATTAAAAGAATTACTAAGATGCATAGTTACAAAAGAAATTTTTGGTAAAGTTCTTGCATTAATTTATACAATAAAATTTCAAAAGCGTGGTTTACCACACGCACATATTTTAATTTTGTTGTCCGAAAATGACAAAATTCTTACAACTGAAGATATTAATAAGATTGTTTGGTGTGAAATTCCCAACAGACAAACTCATCCAATGTTATATGACTACGTCAAAAAACATATGATACATGGTCCATGTGGATTGTTAAATGCAAATGCGGTTTGTATGAGGGAGGGGAAATGTTTAAAGGATTTTCCTAAAGAATTTTGTGAAGTAACACGTGAAGCAGTAAACGGTTACCCGGTTTACATGAGACGTGATAATGGTCGAACCGTAGATGTGAGAGGTGAAACCCTTAACAATAGATATGTTGTTCCTTATAATCCCTATCTTCTTACAAAATTTAACTATCACATTAACGTTGAAGTTTGTACTACGGTCAGAAGCGTAAAATACATATACAAGTACATCTACAAAGGATATGATAGTGCAAGCATTGAATTGAATGCCACTAATGATACAAATAGAAATCTTGCAGTTGATGAAGTTACGAATTTTGTAAGTGGACGTTATGTAGGATCTACGGAAGCTGCATGGCGTATATTTGAATTTGAGATGCACTATCAGTCTCATACAATTTATAGATTAGACATACATTTGCCAAATAAACAAAATGTTATTTTTAGACCAGGGCAAGAAGAACATGCAATTAATAACGTTAAAAAGTCTAAGTTGTTAGCATTTTTTGAACTAAATAGAGTAGATGCAAATGCCCAACAATATCTTTATAGTGAAATTTCTGTACATTATGTGTGGCATAATAGGGAAAACATATGGAAAAAACGATTGCGTGGTGGTGATAAAATAATTTCGCGTATATATGTAGTATCTCCTAAGGATATAGAACTATTTCATTTAAGATTATTGTTATTACATGTTTATGGTCCAAAGTGTTTTGAAGATCTTAAAACATATGATAGTGTTGTTTATAATTCATTTATCGAAGCATGCCATGCTAGAGACAGTGAATGGAAGCAGTCTCTGGAGGAAGCCAAAAACTTTCAATCACCTAAACAAATGAGAGAATTATTCGCCATAATATATGCATTTAATATGCCAACTAATGCATTATTATTATGGAATGAATATAAAAGATATTTAAGTGAAGACATTGCAAGGAATTATGACATTAATACGGCATATAATCAAGCACTTTCAGAAATTGAAGACATTTTAATCGGTCACAATTTAAATTGTAAATCATTTGGTCTGCTATCTCCAAATGCATTGTCACTTACACATACAGATAATGCGATTGATATAGCACAAGAAGAAATATTGTTTCAACAGTTTTATTCAAGCGCAAATGTTGAACAAAAAAATTTGATTGATCGTGTTATCCGCGAAGTGCAATATCATGATACAGGATCGAATATTTTCTGTTTAACTGCATATGCAGGTTGTGGTAAAACATTTGTTGAAACTGCTATCATACATAAATTGAATTCATTGAACTTTCGCTGCATTATAACTGCTTTCAGTGGTATTGCTGCCACACTGTTGGTTGGTGGTAGGACATTACATAATGCCTTTAAATTGCCCATTCCAGTATTAGAAAATTCCGTTCCTAATATTACACCAAACAGTTCAAAAGGACGTTATATTAATTCAGTAGATCTGATATTAATTGATGAAATATCTATGTGCCCAAAGAATGTACTGAAAATTCTAGATTCATTTTTAAGAGATTTAGCAAATGATCCAATTAAAAAAAATACACTATTTGGTGCTAAAACTATTATATTAAGTGGAGATTTTAGACAAATTTTACCGGTCGTTCCGCATGGGACACGCTTTATCGCAAAATATGAGAGTTAGACCAAATGAAATAGAATTTGTACAATTTTTGATTAAACTCGGGAACGGTGAATTAAAAAATTATCCTGAGTTGGGTGAAGATATTATCGAGTTGCCTTCGCAAATAGTTGGAAGTATTGATAGTATAATTGATGACATTTACGGTAATATACGTGAAACTATATTGTCTGAACAAATTCTTAAAGCAATTATTTTAGCACCAACAAATGATGATTGTGGTTTAGTTAATGATGATGTACTAAATCGTTTATCAGGGGATGAAAAAGTTTACTATAGCTGTGATAAAATTAGATCTGATCAAAATGGTTTTAATGCAAATGATTATCCGGTTGAATTTTTAAATTCATTAAATGTCAGCGGAATGCCACCTCATAAATTAAGATTGAAAGTCAATTCCATAATTATGCTCATTCGTAACCTAAATACTGCCCAAGCTTTAGTTAATGGAACACGATTGAGGGTGAAATGTTTGCATCGCAATACGATTGACTGTGAGGTATTAACGGGAACTGCTACAAAAAAAAAGAATATTGATACCAAGAGTCAATTTAACATTTTCTGGGACATAACTTCCATTTCAATTTCAAAGAACACAGTTCCCGGTAATACCTGCATTTGCTATGACCATCAACAAATCGCAAGGTCAAACATTTGATAAGATTGGTGTTTTGTTGCGGCGACCAGTATTCTCACATGGGCAATTATATGTTGCTGCAAGTAGAGTTCGTTCATTTGACGGTTTAAAATTTTATATTTCCAATGACAATGGTCAAGGCAACTTACTCGATAATCATAGAATTTTCACTAAGAATATTGTTTATAGAAAAATTTTACGAACAAATTGATTTGACTAGCATTAAAATTAAAATTGCAAAAACATACACAAAATAAATTTAAGTATTTTTCAATGACTTCATTCTTATATTATTAAATAGTTAAAGATTGTTTTTTAATTTAAAATTTAAATTTTGTTTCATAATATTAAAGATTTTGAATTCTGATTTAGTATTTTATTAGATATTAAATTATTTTTTTATTTAATTACAATGGCACTGAACTATTTTTTATATAGGTTCACAGAAAAGTGTGTAATAGAAAAAAAAACGTTGGAAATATTGAAAATTCATATATGTTATCTTCAAAGTTTTATCAACGATTATGGTCGAATCTCGACCACTGGGCGAACGCTAGTCTATATTAAACTGAGGCTCATTGTTTCAACAAATATTTGTGTTGCGTTTCTGATTTTGAATGTTTTTTATCATATTTCTTTTATTGAACACTTTTCTATAAATATTGTTGTTAGTTTTGACGGTTTGGTGTTGATTATTCATTCAGGCGAATTTATTTGTAATGAATTTGTTAAGGTGTTTGGTTGCGTAAATATCAATAATAAGTTTTTTTTATTTATTTCGTATTCAAGGTATTGTGTTTTTGCAACTCGTTCATTGATTTTTTTTGTTGTTAATTCATATTTACATTTTTTTGCTTATATTTTGGTTATCAGGGCAATAACATTTGCAAAGCGTTGTAGTAGTTTCCTGTACATTGTGATTCTGTTAGCATCAACTTTTAATTGTATATTCAGAACTAACATAGAGCGGATGGTCAATTTTTTATAAAAAATCCGCAATAAGGTACCTCTAAAATCAGAATATGTTCCGCTATATTATGCTGTCTTCATTAGAACACCAACCTATGTATTAATACCATATTTCCAGATTTTGTCTAGTAACTTTGGAGAGAATAGACAGTGACAGTGGTTTCCGTTGAACGGGTTTACAAAATCGTACAAAACGCACTTGGAAAATTACTGATAAAGACAAAGCAAGTAGCTAGATTTTGAAATATGTTCTATTTCTGAGCTTGCAACATATATCTCACTGTTTTTGAAAATGTTAAACAAATTAAGTAAAGTCACAAAAAGTCTTTGTTGTACGCCAACCACAATATGTTTAATATAGAATACGATTTCGTACTCTTTCTCTCTCTCTCTCTCTCCCTCTTCCTCCCTCTCTCTCATGTTCTAGTTTTTTGGTTTTGTCTGTATTTGATTAATTATATTTTTCCTTAGAAACCGGTAACTCAACATTCTGTACACTGATATGTTGACATATATGATATTTTTAGGGATAATAGTTTATATTATATAGGAAATTAGAGTCAGGCTGGGATCCCAATTTTCGCGATTCACTTAGGTAAAACAAAAAAATCAAGTACGTTTATTCATCTACATCTTTTGCGTTTAACTGCCATTCGATCCAATATACTGTCAGTAATGCGTATCTCAAATAAGCCCTAAAAAATGAGATACTCTAGTTCGCCCGAAACAACAACACCATTACCATTTAAAAAACACGGTATAAGTTTTATCTTTGATAGATACGCCTTCACCCTACAGTCACATTTTATGAATAAAAAATCGGAAACTATTTATTATGCTAATATGTAAAGGATATTGATGGAAAAAAATACCCTAAATTATTCAAATTCTTCGATAACATGTGATAAGAGGTTAACCATTTTTTATGCTTATATGAATATATATTCTAATTTTTCTTATTAGGCAATGACCTGATTATGAGCAGATTTAGAATATTTCTGATTTGCCTAATCGATCATTTGCATAATAATTAATTTACAATATTCTGTTTAAGCAATTACAATTAATATTATTTTTTATTAGTTATTTATAACATAGCCATCAATTTGTTCCATAATTTTCTTTTATATTTTGTAAATTAGAAAATGGATTGAATATATATTTTTTTATTGAATATTAATAAATGTAATTGTAATTTAATTGTTAAAATTGCATTGTAACAATTTTTTCTTGTTTTTTTTTATAAATATTTATTTTTATTAGTTATTAGCAGAAATATTTATGGACAAAATTGAACTGGTAATCACCAACACCAGCGAAAAAGTTCATTTATCAATGTGCTTGCTTTTAGGAACCATAATTTTCTTTTATATTTTGGAAATTAGAAAATGGATTGAATATCTATTTTTTACTGAATATTAATAAATGTAATTGTAATTTTATTGATAAAATTGAGTTGTAATATTTTTTTTCTTGTAACATCCAAATAGATAAAAACAACAAAGCAGGGTGTTTTTGCTCAAGTCTATATCGGTCAAAGCGGGAGAGCATGTAAAAAACGCTCATGGAGCACCGTAGTTCTTTTGCAGATTCAAAATATGGTATTTAGCGTGTCTAACTATCACTTCTTCATACTTCTAAGCTCACATTAGGACACCGTACACTAATGGAATTACTGGTACCCTCAAATGAATATGATAGACTTCATTTGATCAGATCAAAATTCTTCATAGACACTAGTCCAAAAATGACTAGAAGTTGTTTGGGAAAAGCAGTTATTTTACAGATCAGAACTTTAGTAGCTTCGTTTTACCAAAAAATCCATGTTTTGGCTTAATCTTAGCTGAACTAGTGCTTTTTTCACAAATTAAATCATGAAAAGATCTGCGACTGTTGGATATAGTTGTGATCATCAAAAACAAAGTAGGCAGTCCCTTGTGAGATTATTGTTAGATATAATTATTTGACGTCAAAACGGGTTATGATATCTTCCTGGATCTGTTGATAGGCTGTTAATGCTGTGGGTAAAGTGTTCGGAATTTCTTACATATGTCTCTGCTGTTTCTACTATTGGTTGCAAGTTGCGGGCTAGGTGTTTCTATATTGTACTTGGGCTACATGAAAGTACACTTAGGCCGTAGAATTATTGGGAGGCCATCGAATTTTGTGCACCTACTTGATGTTACTGTAGAAATTATTTATTTCTTGGTCTCATATTCTCTGCTGTATGCTGACGACACAACAAGTTAGGCTACCACAGTAGGAAAGAAACAAAATTGGCACTTATATATCTGCTGAAGACAGCTGAACTAATTACTACAAAATGGCCCTGGTATGGAAGACTGTTAAGAATATCGTGGACTACTCGTAGAACAAAATCCGATACACCAACAAATTTACCAAATATGCCCGTTGAGGAAATAATGAGGTCTGCGGACGATAGAGACGCCTGAAAGATGTTGTACTTCGGCACTATACATGGTTGAAAATAATTGACTTTATCTTATGTTTCCCAATATCAGAGTGAAGAAAGCAAGGAAAATAGTTTATTGCGAAGTAAATGGTAAGTACTGATCTCATTTAAATACATTTTTTTGCTAAACACCTAGAATTGCCAAAAAGAAAAAACCAAACAACTAAGGTCTTTCATATTTGAGATTCAGAAGACTTATTAGTCTATTTAAATTTCTATAAAATAGTAATCCAATTTGAGAAACAACCAACTTGTTTGCGTTACTTAATTTCAATTAGAATATTATTAAAATGATTTTCCAGAATATCCTGATAGTTCGCCAAGAAAACTCAATAATCCTCATCAGGCTCCATCATCTCCATTTTCCATGATAAAGTGGTTGAGATTATTCTCGTTCTATAAGACTAGGGTACGATAAATATGATAATATATATGCAATTATATGAAGTGGAGATTCCTTTTCATATTTCTGTGATCATATAACCATGAGTAAATCTGGTTATATGTCGCCTGAAAGAAATAATCGAAAAGTTATCACCTACTCGGATTATAAAAAGATATCGTTTTGATTTGAATATATGCATGAGAAATGAAAAGGGGGAATAAAGTACAGCAGGTTAATGTTAAGCAGATACTGCCAAGTCGGGATTGGGATATTAAGGGGATTTTACATATTATATAACAACTTCGTGTTCTCTATGCTAAATCGGTAAGAATAAGTAAAACGGGGTCGCAGTTTACTGTATAATATTCAGTTTTATTAGTCATAATTGATGATGAATTATGAATAGCACTGAAAATAAGTTTTGCAAAAGCAAAAAATATTCTTTAAAAATTTCTTAAATAACATTATACATAAATAACTGTACTTCATTCTTCATAATGCTAGGATTTACGCATCATTTGAGCAACGAGAAAGCTAATTTGGAAAATGAAATATAATAACAAGCGCCTAAGGTCATCTCTTGAAGTGTAGTTCGAGAAAATCTAGATACTCACTTAAATTTCCTATTTTTGAAAAAAATATAACATATTACAAGTTTGAAGCTAAAGTTCACCACAAGAATTCTCAAGAAGTTCCACATAAAAAAGTGACGCTAGCAATTAAGCATTTAATTTCCTTTTATGTCTCTAAAATAAATTAATATTTTAACTATTTCTTACCAAATAAGTAACTTACAGAATGTATCACGAAATGAGTTGCAAAAATTAAGCCTACATCGTTAAAAGATAAAAAAACAGCTCATAATTCGAAATTGTGAAAATAAAATAATAACTAACGACAAATAGTATTGGCAAAAGATATCATGCATTATAGTTATAAACCTGTATCTAAGGAGTACCTTACCTAACCACTGTAAGGTACTGTTATTGTATGTTGGTAATAATTAAATTTCCAATGTCTGATTTTGTACCAATTTTTCTTTTTTTTTTAATTTTTGATCATGCACGTATTTGACTTTGTTTTCTGTAAAATTTCCAATTTGACTTAAATATTTATCTTTATTTCTCTTCATACTTCCTGTGCAATTTAGTGCGATATTGGATATAACTATTCAAAATGTTCCGAAATTAACATTTTTATTATTACTAAGTCTTTAGTATCGATAAATATATGAAAAATATTACATCATACTGTCTTTCGGGATTTTTCAAACCCTTCAACGCGAGACAATAATCTGTTTCGACTCGAGAAACTTCATCAGTTGTAATCTCGAATAGTTATTTATTTATGTATATAGTACATATAACTCAGAATGTAACATTTTATCGCGAAAAGAAGTTCTATATATGGGATTTTCTGTATAACCATATTCGATTCCTTAAAGTGGGGTCATATTAAACCGCTAGTTTGTGAGAAACTGTTAATACAGAACAATAGTGATGATATTCGTGAACGTCGTCAGCTATTTCGAAAAATTCGGCAGAGGAATACACATCGTTACAACTTGTTGATCGAAAATGGTGTTCGAACTAATTTTATAAAGTTTGATGCAGTATATTTAATAAAACAATAATTGCATTATTAGTATAATAAATGTTGACATTGTCGTTAAAAGTTCTAGTTTATCTATTTTTTTCAGTTGTTAATAAAAAATGTCCTGTAGTATATCTATAGTATATCTAATAAAAATTAGGATAAGATATTCTGGGACCATGTGTATTTAGTTTTATCAATTTCATTATACCATAGGCGCTGTTAATTCCACAAAGTATATTTAATAGGAAAATTGCCATAGATTTCCTTTTATTACGCTGTAGTTATTTTTAAAGACGCGAGATGTAAGACCGACATCTAGGATTTTCAAGAGAATCAGTACACAGAGGTTCCGAATCTGGAGCCGTTCCGTGTAATTGCTTTTCTCCCTTAACTCCTAGGACAGAATGTCACGATACAATTTTCAGGTTACTTCACCTGGCAGAGATATTGAATACTCTCTTCGAGGTGTCATTCCTTTGTACGCAAGACAATATATATTATATATAAATATAATATATATTGTTTCTGGTCGGGAACCTTCATCAGTTGCGCTTCCCACAATTGAATGTCCTCTCGAACACTTCTTTATGCATTTGATACATTTCGTTAAATTTGAAGACGCGAGATGTAAGACCGACATCTAGGATTTTCAAGAGAATCAGTACACATGGGTTCCGAATCTGGAGTCATTCCGTGTAACTGCTGTTCTCCCTTAACTCGTAGGACAGAAGGTCACGATAAAATTTTAAGGTTTCTTCACCTGTCAGAGATATTGAATACTCTCTTCGAGGTGTCATTCCTTTGTACGCAAGACAATATATATTATATATAAATATAATATATATTGTTTCTGGTCGGGAAACTTCATCAGTTGCGCTTTCCACAATTGAATGTCCTCTCGAACACTTCTTTATGCATTTGATGCATTTCGTTAAATCTGAAGACGCGAGATGTAATACCGACATCTAGGATTTTCAAGAGAATCAGTACACAGAGGTTCCGAATCTGGAGCCGTTCCGTGTAATTGCTGTTCTCCCTTAACTCCTAGGACAGAATGTCACGATAAAATTTTCAGGTTACTTCACCTGTCAGAGATATTGAATACTCTATTCGAGGTGTAATTCCTCTGTGTACTGATTCTCTTGAAAATCCTAGATGTCGGTCTTACATCTCGCGTCTTCAAATTTAACGAAATGTATCAAATGCATAAAGAACTGTTCGAGAGGAGGATTCAATTGTGGGAAGCGCAACTGATGAAGGTTCCCGACCAGAAACAATATATATTATATTTATATATAATATATATTGTCTTGCGTACAAAGGAATGACACCTCGAAGAGAGTATGCTGTAGTTATTATTAAAAAATATAATAATACATGTTAAATACAACTTTCTAAATGACCTTACTTCGACAACATAAGTATACTAGCTAATTGAGATACCCAAGATCAATTCCTGTATTAAAGAACTGTTGTTGTACTTTGCATTTTCAAAAAAGTGTGCTTCAGTTATCTGCCCTTTATTAACGTTTGGAGTATTTTTCATTCTTCTGGTTTCGTCCAAGGCAAATATTTTAGAGTTTATAAAAATATAATTATTAATTAATTTATTAATTCCACGACTAGAAGTCCAATGAATCAATCCATAATTTTTTTTAATTTTCTTTTTCTCATTTTGCTCGTTTTTATTGGAAGTTATAAATCTATTTACAGGATTCTCTCTAGACGTATGAGCAATTTGAAAAGTAAGCATTGGTGGGATCCTATATTAATTCAGAACAATATAGCAAATCAAGTTAAGCTCATATTTTCTCATAAAAAGTATCTTGTGGGTAAAATCTTAGCTTAGAAATTCTGCTGGGTGTACAAGAAAACTGCAAACAAATGATTTAGAAAATTTTCGTGGCAACCCTTTGGCGACATTATATTTTACTAAGAAATTATAGGTAAGTTGCTTTGAGAGAGAGAGAGAGAGAGAGAGAGAGAGAGAGAGAGAGAGAGAGAGACAGAAATCATTTAAGAAAAAACAATATAATACACTATAAGTTTTTAAAATCAGTTAAACCGTTTTTACGAACCTGTGAAGATACATAAAAAACACACGTGTCGAATTATGAATCTCTACCGGTTTTGCAGTCGGTTATTTAACATTTATTTTAAAACCATTTCGTCATATTTTTAATTTATATTCTAGTAATTTATTAGAATTACCCAGGTATTTCATTTCTGTGAATAGTTCCGATAGGAGTAGAATCCTTTCGTTAAGTATAAATCAATGAAATATATGCCATTAAATAAAAAAAAACACATTTACCAAAGAATTTGGAGAAATCCATAACATCTTACTTTTTTAACGTCGGTATTTATCTACAAACAAATTTGGCCGATTCGCATTTCCAAAATATTTAGGAACATGTAACAGTGCCCACTGTTTGCCTGTTAAGGGCCGTCAGGACAAACAAAGCTGTTTGGATGACTATATCACAATATCAGACAGTAACACAGAGAAACAGATAAAAATGATGTACACCGGTTTTGTGGCATAAACTTATTGCACGTTGAGGAAAGCATTTATTTGGAGATTAGAAAAAAATAATTCAATTTAAAAAAAAAATTGTTTACTCTATAATTGTCCTTACAAACTTTTTGTTTTTATTTTTTTTTTAAATTCCATTGTGTTATAATTTATTTACATTTATTTTATCGCGAAATGTATTCCGACATCAAGTTCAGGATAAGTTAGTATCATAATTTATTTATCTTGACAACGTAGTGTGATTTAGACAGTTAACTCATTGGTATTATTGAAATGCACAGTCGTTCCAAGAAATTGTAAAGGTATAAGTTTTTCAAGTAGGTTTATTATTATTATTAAAATGCTTTATGTGTTAACACATACAAATTCACAAGAATCGATCAGTTATCTTCGCTTATAGAACCTAGGTAGTCAATGTATAATCTCTATAAGTTTTAGTTCTGATAATTTAAGAAACATATTACAAATTGTACAACATATCTTATATATTTCAGAAAAGAAGAAGCTTTAGCTATCCCTAGAAATCATAAAGCAGTTGGGAAAACCTTATTATTTATTAAATACGTTCTGTTTCCCAATAAAGTAGCAATTTCAATTTTATTCTGTCAGAAATGTTCAAGTTACGATGTCTGCCGATATCCCCAATGGATCGTATACATTACAACACTCGTAACACCACAGTATACGATATTATCTTTCATATTGCCGTTATCGAATTAAATTTTCCAGATTTTTCCGCATTTCTTTGATCGGAAAGCGACGTTACTAGGTACTTTCCAGCCCAGTTGAAAGCTTGCAATAGAAAGCAATGTTGCGCATACTAAACATCCAATAAAACAAGTTGCAGTTGAAATGTAAAACTATATTATTTGGTATTTCTTTGAAATGCTTTCTGTTCATTAGTCATTGGTCGAAATGGAAATCTTAATTCCCAGATGCAACTTTATTCCACACAGATTTCCTTTGTGCCCCTATTCATTCAGCTGTTATTACAATCTGTGAACAACTGAACAACAAGTTGTAACTGAATTATATTTTCACCAATTCACAGAAATTATTAAAAGCTGTCGTGCTTGTCAAAGGAAATTGGAATCCGAGTTGTTTGGTTAATATTTATATGTATCTTGGATCAAAATAATTGAACTCATACTGAGTGAATAAATGTGACTAGACAGTTTCAAGAATCATGCTTTACTTTCATTTATTTTTTATTAGTTCTTTATATTAGATTTCACTTAGGCCTTAATGTTTTAACGAGTTAGGTACAGAGTTTGAAATGAGTTTAACTGAAATCAGAGTGTATATGTAATATCTCCTAACACTTAATTTTAAATAATTTATGTGTAAAAAGAACCGACTTCAACTGGCTTAAAATAAAAAAACGTGTAGAATCCGTATGCAATCAGTCACTATTTTCTGACATATATTATTTTATTAACTGATTTACGATACAATTCCATTGATTACTCTGGCGTATGCTAACCTCTCTCTCTTTCGCTCTCTCTCTCTCTCTTTCTTTCTTTCTCCCTATCTGATTCGATGTGCCGCTGCCACTGCGAGTAGTCACATATTTAGCTCCGGCAAATTTAGTAATTTTAAGTGGTTTAAAGTCGTTGATTTTGACGGAATTTTCGTTCACAGTCTTTGGATTAATTGACAGTGTGTATATGTGCATTAAAATAATACACTGCATTGCTTTCTAATTATTTAAAATACAGTTAAAATGGTGTTCACTGAAAGACAAAAAAGTGAGTTAAAATCTTTATCTAAAGAAATAACAAACGAGTTTTTGTCAGATAAAAATTTTCTTTACGTGTTTACTGACAAAATCGTAGAGACAGTGTTACAAAAAGTGAACGAACGCACAAAAAATATAGAATCTAAAACTAACAACATTGAAATACAGATTGCTGATATACGGGGTGTGAATGAAAATCTAGATGGTGAATTGAAATCATTGAAAAATGATAATCAGCTATTATTATCCCAGATAAATGTTTTAAGAGCTCAGTTAAAGAATATTATTGATGAAAATGGAGAACTGCGAAAAAATGTAGATGATTTTGGGCAACGCATGAAACTGACCCAAATTAGCCTGTATGGTATTCCCGAAGACAAAGGTAGGAACCTTAAAATGAGGCTGGAAGAATTATTTAGTAGCAAGTTAGGGATAGTTGGAATTCCCTCATTCCAGTGTTATAGAATTGGCTCATATACCAAGTCTAAGTCTCGACCTGTAATAGTCAAATTTTTTACCCAAGAAGAACGGAATACAATATTTTATAGCAAGAAGAAATTAAAAGGTAGTGGAATTGTCATTTCAGAAGTACTTGTGAAAAGTAGATATGAACTGTTCCTTTTTGCTAAAGAAAAATGGGGTAAAGAAAAAGTGTGGTCTAATAGGGGAAATGTGTTCGCGAATATCAATGGCAAAAAGATGCGCCTTAAATCAGAAGATGATATTATGAAGTTAATTTAAGTTTAAGTGCCGGTTGCTTTATTCGTGTAGCCTTTTTTGTTTGTTTGTTTGTTGTGAATATTCTTTGTAGTATTATTTTGGAATATTTTACTTTTTTATTCCGTTGTACGTTGCAGGTGAAATCATGAAGGAATTATCTATAGCATATTTTAATAGTTCATTACCATGTAATTTTGCAGAATTTAAGAATGTTTTGTTAGACGAAAATTACGATGTAGTCGGTCTTTCAGAGACATGGTTGTCACAAAATACGCCAGACAGCAATTTATTGATAGGAGGATATAATCTATTACGGAAAGACAGAGAACACAGAGGTGGTGGAGTAGGTATTTATGTTAAAAATTGTCTAAAATATGAAATTATAAATACTAACTGTAAGGATTCATTAGAGCAAATATGTATAATACTGAAATTTAATAACTATTATTATTCTATCGGATCTATGTACAGACCTCCAAAATGTAATTTTTATGAATTCATAGGTATTTTTGAGGATACCTTATCCGATTTAATTACTTGCTCTAATGAAATAGTTTGTGGTGGGGACATTAATGCTAATCTCTTAGATCCAGAAAGTCAAAATGCAAATATTTTTCTTGAATGTGTAGAGAATTTTAATCTCCAACAAGTAATAAATGAAGCAACAAGAATAACTAAGTCATCTAATAGTTTACTCGATATTATTCTCATTTCTAGTGACAACGACAATTTTTCCACAGGAGTGAAGGAACTGCATATATCTGACCACAGCTTGGTTTATTGTAATTTTCATAAAAATAAGTTTAGGGCAAATATTGAAAAACAGTTTAAGTTCAGAAATTGGAAACGTATTAATAGAGAATTGCTAAATGAATTTCTGTTAAATGCGCCAATCGAAAGCATAATTTACACGAAATATATTAATGTTAAAGTTGAGTTCTTAAACGAAATAATTATAAATATATTTGAGGTTTTAGCACCTATAAAGACCATAACGACTAAACGACAAAAACCAATGTGGCTTACAGATAATGTCCAGTTGTTGCAAAAACTGAGAGATAAAACATTTAATAAGTTTAAAAAAAGTAAAAATAACAATGACTGGATATATTACAAAGAACTCAGAAATCAGAATAACATTGCCATTAGAAATAAGAAGAAGAGCTATTTGAATTTTTGCATTGCTGCTAATAATAATAACCCTAAAATGTTAAGTAAACAGTTAAGTGACTTAAATATCTATAACAAAAAAATTGTTGTATCATTGCCACTATTTTTAAATAAACCAAATGAAATGAATGAGGCTTTTCTAAATCATTCTCGTAATATTTCTTCAGTAGACAAAGATTTATGAGATACACAAAATTTAAAATGCAATTTTAATTAATATTTTCAATTTAAAACAGTGTCATCGGCGGATGTAGTAAAATATCTGCATGAAATAAAATCTTTAGCTACAGGACCAGATGATTTTAATATAGCTATGATTAATCTTTGTTGCCCTATTATATTACCATATATTACTAATATCATAAATTCTTGCTTATTGGAGGGTATCTTTCCAGACAAGTGGAACATATCGCGAGTAACACCTTTGCCCAAAGGTGACAAACTTTTATCATTTAACGACCTTCGCCCTATTAGCGTCACCCCTGTTCTTTCAAAAGTATTAGAGAAAATTATGAATAGTCAAATTCGGGTACATTTAGATGAATATACGGTATTGCCTCCGCATCAATCTGGTTTTCGTGTAGGTTATAGTTGCACTACAGCTCTTTTACAGGTAATGGATGATATTTTTCGAGCATGTGATAGTGGTAAAACAACAGCATTGCTACTTTTAGATTACTCAAAAGCCTTTGATACCCTCAATCATGAACTTTTATTGGCAATATTACACTACGTTGGGTTCTCTGAAGCTGCCAATAAGTTTGTTAAAAGTTACCTACATAAAAGAGTCCAGTTTGTGGAAACTGAACAAGGTAGATCATCACAGGAAGCTGTTTGCTGCGGAGTTCCACAAGGATCCATATTAGGTCCCCTTTTATTTAGCTTATATACGTGCAATATTTCCAACTGTATGTTTTTTTGTTCAGATACAGATTTAAGATTTAAACCACACATAAATAAGCTTTTAAAAAGTCATATGCTACACTGAAAATGTTATATCCCAACAGACAGCTTCTATCATCTAAGGTTAAGACTATATTAACAGATTCTTTGGTACTAAATTTTTTTAATTACTGTGATACTGTTTATGGGCCATGTTTAGATAATATAGATAAGCGTAGAATAGAAAAGGTTCAGAAATCATGTTTAAGATTTGCATACGGCATTCGTAAATTTGAACCAATTTCTCACAAACTCGAAGATGCAAACTGGCTCAATATGATTAATAGGCGTTTGTTGCATTCAGCTGTTATGTTTACCAAAATATTGCTTTATAAATGTCCTCCATATTTGCTAAGAAAAATAAAATTCAGAACAGATGTACATATATTGAATTTGCGCTTCAGAGGAATGATCTCTCACCCACCACATAAAACGGCATTATTTGAAAGGTCTTTTACTTTTAACATATATTCCGTTTATAACAAAATACCTGAAGCGCTAAAATCTTTAACACTAAACCGTTTTAAACAGAAATACAAAAAGTATTTGTTGAATCTCCAATAATTTATTTGTAATCTTCTTGATTTCATCACGTGCAACTAATTAGATTATTCGTGTATATATATTTTCTTCTTTTTTTGGTAGCATGTGGCACATTTATATTTGTTATTGTTTCTTTTTGATTTTTTATGTTGTTATTTCCGGGGCGCTGTTTAAGAAACTTTCCTAGATTGTTTTCAGCGTCCTTTTTTTTAATTTATCATAAACACTGTTTTCTAAATCTATATTATTGTTATATATTTATATTAAATTGTACTTTATGGATAAATTTCAAATAAAAATTATTATTATGACTTTTTATTAATCTATATTATTGTTATATATTTATATTAAATTGTACTTTCCCAACAGGACGGCCTTTTGCATCAGTTGGTTAAGATGTTCGTACCAAGGTATTTCAAATTGTTTAATAGATGTTTTGGGATGACAAAACAATTGGTACTGTTCGAGTGTTGTTCAATTGTCTCTGTATGAAATTCTAAATCCCTGTATTTGGCTATTTTTTCAGGATAAATGTCAATTAAGGTTGTTTTTCTAGAGACTTTAACTACCAAAACTATATCTGGTTATTCCGATCGGTCAATACCAGTACCTTGTAATTTTCTAAAATAGATTCTGGTTTGTATATATAGTAGGGTGACGACATACAATGTATTTTTGCCACAGCATCGTGTCGTTCTTTGTATTAGTTGCAGCGAACGCTTGGCTGTGATATGCTGGATAGACTCAGATGTTTGGCAACCATATCTGCATCCGTTGTTGATAGAAGGATCTCTGAGGTTCAGCTTTTGTTAGTAGAACGAACTTTTTGTTGTATCAATGTGTGCCCTGAGCACGCGTAGGTGTTAATTAGGGGAAAATTCATAGGTCCCTAAATTCCCCTTTATTCCAAGGTAGATATACTACGTATATTTTGCCTTTCACAATTTGTCTAAACCAAGCATATGGATGTCATTAGGAACCCTTCTACAGGAGCTGTTGTTTCGTCTGTGGGTATAACAAAGCATCCTTGTACGTTGTTGTGTTTTGCAAAGTTAGTCGCGTTCAGTTTGTGTGAGAGGTTATGGCAAGGCAGAACCACAGCGGGCAAGCCTGGAATATACCTCTTCGTGGTTGACGATTTTGGTTTCGTAGGCATATTCTAAAAAGTTAACAATACAATTATTTACTTTATAGAGTTTCAGCACTGAATGAGCCAATCATGTGGAACTGAATCCCCATATGCCATGTAGAGATGTATTGCAGACAACGGAATCAATTATTAGTTGTTCTTTGCACCCCATCGAGTTTTTCGCGCATCCCTTTTTTTGTTCCTCACAATGTCTGAAAAGGCGATGATTAATGCACGACGTTATAAGTTTGTATAAGGTTGGGAGGCAAGTGGGAGGCAATTATTATTATCCCGACTTGCCCATACAATGTATGGTCTAAGGCACACAACTTTAGGGGGACGGCTCTGTTTGTTATCAGGCCTGTGGTTGGCGTCGTGGCTGCAGTTCCCCATAAATTTTCTTGCTGTACGAAGTAAAGGTGTTCGTCCAGACCAAGGTATTTCAAATTGTTTAATAGATGTTTTGGGACTACTCCTGTTCGTTCACAATAACAATTGGTACTGTTCGAGTGTTGTTCATGTTCCATTGTCTCTGTATTTGAAATTCTAAATCCTCTGTATTTGGTTATTTTCTTCAGCCTGCTTAATATTTATATTATTGTTGTTAGGGATTGCTATGTCAATTAAGGTTGTTTTTCTAGAGACTTTATCTACCAAAACTATATCTGGTCTATTGTGAGCAACAGTCCGATCGGTCAATATCGTCCGGTCCCAGTACAGCTTGTTAGTTGTTATTTTCTAAAATAGATTCTGGTTTATATTTATAGTATATATAGTAGGGTGTTCTTACCGACTGTGATAGCTCGATGATTCAGCGCTAGTTCCTGGTAACAGTATTTTTGCCACAGCATCGTGTCGTTCTTTGTATTCAGTTGCAGCGAACGCTTGGCAACCTCCTGTGATATGCTGGATAGATTCAGATGTTTGGCAACCGTACCTGCATCTATCGTTGTTAATGGAAGGGTCTTTAACGATGTACTTTAGGTAGTTCTTAGTAGGAATTACTTGATCTTGGATTGAATATAAAGCCTTCCGTTTCAGGGAACATATGACCAGAGATCAACCAGTAGTTCGACGCTGCACTGTCGACATAATCTTGGTTGACGCCATTTATATGTCTTCCATGAAGGGGCTTCTCTTTCCATTTCAGCAGTTTCTGATCTGTGGTCTGGTGGTGTAATTGAACATGTTGTTGTGTCAGTCGCAGTGGTGTTGAGTCATCAACCTGGCACATGACTCTATGTAGATCAGAAAATTCTGCGAGTTTCTGGAAATGACTACGCAAAATAGAAATTTGTTGATCTAATAGTTTGCTTAGATCTGTCAATCCTCTTCCTCCTTCATACCGTGGCAAAGTTGTTCGTTCGACAGAGCTCTTTGGATGGTGATTTTGAGCTTTTGTTAGTAAAACTCGAACTTTTCGTTGTTCAATGTCAGTCTTGCACCAATTAACTATACCGAAAGAGTAACTGAGCACTGAGCACGCATAGGTGTTAATAGCCTGAAACAGATTTTTACTGTTTAGTTTGGTTTTCAACAGTCGTCTTACCCTTCTATAAAACTCTGCTGTTAGGTCCTTTTTCATAGTCATGTGATCAATACGTTGAGCCTGCTTTATTCCAAGGTATTTATAAGTATGACCTTCCCCTTATAGATTCAATTGAGGTGCCATCTCCCATTTCGAAGTGCCCCTGCTGTATTTTGCCTTTAACTATGTTAATAATTCGGCATTTGTCTAGGCCAAATTTCATATGGATGTCACTAGAGAACCCTTCTACGATTTAAAGCTTATCATGCAGCTGTTGTTTTGTAGCTGCCATCAACTTTAAGTCGTCCATGTATAACAAATGGTTTATCTTTAATGCTTGTACGTTGTTATGTTTGAGACTGAACCCAAAATTAGTTGAGTTCAGTTTGTTTGAGAGAGGGTTTATGGCAAGGCAGAACCACAGCCGGCTAAGAGAGTCTCCCTGGAATATACCCCTTTTGATTGGAATGGGGTCAGTTTGTATCGAACAGTTGGCTTCATTCATTGAGATTTTGGTTTGCCAGGTGGACATGGCATATTCTAAAAAGTTAATAATACAATTATTCACTTTATAGAGTTTCAGCACCTTAATGAGCCAATCAAATGTGGAACTGAATCAAAGGCCTTTTTGTAGTCCACATATGCCATGTAGAGATTTCGTCGTTTGGCGTGGGCTTGATTGCAGACAACGGAATCAATTATCAGTTGTTCTTTACAACCCATCGAATTTTTCGCGCATCCCTTTTGTTGTTGAGTTATTATGTTGTTCAGTTCACAATGTTTGAGGATGCGATGATTAATGCACGATGTTATGAGTTTGTCTAAGGTTGGAAGGCAAGTGATTGGTCGGTACTTTGCCGGGTCCTGTACACATAGGTTGTCCTTTGGTAAGAGGAATGTAGCACCATACGTAAGGAAACTAGGCATCTTGTGTGGGTGGGTAATTACGTCATTTATAAGGGTTGTTAGTGTTTCGTGGGTTGCGTACAGTTTCTTTATCCAGTAATTTTGTACATCCCACTGGGAGTGTATTCGGTTATTGTCCATGATAGTCTTGACAAGCCTTTCTATTCTGTTGTTCCTGACTCCTCGTTGGTACTCGGTCAGTCTTCCAACGTCTTTCCGAAGAGAATTTATTTTCTTCAAGTCTTCTTTGCCAAGGTGGTATTCGATCTAAATTGGGGAGGGTCTTGCTTTGGTCTTACTGCGACCCCAATTATTCTGCAGATGGCAGTTGCAGCACAGTAGATGATTGTGTGTAGCGACTTAACGTATTAGCACCTAAAACATAAGTTGGCAAGATAAATTTGTTCATAGCCTGCAAGACGATACCCAGTTTCTTAGATGATCTTAGTTTGGGAAGAGCTGGTCTAGTCAGTGGATCTGTTCCATTATACTCTCTAAGAGCTCCTTCCATTCCTGCTTGGATCTTCTCAAGCAGGTCAGCGTTGGTTGGCTGTTCTTGCTGTAGTTCTTGAGTCTCGTCCGCTCTTTGTGCCAAAGGTGTTTCCGGCTCTGGATCGATTGTATTTCGACCAAATAGTTCGCGCTCCACTTCGCTCTTTATTGTGTCCAGTTGTTCAGGCGAAATAAGGCCATTTCTCAAGATGACACGATATTGATCTGCGACTCTCTGTTCAGTAACTTGAAGCTCTGGGTACTCACGACAGAACTCTTGATAGAGTATTTGGCGATATCCAGTCTTGTCCTGGCCAAGGTTCGTGATTCTGTAAAACGTACGCATTATAAATTCATTCATGGCGCCAGTCCATTTCATGCGCTGTCTTTTCAGTCCCGCTTGAGTGAGCGCTGGCTGTTGATCCTGCGCAACACTTTCTGCGGGTGGAGTTCTCGTTCTCGTTTGACTCCGTTATTATTATTATTATTATTATCTCTTTAATTTGTATTTCTTCTACATTTTCCACTTTTTTTTTTTACTTTTTTATATTACCACCACCCTGTAAATTTTTCCATATATTGGTCACCAAATATAAATTATTTGTCTATCATTTTCTAAACTACCCTATCCTCCTATATTTCAACTCCACACGAGGTTGCAACCGCCTTGTATAAGGATTAATTCTCTCCACGCTATTGACTGTTTTATTATTTTATTGTTTAAATCACCCTGTATACCTATAATATTACTTTGCCCCAGATGTCACGTATAAGCTACTACTTATGTACCACACTATATAATATTTTTTAACTACCCTGTATAACTAATTTTCTACCTTATATTTCAGCCATCTTATATATGCAACTGCTTCTAACAATTTTTGAACCCTCCATCCTATAACTCACATATCCTTCCAGCATAAATTTATTTAACAAAGTTTTTACCGTTTTTTGATCACACTATGTAATTATAGTTGTACTCCACTCTTATTTCAATCATCTTGTATACGCAACTACGACACTATTGTGTCGCCCAATACAATATATTGTTTACGTTAAGTAACATGTGCTACTCCCTTTTACGTGAAATATAATATCTTTGTCCAATTGTTAAGAGTTTATAAATCCGTAGAGAAAAAAAATAAAAAAAAAACAGGTCGAAAACCCCAGCACCAAACTAAATAGGACGCTTATGATTTGCACATATTATTTAGCGTAATAAGTTATGTAAGACCCATACTTTTTTCTATTTATTTTCGACCGTTTTGTCAATAACAGAAAACAAAAACAGTTTAATTTTTATGTTTTTGGGCAATAACACCACAATCAAAATAAAACAAAAAATTGTGAACATGCTTGGGACCTAGGCCATAAAATACAATACTTCACAATGAAACAATATAACACGAAACGAAAAATAAAACAGTCTGCCTTAATTCTTTTGGGTGAAGACGATTGTATCGCTTCTACTTCTGTAGAATTTAATCGTATCTGGTTACCGACAATTTAGGAAGAAATTATTAATGTTAACCTCCTTTTGAACAACCCAGTATCGGGATAGTTCATAAGGTTTTTCCTAGGTTTTCCCTTATGACGTTAATGGGATCACTAAAACAATAGAATTCTTTGATCGCATTTTTGGGGAATGCGCTATCTTATAAGAAAGTCGTACCTATGAACACCACTTATAAATTCTAAAGACAACTCTTTCAAATTCTTCTAATTTGAAAGCTGTTTAACTATAATACATGATCTCTACAATTTTTTGTGCTACCTGTATATCTAAAAACAACAAATTTTCTAATGTCAATTTTAATGTCATAAATCAAATTTTGATTTTGCAATTTAAATCAATAAATATAAAGCCACTGAAACGAAGTCAGAATAGACTTTGAAACCTTTAGTTTTCGATAAATATACCTCGTTTTATTTCGATTTGTGGTGTTATTGCTCAAAAATACATAAAAATAATCAAGAATATGCCACAAACAACTTTTAGAAGACAAAAAACGTTTTGTTTGAGGGCTTACAGGTGCATATAACTTCCGAAGGGTTCGCTTTAGGGCACATGTTAACAGAGACTTTTTGGCTTATTTTATATACACATCAGAACTTGGGGACCCTATTTTAGTAACAGCTTGTATATGTAACTGCTTATGTACCAGCCAATATCACATTTATTTGCTAGATTTTTTGAACCGACCTGTATAACTGTAATTTTACTTCGCCCTATATTTCAACTGCGTGAATTTCGATGAAAGGCACATACATACACTGACCTACCACCAATACAATCGTCGACAACAATTTTTCTGTGCCAATACACTAATGGAATATTTTCTGCCATTTCACTCGACTCTAAGCCCCGTAAAATGAAAATTGTTACAAACACCCTGAACGATATACTTTCATAACATATCTTGACATTTAAGCTAAATATTTATGATGAAAATTTGACGTTTAGGTTGATGTCTATCTTTTTTTGGACATATTTCTCAGATTAAAAAAAACGGTATGTTTTACGTTATAGATTACGCTATTAAGCTGAAACATCTGATTGTTTTAAATTGTATTTTACAAAGGTACAATACAATTTAAAATTTTCAAATTGATTAAGCCGTTGTAGAAAAAATAGTGAAGATTCATTATAATCAATTCAAGTGTAGTCCATTGTGTTTTTGGGATTTTCTGGAAAACCGTAAATATAATTAATTAAATTAATACAAGGTCGTTTAAATCATCAAAGTTGCCCTATCCGTTTTTAAGTAATTACTGAGCATACATGCCGACAAATTGATAACTTCCTCGTTTTTGGAAGTCGGTTAAAAAGGTTTGAAGTTTTAGTGCTAGAGGAGTTATTATTGCTTGTTCGCGGGGCAATCAGTAACGTAGATGTAGATTCTACAGTAAAGCTCTATTAAGAATTTATTGTATTTGCGGAGAAGATGAAGTGATACATGCAATATTAGTCTGAAGTTGGTAGACAATGTAACTCGTTCGTCGAAATTTCCTTGGACTTCCATAGTCTTGAAATGGTTATTTATTTTATGAACTACCCTGTACAATTATAATTCAATTCCACACGATGTTGCAACTATCCTGTATAAGTATTTATTCTCTCCACCCTGTTGACTGTCTCAATTTTTTTATATGTCAAATATAAGCAACTACTTATGCTCCAAACTATATAACATTTTTTCAACCACCTTGTATAACTAAAATTCCACTCCACCTTATATGTCAACGGCTTCCAACAATATTTGAAACCTCCGCCCATCAAATATCCTTACTGCATATGCTTATTTAACATTTTTAACGTTTTTTGTTCTACTCTGTATAACTATAGTTTGACTTCACTGTTGTGCCACCCAATAGAACATTTTTTGAACGACCCTGTATAACTTTGATTCTATTCCACCTTATGTTTGAACCATCCCATATATTCAACTGCTTATGTACCACCCAATATCAATTTTACTTGTAAGAATTTTTTGAACCAACCATATATATAACTGTAATTTTAGTTCGCCCAATATTTCAACTGCGCACCTTGCTTGCTCCTTGATTTTCCATGCACGCACATACACACCTATCACCGGATACCGTAAAGAAATTATCTTTTCGGTACATTTCACTTTAAGCCTCTTAAAATGAAAACAGTTACAAACGCCATGTACGATATACTTTCATGTCATATCTTGACATTTAAGCTAAATATTTATGATGAAAATTTTACATTTACATTGATTTTTACAGTTGTTTGTACATATTTTTCCGTTTTTCAGAAAAACGGTATATTTTACGTTATAAAAATCTCTTTGTAGAAGTCAATTTAAAATAATCAAATCAATTAAGCCGTTTCAAATAAAAGAGTGTAGATTTATTGAAATTCACTGAAGTGTAGTACCTTAATCTCTTATTTCTGATATTCTGGAAAATCGTAAATCTCACGGTATACAAAATTATATGGTACCTTTCTGTAACATTCCCTAATGCAATGCCGTTTAAATCATCAAAATTGCCCAAGCCGTTTTTGATAATTACTGTGCATACATATAAAAAAATGCCGGCGAATTGATAACCTCCTTGGTGCGTTCCCGCAATTTGTTTAGTGTATTGTTTTCAATTTGACTGAATTACTTCATTGATTTTTAAACTTCTGCACCTTTTCCAAAACCTTTTGTCGCGCTAATGCTAATTTTAAGTGTTTTTTTGCGTGTAAAATAAACACAGTATTCGGGATTCGTGTATTGACTTTCAAGCTACTTGGACGCTTTTGATGCCGTCTTAAGACGGCCGCTTTTTGTTGTTATTGTGTTACGATTCCGCGAGTTATTAGTTCCGGTCGTAACAACCGCTAAACCGCTTTCATTTTGTATCTTTTGTGTTAACAAAAGCGCATCATTTGTTGTTAAACCCGCATTTTTGTTTGCTCAATCAGTGAACATTACGTCGCTATTTTCTGTGTAACGTGTTGTCCAGACGAAGCTCTAAAAACTGCTCCTGCCGCTGCGGGGCTAGCCTCTGAAGAAAGAAGAACTAAGAAAACACCACCTGCAGAGCTTCGACATAAAAGGCAGGTGTTTATTGATTATTCCGCTAAAGATCCTTCGTCAATTACATACTTGCATTGAACCAGCATTGAACTAAAACCGCAACAGCTAATTCATACATTTTTGTTGGATATTATATGTAATGTGTCATCGAACACATTCCACTCCTCGTTTTTGGAAGTCGGTGAAAAAGGTTTGAAGTTTTAGTGCTAGAGCAGTAATTATTGCTTGTTCGCGGGACAATCAATAACGTAGATGGAGATTCTAGAGTAAAGTTCTATTAAGAACTTATTGTATTTGCGGAAAAGATGAAGCGATATATGCATATTATTTAGTCTGAAGCCGAAATTTCCTTGGACTTCCATCATTTTGAAATGCTTGATCTAACAACGTTTCAACAGCTTTGTATTTGCTATCGTCATCAGGTGAATGATCACTGATGAATGGTTCACCTGATGACGATAGCAGATACAAAGCTATTGAATTGTTGTGAGATCAACCATTTCAAGACGATAGAAGTGCAAGGAAACTTCGAGGAATGTTACAGGGAAATTTCACTAGTTCCATTTAATACAACAACAAAAGTAAAAGGTTGTTTGTAAGATGTTTACGCTTGTGACGAGTCATTTCCAATAAATACTGCCCAACTTTATTTCTTCTTTTTGGGTAAAGTTTTTACTAACTGTGTATTGTTAACAATTGAATTGTAAAAATATGGAAGTTAAATGCTGAGAGTGTTTATTGACATTATTTTCTGTTCTAATTGAGAACCAATGATCAGTCGTGTAATCTTCTATTTCTTTGACTAAATTTTGTCTTCATTAAGTATTGACAATCGTATTCGCTTCAACTGATTTCTGGAGGGCAGAGAATTCTTCCTGCTCGGTTTATGAAGTTAAGCAGAAATTATGTATTTTGTTGGTTGTTCGAATACGGAAATAATATTAGCCATGTGTTGTTGCAGTATGTTCTGTCAGATACAAAATTCTCAGAATAACACTTATTTTAATTATCTTTGAAGGGATTTATATTTTGGTTGAAGATAGTGTTTTTGGAATGAACGAATACCTCGAACTTAATGAGTTTCAACCAAATTAATTATTACAATTAGGTATAAATGTTTAGAATTCTCAGTTAGTGTTTCTGCGTTAACAGGTCTACTTTCTGGTTTCCATACAGTACGGTTCCTGTTTTGACATTTTCACGTTTCGTTGTATCTTTATGGTTTTGGCTATGGTGCCATTTTATAGTTACCTGCCTGATTACCTTCTGGCTTGCCGCTCTAAATATGTCTTTTAAAAATGCAGATGTAAGGACATCCGTTTGGGTCGTCGGTTGGGATATAGCATATACATTTATGAGATTTGGTTCGCACAAAATAATTATATATTTATTATATGAAGAAACCGTATTGAGTTCGATTTAATTGTGGACTACAGATGTTCTAAACATGTCAATTTATGGTATTAAAGATGTAGTATGTACTAGGATGAAACAAACAGAGTAATTTGTCGACAAACCTTTTATGTTCCTATGTATTGTAACGAAATTTCCCTAAGCCGGCCCTGGCTTCATTCCATTACGACATCGATCGCTTTTAGGACAAAAAATTGATCTCGAAATGGCTCGGCAGCTGTAGACCTGAGAATGAATTGTATCAGAGTTTTCAATGCTGGTTTTAAAAGGAGCGATCCATAATCGCGGCAGTCAGTTAGTGCAGCGAAGAGCTTATGTAGAATTGTTATGGTGAATCAGCTGTTGTATATATTTGATGTAAATAAAAGTACTAGAAAGTGGTAGTGAATATTCGTTTTTTTTTTAATTATAATTTGAACCCACGGAGTACATAACAAATTGGTGATCAGAAGTGCAGGATTAAGTCCAGTTAAAATCGTAATTTGATTTATGGAAACCCGTAGCATGGAAAAAATGGACGAAACTACCAAAAAAATAGTCCAGCAGGTTACGGAGGGACTAGATGAAACAAAAGTCCAGGTTCTCGAAAAACGTGACAAGAAACAACAGGAAGAAATTCAACAAAGGTTAGTGAAATCTTTTGATGAAAAACGTAAAATAGAATGAGAAAATCTTGTTTCTACAATGAAATGCGAACAACAAAATCTTGTCATTACCATGAAAAAAAAAACAACAAACTCTTGTTTCTGCCATGGAAGAAAAACATCAAAATTTAATGGAAGGATTATTTTCGAAATTTGCAGAAAACAAGGCCAAACTGAAGAAAAAAGGCAACTACAATTTGAGCAATTAATGCAAATAGTATCGCATAGTTAATAAAACAGTTAATGAAAGAATACAAATAGTTGAGTCAGACATAAAAGAGCTATATGATGACATTAAGACCATAAAAAGTACCGTGGATACTCTTGAAACAAAAGTAGATGATCTCGATTCCATCCAAAGCCAGGTAAAATTTGAAATCAGTTCAATTCAAGACACAGTTCAAGAACAAATCAGTTCCATCAAACAGTACACAGTGAAGTACAAGATAATATCAGTGCCATCCAAAATAAAGTAGAAACAGAAATTAAAAAATTACAACAGGAGTTACAGTGAGGAAAATTCCAGAACACGGTGAGTACCAAGGGTTCCTTTAGTAAACCACCCACATTTGATGGCAGTTCATCTTAGCCCATATATTAACGGCAATTTGAGGCCGTGGCTACAGCTAATGGATGGGATAATCAAGAAAAATCTACTTCTCTGGTAATTTCGTTAAGAGGTCCGGCCCTAGAACTCCTCCAAAGTATTCTAGTCGATGAACAAGGCAATTTCGACAAGATCATCGCCATCCTAGACAAACGCTATGACAATCAGTCCTTGAACCAAGTATACCAGGCAAAAATCCGGAGAGAGCCTTTAAGAATATGAAGCAGAGGTTAGACGTTTAGTGCACTTATCCTACCCAGATCTGCCAGAGGAAACGAAAGATCAATTGGCCACACAGAGTTTCATAAACGGCATCAGAGATGTAGAAGTACAACGAAATCTAAGACTAAGTGGCCTCAAGAAAAGTAATGAAGCTTTACTTCGGGCGTTAGAACTAGAGGCTGTCATGAACATGTCCAAGTCGAGGGTCCGAGCAGTTTCTTGTAACCAGTAAGAGCCAGAGTCACCATGTCAAGCGCTGCTGGCTGGTCTGAACAAACTACTAGAAAAGTCACAAAGAACTGGCACCAGAGGGGCATGTTACCGCTGTGGACGGACAGGGCACTTTCAACGCAATTGCAGAGTAAGGCTACCTGAACGGTCACCGACCAGGGGTAACCAATAGGACAGCAACATGTCCAGGGACCGTCAGACAGTCAGCATAAGGGGGCGAATGCTGACTGACCCTCCACCAGCCCCCAAAACACTATCCAACCGGGGATTTTGTCGAGATAACAGCAGCTTAGTCATCAAGGCCACCATCAATGGCTGAGCAATTACCATCACCATCGACACCGGCGCCGCTGTGTCCATTGCCAAGTCCAGGGTTTTGAGAGCATCAGAAATTAGGCCAGCTAACAATAACATCCAGCTCAGAACAGTCACCGGCGAGTCCATGTCAATAAAGGGTGAGGCAGATGTCCTGCTACAGATAGGGGACAACATGATCCTTCATAGGGTCCTGGTGGCGAATATTGAGGACGATTTTATAATGGGTATGGACCTAATTAGCCAGCATGGATTTATGTTCGACCCGAGATATGATGTCCTTCGGTTCTTAAATGAGGAATTTGTATTGACACGGCCCGTTAACAGCTCATCGACCTCCATAAAAATGGTGGAGCCCGTACACTCAGCTAATGACTACTTAGTTGGACGGGCTATAGTTAAAACCGGACGGGATATAACAATTAGCATAAAGAATTTGTCCGACCACGATATCAGAATTGCCAATGGTCAGAGATAGCTTGTTTCGAGCCAGTAGAGACCATCAGCAATTGCGAAGAAGAAGTACCAGACGTCGGTGAAGCAGACAGGGCCCAGTAAAGGGCTCCTACAACAGTTTGCTGACCATTTGACACAACTGACACCAGAGAACCAGAAGAAAGCCAAGCAATTTATCACAAAGCACTGGCAAATTTTTAACAGTCAAGATGGAACCACCGGTCGCAACAACATCATACAGCATCGAATAGATACAGGAAAGGCTCAACCCATCAGAATACCACTTAGACGACTACCATTTGGGCAACAACAGGCAGTCGGGGAAAACATCTAGTCCATTTTACAAAATGGAGTTATTGAGCCATCCGTCAGGCCATGGTCTGCTCCCATCGTGCTAGTTAAAAAAAAGGGTGGAACCACCCGATTTTGAGTGGATTACAGAATGCTGAATGACGTCACGAAGAAAGACAGCTATCCACTACCTCGAATCGATGACACGCTGACCACACTAGCAGGCCGTTGTTTCTCCACACTAACCTAAAAAGTGGAGATTGGCAGGTTGGTCTACACGCAAACGACAGAGAGAAGACAGCGTTCTCCACCAGTAAAGGGCTGATTCAGTTCACTGTCATGCCCTATGGGTTATGTAATGGACACGCTACATTTGAGAGGCTAGTGGAGTATGTCTGAGCGGGTTAACATGGAGGACGTGCTTAGTAAACCTCGACGACATTCTAGTCATGGGTCAGACATTCGACGACCATCTGAAGAACCTGGACAAAGTATTTTCCAGAATTAATAATGCCAACCTGAGACTCAACCCGAAGAAGTGTTCCATGTTCCAAAAAGAAGTAGAATTTTTGGGCCACGTCGTTTCCGAGTCAGGAATCCGCACCAACGAGGACAAGATAGTAGCCATCCGTGATTGGCCAGTCCCAAGAGACAAGCATGAACTGCGAAGCTTCTTAGGCCTCTGTTCCTACTACAGGCGATTTGTTGAGGGATTTGCCACCATTGCCGCGCCTCTACAACGGCAGACCACTGAGAAAGAGACCTTCCCTTGGAATCAGGATTGCGAAACATCATTCAGGCGACTGAAGGCAGCACTATTTTCCAGCCCAATCCTAGCCTTTCCTATACAGTCCGGCAAGTTCATTTTAGACACCGACGCCAGCAGCACAGGTTTGGGGGCCGTTCTATCCCAGATGCAAGATGGTGCAGAGAGGGTGATTGAGTACTACAGCCGAGGATTCTCGAAACTGGAAAGAAATTATTGCGTCACCAGAAAAGAACTTCTGGCAATAATAAGGGCTGTAGACCACTTCCACAAATACCTCTATGGTCGTCATTTTTTAATCCGGACAGATCATGCCGCCCTCAAATGGCTGCTGGACATGAAGATACCGGAAGGTGGATGGAGAAATTACAGCAATACGATTTCAAGGTGAAACACCGTGCTGGCCGTTTGCACAATAATGCCGATCCCCTATCCAGAAGACCCTGTATAGCAGAGTGCGGACACTTTCTCAAGACAGAACAGCGAGAGGGTCACGATGGGACGAGGTAGCTAGATACACGGGCGTACTGAAATCGTTATGGGCCCAATGGGACGGCTGGACATTTCAGAGTTTAGCTTTTATAGTAGTGTTATTAGTTAGATGTACATGGTTTACGGAATCAGCTGTTGTAAATATTGGATTTTTATGTTTAAGTATAGTTCTAGAAAGTGAAAGTGAATATCAGTTTTATAATTTAAATTTGAACCCGCGAAGTTTATTGCAATATATGTATTACAGTTAACTGTTGACATAGTCAATGTTCTTTCTATGGTCAAGTTTTTCCAGAAACAGAGACATGACCTGTAGATATTTATCCAGGTCTCCTTTTGGATATCCAAGAACTGTTCTCTCTAACATAAGACCCACACCCACATGCACTTTATCCGATCTACTAAAGCTAGTTATAGCTGTAAAACTTTATTTTAAGCTCCAAAAGTATTTATATAAGTATTCAGATGATGTGTTCGATTTGAAAAAAATACATTGAATGCAAAAATTATTAATTAACTGACTTGGTTTTAATATACAGGGTTTTTCCAGTTTAAAAAAATATATAGGATAGTATGTGATAAATGTCTTAAGTATTGCCCTACGGTCTGTCAAATTTTTCAAGAAGAAATCATTTTTTAATATCGTTAATAGCACTCTAAATATTTAAAAAGAAATGTGTTATACTGGTATTAAAGAGACATTTTTTTGACGTACCACTATTTCAAGCAGTGGCGCTTGTGCACAATCTGGCCTGCATATTTTGGCAGACATTAATGATAAGCTACTGATTCGGCATAAAATGAAACTCATTTTGAAAATCCCTATTAATTTCTTGGCAAATTTGATTATTTTTTTCCATCTGAAGCACCGTTGGTCATAGCAATATATAGCAACTTTAATTGCCCAAAATAAAATGGTGATCAACTCTGCTCGTAAATGAATAAAGATTTCAAAAATATTTTTATTTTGAAAGAAAGTGCAGTTGCCTGCCACTGATAATCGGCAATGTTCTTTAGGATTGTATTAAATGGGTGGGGATTTTTTTTTTTTCGAAAAAATTTCTCTCTATCTAGTCTTCAGTCACCAGTCCATGACCACAGGATATTTATGATCTTCTTAGAAGACTGCCGTTTTTTAAATAATCTTACTTTTATACTTTTATTGAAATAACACAACATTCTATAACAATAAGATAACTAATAGACGATTCATATTTAAAAAAATTGATAATTTTTTAAAATTTATAAATCGTATGTTAAGAAAACTTATGAAAAACAGAATAGAACGTAAAAATTATACCAGTTTTTGAAATGCCCTCTACCTGAAGGATACATGCTTCACCTCTTTTGCTCATTAGCCCAGGTAATCCACGAAAATACATGACAAAATTAATAGTAGAACAAAACCGACATCAACGTGTTCTAATGATAAAACTTAACCAATTGTCATAAGATTCAACGTTTTTTATCGATGCGTTTTTGTTTTTTAACAAAGAAGCTGCGAAATATCGGTAACAATTTAGTTTTTTACATTTTACACAAAATCCACCCATAAAAGCGTATTTACTACTAGGGGCAATGTTGAAGAGAAATGGAAAACTTACAAAATGAGATACTATACGTTCAACTTTGTTAATGGGTTTCATAGATAATGGAACATTTACCCAAAATGTCAAAAAATTAAATTTTTATTGCAAAAATATTATTATTAACTGAAGCGATATATCTTCTCATACCCAATTTATGTTCTAAAAATAAATACTGTAGCCCTGGTAGTTTTTGCAAAATTTCAATCAATCCTATGGAAGACTTATCTTTTTGAAGGCCATTTTACCTCGCCTGATGACCCTGTCATTATGAATAAACCACCGTTTTAAAGTAGAGGAGTTGATCTTGAGACCTCTAATCTCACTTTTTCAAAATTTAAATACATGTAAGTATTGAAAACATTTGGCCATTCCCTATTAAATTTTCTGACGAGTCCATTCGAAAAATTGGTAAGGGGCGGCACCTGTGTAACTATATCCTTATAATTGATAATCTCAATGCAAATTTTAATTTTAAGCAGACAGATATTTATATTTCTTGGATAATGTGGATTTATGTAATATATTTAGCAAAATAGAATACCTAAACACCATTTAGCCACAAATGATAATGACCGAGCAATCATAATATGCAAAATGCGAAGGCTGTTGCAAGTTATTTTTTCATTTGTAAATGTTTCAATAAAAGATTAGAACATATATCTAAAGAAATTTGGCATCTTTTTAATTATTATTATTAGTATTTATTAATAAATAAATTCTTAATAGCAATCTGAATTGAACAACATAAAAAGTTGTTAACTAATTAAAGAATACGTTTTTTTTTCTATTATGAACTATTATCAATTTGTATCAGCGTTTAATTTTTATACAATAATAAGATGTAAAATGTAATGCAAGTGTAAACAAAGGAATAGTAGGTTCCTTTAAATCTGTTTGCTTAAAATTAAAATTTGCATTAAGATTATTTATTATAAGGATATAGTTACACAGGTACAATCTCTTGGCAAATTTTCGAATGGGCTCGTCCAGAAAAATTATAAGGAATGTCTAAATATTTTCAGTACTTATATGTATTTATACTTTAAATTTTGAAAAAGTGAGATGAGGGGTCTTGAGATCAACTCTTCTACTTTCCATCGGTAGTTTATTCATAATGACAGGGTCATCTGGTGAGGTAATATGGCCTTTCAAAAAAATATGTCTTCCACAAGAGTATGAGAAGATCTACCCTTTCTGTTAATAAGAATGTTTTAGCTATAAAATAAAAATATATATAAGCGATTAATATTTTTTTGTAATTTGCGTAAAGATTCCATTATCTAAGAAACCAATTAACGAAATTGAGCATATAGTAGCTCATTTTGTAGGTTTTTCATTTCTCTTCAACATTTTCCATAGTAACAAATACGGTTGTTTCATAGGTGGATTTGGTGTAAAAGGTAAAAAATTAAATTGTTTCCGATTTTTTTTTTGTATAAAAGAAAAAAGCATGGATAAAAAATTTTAATTTTATGTCAATTAGTCATCATTAATCATTAGAACACGTTGATGTTGGTTTTGGTCTACTATTAATTTTGTCACCAAAACGTCTTTTTCTCCGTAAATCACCTGAGCTACATATTGTAGCGCATTCTTTAATATGTGTTTCCAGTATTTCTTGTTATATCGCAGGAAGTTCTTCTAGACTGTTATTTGAGTGGGGTAAACGAGATTTTTAAGATGCCATCCTCATAAAAAAGTCGAAAGTATTTAAATCAGCAGGCCTATGGGGCTATGGCTGTGGTTCAGCACGCCCTACCCATCTATTCTGTAATGTGCGATTTATATATTCTTTTACTTCAACACTACATGAACGGGAGCGTCGTATTGCCTGAACCACATTATGTTTCTAATTAAAATAGCTACAACAATACGGGTAAAACCTTCTCTATAATTCTGGCGACAATAGTCGCCATTTAGCGTTTCTGGTAGAACAAAATATCCAATTAAGTAATTTCCAATAATATTCATTAAAAAAATTAGCCACAAATTTTGTACAAATCTATCAAACTTAAACTGGAAGTTAACAAAAGTTAATAGGCAGTATACTAATCAGAAATGTTTGTTCAATCGATCAAATTAATTAATTATTAGCTTAATTTTATAAACCTATTACATAAAACTTAAGGTTCATAATATATTGAAATCACATAATAACATATGTCAAATATTAGCTATGTTATTCAGCCAGCTGTCAGGCTTATGGTTTTTCAGAGTAAGAATAACTATAAAACATCCAAATTAATAATATACCCCTTTATAAATTTTGCTAGGTGTATTTAGCAATTGTCAAGTTTAGTATTCTTCAAGAACTTATAATTTTATATATATTACTTTGTTCCATTATTTTATTAGAGCAATGTGCGGTTAAAATACGATTTCTAACATACACAAAAACATTAGGATATTTCTAAACTGTATTTGTTAAGTAAAAAAAGGAATCTAATATACGCAATTTCTAATAAGCACAAAAGAGAAGATGTTTTAGGTAGACTAAAGCACATATTCAGAATTCTATTTAAGTTTTGATCAATATTAGTATCTCGAATCCGTGCTGTACTTGATAAAATGAAAACTCTACAGAAGCACAAATTAGTGAACTGGTTATGAATCATATGTATGAAATTATACTGGAATTACATTTCCATAAATTTCCATTGTGCCTTTGAAGTGATTCTAAAACAATTGGAATGAATACCAGTTTCCTACTTCACGTACTGAACAAATCTAAAATTACGTCATTGATTGTCTTTTGGAACTCTCTCGTCATTATTACATTTTCCAAATTGAAATGGGGCTGTTTCTTCGGAAATTCTTGAGGGATTTGTTCTATTTGATTAGAGACTTTCTAAGATGTGTCGTGCAGCAGTGCTCAAAAGACAGCTTTATTCCTATTCACATCTTCCGTTTCCGAGCTCATATTCGAGTAATAATTAAATTCGTTTCAGGTAATAATGTTGATTGACCTAGATATTATTAAGGTTGTGCCAGCATGCAATTATAATTTAAATTAATAATATTGTGACAATTATTAATGAAGTCTACAAATGAATTCTGTATTTTTAAGTTTATTTTGATTGCTTCACATAACTTAAAACAAATTAGTAATTAGAGTTTTATGGCAAGAAAACTTTCTTAAAATAGATGGCGGACTTATGTCAAGAATTTTCATCAACTCAGTATCCATTTATGCAAAAAGTTATATTAGTTAGTATTTTTCGGTAATTAAAATTTGGCAAAACAAATAAATTAGATTTAAATAGGGAAACTGTGAACGAAAATATTGAACCAAAATCTAACACTATTGCAGTTTGCTAAGGACTGGCTGGACTGTTACAACAAAATTTTCAAAAAGTAATAAAGAATCTGTATCAAAATAAACCTACTATCCAAACCAAACAATGGACCAATCATATATGAGAGATAATGTTTTGTATTGGTTCGTTAGTTTTAATTACTTTCATCTTTGGAAATATTTTTTAATATATTAACTTCATGATACGTATATAAAACTTTTGAATATCGATACTTTTACGTTATTTTTAATACAGTAAAATTTCGGACCCGTCTGGATGATATTTGTTTTTACAAAGGATATTATAAAGATGTGAGACAACGGTTTCAGGATCAACGGGTACAGAGCCTATTAACCATTTCTTATGATTGGAAGTCTGTTCAAAGTGTCTGCGCTGAAGTTTGGTTGTTCTTAGAAAATGTCAAATGATAACTATTCATTTGTCAGATTCGTCTAAAGGTTCATTTTAATTTTGGAATAATCACTTATTGATCCAGTTTTTTATATTTGAGCAAATCAATTAAACTCAGTTTTCATCGTTTCCTCATAGTCATCTCGTCCTTGATTGTAAGCAGAGTTATATGAATACTTGTTCGGATTGCTTTCGGTATTTGCGAGATTTTGTTTCTCCCAGCTTGCGTACGATTTTATAATTGTGTACTTCTAGTTTAAGAAGACCCCATATAGCTAAAGGACAGCCAGGATCTTCTATAGAAAAAGACCAAGTGAGCGGTCGAGGATCGCATAATGGTATAACACACTATGTTTAACTGCCAAACAATGGTTAGCTTTTCTCGTTCTACGGAAAAGTATCATAGTTCTGCAGTACAGAAGGTACTGGAAGCACAAGATATGTGGAAGTCATTTCTCATGGTGCCTTGAGAGAGAACCGTGACAATTGTAAGTAAGGAGGAATTGTTATTTGTAGTTTAGGTAAGCCGGTGTAACGAATATCTGATATAAGTGCTTGCTTGAGTTTATTGAAGGAAGAATTCGTCTGCGATCAATTTAACGTATTTCTGTAAGGTTTTGTGAGTGTGAGTTAGCAAAATTTGGGATGGAACTTTGGGAGTATCGGACAAGGCCAAGAAAAGGGTTTTGGGTTGAGAAACGTTCTGGATGCATTAAACCTTTGAATAATTTGGTTTCATTCTTGAGTCATAAGACCACCAAGGAAAGGCACTCCGTTTCAGAGATATCCATGCTTGTCACATTGTATTTGACTTTTTAAGGTGCTTAAGAAATTCTTTTCGTGGAAGGATGAAGTTATATGTCGATAACACTGATTTAAAGAGACAGTGTTCATTCTGAATACACAGAAGAATGTTTTTTAAGTTCCTCTGCAAAGTAGAATGCGGTATCTATCATACCAAATGGCGTACGAAATCGGTATGAACTTTCTCTATCGAAAGAACAGGTTATATAAACGTCATCCTCTAGGATTTTCGAATGATGGAACTCGGAAGCCAGACCCAGTGTCTAAATTTTCACTCTTTCGTCAGCACTTAATTCGCTTAATTTTCTGTAGTCTATTATAACTTTCCACTTTTACGTTTTGCTTACCAAAAGCGTCGAGGACGACCCACATGTGGGAGAACCAAGTAGGATAGCAGCGCCTGATAATTATTTGGTGAAGCATATTTCCAATTTTTTTAAGTTCCTCCTTAAGGATTCGGGGATAATTTGGCGAATACGGACTAGTCATTATTAGTATCAATAGAATGTTTAACTGCATTGATAAAGGTCAAAAAGTCGCCTTCAATGGAGAAAATGTCCTGAAATTCCAAGCAGAGATTTGCGACAAGTTCCCAGTCTTCACAGTTCAGGGTTCTTTGTTAATCTGTTCTTTAATAATTAATTTTTGGTAAAATTTTTAAGAGACACGGTGTGTATTTACATGTACCAAGAGGTTCTAAAAGAAGGTAAAAAAAATTAAGGTCCTTTGGATTACGGCGACGAATTATCTAGCCTGATGAAGGCTTTAGTCCTTTAAGTAGGTAGTTTAGGACTCAAGTATGAACAATTGTTGTCTTCTTTCTCCTCATTGCTCTAGCCCAGGCGATTTCTCAAAACTTGAAGTTTGTGGTGTCTAAGTGCTTCTTGGGAAATAACACCACAGTTTAAAGACATTGAAAAATATGCCACAAGTATCATTCAGAAAACAACTTGAAGTTTGTTGTTAAGAGCTGACGGAGACTTATTGGAAAGTTGTTTCAGACTTTGGAGGTCACAAATCATAACCTGATTGCTCTCAAGATACGCTTGGCATTTCGCCTTACTTTGTTTTTTCTGTGAATGAATAACAAATACTTTGGATAGCAGGTAGACATGTTGCACTCACAAATACATATATGAACGTCGACAAGGTTATCGGAGACCTTCAAATGCCGGGATTATTGAAAATATTTTCTTGGTTTCCACGGCCAATGTGTTATAAGGGCTTGTGTTTGCTCATTTATTTGCTTTTACCTATTTTAAATTTATGTCCAATTTTTTTTAAACATCCAAATCTCTGCACATAATAGACAAGTATATTCTCTATAATGTAAAAAAAATTGAACAACTAGTACAGAATTTTCAGGGCTAACACCAGTTGAAACGGGTAGCACTGTATATTAGTAATAGAACAATGCCTCGATTTATGGAAATTATTTATTAAATTCTTAATAGGTTGACATTCTTAATGTACTTTATATATACAGGGTGAGTTTTTTTTGATGATCAGTATGCGGATATAAAGCAATGGTTAAATTGGGAAAGATTTGCAGTTTTACTGGCCCAATTTAATGACACTTTAAAATTTTTGTCAGGGCTTACTAGATATTTTGAAAAAACGAAATTCTATCAAAACCCTGTAGCTTCTTTGTTTTTAATTTTATTAAAAAAGTGTAAATATCAAAATTGAAGGGAATTGTATCCCGAATATGACTGTCATGACCTCGTTCGCGTGACAGCTGTCGTTTCCGAGATATGAAACAAACTTATCTTTTTTTAATGGAAACCATAGTCGGACATTTTTAGAGCTTTTCAACGAAATAATACTCGATATAGTTACTCATAAAAATAACGGTGTTATGAATGCTTTTCTCTCTTATTTTCACTTTTAACATATGTAGCCATGAAAAAGATTGTTTTGACTATGACGTTTCCTCATTTAAGAATAATTCCATTAGTTCTTAACTGACAGTCGATATTGACAAGTTTTCGTAATAAAATGGAATATTCTAAAGAAGAAAAACGAAATATGGTGGAATGTTATATCATATGCCATAAAAATTCAGTTCGTGCAGCTGAGGAATACTTTCATAGATATTTTAATCGTGGTCAACCTGCTCTATGTACATTTAAGAGGCTTTACGATAGTTTACGCAGCTATGGATCTTTTACTAAACCACCAAAGGAACGTAATCAAATTAACGAAGCAGTACAAATAAATGTTTTGGCAATGGTAAATCAAAATCCACCTACATCAACTCGTGAGATGGCGGCAGTAACTGGCACATCTCAACGAAATGTAGTTAAGGTTCTGATAGCGCACAAGTTCCACCCGTAGAAACTTTCAGTTTCTTAAACTTTGCATGCTGGTGACGAACATCGACGTACACACACATTGTTTTGTACATGGTTTAGAGACAGGTGCCTTGACAATATACAGTTTCCATTAAAGGTGTTATGGTCAGATGAAACTAGATTTACTAACTGCGGTATGTTCAATAGACACAATGAGCATATCTGGGTTAAAGAAAACCCTTTCCATGTAAAACAAATACGACCCCAGATAAAATTTTGTTTTAATGTTTGGTGTGGTATCATAGGGTCTACTATTCTGGGGACTTTTATCTATGACGAATCACTTACTGGGAGCGCTACTTGCATTTCTTGCAATACACTTTTCAAGACATGTTGCATAATTTGAATTTGAGAACTCGTTTAGAAATTGAGTGGTTCCAACATGATGGAGCACCTGCTCATAACTCGTTATTAGTAAGACAACACTTAGATAATATCCATCCAAACTCTTGGATAGGAAGAAATGGCCCACGCGAATGGCCACCCCGGACTCCCGGTTTGAGAGTATGCAAAAGAAATTATGAGACAGTTGGTGACCTAAGGGAGGCGCTATTACAAACAATTGAAGAAATTGATAGGCGGTCTGTGAGGATAGCGGTAATGTCAATCTTAAAAAGATGCAATTTTTGTCTAAATAACAATGGTGGACTTTTCGAACATAAATTGTAACCATTATTATGTACTTTAATTTTTTAAGTTTTTAGTAAGTACCTACTTATTTAGTTTTTTCGTTATATCTGATATACCTAATAAAAAATCGTTCAATGTTTTTTGGAATAGTTATTAATAAATCAATCTATTTCATGGCTAACTACTTAAAAGAGAAAATAAGAGAGAAAAGCATCCATAACCATAATAAGCTCTAAAAATGTCCGATGTTTTGAGGTCATAGCCAACTATGGTTTCCATTCAAAAAAAGATAAGTTTGTGTCATATCTCGAAAACGATAGCTGTCACGCAAACGAGGACATGACAATCATATTCGGGATACAATTCCCTTCAATTTTGATATTTACACTGTTTTTTATAAAATCAAAAACAAAGGAGCTAGAGGGATTTGACTAAATCGACAGAATTTCGTTTTTTCAAAATGTCTAGTAAACCATGACTTTTTACAAAAATCCGAAACTCTCATTAAATTGGGGCAGTAAAACTGCAAATCTTTCCCAATTTAACTATGGCTCATCAAAAAAAAACTCATCCTGTATATAATGTAATGATGTAATTTATTATTATTTGTTTAATTATTTTGAATATTTTCTTTGATTATGTTCTTTGATTCACGTTGGGTATGCCAATTATAATGATATAATTATTTTATTTTAATTTTTTTATTGATTTTTAATATTGTAACGAAATTTCCCTAAGCCGGCCTTGGTTTCATTCCAGTACGACATCGATCGTTTTAGGACAGAAAAATTGATCTCGAAATGGCTCGGCAGCTGTAGAATTGATAATGGATTGTACCAGAGTTTCGATGCTGGTTTTAAAAGGAGCGACCCATAATCGCGGCAGTTAGTTAGTGCGGCGAAGAGCCTATGTTGTATTATATTTGTGATATTCGAATCATCTGTTGTGTATATTTGATGTAAATAAAAGTTTTTAAAAAGTGAGAGTGAAGATTAGTTTTTTAAATTTTAATTGAACCCACGGAGTATATAACAAATTTGGTGATCAAAAGTGCAGGAATAATTTGATTTATGGAAACCTGTAGCATGGAAAAAAGGACGAAACTACTAAAAAAATAGTCAAGCACGTTACGGAGGGACTAGACGAAAAAATAGCAGATTCTGGAAAAACGTGACAAAAAAGAAAAATAACTAGAAAAAATATAATTAATAGAATTAGAAAATCTTGTTTCTACGATGAAAAGCGAACAACAAAATCTTGTCACTCCCATGGAAGAAAAACAACAAAATTTAATTGAGGGAATATTCTCGAAATTAGATGAACAGAGACAAAATGATATTAAAATATATGAAGAAAAACAATGCAAAACGGAAGAAAAAAGACAACTGCAATTTGAACAATTTATGCAAAAAGTAGCACAAGTTAATGAACCAGTTAATGAAAGAACGCAAATAGTTGAGGCAGACATTAAAGAGATAAATGATGACATTATGATCATAAAAAATACCGTAGGCACTCTTGAAACCAAAGTAAATGACCTTGATTCCATCCAAAGGCAGGTAAAATTTGAAATCAGTTCTATTCAAAACAAAGTTCAAGACCAAATCAGTGCCATCTAAGACAAAGTAGGAACAGAAATTAAAAAAATGAATAGCAGGACTTACAGCGAGGCAAATACCAGAACACCATGAGTACCAAAGGTTCCATTAGTAAACCACCCACATTTGATGGCAGTTCATCTTGGCCCATGTATAAACGGCAATTCGAAGCAGTGGGTACAGCTAATGGATGGGATAATCAAGAAAAATCTACCTCTCTTCTAATTTCTTTAAGAGGTCCAGCCTTTAGAACTCCTCCTAGGCTTTCCTGTCGATGAATAAGGCAATTTTGATAAGATCATCGCCAACCACGAAGAGCCAGAGTCACGATTTCAAGCACTGTTGGCCAATATGAAGAAACTATTAGAACAGTCACAGAGAACTGATACAAGAAAATCGTGTTACCGTTGTGGACTAACAGGGCACTTTCAACGCGACTGCCGAGTCAGGTTAGCTGAACGATCACCGACCAGAGGTATACAACAGAACAGCCCCCAATACGTTATCCATCCAGGGATTTTGCCGAGACAGCAGCAGCCTAGTCTTCAGGGGCACCATCAATGGTCGACCAACTACCATCGCCATCGATACCGGCGCCGCTGTGTCCATTGCAAAGTCCAGGGTTTTAAGAGCATCAGAAATTCGGGCAGTTACCAATAACAGCTCAGAACAGTCACCGGTGTGTCCTATGTCAATACAGGGTGAGGCAGATATCGTGCTACAGATAGGGGACAACATGATCCGGCATTGGGTCCTGGTAGCATGGATTTATGTTCGACCCGAGATATGATGTTCTTGCGTTCCTAATTGAAGAATTTTGTATTGACACTGCCCGTCAACCGCTCAGCGACCTCCATAAATATTGTAGCAAAATCCTAAGCCAGAATTCCCGGTCGAATGGAACAGATTATTCATGAGCAGCTAGACAGCAATCCTGGGAGCTGCGTTGGAATGGTAGAGCCCGTACAATCAGCTCATGACTACTTAGTTGGACGGGCTATAGTTAAAACCGGACGAGATATACCAATTATATCCAACCACGACATCAGAATTACCAATGGTCAAGAGAAAGCTTGTTTCGAGACAGTCGAGACCATCATCAATTGCGAAGAGGGGTACCAGACACCGGTGAAGGAGACAGGGCTCAGTAAAGATTTCCTACAACAGTTTGCTGACCTTTTGACACACCTGACACCGAGTAGAACAGAAGAAAGCCAAGCAATTTATCACAAAGCACTATCAAATTTTTAACAGTATAGATGGAACCACCGGTCCCACCAACATCATCCAGCACCGAATAGATACCGGGAAGGCTCAACCCATCAGAATACCACCTTGGCGACTGCCATTGGGGAAACAACAGGCAGTTGAGGAAAACATCGAGTCCATGTTACAAAATGGAGTTATTGAGCCATCCATCAGCCCATGGTCCGATTTTGCGTGGATTACAGAAAGCTGAATAACGTCACCAAGGAAGACAGCTATCCACTATCCCGAATTGATGACACTCTGACCACACTAGCAAGCTCCCGTTGGTTCTCCACACTTGACCTAAAGAGTGGATATTGGCAGGTTGGTCTAAACGAAAACGACAGAGAGAAGACAGCGTTCCCCACTAGTAAAGGGCTGTTTCAGTTCTCGGTCATGCCCTTTGGGTTATGTAATGCTCCGCAACATTCGAGAGACTAATGGAGTATATCATGAGTGGGTTAACATGGAGGACGTGCTTAGTATACCTCGACAACATTCTAGTCATGGGTCAGACATTCGACGACCATCTGAAGAACATGGGCGAAGTATTCTCCAGAATTAATAACGCCAACCTGAGACTCAACCCGAAGAAGTGTTCCTTGTTCCAAAAAGAACTAGAGTTTTTGGGCCACGTCGTTTCCGAGTCAGGAATCCGCACCAACGAGAACAAGATAGAAGTCATCCGTGATTGGCCAGTCCCAAGAGACAAGCATGAACTCCGAAGCTTCTGGCGCCTCTGTTCCCACTACAGGCGATTTGTTGAGGGATTTGCCATCATTACCGCGCCTCTATATCGGCAGACCACTGAGAAAGAGACCTTCCGTTGGAATTAGGATTGCAAAACATCATTCAGACGACTGAAGGCAGCACTATGTTCCAGCCCAATCCTAGCCTTTCCTACACAGTCCGGCAAGTTCATTTTAGACCCCGACGCCAGCAACACATGTTTGGGGGCCGTCCTATCCCAGGTGCAAGATGATGAAGATGGGGTGATCGAGTACTACAGCTGTATATTTTCGAAACCGGAAAGAAATTATTGCTTCACCAGAAAAGAACTTCTTGCAATAATAAGGGCGGTAAACCATTTCCACAAATATCTCTATGGTCATCATTTCTTAATCCGAGCAGATCATGCCGCCCTCAAATGGCTTCTGGACATGAAGACACCGGAAGGACAACTGGCCAGGTGGATGGAGAAAGTACAGCAATACGATTGCAAGGTGGAACACCGTGCCGGCCGTTTGCACAATAATGCCGATGCCCTATCCAGAAGACCCTGTATAGCAGAATGCGGACATTGTCTGAAGACGGAACAGCGAGAGGGTATTCGGAATAGAGCTGCGATCACCCTGCGATTTGGATTTTATCTCCCCCGAAGAACCTTCCCAAGACATCAGCGATTATGCCGACGAGCTCCGACATAACATGCTGGCAATACACGAATTAGCCCGAGCGCAGATGTTGGCCACCAGTGACCGGATGAAGACGCGATACGACCTCAAGGCCAATTCAGACCGGTTCCAAGAGAGGGAAAAAGTCTGGCTGTACAAACCCGGAGCAAGGGTAAATCCGCAAAGCTTTCACCCGCCTGGGATGGTCCAAACGAGGTTGTCAAGAAGCTTAATGACGTCGTCTACCGGATACGTCGAAACCCCAGGGATAAGTTCAAGGTGATCCATTTAGATCGAGTCGCTCCATACCACGGAGAGGATGTTTCTGACGTGTAAAGAAAATTGCAATTAAGTTTTAGTCTCGTATTTTGCAATTGAAATTTTATTTTATGACATTTTCTTGGAACTGAATATCTCCTTCTAAAAATGAATTCCCTTTATATTTTGTTTTTAAATGTATTCTTTGAGTCTTCTGGTACCTTTTGATATAACTTTACATTTTTGAAATCGTTTTAATTTGGTTCTTAACTTTAAATGAAATTTTTATCTTTGATACCTTTCTTTATTTTCCCCAAAAATTAAGTTTATTGAAGTGTTCTTGACTTATTCTTGTTTACATTATACTATGTGAATCTCTGCAAGTATTTCTAACTAGTTTCGTATCTCTCTGCTGTTATATTGTTACAATTTATAACCGTTTTACTCTAGAATGTTCTTTTTGATGTTTTACTCTCTTAATAACTAGTTTCCTTTCTTTCTGCTGTTATATTGTTACAATTTATAACCGTTTTACTCTAGAATGTTCTTTTTGATGTTTTACTCTCTTAATCTTTATCAATTTAACTATAACTCTTTTTATGTGTTTAATTTGTTCTCTACTTGTAGAATTTTATATATTTTCCCATTTATGTTATTGATTTTCTTTTTTGAACCATGACTTTTTGTACATGGTACTTTACTTTCAGATTTAGATATTTTAGTTCTGTTTCTCAAATTAGATTTAATTCCTGTTTAATTTGCATTATAATATGATTTTGTTTTTTTAGCTACTATGAATTTGATATGAAGATGTGTTTTGACTATGCCATGCAAGATTTTCCCTGATTTACCTGATGCTAATGAATGTTAAAAATAATGATCATCGTTTTGGACTTTAGTACTCAATTGAAAGTAGGCTTCATATTTTTCTCACTAGATCTATTATATTTAGGGCTTTTACAATACATTTAATCATATACACTATCACAATGACAGGGTTTCCTTGTGAATGAACATGCTCGCTTTGCTATTTCAAATAACCTAAATTTTATGTCTGGTTAGCAGTATGTTTAGTTGAATTTTAATTCTTTGAACCTATATTATTACACTCAAACTTTATTTCATTACAATATATATATATATATATATATATATATATATAATTTTGAAAAGAAATAAATAATTTGTTGAATAGTTCAACTATAGGATATATATTTAAAGTATCTGGTTCATAATTTCAGAACTCTTCGACTCTTTCCAATTACTTTCCCACGTACTTACCATAAAATGCAAATAGATCTTGCTCTTGATAACGACGTGATAAACCTCTTCCTACCCATAATGCGAATGTGTTGTGCAGGATACTTCTTTTTGTGAGACTATTTGAATTTAAATAGGGTTCATTGTATGATTTCTGAATAAGCAGTCCAGACGGAATCGTTTAAAGAGACTTTATTCCCGACTTGTGTCTCACTAATTTGACTTCCCTGTTTCATGGCTAGCTAGATCATGTCACCCCCAAGTTAAGGGGCGAGCGACAAATTGCTTTCCAGACTACCATACAATGTGCCTACACGATACAATGCTTTCGGAAGGGGAGGAACAATGTAGTCTCAACTGCACAGATTTATTAATAATATAATATTGCTGTATATGTACGTCATATACACTTCCTTCGCGATTCTAAATTCGAATTTTATGTTTAAAAAAACATGTTATGAATTTTCTTCTGTAATTATATCGTATCTCATGAGAAGATTACAGTTACATAAAATAGTTTAGCGTATGGTATTAATTTGAGATTGACTCTTAAATATTTTATTCTCAAGATATGGTTTACAAAATATTCGCCGTAACATCCTTTTGCTGCTGAAATATGGTCCAGTTGCATCACAAATTCATATAGCTAGAGAGAGTTTGATATCATTTCGTCAAGGTCCAATCTTCTAGAGGTTGACCAAGATTCTGGATAATTCCCTTGGATGAATCCACAATTTGAATCGTTACATTTTTAATGTCAAGATGGCATTTAAGGAATTGTGCGTCTCATAATAATTATGCAAACTGCGTAACGAAAAATTACTGCTAACTGGTATAAAGTGTATACAGTTAATCTGTTTCTTATTCAGTATTCCAGATTCATCAATATTATTATAGAGGAAAGTTAAGTGAAGTTAAGTAATCACCTACATAATTTGTTAACAATGATCATGCTTTTCCTTTATTTGAAAAAAGCGGACACTCAGAAATAGCTAACACACTTCCATATTAATGAACTATATAACTTTACACTCTTTGTTATTAAATGTTGTTGCAATAATCCACAGTTAAATGAAACGTCACTAGGGGTGGTAATATTTTGTGCATCTGAAAATACTTTGTTTTACTCTTAGATTTATTAATCAATTACGTTAGAACCTAAAACAATAACCATCCTCATTATAACAGAATGATCGTCTACTCAAAAAAAATCTGAACTGCTCAATGTGGTTGATATCAATAACATATATTTATATGTCGCAGGAGGTTAAACAATTACTCTTTCAATATCAATATTGTGGAATATCGCCCGAGAATGGGTAGACCAAATAGAGTGAGGAAAATGCTAATCCCTTCTGAGACCCAAAGAATTGACATATAATTGTTAATTGGAGTGGGTGATAAAGCAATAACTCAGTCTGAGGTATTTCAAAATATTTAATTGGAAGTTTCCTGACATTTCACACACATTTCCCGGTGAGTAGAATAGAACAAAAAACATAAATTTGAAACTGTCAAAGATCTGTCCATACCTGGGAGATCCAGATACCATTCATATGGAATTAAATTGGTTCAGGAACTCAAAATGACGATGCTCCTGATCGTATATTAGAATTTTCCAAACAACTTTTCTCCTGTAAGAGAATGTTTACCATAGATGGAACAGTCAGCGCCCAAAATTGTCGGTACTGTCCCAAAATCCCCACTGGATGAGGAAAGGTCACATTTAGAATTATATTAAAGTGGTCATTTGGGCTGGCATAATAAATAGCATAATAATAGGATCATATTTTTTTGAGAGGCATTTACTGGGGCAATCAAACACGGTATATCGATATTCAGATGAACATGAAACCAGATCCACAGAGACTTCTTTTCACTATTATTAGTAGATAAGATAAGATAAAATATGAAATATAGCCGATAAAAAAATATAAAAGAATTAATTCGATAGATCAAACGATAATGACCAGGTGAATCTGCCCAATAGATATTTTTCAAAATGTTTTAATGCCCTAATTAAGAAAACTTTTTTCTGGTAGTGTTAACAGACATTAATAGTAACATCAGCTAGACAACATTATGCAGTAGCAGTATGAGTTGATTTCAATCAAGTTTTTCTGGATCGATGTACCTGGAGAATTTAAATTGAAGCCCAGTTTTTGCGATCTGACTGACTGATTATTTTCTGTGGGGTTATTTAAAATAAAAAATCCACAAAAGTAACCAACCATCAGTGATGATCTAAATATTCTAAGTCACCGAACATGACAAGAATGTAATGAAATCAGCGCAGTAATTTTGCAAAAAGTTATCGAAGAAGTTTAATATCGTCCATTTTTGTTGTTAAGAAATGAACGGTGCCCAGCTTGACTAAATGACTTACACTATAATTATTCTAAATATTATAAATTACTTAAGAGTTCAATTATTTCAATGGCATCATTAATTATTTTACAAAATAACCTATTGAAAATTGATTTGTCTTATTAACAGTGTTCAAAAATCAAAAAGTCCCATATTGCAGAATAAAGAAGTGAAAATCCTTTTATAACACTGTAGCACACTCTACCCCTTTTCACTTTTTTGGGGTAGTTGTTATCCCTAGCGGGCTGAGGGAGGAGGTAAATGACTATTAAAAGTTTGTTTTTATGCAATAAATATTCCAGTTAAATCGTAATGCTGTTCAGCTTGCAGTATCCAGTACAACCGAAACTTACACAGGGTGTAATTTAAATGGGGAATTCTATAAATGAAATAGTGATAGTTTCCATAATAAGCGATATTTATGACAATTCGGTAGAATGCAACAGTTAAATATTGTTTTGTTGGTTTAAAACATTTATAAGTAAATTATCATTTATTGTTGGCCTATTCTATATATTTTGAGCTCACCTAGTACGTAGCGTTAAATTTATCGAACACTCTGAAATAAATAATGTCAATGATCTAAATGGTCTAAATATTGGAAAAAAATTGCAGATTTTAGAATTAATCAAGAATATAAATAAACAATTTTTACACTGACAATTATATTGAATAGTTACGAGTATTTAAAGAAGGCCTAAAGCTTTACCTCCTTGCGAACAGTTGGTCCTCAACAAGAAAAGGGCAAAGTTTACATGGTTATAGTAACGAACTCCTAAATCAGAATCGCTCTTAAACATTTCGAATATCTGACCGTGTTTAAATCACTGATAAAACTCTAGTCATATCTGTCTATAAGGGTAAAGAACTAATAAAACAGTGAGCTTTACACAGCTAATATTACATAATTCACGTAAATAGATTATTTTCGAGATTTGCAAAATATCACCTATGCAAAAGTTTATAAAGACGTATCTTTACTATGTAATAATTTTTGAGTAGCTCCAGAGTGATATACATATATATAACTTGTTTAATCCAGTCTAATGTTTGCAACGTGCGTTTAGCTGAAGAATTAAAATTGATTATCTGATAATTATATTAACATAATATATTTAGGGTGGCTTTTAAGTAATTTCGAAATAATTGTGGAGAAGGTTTATGATTTATTCTGCACAGTGATTGGTATTTTCTCATCTTACTCCTTTTCTGCAACCGGTAGGTATTAAAAAATACAAATAGATACAAAGTGTAGCGAATTTTCGTCAAATCATCCATATATTTAGAAAATGGACCGGATTATTGATTTCCTCTTCTGAGAGTTTTCCTTTCACATTCTCTGAGAGAACGGAATCTCTACAGTATGATCAACTTATCATCTAGTGTACAAAACGTGTATACTTACCTGCTGAGAACAAGTTCCGGTTTCAAGCCTGGAGGCATTTTCTGTCACTATTCCGATAGTTTACGCATTATTTTTTCTTTGTCAAATTAATTTGATACTAGTCACTCCCTCTATTAAAAATTTCAAATACTCATCTGATACATAAAGAGAATGAGTATAGAAAATCCAAATTAGTTAGCAAAGTCCTCTTTGATAAAATGATGCAGTTCCCGTAAGCCCTAAATGTTGACTGAAAAGACTTTATAAATAGCAAACACCAGAGTTTCTTTCAAAGTAACTCTACTCTCATACATTAGCAGTGGTTAAAGAAAACTAGTTAGATGTCGTGTATATAGTTTCATTAGTATCGGATACAGTGGATCAACGAAAACGAAACTAAATAAAATTGGTTATTTTGACAACAGTCTCTTTTGACCAAATATATCAACAAGTAAACTTGGTATGTATCTATCAGATATTGTTGAGACTGATTTCAAATGCGCGTTATTAGATGACGTAGTCTTAACTAAATGGAACCTTAAAGGAAAACACTACAACATAAAATACATATAAATCACAAAAAACTACAAGAAATTGAATAAATATAGTCGAGTGAGTTAGGTACGCTACTAACCCAGGTCAACGCTGATCAATCAGTATCTTATTACACGATATAATTCTTTACAATAATATTCTAGCATTTTACGTAGTAGTCTGAATTTATCATTGTAACTGAACGTTTCAAATAAAAGTTTTGTTTCATGTTTTTTAAAAACTCTTTTGTTAACTGAAAACACGTAAATAGTTGCTGAACAAAAACACAATAGTAAATTTATTATACCTTCTTCGATTTTGTTTGGCTTAAATGATATCTTAAGATTTAAATTATACAATTAATAAATGTGGACGAACATTTAGGAATTACGGCAGAGTTTTAACTACTTCTCCTAAATCAATTATTTTAGATATCATTTGACAATGTGCACAGCAGTACGGGCCTTTCTTGTGTCAATGCATCATCAGTGGCTTCAGATAAACAAAGTGTCAATAACACTTATTACAGCTTCTATATTCTTTTACAAATTATACTTAATCCATTCTATGCTGTTTTCTTGTTTGAAACCCCCTACTAGAATAACCTACAATTTCCTTCGCAGATCATTAGCAACAATATTTTTGGGAATCTCTGTTAGCCTGAAATTCTTCCAACTTTGTAAAGTGTTTTAGAGAAACATTTTAAATTTCTAAAATTTCAGACTCACAGAGTCCCAAAAATATTGCTGCTAATGTGCTGCACAGGAAATGCAGGTTATTTTAATAAGTGTTTCGAACAAGAAAACAGCATAGAATGGAGTAAGTATAATTTGTGAAAGAATATAGAAACTGTCATAAAAGTCTTATTTACACTTCGTTTGACTGATGTCACTGATGACGCATTGACACCTTCAACCCACGGACCCTATATTTCGAAAACAGGCTTAATCCTATGAAACTGGGCAGTCACACAAGTTTCACAGTTTTAGGGAAATCTAATATAACATTTATTACTGAGTGGATTTCACACTACTGTCAAAAATTTTCATTTTAAACAAATTATTTAGACTAGTAGTCACCCAGTTGTCGATATTCGACCCAATTTCATCAAATTTGTCAAAAGTATATTTTTAGAAGAAATAAAGTTAAGGGGAGCTCGGTCAAGTAGGTGTAATGACCAAAATTTTCCACTTCATATTGACAACTCTGTTGAAATAAAATGAAAGTAAAAATTGAATCAAATACAATCATTCGAAATAATTTTGGCAAATGCGTGACCCTCCAAATTTTTGGCTGGAGTATAGATTAATTGGAAGATTGTTCTTTGTAACCTAATAGTTTCCATCATTTGTAGTTTCAATCTAGTTCGTGAATATTACCGAAAAGAGATGAAAAACAACCTTATGAGAACTTTACTCTTTAATATATTCTTTGTTGCCCGCTGACTGACAATTTTTGACACCACACCTTAAAAGAAGGTAATAATAATATATTAATCAAATAATTAAATTCACATCAAAAACAATATACTTAATATGAAATATACTGGAACTTGCCCGGAAAATCAATACTGATCTACTACAATGAATATTTTACCACTACACAATAACAACGCCTTATGCTGAACTATCAAAGATAATCTTCGTATGATGGTTTGAGAGAGCGTTATCCTGTCCCTGTAAACCAATCTAACAGCATCTAACGCTTTCTCCGTATATAATTAATGTTTAGAGCGACAAGTCCAGTTATGCAAGATTTCGAAGGAAAAATATCTTGAATACAACTACATTTTTTTCTAGAATAGATAAGTAGGTACCTAACTTACCGTAACAAAAGAGTAGATATAGTTATAATTCTTTTTAAAAATATTAACATTTTATTGTATATATTAATATTAAATATAATATTGTTAAACATTAGTTAATATATATTTTAGGATATGAGACTAAACAAATTTAACGAACGCCTTAAATTGAGTACTTAAAACGAATTATAATCGATTACAACTCGCAAGCAGAAATTTCCAGTAACCAACTCAAAAGTTGGTATTAGTATTACAAAACAACTACAAAACATAAGAGAATATTAATAAACCACATATCTTAAGATTCAATATATTTTTCATTAATTTTAATGAATCCCACATAGTAAGCAATGACTCTTTGGTATAGAAAATATAAAGAAATAAAATGCACCTGCTGTTAATTAATGTTAAATAATACCTATTTTTGTTAGAAAGTGCCTCACTGAATGAAACTCAAATCTTGAACTTTACTCATTGTATTGAAATTTTACTTTTACCCCCGTGCTATAAGAACCTAACGCCTAATAATTTAAATCAAACTCCCTAAAACAAAGATGGCTATGACAATCATTTGGCATTGACAGTATGGACATAAATAATGCATTTTTTATTATATTTTATTTCATGAATGAACCAATATTATAAATAAATTTTGGTAATCTGCACTAAAGGTCGTCAGTAGCTACTAAACAAGACACAAATAAAGAGAATCGGTTGGAAGACAGATGAGAAAATGGTAGCGAACCGTTTTGTCTTTGCCTATTTATATACAGATATACAATAAGAGACAACTGTCACTGAGACTAATTTGCGTTTGATTATCAGGTAAACCTGTGAAAGTATGGTCATCAATTACTGCTCACACATCAGCTGTTTAATAACGTAATGGCTCTTGCAGTGGCTTTAAAGAGAATAAAATATTTAAACATGTTATAGGGAATTGATAAATTTGTAACTTCCAGATAACATCTAGCAGCAGCATTTATCCAACAATTAGTGTAAAATTAAGGGTACGAAAAATATAGTGTACCTAACATTCATACTACTCTGGTTAAGAAAATGTAGAGGTAAGTTAGAGAAGCAGTTTGGTCAGTAGTAAAAATAAATCCTGAAAAATAATCTAATAATAGAATAAATAATAGAGAAACTCTACCACATAACTCCTTAGACGCTATAAATCTCCCCTTTTAAAAATCAAAAGATAAAACCTAATATTTATATCTTTACAGCAGTGGCCAACCATATGTTCCTTTAATTTTCAATATTTTTTGTTGACGTAATGAAGAAAGTTCTATACTACCGAGATAACTACGGTCTCCTGAATTAAGTGATCAAATTAAAAATATAAAACTAAATGATGTTTCGTATTATCATTTATTCTGTGTTCAACCAAATTATAATTTCCAAAAACTTTAACCAAAGCAACTAAGCTTTCCAACATTGTATGTCTTTGTTTGTCCTTATCACTTACTACGGTCTTCAATCATGGTTTTGCTACTTCTTATCCTAAAGTATTAGTATATTCTAGAATACTACGATTTTTTCGTGGTTCATATTGTTGGAAAGTATTGTTGAAGTATTTTGTCCCTTACACAGAGCAGCTGTTTAATCTGTGGAATATTGCTCACAGGAGAGCAGAAAGCTGCAACCCTTGAAGCTGAATTTTATATACATTTACGACAATTTAAAAATACCTAATTCAATATTTACGTTCATTTTTGGTCCGTTTATTGTGGAGTACTGCTGTTTCATAACCTAAAGAATGTATCTTTCACAGTTTCAGTGACAGCATTATTTTACTCATTTTTTTTCTGCTATTATCTATGCTTTTATTTAGTTGTGTTTCTTCAGTATTTAGATGAATTTGTTTTTCAAACAGCTTATTTGTGTCAGAAATAATAAAAAGATGGAGTAAGTGTCAATAATTTAAATTGTGTGTGTTCAACGAACTTATTAGTTACCAACGGGACTACCTTTTGGACTGATTTTTTAAATAAAGGAATTGTTTTACTTACTGACTATTAATTAATAGGATTTTCCCAAAATTAAGGTATTAACATGAAAGTTCCAATGGATAATGCGTGTAAGTCGAAGTTATTCCAAGTATCTAGTTATAGTTGTAGGTACTAGGACATTATTTAGTTAGAAAAGCATTAAGTGGTGTTTAACAATTATTTTTTTTTTCGCATACATTAATTTATGACAAAAATACATATTTGTAATTATTATGTTTAGAAATGAATATATTATTAAACAATATATGATAAATCTAAAATTTATGAGAAGTAATTAAAAAGTAAAACGTAGCTTTTCATCACTCTCTTCATGTCTTTCCTCAGAGACTATATTGTTTTAGATAATCAAAAAAATATTAGAAATTAGAATATTAACTCAAAAACATATCAACATTTTTTGTACCATATTTAACCAGATCCGAAAATATTATAGATTCTTACTTAATGATAAGTTCTACCCGGACTTGACCATACATAAATAAGTTCTAATATTAATAATGTAGTGAGTTATATTTTTTGTTATTTTAGAATTGAATTTAACACGTATTTAAATAGTGACAAAATTTTTCATATTTAAAATATTTTTAATAATTTTAAAAATAATGGTAAAAATTAAAATTTATTTTAAAAATATTAAATTTATTTGACTCTGTGAGCTCTCTTCACAATAATTGAATCTGATTTGTAGTGTTTTATTAGTAGATATACATATTCGAGACTTACTTATCGCAAAATGTGGATAATATGCTTACACATTTATCTTGCAATGCGAAAATTGCGCTTCAATTTCAACCATATTGTGAAACAAATATCGGTTTCCGATACTAACAGCTTGTCACTTTAAAATTTTTATCTGATCCCAACCATGCAGGATCAGTCAATATTTAGCTGTGTACCCCACATCATAGGATATCGTTATAGAATGTTTGATATCGTATTTTATAATAATAAAACTAACCGGGGTTCCACTACTGAGAATTTCCACGTGTTGTGTTCTCACTAGAGTCTATGCACGATAAATCCCAACAGCTCATGATATTCTGCCAGTAAATCGAATTGCGAAACCATTAAAATTTAAAAACATGTTAAAGCACTCAGTCAAATGTAAGTAGCAAGTTAATTTTCAAACCGCTGTTAAAATATTAAGCCTTAATTAAACATATTTTCTGTCTCTTAAAAATATTTATTTTTTAGTTTAAAAAAATTAATTTGGTTATAAATCTCCAATAGAGCAATCCTATGAATGAATATTTAAATAGACTGGCTGTACATCGCTACTTTGGCTACTTATCTATATACAAATACCCAAAGACAAATCGTTTCGGTACCATGTTCTGCTCTCTACTTCAACCGATTTTCTTAATTTTTGTTTTTTGTTTGGTAGGTCCTGGCGGACTTCAACGCAAAATTCTAAAAACTTAATTTACGTCCATACTGTCAATGCCAAACAAATAATAGTAACAGTGTCGCCAGGTTCCTTGGAGCGAAAATGATAAGATGGATTAACTCGAATGTGAAAGAATAAACTAAATTAAGCGAAAAACTAACAAATTTGGAACCGTCCCTAAAGTTATTCCATATCGTCATGCTATTGAAATAATACCCAGGAAAAATTATATTATTTATTAATCCCCATTTATTAGGCTTTCGTAAGTTTGCAACTTTCAGTGCTTTGTAAATATGGTTTCTCAACTAAAAACAAAATTATGTATATTAACTAATCAATTTATTGCATATAAAACTTTATAAATTTTAATATTACATTTAATATTAATTTAATTTTGATTCGTTTTATTTTTATATAAATTTTTATTTATTTTGACTAAGATTACAAAAATCGTGTACTGACACAGACCGTAAGACAGATCTGGCTGCCTTGATAGTCATGGCCATCTTTGTTGTAGGGACACGGTGGTAAAGATAAGTTTGTAATTCAATGAGTAAAGTTCAAGATTTGAGGTTCATCCACTGTGAAATGTTAGAATGAAGATTATAATTCGTTGTGTTACTCAGTTTTTCTAAAAATTTTAATAGCCTTAGACTGAGTAAGTTTAAGGCTATTATGTGCTTCCTCGAGTTATTTTATGACGAAAACTTCCAATGAACAGATGTCCTCAAAGGCTTCTTTACTGATGTACAAGGTGCTGAAATCTTCCGATTTTTAGAATTTTTTTCTTCTGACTAATAAAGTTTTCGAAATAGCTGGTTCAGTTTTGGAGCATTAATGCCTCTATGAAGTCTTCTTAGTAGGATCACAGAAACGGTTATGAAATTCTACAAGGTGGTATTTTTTCTGGGGTCATTTGTGTTCTTTCTGCCCTTTAACTTTATTTCAGTACGCCCTTGGCAATTGACAAACATTCTAAATGAATTTTTTATAATTTGTTCTTATTTTTTGCGTTTTTTTAGTATCTGCAACTATTTTTGTGTAAAAAAATTATCAATTTCATGTATACCATAGAAACAAACAATCCTTCCGTTATTTATTTTTCCCGAAAAAGTACCACGCTGGTGATTTTTATGACCTTTTCCGTGATTTTATTGTGAAGACTTCATAATTAAACTAAATATGTTGTAAACATTAGTAGTCAGAAGGGAAAAATTAAAAAATCTGAAGTTTTCAACATTTTCTACATCGAGGACGAAACGTTTTCGGACAATGTTGACAGGAACTTTTCGTCATAAAATGACTCGAGGAAGCACATATTGAAATCTTTCGAACTTATTTATTTACACCTTGTATATTAACTAATGTTTAAAAATATGCTTTTATTTTTATAGGGAATTGAATGTTTTATTTTAAAAATTATAACTACATATTTAAATATGTTTTATGGAATCTTTTTATTGTTTTATCTCATAGATAATTTATTTTTCATTACATAATTATTCAAAACTACGGGTGGCCCAGTGAATGAAATCCGACCAAAACCATTTTTAAAAATTTTAATAAGAATTTACATATTTCCAACATTTTTTTTCTACAAATTTAAAATATTTTTTTGTAATTGTACATAACAATTCACTACCATCATAATAAAGTCAAAAATTATTTTAGAAAGACAGTTATTTCAGTTTATTTCTCTTACAGTTCCAGTAAAAGTACAATATGTACATGTAAAGCATAATCAAATTCAAATAACGTTCAATAATACATAAACAAATGGCGAGAGCTCGAGACGTCAATGTATAAATAGCTTTGACTTGAATTACTTGAAAAGATGTGAAATAACTTTGTCCTCTAATGGTGAAAGTTCAGTTATTGTGGAATAGATAGTGCCAATAAATATTATTGACGGAACATTTTAGCGGTTTATTCCAATTTTTTGTTAATAACACTAAAGGCTGTAAATTAGGAATTAAAAAAAATCAAGTAAATCGGTTCACAAACGGAACAAAATGATAGCGTATTTATATATCGGTTTTTAATCAAATACACATATTTAATATGTCAGTATGTGCATTTTAGGTAAAAGTTATCCACCCCGTATAAAGAGGTAGGGTTTTGCAGGAATGGAGTCATGTAAAGAAAGATAAAATATAAGGACACAATAGAGTATTTGCGAGTATATTAAACAACTGAAATAGAATTTCCGTTTTTATATACATATATTTACATTTGTATTAATAAGTATCTCTATAAAAAATTTCAAATACATTTATTTACAATTGTTAACAGTATATCAAATGATAAATTAGTATTATATATAATATTTTTAAAGTTTAGTTTTTCCAAAATGCTATGCGGTTATTCAGTTATTTCATAATTACGATTTCAATTTCTAAGACGAAAATGCAAGAACTGCAATACATGTTAAGAGTCAGTATAATATATTCATTTTTTAATTAAACATGTTTATTTCTCTATTATATAAAAAATATAAAGGAGTACTATGCACCTGCTGTCAATTTATTTTAAATAATAACTTCATATTTGTTGACAATTTTTGTAATTATACCTTAACCTAACAGCTAACAATGTTAAGAAATGTCATACTGAAATCAAACTTGCTAACACGAAAATGGCGATAAATTTTAGAATTATTGCCATTTTTTTGTTTCCCCGAAAATCCTAGATGTCGGTCTTAACATATCGCGTCTTCAAATTTAACGAAATGTATCAAATACATAAAGAAGTGTTCGAGAGGACATTCAATTGTGGGAAGGGCAACTGATGAAGATTCCCTATCCCGAAACAATATAAATTATATATTGTCTGGCATACAAAAGAATGACACCTCGAAGAGAGTATTTACAATCCCTGACAGGTGAAGGTAACCTGAAAATTTCATCGTGACATTCTAACCTAGGAAATACGGGTAACAGCAATTACATGGAACGGCTCCAGATTCGGAACCTCTATGTGCTAGTTTCCCCGAAAATCATATATGTCGGTCTTTACATCTCCCATCTTCAATTAGATTATTTCGAACAAACCGAACCACAGAGAAACAAAGATTTTCTAAACCTGTTTTTATGTTATAGCTAACATAAGTAACAGTATGAAATGGAAAACTGAATTAATTTTGAAATAACAGATCAATTTTATCAGTGTGTATTATATTTGTAGCATATCTGGAATTGTATTACATTAGATCTATGTTTTTACAACGTAAACATAAGCATCATAAGACCATGAATCAGGTCTATAGATAATTTATCATTTTTTGAATAAAATTGTACATTAAAATCTTTTAAAATCATATTTTCTACATTGGCAAAGGTTTGTTGTCAGTAACATATGTTCCCAAATATTCTAAAATATTTTGCACCCTTAAAAACATTCTGTTTATAAAAATGGACAATCCTGTAATAAATTGCACGAGAGCTGACCTAGAGATGTAAAGAATCCCACCATATTACGCTCCATAAATGAGAGCCATATGCCGATGCATGAACCTGACCCTAATACAGAACATTACAATGTTTGCCCACTAAAACATTATATTAACAATTTCTCTGCTTAAACTCAACACTGAAAAAAAAAACTTTAAAAACTTTTTCTTAAATACATTTAAGACCACCTTTTATGTACCTGTATGCATAATTAACAATAGTTCTACTAGTCATATACAGCAACGCATATTTTTAGAAATGCTAATTTGGAATATCATAAAGTACCAAAAAAGTTCACTTATACGTGATTGAATTCCAAATACAAAAGTCCCCAAATAGTGATCCACACTTTTATTTGGTTAGGATGAATTCTGTGCAGAGATACGTTAACAAAAAATTAACTGAATGTGGAAATATCGGCGACGTTAAGGTGCAGGAGTCTGTAAATTGGACGCATTCAATAAATCATTGAATCATCCGCAATTCTGCAGAATCAGCGAATACACTAGATTGACTTGTTCGGAAGTAAAACCTGAAGGTAGTCGCATTTATCGTCGTTATAGTAAAACCAATCGAAATTGCAATGTAATTCAGAGGCTTTATTGCGTTTAAAATGTGAACATGAGAAATTCAAGTTAAATTTTTGAATTATACCTACACTGAAAATAGTTTTTCTTTCAATTCAAAATTGAAGAATATCTTGTTAATGTAGATATGTTTGTTTTCTATAACTTCCAATATCTTATTTTCATTATATTACAATAGTGAAAAAAATTTCTTCCTGTGGATCGTGAACAAATAATCCTGAAAATCCAGTTTTGGAGGTTAGTCCTACAGAAATTTCTATAATTGTTGATTTTGCACAATTAATCACATAGTGAGTAAGATAAATCTCTGGTACTCGCAAAGTAATGTTATTGTCATTAATGATTATTAATTTGTTCTAAATTGGATGTGTCGTCGCTAATTATCCGGTCTTTACTAAGTGGATTTCCAAACATATATAGCTCACATCTTCCTCATCTTATATGTTTATCATTGATCATTTGCGTTGTGTCTGGGTTTGTTATAAAAATATTTTAAAATTATCATGTGAGGTAGAGTATCTTTGTAGAAAGCCTCTTTTGCTTGAAAATGTTTCATTTTTTCCATCTTTACTAACACACTTTTGTTTTTGTTTACTAAATGAACTGTTTCAATTTTTACTTCTTACTCTTCGTGTATTTTTTTGATTAATACTTTTTCCAATTTTTGTTTGATAATCTTTCAGTACCGTCTGCCCATTCAAACTCTTAATTAATTTTTTCATCACTTTTTTGAGGTTTTAGCGGGTCTTAGACCATTATTGTCTTTTCAATGCTCTAGAAAATCTAAGAGGATATTTTCCCAGGGTTTATTCTCAATTAGGATCGTAAATAATTCATAGTATTATTCTTCGATTTTTTTTAAATATATTGACTATTATCCTTCGTCTTTTTCTTGTTTACAGCTTCTAGTGGAAACACTATAATTCATCTACCTTCTTTATCTTTGGTAGGTAAAATTTGTTTGTGTGATTATATGTAGTGGGTAATCTATGGAAAACGTGAACCAGTTTTAAAAATTCTTTGGATAATAGAAAACTATAATATATGTCAGTAACATGGGCTATAACATATTTTCATAAAATGTTTGATTACGCGATAGGGAGTAGTGGGGTTTCTATTGTATTTACTTAAATTGAATATATTGAAACAAAAAGGGATACAGACAGGAAAGTTTGTGTATATACTCTTCTCCCCAAGTAAATAAAATCGAGTTTAATCATTTTGCAAACATTTAAAATAACTTCTTTGGGAGAGGTGGGGAAATATTGTTTGCAAAAAAATAGAGTCATGAGCTTTAACAGTTTGATTCCTTTCTTTACGGGAAGTAATAGGTGGTTCGTCATTTTGTAAGAATTGAAATATTAAAAGGGAGAAATAGGGGTCACAACTGTTTTACAGAGAATTCAATATCTTCGAGATATTAAGTAATATGGTATAAATCTTGATAAATATAGTCTTCTATAATTTATATTTAAAACAGAACCGACTTCAGCTGTCTTAAAGTAAAAACCGTTTAAAAACGGTGTGCAATGAATCACTATTGTGTGAGATATATTCTGTTTTATCTATTGATTATTTTAGTGTATTCTTATCTCTATCTCTCTCTCTCTTTCTCCCTCTCTAGTTTGTATTCTTTTTCTATATTTTCCAAATATTTTTAACTTTTTTATCTGTTGGACCAGTTTCAATAAGTGTAACTCTAATTCCTTCTATATTGGATCCATACTGTATATGCTTCTGTGTATTGGGCACCCCTATTTAAAGTATTTGTCTATAATTTTCTGAACCACACTGTAGGAACACTATAATTCAACTCCACACAGGATTGCAACGGTCCTGATACCTTTAAAACTACCCTGTTTAAGTATAAATCCTCTCCACACTATTGACTATTTCTATTTTTCTATTGTTTAAATTATTCCTGTATACCTATGCTTTTTATGTCTAGTACTTTATTTATAATTTATAATGATTTTTTTTATCAGAGAATTATAAATATGATAAATTTGATAGTATTTTACCATCGACATTGTATATTAAAGCATAAGTATTCATAGATCATGGATAACTTATAAAGGTATACCCTACACGTCAGTACCGTGGCATTTTTTTCCTTTTTTAAACTAAATGTAAAAATTTCTATATAGTCGTCTTATAAATTTAGCTTTTATAACTAAAATCTATTGTATAATTCATCAAATTTTGCTGCATTTATACCCCAAAATTCATTGGTAGAAAGAAATAATAGATTTAACTAGTGTTAAACTTTGTTTTATTCTAACACTATTATAAAAATTGAATTAATTTTAAAGATTGTCAAAATCAAGAAAGAAAATACCGTAAATGTCTCTGTATGAGCATCAGAGTCCTATAATTTATCATTTGTTTTATGATTTTAAGAATTTGAAGAGAATTATTAGGCAACTAGTTCGAATATTTCATTTTGGTGTCAGTCCCCTGGCCGTGCAATTTCTAATTGTTGTTCTAGTTTATTTTTTATTGAAGTTGTAGTAAACCTTCGTTACAGGTTTAATTTGAGCATAATAAAAGACTAATAGCACCCATTTCACAAGTTTTAAACATTTTTATTTAAAAAAAATGTTGATTTGTAACACAGTTATGGTTCCGTCTACCAACCAGGGCGATGACGTCATTTTGGTGATTAATTGCTGCCAATTTTGAAACAAAATTTTGCTAAATTGCTTATGAGGCATTATATTGGTAAAAAAATACATCGCTTCGACAGGCACTTTCGTGGCCGATCTTGTCAATGTTGCAACTATTTCTATACATTTTATTAGATGACAAAATGTTATCTGAAGAATTTTTATAACTAGTCAATAATATATTTCATTTGAATAATACTAAAAAGCAGCTTTAACCAAACATGAATTCGTAAGTTTTTCCTATATAGGTACCTTTATCTTACGGTATTAATTTAATTATCATAAATTTTTTTATAATAGAGAGTGACATTACATTTTGATGAGTTTCTGAATCGTTCGTTTTAATTCGCATCCTTTTGGCATTCATTTATATAAATCCATTCTCTACTGTTTAACTTATCAAAACACAAAGTACCTATAGGCCGTCAGAAGTTCTGTGTCTTTATTTCATATATAACAGCTATAAATGCCACCATTTCCAGCATATTTTTGATTTCAAAGCACTTGCACTATTAGCTTTGCTAGGTATTTAAAATCTTTACTTGACTTTTTCTCAGGCTTTAACAGTATAGGTACATTTGCCTACAATACCTGTTTATTTATTGTGTTTTAATGCTTAGTGCTATTTTAGTTTTTAGGAATTTATACTATAAAACAATGCCGAAACCTTTTAGTATCCGAAAAATTATTCAAGATCATAGAAGAAACATGTAGTGTTTTAGATATTGTTTATGTTCAGTATTATTATTGGGTCAACATTTAGATTAAGGTAAGGCAGTGCTAATATTATACATCATAGAAAGTTGTTGAGAGTTGACAGAAATGAAGAAAGTTGTAATAAAAAAATGCACTTATATTTTCCAAAATACATGATTGTAAAAAACCAGTGCCAGATATAGAGGAATCTCGGCAGAGTTAAATAAGAAACAATGTATTTTGATAGTAAGTAAAATTCATTATTTAATCTTCAGAAAATTTAAAATGTTTGCTTTTCAGGGCAATATATGAACTTAAATCAAGGTTGAAGAAATTATCCGATCTTTATTTATATCATGGGTCCAAAACTTCTTTGACGCAAATTACGCATGCCTTACATGTGCCAGTTGTCAATGTAATTGTCAATAAACTTGCAAGTACTGCACAAATATAATATAGTTTATCATAAAAAGATGTTAAAAAAGGATAGCTGTATTTAGTAAATATGTAAGTATATTTTCATCAAGAAAAATCAGTTCTTTAACTATATTTTCAATTGAAAATTTGGGCAACTTGTATTTAACTTGAGTAACTAAAATTTATGTCGTACCACATTCACATTTAAGGCTATATACTTGACAACTACTGTTTCAACATTTTCTCATGCTTATGTAATTTTAAAGTAGTGATTTGAAATGAACAACTGACGTTTTGTATTTGTACTAAAATTATGAACATATTGATATTTTGAATGATTTGCATTTGGTGTGCCACATTTGTACTAACAAAAAAGTTTTATATCCTCTGAACAAACCTTAACTTTAAGATGTTCTCTGCAAGATTTACTCCATAAAGATGACATATTGGGTATTGAAATTGCTTGTGAAAAAGAAAAATTATGGTTTTGTATTAAGATAGAAAACTTACAATTTTATAAATGACTAGCCGTTACCCGCGGTTTTACCCGCGTACGGAATGTACAGGTTTTTTGAAACACCCTACTTAACTATAAATCCACCAATCCCGAATATATTTCACCCAAACCGTTTTGTATAACTATAACTCTACTTCCATTCTACATTAGATCCATCCATTATATACTGCTGCCAATCAGTCAATCATTATAACTTATTTTTGAAACATCCTGTATAACCATAATTTTACTCTACAAAATATTTCAACCACCCTGTATGTTCATCTGTTTAGGGGCCACCAAATATAACATTTTTTTAACACTATCCTATATGTGCAACCTATTATAAGCAACGCTATTTCACAATTTTTCCTCATATTTTTTAACCACATTATAAAGTATAATTTCTGTGCATACTTCATTTAAAGCACACTTCATTTGCAACTTTTTCTAACCTTGTTTGAATCACGCTGTAACTATAAATTAACTGCGTCCCCTATTTTAGGTATTGTACCACCATGTATCCTTAAAATTCTACTCCACCCTATATTTCCGGTAAATGGAACAGGTTGTAGATCACAACATTTCTTCATAATATTTTTTAAACCCACCTGTATAGCTGTAATTATACTGCGCTACATATCTCAACCATCCTATATATGCAACTACTTGTGGATATAAAATATTTTTATAACCATTCTATAAACTATAATTTCACTCGGTCTCATATTTCACCCACCCTGTATAAACAACTTCTTCTAACATTTTTTTCAACCCATTTCATAACTGTAATAACTCAAGAACATAATTCAAAGATCCTAACTGCTTACATAACAATTTTAAAAAAAATTATCTAACCTGTACAAATATTCTAGCATTATTTCAACCATATTGTATATGCAACTACTTATGAGCCAAACTATAAATCATTTTGTTATCTACCCTATTTATGGCCTACTCAATATAACTTATTTGAACCACCCCGTCCTGGTCGACCTAATACAACAACTATTTTGTTAATATTTATTAATCTAACCTGTAAAACTATAATTCTTCTAAGCCCCGATCTTAACCACAATATATTTACAACTACTTATGGGCCACCCAATACAACATTTTTTTGTACCACTCTGTATAACTAAATTCACCAATCCCAATCCATTTCACCCAAACCGCAACTATTGATGGCCACCCTATATAACAATTTTATTCAATATTTTCAAGAACTGCTTTCTATAGCTATAACTTCCATCTATATTTAAGATATTTTGTATATATTGCTGCCAATTAATCACTAATTATAACTTACTGCTATATCGGTTTTTGAATCATCCTATATAACTACGCTAAATAACCATTTTTGAGATATTTTTTAACCATCCTGGAAAATTTCATCTGTCTTCACCTCATATGTCTGCTACCCCGTATATGCAACTTTTTCTAACATGTTTTAATCACCCTGTATAACTATAATTTTACTTCGCCCCATGTTTAAGGTATTGCATATATGCAACAGCCCATGTTCTGTCTTAAAAAAATTAGCACTATTTAACTATAATTCAACTCCATCCTCTATTTCAACCACCTTATATGAGCAACTACTTATCGGCCACACATTGTGACATTTTTTTACCACCCTGTGTATATATAATTCCATCAATTCCCAATTTATTTCACCAAAATTGCAACTGCTTATGGAGCACCCTATGTAATATTTTTAGAGATTAAACTACTTAACTCTGCTCCTCCCTATATTTCAAATATCATATCTGTGCAACTGATTATGAGGCACGCTATTTCGCATTTTTTTTCTCATATTTTTTAAGCACAGTATGAAATATAATTTCTCTTTATTTAATCCATCCTTCATTTGCAACTGTTTCTAACCTTGTTTGAATCACACTGTGTAACGATAACTTAACTTCGCCCTATATTTCAGGTACTCCATATATGCAACAGCTTATGCTCTGCCCTATATAACAAAATTCTTCCAACTTTTTGACACACACTGTATAATTATTATTATACTCCATGCTATATTTCAACAACCTTGTATATGCAACTACTTATGGGCCACATAACATTTTTTCACCACCCTAGTCCACCCTATATTTCATCTATCCGGTATATGAAACAGCTTGTGGATCATAAAATTATTTACAATATTTTTTAAACCATCCTGTATAGCTGTAATCATACTTTGCTACATATTTCAACCATCCTATAACATGCTACTTGAAAACTTGTGAACTACTTGTGGATATAAAACAATTTTTTCAGCACACTATAAACTATAATTCCACTCCATCTTATATTTCAACCAACCAGAATAAACTACTGCTTCTAACATTTTGTCCAACTCATTTCATCACTTTAATAATAGCTCAAGAAAATTCAAGTATCCTACCTGCTTACATAACATATTTTTTTATCCACTCTGTATAAATATAATTCTATTTTATCCTTATTTCACCCCCATTGTATATGCAACTACTATGACCCTAACAATATAATATTTTGTTATCCAACCTGCAGAAATATAATTCAAGTCCACCCGTTTTTTAACTACCTGGTATATACAATTGTTTAGGGCCACTCATATCTTTTTCGAACCACCCCGTATAACTTCCTCCTTATTTTAACCACACTGTATACAGTGTAAGTAAGTAGCTGCATATATATATATATATATATATATATATATATGCTGCTACTTACACGCCACCTAATATACCTTTGTTTTCAAGAATTCTTAAATACCTAATTCTACTCCGCTGTAAGTTTTTCCTATTCATTTTATGGAATGTAGAATTCTTTGCAAAATAAAATAACTTATGAAAAATATGGGCTATACAATATAACATTTTTTTCTAACTTTCTTGAACCACCTTACATAACTATAAAGATACCAATCCTGAATATATTTCACCGAAACTGCAAGCACTTATGCGCCACCCTATATAATAATTCTATTCAACAACCACCTAGTATAACTCTACTTCTCACTTTAGTGCAACCATCCTGTATAAGCTGCTGTTTATTTGTCAACCAATATAACATTTTTATATTACCTAACTATAATTCTACTCCACCCTTTAGGCTATATAACAATTATTTCTGATTATTCTTGAGCCACTATAACCACCCTTTATATGTTACTTTTTCTAACATTGTGTTAGACACAATATATAACTATAATTTTACTTCGCCCCACAGGTCAGGTATTCACCCAATATCACTTTTTTGTACCAATCTGTATAACTATAAATCCGCCAATCCCCAACATATTTTACCCAAGCAGCAACTTTATATGGTCAGCCTAAGTAAGAATTTTATTCAATATGCCTTCTATAGCTATAACTCTACTTCCATCTTTATTTAAATGATCTTGTATATACTGCTGCCAATTAGTCAACCATTATAACTCATTTGTATATCATTTTTTAAACCATCATGTGTACCCATAATTTTATTCTAGAAGATATTTCAACTACGCTGTTTATGCATCTGGCTTAGGGGTCACCATCTATAACATTTTTTAAACACTTAACTATCTTATCTATGTTACTGCTTATGGACTACGCTAAATGACCATTTTTCTAACATTTTTTAAACACCCTGGAAATATTATTTGTCTCCACCTTATATGTCAACCACCCATTATATCCAACTTTTTTTAACATTGTTTTAATCACACTGTATAACCATAATTTTACATCACCCTATGTTTCAAATAAGCAATATATGCAACAGCTCATGTTCGATTCTAAAAAATTTTTCATACAATTTTTTATCCACTCTGTTAAATTATATTTCTACTTTTTACCCTGTATTTCAACCACCTTGTATGTACAACTACTTATCGGCCACCCAGTGTAACATTTTTTGTACCACCCTGTATAAATATAAATCCATCTGTTCCGAATGAATTTTACAAAAACCGCAACAGCTTATTGGGCACCCTATGTAAAAATTTTTAAATACACAACAATTTTTTCTCATTTTTTTTTAACCACAGTATGAAGTATTATTTCTCTCCACACTTTATTTAAATCACCCTTCATTTGCAACTTTTTCTAACCTTGTTTGAATCACACTGTGTAACTATAACTTGACTTCACCCCATATTTCAGGTACTCCATTTCTCTGACCTATATAACAATTTTTTTTATCCATACTGTATAAATTTGAAGAGGCGAGATTTACGACCGACATCTAGGATTTTCAAGAGAATCAGTACACCGAGGTTCCGAATCTGGAGCCGTTCCCTGTAATTACTTTTCTCCCTTAATTCCTAGTACAGAATGTCACGATAAAATTTTCAGGTTACTTTACCTGTCAGAGGAATGACACCTCGAAGAGAGCATACTGTATAAATATTATTATACTCCACCCTATACTACAACAACCTTTTGCATCACCCTGTATACTTACAATTCTAGTCCACCCTATATTTCATCTATGCGGTATATGGAACAGCTTGCAGATCATAATATTCCGTGATAATATTTTTTAATACGACCTGTTTAGCTGTAATTATACTCTGCTACATATTATAACCATCCTATATGTACCACTTGTGAACTTGTGAACTACTTGTGGATATAAAACATTTTTTTAACCACCCTATAAACTATAACTCCACTCCATCTCATATTTCAACCAACCTGTATAAACAAGCACTTTTAACATTTTTTTCAACCCATTTCATAATTATAATAATACATAACACATTTTTTTATTCATCCTGTATGAATATAACTCAACTCCAGCTGGTATATACAACTATTTATGATCCACTCAATATACCTTTTATGAACTACCCAACTTGCTGTATATTTCACCTGCATTTTGTATATGCAGCTGCTTACGGACCACCCAATATACCTTTTTCAATATTTTTTAAATCCATGTAATTTTACTCTTATCTAAGTTTTACATATCCTATATATGGAACATCCTGGAAATTTACACTTGATGTATCAGTTGATTTACCTCGGTAATTCCAAATTTTGAAAAAGCTAAGCTGTTGCAAGTATCTAATAGTTGGTGCATGCGGTGGAACCAATTGTGGGTTATCGACATGGTAGTAGTTTGTTTCGCTATATCTACCTTTCCTGTCAATGTAGCACCCTGTATAAAATAAATCCATTAATTTCCAATAAATTACATCAAAACTGCAACTGCTTATGGGGCACCCTATGTAACAATTTAACAATTTTTCAAATATCTTATCTGTGAAACTAATTATGAGCTACGCTATTACCTCATAATTTTTGAAGCAAAGTATAAAATATAATTTCTCTCCACACTTCATTTAAACCATCCTTCATTTGCAACGTTTTCTAACCTTGTTTGAACCACACTTTGTTACGATAACTTCACTTTGTCCCATAATTCAGGTACTCCAGCATTTTTCTAATTTTTTGACCCACACTGTATAATTATTGTTCTACTCCACGCTATATTTCAACAACCTTGTATATGCAACTACTTATAAGCCACCCTATATATCATTTTTTCACCACCCTGTATACTTACAATTCTAGTCCACCCTATATTTCATCTATTCGGGATATGAAACAGGTTGTAGATCATAACATTTGCCGTTTCTGTCAATGTAGGGAGATGAAATGTATACCAGATTTTAAGCCAAACTATAAGCTTTGCAACAAAAAAAAAATTTTCTGAATCTGTTCCGTAGTTCTTACGTGATGAGGTAACAAACAAACAAACAAACAGACAACTACAATTTTATAAAAGTATATAGATTAAGTGTTGCATTCAGAGGATTCTTTCATTTACATGTGTTATTTCAAAAATGTTACAGTTAGAATCCATAGTTTGGTTTAAACAAATAATGGTTTCATTTCTATCTACTACTACCCTATTTGCTCACTGGCCTATAATTAACTCTTTTGTCTCCTTTTTTTTATATACTCCTCTTACTGCTTCATATCTCAGTGCATCAAGAAATATACCAAATAAAAAAACAATAATGTAAAATATAGGGAAAGATATTAAGTCTATTTCTGGTACTTAATAATATCTACAAGTGCCATTAATTTTCAAGGGTTCCCAGAATTTTGGTGAATCCTGGTGTTATTAGCTTTATAAAAAGTCATGGAGTATTTATTAGGTTTCTGTACTGGAAAGTGTGTTCTCCCAAATTTACAGCATGTACATTTAGTACCTTAGCATTATCTCACTAACAATCTCCTAGATTGTTTTTAATTTATTGTTTTATGATATTTGTTGAATATTTTTTAGCGCTCAGGTTTTTCTTAGGTTGGTTATAAGTGCATCATAGCATTGATCATGTTGCTTTATTATATTTAATCTGTATTTCACTACTTCCAATTCATTATTCATTCCTAATTGTTGTATTGAATATGAGTTTGAATAGGTTCATGAATGTATGTCCATCATCAAAAATCAACATAACAAGTCCCACTTGATTTCACTTAAATTCGGCCTCAGGGATTTCTTACCATTTTCAGTATAACATTCATTGTAATTATTGGTAATTTCTTTGCTTTTTTGGAATGTGAGTATCTGATATTTGTGATCTGATTTATGTGTATCAGTAAATTGGAGGACCTAAAGAATATTTATAAATTGAAAAGCTTATGTAGGCAAGTTTTCTAATATAATATGTTGTACATTGGATGACTTTATTTAATTGAGGAAGAAAGCTGGTTTTCTTGCATATATTTGATATTAAAATCATATCTGGCTATATAACAATTTTTTCTTTTAAGTTTAGTAAATGAGTCAAGACTTAAAAAAACTCTTTAACTCAGTGTCTGGCCTATTAAATACCGAGTGATCAATATCAAGGGTCCTGAGTTGGCAGCCCGCTTTTTCCTACTTTATGGGATTTTTTAGTTTGTCTATTGTAGACCCTTGAATTTAGTACTGACGTGTTCAAGATGTCAGGTGTCAACAAAGCATTGTGATATCTGGCGGGCTTCTGACTGCTGTTTTATTTCTTAGTAATTATTCATTATTCTCTATAAGCCTTTTCATTGTATATAAAACTGTCTTTTTTCAAGACAGCACAATGGCATTTTAGAATACTTTTATTGTAATAGCACATTTTCGTAGTGCTGTTTTGAACAGGTTATCACAAAATATCCTCATGTATAAGTTTCTATTGAAACGTTTGGAAAACACCTAAATAGGTTTGTCACGAGATTTGAAGAGACTGGGAGTGTACCCGAACGTAAGCCTGAAAAGGCGGCAACGGTTTAATATTTCGTCGATGATGTACGTGACAGAATTGAAAATAGTCCGAATAAGTCTGTAAGAAAAACAGCAGCTCAAACAGGTAAGAACAGTAGTTATTTCTTTAATTAATGTTTTATATAAAATTTTTGTATTTGTAGGTCTTTCTTATGGAAATGCATAAACAGCATTGACAAAGAAATTACTCGTGTATCCTGAGAAAATTGCGGTACATCAACACGTACGAGACCAAGATTTTGAACATCGTCAAAATTATTGTTTATGGTTTAACAAAACAATTATTGAAGAGATTTGGATTTAACGTTTTATTCCGATGAAGCATGGTTTCACTTATCGGGGGATATTAATTCTCAAAATTTTTTGACATGGTCTACTGAAAATACATTTATTGAAATCTTCGCTCTATCAAGGTAGGGGTATGAATGGCAATGTCAAAGAGGCGGATTATAGTAGCATACAGAAAACAAATGTTGGAATCATTTATTAACAGTTTACATGATGGTGAATTAAAAGATGGAGCTCCAGCGCAGACTACACGTGCCACAATAAATAATATATTGGCAAATATATTGGCAAAAATATATGAGAAGACGTATTAATTTATATATGGAAAACAATGCATGCCCAGCCGATCATTTGTTCTAAAATGTAAAATATAGTTTATACGAAAATATATTTGTGCCAAATAAATAAATTGTTACTGCTTAATAAATATTTTTTGATCCGCTGTCTTATTTTTTTATAGATACTGCTATTAATAAAACATGACACGGAGTATACTGACATTTAAACAAAGATTTTCGCATATCCATCTTTATTATTTTTCAGTGATTAAAGTAAATGTGTACCTATGTGTAAGGCAGGTTACATTTTAAGCTATAAAGGGCAATACGACACTAATTTTTATATCAATATATTTTCAAAAAATGCAGTAACAAAGTATACTTGTAATATGTATTAAAATATGTTCTTAATTACAAATTTATAGAAACCACTCTCTCAGTTCTGTCATCTGTCGCTTTTTATTTGGAAGTTTATTATTACACTTGCAGCAGTTTACAAAGAAGAACCCTCTAGCAATAACAATAACGGCAGATAGCTCTGTTCCTACACTTCACAGAAATATGACCAAAAACACAATTCTTGCATCAATTTGTATTAAAATGAACACCAATTACAGCCAATATCTATATTAGAGAATAAGATACTTCATGATTTTCAATGATTCCCATCCTTAATGCCATTCATTAACTGTGCATTTGATATTTATAGTACTCAATGCAGATAACCATTATTCTAGTTTAATGTGTCACTTATTTATTTTCACATTTTGAGAGTTTAGTTTTTGCAAATTATTGGTATCAAATTGGCCAATATGCTGATTATCAGTAAATGTAAACTTCTTTCTCAAACATAATTTGCTAATTTTTCATTTAATAGTAGATTGTTGTAAGTTGTTCAATATTAGGAGTCCCAGACGTTTTCTGGTATCAAAGTCAACCTGTTGATTTACACAGAGTTCATGCTCTTTATTTTTTCTTCCTAATTAAGAGACAGGGTCATTTTCTTCTGTTTTCAGATTTCAACTTTTGAAAATGCCAAATGAGATTTTGGCGAAACGTCAGGTAAAATGATCTTTTCAGAGCACAAACCAAGAAACGGATGTACACCGGATACAACAAAGAAAATCATTTCATTTTCCTTTATAACAGAATAAAATGTAACTATTTTAGGGACAAAAATCGATCCATTTGTCTACCATATACAGTAGACAAATGTGCCAATGCATATGGTCACCATATTCTATGGATGCCTGGCTACTATTGCATATTCAACTCATTTAAAAATATATGGGGAATAACACTCTCTGACTACAGCAAACATTTAGGGGGAGATGGTGTTCTGCAGGACTGGCAATAAAATTGCAGCAAAGCGCTGGCAGTAGTTACTCTTCTCACATGAAGTTGAAATACAGAAATGATGGATAGAAATTGAATATGATCTCAGTGAGCTGTAAATAAATTTTGTCAGTTTATGTATTTTTATTTCTTATACTAGGTAATACTGTGTAGGAATATTAATAATTAATAAATCAAAACAATGATAAATACTTTCAATTCAATTGAGTGTTTAACATTTTCCAGCAAAGTAATTTATGCATTTATAGTTTTTGTTTGCCAGATTCTAATATATAGTTATGTAATTATTTAACGTAAGTCACAGTATGATATCAATGTCAATAAGATCATGAGAAACAATGCAATGCTTCAAAGCAGGTAGATTTTTACCAAAAGCAGCAATAAATTCAAATAAATTTACTTTTATATTCAGCTACCCTGTGAAAAATTTTATCAGCAACACTTAATAAACTAATATTTTTATTTACAGTTTCACATTTAGTATTAATCTTACTGAAACAAGTAGATAATTAATACATAAAAAAAGTGTCGAGAGGACAAACAATACAAAATTAAAATAAAACAAAACGGTAAGTCCTATCAAAATACTGACAAATCTAGTATTTTTAATGCTAGCATGAAAGAGATCATATACCTGTAAGTATCAAAATCTCAACAATAATTGCAAGTGTAGAGTCTAATTAAGGGACTCTGTTAGAAGGAATTTAAAAAGAATTCATGAACAAATATCCTCTGTAGAATTTTTATTAAATGTAAACTTTTTAAAATGAGACAGGGAACTTTAACTGGCTTTAATGATTGAAGATCTAATAATAAGTTGAAGCTTATAATTTCCTCAATCAAATCATAAACACATATTAATTTCCGTTTGTTAAACTGCTTAATTCTTTTAGAAATTATCATCATATATCTTTTTATGCGGTTCTGCTTGTATCTGATTAAATTTTCATTGCATCTTTTTCCGGGGTGGCCCACATTTCTTCAACCTTTACTTCTGAATATTCATACACTATTGGTTGCCATTTTGATTATTTGGTCGTTCCATTTGTTTTCCTTTTCAATATCCAGTCGTTTGTTCTTTCCACATTGCATATTTTTCAGATTTCATCACTTCATACCCCATCTCTTAATTAGTCTCATGATTCTTTTTGATATTCTTATCTCTGTGATCTCTAGCATCCTTTGTGTGTTCATTGTCTCAGTATATTTTATTTGTAAAAAGTATATATTTTTATTTCTCACAGTGAGCCCTGCCATTTGATATGAAAACATTTTAATTTTTTGTTTTTCATTTAATTTCATAATTTGCTCCTCTAAATTAATATTAGGATTTTCGTTTTAATTTTCATGCAAACTTTATATTCCCTATTTTTTTAAAATCATTACTGATTAATCGTTGTACCCAGTTTGTGCAATTATTAAAATGGGGTAATTACCATTTTTTAAATAATTTCCATCAAGAAGTACTCTTAATATCAGAATTTCTTCATATACAATATACAGTCCTGATCGGATCAACAAGCTGTGCACTGCTATCAAATTTCATCCTTTTCCATCCGATATTATCGGATGATGATGATAGTATCGGCTATAGACGGGCAGACGCAGGCGTATATAAGTTTTCTATATTGACACTGAGAGTTATAAATGCACCAAAGGAAGAGCCTTTATATACAAACACTGTCAGCAAATGGTAATTGACATTTCTGGAGAAATCTACTGTTTTTTTTACATTAGGGATATGGAGCAACCTACTCTTGAACACCATATAGCATATAAAAATGTGTTCCGAGTCTAAGTTCAGTTCAGTTGAGTAGCGCATTTAGTTCAGTTTTTACGGTTAATAGTAAACGTGAGATCTTAATTTGAATTTATAAACTGGATGACCAGTGTGTAATCCGAAACCCACATTCATTCGTAACAGTATATTAAATATATAAGACCTCAAAATGGTAGTAATGTCAATCGATGCCACGTTTTGGTTGTTGCACATACTATGTTAGTATATATAGCATCGTAGTTAGTAATTAATATTTCGAAAACTGACACTTACATATTCAACATTAGTTCAAAACTTTCTTCAGTTCTGCATTGAAATTTGATTATGTATATCAAATTTTAGATACTGAAATAACGAGAAGAAAGTTCAACAAAAAATGTAAAACCTGTTGTGTTAATGATACGGTTTCCGATTGTAACGTCGTTATAGTTTGCTCCAGACACGACGCCAAGGCTGCGACGCCTAACTTCCCTGCTTGATATAGAAATGCATTGGAAAATTCAGACGTCGATAAGCCGTATTTCCGTTAATTATGTCAGACATAATGGAAGGAATTAGTTTATATTGCAGTGCTTTAGCACAATTGAAATAAATCGAAATGGTATAATTTGATATTGCCAAATATATGTACACATTAATATCTTGTTATTTTTCAGATAAAAAGCTTTTTAAAAAAATCTATTTTGACAATATCTTTCCGATTTAAGTAGTTTAAAATAATAATCTAGCAATTTATATTATTAAACAATTTATTGTCTTATTAATTAATTTTGTTAGGCAATTTTGAAGTTTTAGAAACTTTGAACCATCTATATATCTCGGAAAAACCATCGATGTTTTGACATTGATGTTAAGTCGAAATAATGTTTCTGATTGATGTTTTTAACATAAGTTCACCTCCACCACAGATAGTATAATACTATACTTAGGCGCGGATCTAGATAAATCTTCCGGGGGAGGAGACAATCTCTTACTATATTTAAACAAATAGAGGGAGAAGCTTTTCTGTGGTTTTGGACAGATTTCTTGGGGTATTACACTTATAATATTCAGTCAGCCCATAGAACTTACTTCCAATCACTTAGAGTTAAGATTCTCTGATTTTTGATTAAATATCCCTATACTGAGGCTCTCTATCTCGATCTAGATAAGCATCTGACTATATTAGTACAGATATCCGTTATAATGCGTGACCAAGTCAACTCGGGCTACAAGATGAACTATTTCCATTTTACAGCAGACGAGTAGTGGCAACAGAGACATCTAGTCTTTTAGGCTATCAGTGAACACAGTTAGAGCATACTAAAAATAAAAGTAATCTCATAGGTGAAATTGACATTAAAAATCATCGATAAAATACTTAATATAGAGTACTTGAGATCCCGAGAAAAACGAAATGCGCGACGAGGGATATTGGTAACCTAGTGGAAGTATTTATATCTATCTAAATTTTATAAAGATTTATTCAAAGGCTGGTCAACATCTACATCAACAAACATAAACAATAAACATCAATAGTTTTCTTTCGATTTTTCCGTACATCGATACTTTTGAATCGATGTTAACAATGATGTCAAGATCGATCATTCCTAGTGTAGTAATCCAGTTATACACCTCTTAGAAGTACAAGCCAAGTCTCCAAAGATCACTAGTTTTATTTTTTACTCTACTAACGCGGAGTCTTATTGAAGAATTAATCATTGCGATAAAAACTATCATTTTAAATACACAGATGGCGATGGAAAAAGTACTCGCAATGGTCTCGGAAAATTCTCGAAATAGAAATGTAATATACAAGCAAGTCGCACTGTTGCCGTAGTCGGTAATTAGGGTTCCGTACATACAATATGGATATCCTTATAATATTACTCCGGATTTCTTCCTCTTTCACATCAAAGCAATTTTCACCTAAACTACTGGACGGAAAAGGAAATTTGATATTAGTGTATAGTTTGGGGGCCTTATTGGGAGTACATATCGTAAATGAAGAAATTTTGATTTTAGGGGTACTTCTGGGAAAAAAACTGAAAAATCGACTGTTCCCCACCGTTTATCTTCTAAACTATAAGCCGAAAAATTTTGAAAAAAATAGAGATATAGCCTCACCTAAATTTTACCGTAAAAATATGGAGAAACCCCCAGTATTAATTTTGGGTTGGGGGGCAAATTAGAGAATTAATTGAAAATATATAATTAAAACTATTTCTAACGCATCATGTGATATATCAAATCAAAGGGCACAAATACAAACATATTTTTTTCATATTTTTAAAATAAATTTTTTTAAAAATATTAACAAAAATATTTAAAAAATACTCATTTCTCCCCCTTTATTTTCGAAACTATAAGACTTGAAATTTGAAAAAAAATTAGGGATATAGGACCTCCCTGAGCATTACTGGAAAAATAGGGAGAAACCTCTATTATTAATTTTAGCCTTATAACATTTTTTATGTAAACTTTTTCTGAAGACGCGAGATGTAAGACCGACATCTAGGATTTTCGAGAGAATCAGTACACAGAGGTTCCGAATCTGGAGCCGTTCCGTGTAATTGCTGTTCTCTCTCAACTGCTAGGACACAATTCACAATAAAAATTTTTCAGGTTATTTCACCTGTCAGAGATATTGCATACTCTCTTCGAGGTGTCATTCCTTTGTACAATATGTATTATATTGATATATAATATATATTGTCTTGCGTACAAAGGAATGACACCTGGAAGAGAGTAAACTTTTTCTTCTGTGAAAAAAATGAAGTGTTAAGAATTTTGTACAAACAAACAAATACTTTTGCATTCAAAAGGTTTTATATGCGAATACTAAATAATTGATATTACTTAACTAACTGCACTAATTTTTTTAAAATTTTTAATGAAATTATATTTGCACGGAAAATAGACTAATATAATGATTGTTGAATCATTTAATTATAATCGAAGATGCTAGATTTATACAAAAATTGTAGTAAATTTGCCTTTTTTGCGTATTTTTGTATGAAAACTAATATACTATATACTAATATTTAGTCAGTCGGTCGGCACAGAAACGGTCACGTTTTACAAAGCTCCTGTAAAACTCATAAATATTTCCTATAAAATCGTAAATTCACCGGTTAAAAACACATAAACCGTTTACGTATTGAAAAGTCAAAAGTGTTTTAAAAAAATGACCCTATAAACTATGTTAAATGACATCAAATTAATTAAAATAGTTTAATACATAGTGTAGTTTCGCCTTTCAAAGATACAGACGAATCGGTCGGTCTCCCATCAGTGAAATGGCCAAAGACAATAAAGTTTAAATCTGAGGGTTTAACTTGTGAAATCTGTGCACCAAATGACGTTAGGACATATCTTTGCTTGGATTTACAAAGTGCAATAGGTAACAAAAAACCATTTAGCAGACTAAATAATAGAAGATAAAGGGAATACCTGATACAATTTTTTTTTAAGACTAAATAATGTGTTGTGTAAATTTAAATTTATATACCTACTTCTAAACAGTTATAGAATATTCCCAAAAATTGTAGTATTTTTGTAAATCATACAGAACTTTTTAACTAGTAAGTAGTTTAGAACAAAGTTATACAGTTTCTTCAAAGTTACATTCAACTAACAAAATGAATTGCAATGTATGTAAACAAATAAAAGTGAAAAACAAGGACATTTTTAAGTGCGATGGATGTAATTCGGAAGTATGTAAGGGATGCGGAAACCTATCAGCTTCGGAAATTAAAGTTATGCAACTAACTGGTAGTCGCACAATGAAGTTTTATTGTCCGAAGTGTTTAGATGGGGAAAAAGCTAATAAACAGCATAGACAATATTATACAAGACAAAAGCACAATTATCGGTCTTCTCCAAGACGAAATCGACAAACTAAAGAATAATGTAGGTTTTAAACATTGTGGCTACAGCAATGCAGTAAAGACCCAAAAAAACGAAGTAATAATTGTAAAGCCGAAAGATGTCTCCCAAACCAGCGAAACAATCAAAAAAAAACTCTGTTGTAGAAACTGTAGATGCAAGTAATCTAGGAGAAGGAGTAGGAGTGACAAGAATAAAGTATATCAGAGATCGGGGAATAGCGATTAAATGTAATGAAGCTAAAAACGAAAGTGTGCAGAATATATGTGACAACATAAAAAGCTCCTTAGGACAACAGTATGAAGTAAAAGTTCCTAAGAAGAAAAATCCAAGAATTGTAATATACAATATAGACGAAAAACAGCTGACGGAAGAAAGTACTTTTATTGATAAAATACTCGTACAAAATTCCATAAAAACAGATCCGAGTGATAGGGAATTAAGAATAGTTCATAAATACAAAAATAGAAAAGGCCAGACTAATCTGATTGTACAAATGGACAAGACAACATATCATTGTGTTAAAAAGACAGAAACAATACACATTGGCTGGAAAACGCATTTTTATAAGGATAGTTTAAATGTAAAACAGTGTTTTAACTGTTGGAAATTTGGTCATATGGCAGCAGATTGTATAAAACGATCCCCCACATGTCAAGTATGTGCTGGTGACCATAAAGCAAAGGACTGTAAATCAAGTGAAGAATTCTGTGTAAACTGTAAATACGCTTCAGAAATTTTAAAGCTACCTAATGTAGACTACAAACATAAAGCTTTTGATAGAAATTGTGAGGCATACAAAAGAGTGGTGGAAAAGTTGCAAGAGAAAGTAAACTATACAGGAATGCGGAATAATGGGAATCAAATGTAGCAGTTAAAGTCACAATTAATGTATCTAAATATTCATTAAATGCACACCAAACTCAACTAACCTGGATAGCAAATCAATATAGACCAATAATTATATGCCTCTCAGAGACACATATTACCAAAGATTTCACACGAAATGAAATAAATATTACTGGATATAATGCAGTGTATAGCATATCAGAAAGTACACATACGGGAGGGACAGTAATATATATACAAAAAGGTTATAAGTTTAAAAAAAATTTAAAAAATAGAGAACAATATGAATATGTGGATAATTGGGATTGAAACCGTGATAAAAAACCACAAATATTGTTTTTATAGTCTATATCACTCACCAAGTACAAGTAATGCTGAATTCTTACAAAACTTTGATGACATATTGGAAAATGTAAACCTTGATGCAATAGTTATAATTATAGGTGATTTTAATATTGATCTAGGAGGAAAGAGATTCTATGCTAATAAATTAAACAGTGTTATAAATAAGCAAGGTTTTTACCAACTAATTGATAAACATACTCGCATTACAAATAATTCTACAACTAAAATAGATCTATTAGTTACAAACAAAAAGGTCATCAGATTTGATGTTCTTCTGACTCCCAAGATAACAGACCACTCAATAAGAATGGCAAATTTTGAAGATGAACATGAACCAATCTATGAAATAAAAACCTATAGAAATTATAAAAATCTGGATGTACTAGGTTATCAACTCAAATTAATGGAAATGAAAATGCCATCAAATTCTTCAAATGTAAATACTTTAGCTGATAATCTAATTAACAATCTGATATCAACTCTTGATGAGTTTGCACCAGAACAACAGAAAATGATAAAAGTTGAAATGGGAAACAAGATGTGGTGGAATGAGGAAATAGACAACGAAATCAAAGAACGAGACCGATTATATAAGAGAGCTGTAGCTAGTAAGTTGGACAATGATTGGGAATGTTACAGACAAAAAAGAAATAAAACAGTATCTTTAATAAGAATATCCAAAAAGGATTATTTTAATAATAAAATAGATCAAGCCACAGATAATCCAACAGAAATGTGGGCCACATTAAAAAAATTGATGAAGACTAAAAACCATGAAGATCTTAAAGATGAAATTATATTCAATAACAGCATTGTAAGAGGAGATCAAATAAGTAGACATTTTAACAAATACTTCTTAGATAGTGTAAAGGAAATTGCAGCAAAAATAAAACCAAACAAAACACATCAAGAGTGTATTAATCACATACAAATTAGTTGCAAGATGGAAAGATTTCAAAAATTAGAAATGTCAGAGTTAAGAAAAATTATAAACAACATGAAGAATAATGCTTCATTTCCTTTACTATTGCCTTATATATGGTAAGACTGGTTGCCAAAACCAAAGTATTAACATTTTATTACCATTTTATGCATACATTTTTTTAATTTTTATTTAATTGTTTAGTCATTTCTAATTTTTGTAATTTTTACATTATCTCACTAAGAGAGGCTTTAGTGTTGATGTTTTTAATAGTTTGTAAGATATTATATATATAAAAGAAATGAAAACTTAAACTATGTTGAATATAAATATATAAATAATGTTGAGAATTATTTTTTAGTAAAAGAAAATAAAAAAAGTTTTTCTAGACTACAAACGTGCATTTGAAACAATCAACAGAGATCTGCTTCTAATGAAATTGGGAAAATATGGTTTCGGTAAAACAATTCTAAAGTGGTTTAGTGAATATCTAAACAATCGAACTGAGGTAACAAAATACGGGAATACCTCTCTACCAGAAAAAACCGAATATGGTGTGCCACAGGGAACTGTGTTGGGTCCAACATTGTTTATCTTGTATATTAATGACATTGTTAAAATCATAAAAAATTGTGATATCCAGATGTTTGCAGATGATACTGTAATATATATAGCAGGTTTTAATTTGGAAACTATCATAGAAACATTAAATGAGGAGCTTAATTGTCTATATGAATGGCTAAACAACAATTCACTTCAGCTAAATGTAAATAAAACAAAAATGATGATTATTAAACATAAAAATAATAAAACTCAACTAGGTAATATGTATGTAGAAATAAATGGTGAAATCATTGAAACTGTAACACAAATTAAGTATCTGGGTTGTATGATAGACAATAATTTAACATTTGCAGATCATTTTAAATTTATAATAAATAAAATAGCAAGAAAAACTAATGTATTAGCTCGTGTTTCAAAAGATTTAAGTACTTGGGCAAAGCTCACAACATATAAAACGATTATAGCTCCACACTTTTATTACTGTTCAACACTATTGTTTTTGATGAATAATTCAGAAATATATATCTTACAGAAAAAACAAAACAAGATTTTACGTATTATTTTAGCCTGCAATAAATATACAAGTAGAAGTCATATGTTAAAAAGTACAAATTTATTAAGTATAAGACAAACAATAACTTACAATACAATGTTATTTATATACAAAATGTTAAACAATCTGTTACCAAAACACCTCCTTACTAAGTGTAAATTTGTTAGAGATATTCATGAATATAATACTAGGTCAAGAAATAACTTTTATTTAAGTAGAGTAAACACTAACTTTAGTCAAAATAATTTATATTATAAGGGTTTAAAAGAATACAACGAACTGCCTGGTTCTATTAAAATGTGTAATAATTTAACAGAATTTAAGCGAAAATGTATATTACATATTAAAGATACAATTGTTTTGTAATATTTTTTTCTCATATAATTATTTGTACAAATGTTAATATGATATATTGTATTGTGTTCTAGCCAAGTGCTATTAATAAAGATTATTATTATTATTATATACTTACTAATAAAGAAATCAAACCCGGAAAATGATGATTAAACTAAATACTGTTTTGGTGAAACATAGAGGCATAAATCATTAAAATTTGGAAATAAATTGTGAATGTTTTTTATATATACAGCTATATATCCATATATTTAGAACTATATAATTCAACGTATGACAGCCGTTTCGAACCAGGAGTTCTCGTCAGATACGCTTCCTTGAATGACAAGTTCTAAACTGAAATACTTGGAAGTTATACACATCAGTAAGACAACAGTCAGTGTATTGAACTTAATAGATGTCGGTGACATCTACCGTCTATTGAGTAATTTAAGTATATGAAGGCATACTATGCTATAACATATACCATATTTTTGACAGATGGTTCGAGTGTTTTATATAAAAGCACATAAGTAAATATATATACAGATATATATCCATATATTTAGAACTATATCATTCAACGTATGACAGCCGTTTCGAGCCAGGAGTTCTCGTCAGATACGCTTCCTTGAATGACAAGTTCTAAAGTGAAATACTGGGAAGTTATACACATCAGTAAGACAACAGTCATTGTATTGAACCTAATAGATATCGGTGACATCTACCGTCTATTGAGTAACTGACTGTTGTCATACAACATAATAAAAACATTTTAAATTCCTTGGTATTTTTTATTCAAATTTTATTCATTTACTCCTTACTATAGCATCTATGTCTTACCAAAACATAATTAAATTTAAACAGCACCTTGTGGGTGTTGCGATTTCTTTATCAATGTGTAAACCTCTCAATATTATTTATTGTGAGAGTACATGTCTCAAACGGCTATATATGATTTAGAATAACCTGTTAAAATAGATCCTTTTAATTTCTTTTGTGTATTGTTATGTCTAAATTATATCTCAATAGCTGTTTGAATTAATGTCCTTTAACTTGGTGCACAAGATAATTTCATTAATTATAACTACTTTTTCCAAAAAATTGTATACATGAATAAAATTGATTTCAAAAATAATTCACAAATTATTCTATTTAATCAAATACAGCCAATGCTGGATAAGCCATTATAATAATTCAATAAGAAACACAGGTGTTATTTTTTTCGTAGCGGAAGTTATTACTTATTGCTTATTGTGATCTTTGCGTTAATAAAATACTTTATTAAAACATTACCACGTTGCCACTTTGACAATTTATTTAATATGAATGTGGTAATGTTTTGGTTGTTGACGCCAATAGACCATAGTATTATAGCAGTTTTTGTATGTGTACTAACATTATGTAAAATATATATGATCAAGCTATTCACACTTTGTATATTTGCATAATTTTCTGTTGAATCTTTTGAATACCGTCACGAATCATACAAACATCTTAAAAGCAACGATGATACAGTAAATCCAGTTTGCTTTCCAAATTACTTTTGGCATACACTGTAAGGCTCAAACGATTAGTTAGTAATTCGAACCCAAGTTTCAGCCATGTTTTTTAAAGTTCCGGGTCTACATGTTCACGATGAGAATTTTCTAGCGCATACCAAAGTAACACTATTCGATCTTCTTGATCGAACTTTTTCATTATCTGTCAGCTCCACTTACCTCACAAACTATTTAGGGTCAAGCTTTTAAGTGGATTATATTTCAGTAAAGTGCAACGTGGTTCGTGCTAAAGTGTGGAATATTACCTTCTGAAAACATCGACTCGGATAGAGTTTCGTTATATAAATAAGGGAAGAATCAAGCATCGCGGTTCTTTTGAAATTTTATACGGCTTTTACCCCGAAAAGGCTCTCATTAGCACAAAATATTTATATTGTGCCTTTGTTGAGTGAATTGGTAATGGTAAAGTTTTGTGTAGGAAAAATAACACTAAAAAGGAGTATTTCATTAACATAAAAACAGAAATTCGCAATTCTAAATTAGGAGTTGCTGGTTTTTATTATATGAAAACATCCACTTTTTAGAACATGGAAACTTTTAGCTACCTTGAAAGTATTGCTGCCTCTTACTAGGTATATCGTTGTTGATTACACCTTTATGTAATTGCCATTAATAATAAAACCATTTTAATTCAATGATTGATTTATCGCTTTTCTGGTTTCGATTAATCAAATATTTTATATAAACCTCCATGTAGTTTTATGCATAAATTATGAAGGAATAAAGTTATGCTCAGCAAATACTTCAAACACAAACAGCATCATTTAGTAGAAGTCCATTTTAGAGAAGTTCTTGGAAATATATCTATTATTAAGTTGCGTCTACTAATTTTAAATTCATGTCATATATATATATATATATATATATATGAACTAAGCTAGGTTCCGGGTGAGAACCGCGTCTGAATTTATTGAATACTCGACGTTTCAACTCCTGCTTTGGAGCCATTATCAAGAGACAAAAGTGAAAAAGAGTTTCAGAGTCTAGATCGAACTCGGGGCCTCAATCTGCCTACTCCCCAAGAGTCACTAGATAACTGAACTAGAGTAGGCAGATTGAGGCCCCGAGTTCGATCTAGACTCTGAAACTCTTTTTCACTTTTGTCTCTTGATAATGGCTCCAAAGCAGGAGTTGAAACGTCGAGTATTCAATAAATTCAGACGCGGTTCTCACCCGGAACCTATGTCATATATATATATATATATATATATATATATATACAGGTGGTTCGGTGATGATATATAATAACTGTGACACTATGGCAGGTACGTTTAAAAAATTTTGTACACGTCTTGTATGCTTCTGCATTTTCTGTAGTACATAGTTTCATTATCTGTACCAGTGGAGTCCGTCCGGGTTTTCAATTGAGCATTTTAGTCTTAAAATAAAATTTATTTTTAAAATCTCAATTCTTTTCAGAGCAAAATTGATTAAACGATGTTCTTTTGACAGAAATGGTTAAACAATAAGTATTGTTTTTAACTAAAACTACTAAATTAAAATTGGTCCATATCGCAATACCGATTAATATTTTTTGAATAAATAGATCTAACTACCACGGTCACTGCGGACTGATGCATGATGCAAAGGCCAGCAGGACCCCATCTCAACTGTTAGTAAATGGGCACCTTGAAACTCTAAATAAAAAACTCCCATTAACAATTTATAAGATTTGAGAGGACAAATAATTCTCTCGAGTGGAAGTATAAGGAATATATCGAGAATATTTGAATGAGTGCGCAATCCCATGTATAGATGGGCCGAAGCATGATTTTTAGTTACCCATTAATTTTGAAACTTAAGCTGTTCAGTTATTATGAATTAATTAACCATTGATATTAAACAAACTCAATAGCTGTATGGGCGGAATTGGTAGAAATAAAAAAATGTTTGTAAATCAGAAAATGCAACTTGTGCATGTACCTAGTTTCTTAAAGATATCTGCAAAACATCACAGTTATTATAAACAAATATTTTTTTCTTAAAATTTTACCACACCTTTTTTTTCTTAAAACGGGTTCAAGAATACTAGCAAATCGTTAACGAATACACTGTACAACTCTCCTCTGTCTGAATCCCTTTCGTACCCATGTTTATTGATGAATTAGGAACCAAATTACTCATCATACTCTTTTGGTTAAAATTTATTGTCAGAACAATTTTCCTTGCAGCGTTTTTCACAACCTGTATCATATCTCTCCTTGTATAAATTAGCAGTTATTAAGATAGGACATTTGAAACAGACGGAGGAGTATAGTTAAGTATTTAAAAATTGTTACATAGGGTCACCCATAAGCAGTTGCAGTTTTGGTCCAAGATGGTTGAAATAGGGGGTAGAGTAGAATTATAGTAAAGCAGTGAGGATAAAAAAAAATCGAAATATTTTCTAAGAGAGAACATGAGCTGTTGCATATAAGCAATATCTGAAACTGGGGCGAAGTAAAATTATAGTTATACAGTATGATAAAAACCATGTTAGAAAAAGTTGCATATAAAAGGTGGTTGACACAAACTATACATTCCAGGGTGGTTAAAAAAACATCAGAAAAATGATTATTTAGCGTATTCCATAGATAAGATAGTAGAAATATAGAGTGGATAAGAGTTATAGTTAAGTGTTTAAAAAATGTTATATTTTGTGGTCCCTAAGCAGATGCATATACAGCGTGGAAGAAATAATTTGTAAAAAATTATGGTTATAGAAGATGGTTCAAAAACTAATAGACAAATAAATTATAATGTTTGTCTAATTGGCGGCAGAATATATAAGCTATAACTCTACTTCCAGTAATAGAGTTATAGGTACAGAAGGCAGTTAAAAAAAATATCGAATAAATTGTTTTATAGGGTAGCCATAAAGAGTTGCCGTTTGGGTGAAATATGTTAGGGATTGGTGGATTTATGTTTATAAAATAGAAAAAGGAATTACAAATATTACAAATAAAACTAGAAGAAGGTAAAGAAGTAAAATAGTCCTTTAGAGGATAACAGAAGGTTAGTACCTAAAATCCAAATTTGACAAATATAATTATTGATAGCCTTACTGAAGCAAAATGTTAGAACCTGCAAAAAATCCTAAAAGAATAATATTTATTTTTTATTTATTTCAATGTGTCTCAACTACACTCAGAATATTTATACTTCAGGGAAATTAGTATTTTCAATTGCAAAAAATCCACAGGTGTTTGGTTGGCTTTTCTTGAAGAATGTATATAGCACAACCCATAAAAACTGTTCTTAACAAATTTTTATTCCTTAATGAATTATACGGAGTGTTTAAAGTTGCAAAAATAGCAATTTTAGCAGTTTTTGTAACTTTTCAGCACCTTAATGAAAAGTTCTAGGTCGAAAGTAAGTTTGTTTTATCCGTAATTTCAATAGAGACTAAATGATAGATTTTTACCGCCGATTGGATAATTAGTTATTGAATTATTTGGAAAAAATGTCAAAATAAAGTTTTACGTGAAATTTACAATGCTAACTTAATATTTTAAACATTTGAAAGGAACATATTAATTATTAGATCTTCCAGTACAATCTTTCATAAATTAATTTTCTTTTGGTTTTGTTTTATTGTATGTTAAGTCAGTTTGAAAGCTGGCATTTTGGTATTCGGAATTAAATAAAATGTTATGGTGGGAGAAATACTTTACTACTGCGTTCGAGCTGGCATTCATTTCAAATCGCTTTGATTCCTTCCCTAATACAAATGCCATGCCAACTGTCAAACTGTCTGCTGATAGCCCAGGGACAAGAAACTGTGGTATATCATAGGGCGTGTTCCTACCAGACGTAAAACCGATAAGCAAACGGTAATTGTATTGCCCTTAACAACATCGTAAACGGTAACTCGTCACCGCGCAAGAAGATTATCGGTTGTGTATCGGTAATTCGGTATGTTGGAACGAACCTATAATGAGTCCATTGAAATGTTACATATTTTTGGGCCTAGCCTGCATTTGTCAGAGGATTCAATTTTATTGTTTTTTATGAGGTAACTTAAAATTTCTTATTACGCAAATTATTTATTGATTAAAATTCGTCAATGTGACAAAATATATTTTTTAATTTTCTAACGGGGACCGTGTCTATACTCGTCTGACAATAAATTTGAGAATTTTTTAAACAAATCTCAGGTTTATAGTTTAACAATTATTCAAATTTTGAAAAATAATTTCCAGCTTAGAAAAATCACGTAATTGACAAAAGCTATATGATTAAAACATTATTATGGTTTATTTATATTTATAAATTGTACTACATTTTATATTTCCTTAGAATTCATAGTTAATGGGCAAAATATTCTTTTTTCTTTCAGTGGGCAAATCGCAAAATTATAGATGTTGGTGTAAAGTTTTTGTAAAACGTTTTCCGGTCTTTAAGAGTTTTATTTTTAATTTCCAATATGTATAATAGTTTTTGGGATACACAACACCCTACTCCATTTTTCTTATCATATTGTCTATATCTTCTCAAAATTTTTTGGGGATTTGGGTCTTTTAAACATTTTATATATAATTAAGGATAGAAATATACCTTTAGTTTTCGTCAGTCAACTTGAAAGTAAATATAGAAAATATAGAGTTTGTTGAAATACCGTCTGCCACCTTGTGACTGTTAGACTTTTTGAATTGGAGATTACTACTTAGAACAACAAATACAGAACTTGCATACTTTCGCCTAACTAATAACATAACTAATTAACTTTTCCTGTTAATAACTATCTACTCTCCCAGAATATATCATCGAAATATCTGGCCGTCACCTTCAAAAAATTAATATATTAGTAGCCTAAACTTTAGTTGGTAATGCACGTTTTTTTTAAGTTTTTTCTGTATACTCCGACTAAAGGAGGAAACGCACTTTTGAAACGCGACGCTACTCCACGTTGTCGACATCTTAGAGCATATTTATGGAAGTAGTCTGCAAGGAACAAATATCGAGGCAAGGCTAGAAAGAGAGGGTAATAAAGAGAGATATTACATCTCATTTTGTAGGTAGAACCAGCCACTGCGCTACGTACTGGACATAGTTCATTGGACATTGCTCCCAAGCCAGTGAAATCGCCTCTTGCACTCTCTATTGCCTCCTCCCTTTCTAGTCTTGGCAGGATATTTGTAAATTGTAGGCTACCTCCAGAAGTATTATCTCTAAGGTACACACGAAAACGGTTTGTCAGGAGACACTAAGGAGCTAGACCTTCTGGTGTACTCTATGCTTTCCGGCAGTGATGGCCTGGGTTTATCGGATTTTGACATTTTACAATTTTGTTTGGTCTTGTGGTGTTTGTTAGGTTATGGTTGGCTAAGAAAGTGCAAGTTGTTACCAAATAAGTTATTTTTGAACAAAACTATGTTGTACTAATTATGAATAAGTATACCTTATAAATAGTAGGTACTGACTTCTGCATATTTTAGATCAGGATATTTAAATATCAAAGACGGTTTAGGCAGAAGTCACCTTGTTGTAGTAAGATCTAAATGTTGCGTACCTGGGGCTGTTCAAAAGTTATCTTGTTACCAAAGGCAAAATCTTGCATAAATTTATGAACAGGACTGCCATATAAATATATTATCTGTAGAGTAAAATGCGAAGATAGTAAGAGGTACACACCAGAATAGATTTAAAAGTAATAGTTGTAAAAGGTGAGAAAACTTATATCTTTGTGCGTTTAAATATTTTACGAGAACTCATCCGACAGCTGGTGCAATCGGCCCTCAACCAATTCATGGAATTGACATTATTCCGATAAATTCGTGGAACCCGAAATGTTTGTCTCTCAACCGGCGGACCGCTGCCGTTACTGGGAATTCCCTTAAAACTTCCAGAACATGATGGAATTTCCCGATGGTTCGTGGACGTACCAGACAATTCCAAGATAAATGTATAAAAGAACCAGCTGGCGATAGGAGTTAATTCCGTTTCGTCGGTCGTATTGCATAGTTAACATAAAATGGAAATAGTAGTTTCTGTGAATATAAATTTGTGTAAAAGTAGTGGAAATAAATTAGAGTGAGTTAGACTGTGCTTTTAAATAAATCCAAGAACTGAACTGAACCCGAGTGTGAAAATAAAAACATTACAATATCTTTATTCATGTAGTTTTAACTTTCAATATACTCGTAAGATAAGAAATGTTACTTAATAGTCTGCCCCAACCCTATATCTGAAAAAAATGTAATATTAAATGCTATATATTTATTATTTTACTTGACACCTACTTTTTAATTTTTTCTATTTAAAACTAAACAATCTCAATAGTCCGAAAGCGTATGGGAGTGAATAGGAGTGAGGTCATGAATGTATTTTGTCTGATCATGTGATGTTTGTTAGGTTGTGGTTGGCTATGAAAGTGCAAGTTGTCACCAAATAATTTATTTTTGAACAAAACTATGTTGTACTAATTATGAGTAATTGTCCCTTATCAATAGTAGGTACGGACTTCTGCATGTTTTAGATCAGGACCTTTAATGATTAAAGACGTTTTAGGTAGAATTTACCTTGTTTTAGGAAGATTTAAATGCTGCTGACCTAGGACTCTAAGACTATTCAAAAGTTATCTTATTTCCAAAGGCAAAATATTGCATAAATTTATAAATAGGACTGCGTATAAATACATTATCTGTAGAGTAAAATATAAGGATAGAAAAAGTACACACCAGGATAAATTTAAAAGTAATAGCTGTAAAACGTGAAAAACATATATCGTTGTGCTTTTAAATATTTTTAATCATGTGCTATTAACTTTCAATATACTCGTAATATAAGAAATGTTACTTAGTAGCCTGCCGCAACACTATTTTTGGAAAATATGTAATATTAAATGCTATATATATTATTTTAGTTAACACCTACTTCTTAAATTTTTCTATTTACAACTAAAAAATCTCAATAGCCCTAAAGAGTATGGGAGTGAATAGGAGTGAGGTCATGAATATAAACAGAATTGAAATAAAATATTTAAACTTATACACTTAACTCATAAGACTCAATAAATACTTAATGAACCAATACAATTATTTTACAAAACACACTTTAAATCACAATATATCTTAAAGGTGCAATGCAATTTCCTTACGAAGTTATAACGCGTACATTTATATTCTTAATTCTTACTACAAAACTATGATTTTATAACCTTAAACACACAACAAGCACTGTAACATTAATATATAAAAACAATAAACACTTCACCGTAACTAATTCTGTTTTTTTGATGAAGAGGAAATAAGTAATGTGTGACTTGCATCTATACTGTTATAAAATTGTAAGTTTGTCTGTTTGTTTGTTTGTTTGTTCGGGCATCACGTAAGAACAAGGCTTGAACATTCCGTACGCGGGTGAAACCGAGGGGAACGGGTAATGCTATTATAAAATTGTAGTTGTCTGTTTGTTTGTTTGTTTGTTACCTCATCACGTAAGAACTACTGAACTGATTTTGGTGAATCTTTTTTTGTTGCAAAGCTTATAGATTGACTTAAAATCTGGTATACATTTTATCTCCCTACATTGACAGCAACGGTAGATATAAGGAAAAATCTACTACCATATTCCGTAATAAGTAGGTACACAATTAGTCAATTGGTTCCACCGCATGCAGCAAATTTTAGATACTTGCACCAGCTTAGCTTTTATTCAAAATTCGAATATGCCAATGTAACATGTTTCGATTTAAAAAAAAATCGAACTGATATATCAAGTCTAATTTTACAGGGTGTACCATATATAAGATATGTAGAATTAAATGGGTTTAAAAAAAAAGGTATATTAGGTGGCCTGTAAGGAGTCATAAACAATATTGTTGAAATAAGGGGTAAGTTATACGGGGTGGTTCAAAAAAGATATATTGAGTGGACCATAAACAGTGGCATATACCAGGTGGTTGAAAAGGGGCTGGAGTTGAATTATATTTATTCATGGCGGATAACAAAATGTTATAATTGTTAGGATCATAAGTGGTTGAATAGAATTATATTTTTACAGGGTGGATAAAAAAATATGTTACGTAAGCAGTCAGGATATTTGAATTTTCTTGAGGTATTATTATAGTTACGAAATGGGTTAAAAAAAAATTTAGAAGCAGTTGTTTATAAAGAATGGTTGAAATATAATATGGAGGGGAATTATAGTTTTTAGGGTAGTTTTATAACCACAAATAGTTTACAAGTTCACAAGTAGCATATTAAAGGATGGTTGAAATATGTAGCAGAGTATAATTACACCTATATCTACAGGTGGGTTTAAAAAATATTACAAAATTGTTATGATCTACAACCAGTTTCATATATCGAATAGATGCAATATAGGGTGGACTAGAATTGTAAGTATACAGGGTGGTGAAAAAATATTATATAGGGTGGCCCATTAGTAATTTCATATACAAGGTAGTTGAAATATAGTGTGCAGTACAACAATAATTATACAGTAAGGGTAAAAAAAGTTAGAAAAAGTTGTAAATGAAGGATGGTTTTAATGAAGTGTGGAGAGAAATTATATTTTATACTATGCTTTAAAAATTGTGAGGTAATAGCGTAGCCCATAATTAGCTGCACAGAATGGATATTTGAAATATAGGGAAGAGTAGAGTTAAGTAGTTTAATATTTAAAAATTGTTACACAGGGTGCCCCATAAGCATTTGCAGTTTTGGTGAAATTTATGGAAAATTGAAAGATTAACATTTATACAGGGTGTTACAAAAACTGTCAAATTGGGTGGCCGCCGATAAGTAGTTGCACATACAATGTGGTTAAAATAGAGGGTGGAGTAGAATTATAGTTAACCAGCGTGGATAAAAAATTGTTGGAAATATGCAATATCTGAAACATGGGAGAAGTAAAATAGTTATATAGTGTGAATAAAACGTGTTAGAAAAAGTTGCATATAAGGGGTGGTTGATCCATAAGGTGGAGACAAATTATATTTTCCATGATGGTTAAAAAATATCTCAAAAATGGTTATATTTAGCGCTGTCCATAAGCAGTTGCATAGAAAAGATAGTTGAAATATAGAGTGGATCAAATTTAAGTGTTTAAAAAATATTATATTTAGTGGCCCCTAAGCAGACGCATATACAGCGTAGTTGAAATATTTTGTAGACTTTTAATTATGGTTATACAGGATGGTTCAAAAACTGATAGACACATAAGTTATAATGGTTGACTAATTGGCAGCAGTATATACAAGATAGTTTAAGTATAGATGGAACTAGAGTTATAGCTATAGAAGGCAGTTCTTAAAATGTTGAATAAAATTGTTACATAGGGTGGCCATGTACAGTTGCGGTTTTGTGAAATATGTTGGGGATTGGTGAATTTAGTTATACAGAGTGGTTACAAACAATGTTATATTACGTGGCGCATAAGTAGATCTATAAGAGGTTGAGATTGGGGACTTAGTAGAATTATAGTTTTACAGGGTGGATTAAAAAATGTTAAAAAAATTGTTACATAAGATAGACCAAGAGCAGTTGCACCTTCCCATATGGAATACCAGAACTATGTAGGCAAGCAAAATTATATTTACATGTTGTGTTTAACACAATTCTAGAAAAGTTGCATATAAAGCACGGTTAAAATGATAGTTTAGGAAGTAACCCAAAAATTATCAGAAATAATAGTTATATAACGTATAGGGTGGAGTATAACTATAGTTAGGTAATTAAAAAATGTTATATTTGGTAACAAATAAACATTAGCATATACAGGATGGTTGCAGAGGGTGAAGCAGGGTTACAGTTATACAAAGTGGTTCCAAAAAATGTTGAGTAAAATTGTTATATAATGTGGCCCATAAACACTTGCAGTTTGGGTTAAATGTTAGAAAAAATTGTTATATTGGATGGCCCAATTCATATATTATTTCTTTTTGCAAAGAATTGTACATTCCATACGCGGGTGAAACCGCGGGTAACGGCTAGTATGGTCATAATACTTTTCTAATGTGGGATTTTGAAAAACAGAAAATCTCGTTGTTGGATATAAATTTTCGTAAAACTGATAAATAATAAGTTTTCTGAATGAGCCGTAGCATCTCTAGAGTAGATTTTCAGAATAACTGGGAATAATTATTGGAAAACCGGTATATTTCATATACTCCAGTAATATTTAAAATTAAAAGGAGAATAAAATTCCTTAGACTTAAGTAGAATATAATTCGTAGTTCTGTAGTGCTTAAGTAGGCTATATTTATCAGTCCTGGGAGGCTTTTGTCCCCAGTACACCACATTAACGACAAGATTGTTTGACTTTTAGCACATAGGTACTTACAGCAAGGAAAATTACGAAATAATATTTTCTTATCAGAATCTAAAAAAGTACCGACATATAAATATATAAACCAATAGCAACAATTTATAATTCAATAAGGTGAAACTTTTCTCATACATGAAGGGCTCAAAAATTGTAATCCATCATAAAAAAGTTTTAACATTATACCTGCAAGGTATTTGCCTAAATACCTAGCCCAACAACTTCAACCGTTTGCAGAGGGGGCAGACTCATATGTAAAAATTCGACACATTTCATCGAAATTCTTAGAAAAACGGGCTTACAACCATAGTGTCTTCTTGTAAGTTTTGACGTAGTGTCCCTTTTCACCAACATCCCTATCGACGAAGCCTTGGATATCATAATAGAAAAATACAAACCACCTCAACACCTTGTAGACTTAACAAGGCACTGTCTGATGAACACCTATTTTGTTTACGAGAACCAACGATACAAACAAGTGGAAGGAGCTCCAATGGGATCGCCACTCTCACTAGTTATAGCGAACCTTTTTATGGAGAACTTTGAGGAGTTGGCACTAAGAACAACAACTCTTAAACCCAGTTTGTGGTTGCGATATGTGGATGATACATTTGTGATTTGGCCTCATGGGAGGGAACACCTCAATACTTTTTTAGATCACCTTAATGGCATCCATCACAAAATAAAATTTACCATGGAGATTGAAGCCAACAATCAACTGCCATTCCTTGATGTTCTCATAAATACGAAGCAAGATGGAACCCTTGGCCATACAGTATACAGGAAAGCAACTCACACCAACAGATACCTTCATGCTAATTCTCATCACCACCCAGCCCAACTACAAGCCGTCGTCAAAACTTTAGTAACCAGATCACAAAGGCTAGCTGACCATGATAACATCAAACAGGAAATGGACAGCTTAAAAACAGCTCTGAAACAAAACGGATTTACAGACCGAAATATACAAAGAGCCCTAAAGTCAAAACCGAGACAAACAGACGAGGAGCATGAGACACCAATAACCAAGGCTTATTTATCGTATGTCAAGGGGACCACGGACAGTATTGCAAGAATTCTACGGAGACACAATATCGATACTATTTTCAATACAGACAGAAAAATAAGCACGGTGTTGAGCACTCCGAAGACGAGGATCCCTTTAGAACAACAGGGACTGTACGAGATTCCATGTGCAGACTGTCATAAAACCTATGTGGGGCAAACTAATAGAAGAATTCAAGCTAGACGTGATGAACACCAGAACGCTGTAAGAAAGCAGGAAAAAACAACATCCATTGCGGAACACGCCACCACGATGTCACACCGAATAGACTTTGAGAACACCAGAGTACTGGCAAATATAGAACACCCGAAATCAAGACTCGTAAGAGAGGCCATTGAAATAGCGAAGAGACCTCACAGTCTAAACGCACGCAATGCAATTCAGAACTTATCGAATTGTTGGAAAATCCTATTAAACACCGTACCGGCCCGTACCCGTCCAATAACAACTCAACCGGAAATAACAAATCAGCAGGATGGAGCCGTGCCCACTGAGCGCCAAGGGCCAATCACACGCAGCCGTTCACGGTGTCAACCGATAGGCGCCGAGCCGCGACTATATAACAGCGCGCTCGCTTCAGAAAATCTTAGTATTCGAGTAACTAGAAGCGAAAGCAGAAGGCTACGAGAATTATGCGAACCGACCTGAAGAGGGCAGATGTGAGTCTGCCGAAACGTCGTCATTTTACTATCGATCCCGGCAGGGATCAGTTATCAACTACGCGGATGAATTCCCGGAAACCACCTGAAACATATATATATATATATATATATATATAACGGGAAAGCAGCCTGGTAAAACTACACGTTTCAGAAAACTCTTTTTATTTTGAAAGCTTTCGGATATATTTTTATCCTTCGTCAGTCACTAATAAATACCAACTAAATTATACATGTACATTACTATAAGAGAGTTATAACGTATATTAATCGAGGTTATACAAAGAATGGATGGAACATCTTCTGAAACAGGAGTTATATATAATTAATAATAATGTTAGTATGGGTATAACTTTTGTACTAAGAAATGAACTATTTAGCCGTTAGAACACATTTGGTTATATATATATATATATATATATATATATATATATATATATATATATATTGTTTTACACAGGAATGGGTCAGCACTCATAATATCCACGAACAAAAAATTACAAACTTGAGCTACTAAAAGTGCTAAATTACGAATTTTTGGAGCACAAAATATTTGACACATGTAAAAAATCGTCTAAAAAAAGAACGGTATGGCGGGTGTATATTAATAAAAACAAGTTTTTTATTTTTTTTATATTAACAAATTTGGAAAGCATAAAATTCTTAAAACATAAGAAAATAAAAACCTATCTAGTAGTAAATCAAAAACAAAAAAAAAACTGTCTGGTTCGAAGTTGTTTAGTTAGTTAATGAATTCATGCATTAATTTCTGGACGCGCTAGCGTTTTAACAAAATATTGTGACGTACATCTGAAATATATTCTATGGCGAGAAATTAAAAAATCAGCCCTTATGAACTTTTAAACTTAAAACATGCACATTCAACAATAGCTTATAGTGAATGTCTGGCAGAAGATACATTGCAGTCTCTCTACAAAAATGCACCCGCGAGTTTTTTATTTACCTCAACATGCATTATCATTATTCGGAGCCATGCAACCGTATCACTTTGTATTCCATTGACTTTTAGGGCTTCCCTTTCTTTGTTGTGAAATTCAACAGTGCCTAAATGCCGAGCAAAATACTCGCATTTGGCATTATTCAACAATGATATATGAGTTGTTCGGGATACTTTACCTCATTGTCAGTAGAATTAATATTATTTTGTGGCTTTCAAAACATTCAATGTCAGTTGACAGACAGCAGCTTTGTAGGTGTTTATGGTTCTTTTCTACTGGTTTACCGAGATTCTTTTTTTGTGGCTATAACACCGCTAAGGAATTGACTAAATCGAAATTCTGCATTTTATATTTATATATCGGGTATCAATATTACTATCTCCTAAACTACTCAAGTAAGTACTAGGCGATTAGTTAAATTAGAGAAAAGTTGACGATTTGGGAAATTATTCAAGATTTTTGCTGCCTTGTTGGAAATTTCCTATTAGATTCTAAGATGCAAAGTGATTTGCGTGAAATGCCTACATTACTTGTGTTGTATATTTTGAAAACTATTGAGTTTCAAGGCAGTATACATTTGGAAGACAAGTTATTTTTTCCGCTCCACAAAAAATGGATTCAAATTTTATGTTTCGTATTCTGGTCCTTACTAGCGCCTTTTTTAATGTTTTGAGAGGACATTTAACTTGTTACACATTCATATATTTAACGGATCTGTTTACCGACATTTCTGACCGAAAAACTTATCATCGGGAAATTTAAAAAAATCATTTGTACGGCCTTGTCTTTTGGGATATTATATGTAATTAAAAATATTACACCGCTTAAATAATTTTTATAAAAAATCGAGATGATTAAAAGCAAATAAGGTCAAGACCGTCATATAAATGCATTACTATGTAGTAAGATTTACTACGAAACTTATAACACTGTAAAAATACAATCAAATTAACTATCATGTTTCAAATTTACTTAACATTGTTTATTACAAATTGGATCATTTTACAACTACTACTTTTCCACAATAATGGTATTATACTTGTCTATTCGAGGTAAGGCTTTCCATATTTTTCATAATCTGTATCCGGAATGAAGAACAATTTGCAAGATAAGAAAAAATAATTATAGAGCACGGATCTTTTAAACAAGCACCAAAAAAAAGAATGTTTTTAGGGTTCCGTATATACAATATACGGATACCCTTATAATATCAATCCGGATTTCTGCCTTTGTTACATCACAGCAATTTTCTCCTAAACTACTGGACAAAAGAGGTTCAAATTTAATATCAATGTATAGTTTCGTGACCCGATCAGGAGAACATATCGTAGAAGAAGAAATTTTGATTTTAACGGTATTTCTGGGGGCAAAAACTAAAAAAATCGACTGTTCCCCCCCTGATCTCCGAAACTACTGAGCCTAAAATTTTGAAAAGAATAGGAAATATAGGAAGTTGCCCGAACTTTACAGGAAAAATAAGGAGAGACCATTAATATTAATTTTGGGGGGCAAATTATAGAATTAAATGAAAATTTAAAAATAAAAAAAAATTCAAAAGCATCATGTAATACATCAAATGAAAGGTCCCATTCTGAGGAACACAAATATATTTTTTTCATATTAAAAAAAATAGTTAAAAAGATATTAACGAAAATATACCAAAATTTACCCATCCTGAAGTTTACTGGAAAAATAAAGAGAAACCTCTACTTTTCATTTTGGGGAGCAAATTAAAGAATTTAATGGAAAAAAAGGGCTTATTATGACGAAAACAAATATATTTTTTTATATTTTTAAAATAAATTAATTATATATATTAACAAAAATATAAAAAAAATTACCCATTCCCCCCCCCCTTTTTTGAAAAAAGGAGGTATAGCCCCTTACCTTAACTTTACTGGAAAAATAAGGAGAAACCCCTAATAAAATAAAAAATTATAATTGTTTCTAACAGATCATGTAATATATCAAATCATAGGGCTCGTTATGACGAATACAAAAATGTTTTAAATTTTTTTTTAATGAATATTTTAAAAAATATTAAAAAAATATTTTAAAAAAATTACCCATTCCCCCCGTTATTCCCCAAACTATAAGACCTAAATTTTTTGGTTTACAGGAAAAATATGAAGAAATCCCTAATGTAGTGTTAATATTGGGAGCCAAATTATATAATTAAACGGAAAATAAAATAAATATTTTTTTAACGCATCATGCAATACATCAAATGAAAGGGCTCATTATGTACAAATATAAATTTTTCATATTTTTAAAATTAATTGTTTACAACATATTAACATACAGATATAAAAAAAATCATTTCTCGCTTTATTTCTGAAACCATAATACACAAAATTTTGAAAATAATTAGGGGTACTGGGGCTCACTTGAAATTTATTAGAAAAATTTTAGAGACAAATTATACAATTAAATGTAAAATAAAAATTCAATTTTCAAACGCGTCCTTATGTGAATTACAAATATATCATATTTTTATATCATTTGTTTAAAAGATATTAACAAAAATATTAAACACCCGACATAATTCTCACTTTAGAAACTCCCCTATTTAAATTTTGAACAAAATATTTTATTTGTATTTTTCAATAATTTGAATAACAAATTTAATAATTTACAATTTAAAACTTGACCTATTTTGCCCTTTATCTTCCAATTTACAGAGCGTCAAATCTCAGACAGTAGATTTTAAAAGGCTTCTCTGAAAGTTTATCAGTAAAATAAAACTCTAATGTTAATTTTTGGGGGCCAAGTTAGAAAATTAAATATATATGTATTCTGATAAAAATCAAGCGATTCCTGAAGCAGATAAAATAAAAAGTCTATGTGTGGAAAATGAAAGTGTATGTTTTTTTATAAATTTAAAACGCTTCCTTTACAAGATATTAGGGTAAATATAAGAAAATGCACTCATTCCCTGCTTGTCTGAAACTGGAATATTAGAATGTCTAAGTGCTTCTTGGGAAATAACACCACAGTTTAAAGAAAATTGCTGTATATTCCAAACGTTTCGGGGTCTAGATCAGACCCCGTTGTCAATGGTTAAGAGACTACGGATTAAAAAAGGCACAATTCTAAGATGTAAATTAAAATATTTGACAATGTGTATTATTTGATTTTTGAGTTACGTCAAAGTAATCAAGAATATGCCACAAACAACGTTTAAAAGACAATTTAATAATACTGTTAAAAGTGTTGTGTCTTTTTTACATACTTTTAGAAATATTTTATTTTTAATCCAAATATAGTGAAATTTTATATTTATAAAAAAACAAGACCCTCCAAAGAATTTTTTTCGTAATAGTGCATGTTTCACTCAGAAACGTTGGTAAATATATGGTTGTGCAACAAATTAGATTTCTTCTCAAAATTATAAATACAAATTCCAGAGCCGTACGTTAAAATATGACGTATGTAGCGATAACCAGAACACCAAAGGTCAGAAATAAAATTTGAAGCCTACCTGTTGAAGAGTGGAAAATTAGGTATCTTTTATATTCAAACTGTATCTCAGAAATTAAATGACACATTATACTACATCAAATATTTTATTAAAAATTGTTAAAATGGGGAATGTATTGTAATTTTATGCTGGTTTGTGCTGATGTGGTGTGTTTTTATGGCTACAGTTTCAGCCATTTTTAAAGAAAAAAGTAATGGGCGCCTAGAAAGGAATAGTTTATCAGTAGTCGGCCTGATAAGAAAAACTTCTTATTAGCAGTTTAACCAAAATGTTAATTCTACGATTAACTGTTGGAATTTTTTCAAACGAGCATTTGTGATCCTTCGTAGATATAGGCAATAGTAGTAAAGGATTGGGTGAGGCCACATTATAGATGTTGATACTATAATTGTTTATTTTAATTGCTAAAGAAATACACACATGAAAAAAAAATTAGTATAGATGGTCCATCTACAATTACTTTGGTTTTTTCGGTATATTTATTAACTTTTTAATCCGTCTTTAACAGTCGTTGTACGTACACATAACGGTACTACCAATTTTCATTGTAGGCAGTTAACCTCTTGCTCCTATTTTATATATAACATTATATCAAATCAATATTCTCCATACTCAAATGATAAATTTTTTCCTGTACAATTTTACAGTAAACTTCGGAGGCGCAAAATTTCATTTTCACTGACAATTAACGTCGTCTTTTATAAAAAAATAGGAGGACACCTGAGAAATATTTTATCTAAGATTAGGGATTGCACTATCAACTACTCTTAACAAAGATGTCTTATCAAAGATATTTGATAAAAGATTTGACAATGTATTAGCGGCCTAAGAGATAGTGGCACACGATATTTGAGAGATCTATTTTTTGTCGTTTATATGTTCAAATTGGATGCTGCGTTCTTGTTCATTAATGACAATTCTATAATTGTATAAATTATTATGCCATTCTGGAACAGTCTGGAGTATTGGATATTACTGGGTGCAAACGCTTTTTTACGATATTGTTAATTCGTAGTTCCAATTGCTGTGAGCTAAATTAAGAAAAATTCACAAATTAACAGAAGTATTTGTAAAAAAAATGTAATAAATATTATACAAATTGAAATATATTTAACAGGGTCTACAAATGAATTGTTAAAAATGTTGGCATCGTATAGACATACTCACAGACACGAATAAAAAAATATATATTGACAGGATAAATAATGTTATAAATCATTATCGTCAAATGATTTACAATGATAAGTGATACATACACATTGGTGCGTTCCCGCAATTTGTTTAGTGTATTGTTTTCAATTTGATTGAATTACTTCATTGATTTTTAAACTTCTGCACCTTTTCTAAAATATTCCGTCGCGCTAATGCTAATTGTAAGTGTGTTTTTGCGTGTAAAATATAGACAGTATGGACATTCGTGGTTCGCTTCCCTAGCTGTTTAGACACTTGGGAGTTTCGTATAGTGTGCTCCGAATTATTCGGACACATTTTTGATTCCGTCTGAAGAGACGATGCTTATTGTTGTTGTTTGCGTTACGATTTCGCGAGTTAGTAGACGACCGCTAAACCGCTTTCATTTTGTTTCTTTTGTGTTTACAAAAGCGCATCATTTGTTGTTAAACCCGCATTTTTTTGTATGCTCAATCAATGAACATTACGTCGCTATTTTTTGTGTAACGTGTTGTCCAACGAAGCTCTAAGAAACTGTTCCTGCTATTACGGGGCTAACCTCAGAAGAAAGAAGACCCAAGAAAACACCAGAGCTTCCGGACGTAAAAGGTTAGTGATAACTTTTATTTGGTGATTGACGGCACGTGTTTATTGATTGTTCCGCTAAAGGTTCTTCGTCAATTATATACTTGCATTGACCCAGCATTGAAATAAAACCGCAACATCTAATTCATATATTTTTTTGAATATTCTCTATGGAATGTGCATCGAAGACATTTCATAATTTTGGTCCAACTCCGAGCCGGATGCAATTTGAGTTAATTTCGTGCAAAGATTATCGAATAAATTACATAATTTGGTCCAACTCCGGGCCGGATACATTTGAGTTAATTTCGTGCAAAGTTTAATGATCAAAACATTGATTTTTCGTTGCAATTATTGTTGAAAACCGCATTGAATTTTCGTTTCTTTATTTGTTAGAAGAGAAAGCAAGTTCGGGATATTCACTCATTCCGTTGGAAATAAAACGCAATTTTTTTGCCGCCTTAAAAACTTACAAGAGCTCGTTTTGTTTGTTTTGGTTATTTGCTAAATTGTTTTGAATTTATTTGACATTTGGTTAGATATTTTACTACTTCAACAGTCAAAAATTGTACATTTTTGGAATAGTATTTTGTTTTCGTTCTATCGTGTTAGATTTGTTGAGTGGCGTTACAGTGATTTTAATTTATTGTTAAGATGTCAAAAACCGCTGAAAATTTACGTAAATTTAAAAATCATCGACAATCGGAGTTTAAAAGATTAGAAGATATTTATTTTGCTGCCGAGAAAGCCTTAAGAGGTGACGACGTTGAATTGTTTTTTAGCATGATTGGTATGGTTGATTCAATTCATTTAGAATTTTTTAAACAGCACAATTCGATTGTTGGATTAATTTCAGATGCAAACGATGATTTTGACTTTGAGGATGACATTCGCAATAAATTTGAAAAATTGTTTTATTCAATTAGGTCTATTTTTGCTAAACTGAAATCTGTTCAGAATTCTACGCCACAAAATATAGCTCGGGAACAGGAAAGTGTTGCTTTGCCGCGAATTGATTTGCCTTCATTTAGTGGAGACATATTGTAATTTGGTACTTTTATTGATTTGTTTGATTCATTAATTCACAATAATGAAAAACTCAGTACTATGCAGAAGTTCAAATATTTGCAGTTAGCTTTAAAAGGGCCTGCTTTTGAGGTTATTAAGAATTTTAAACTAACACAAAACGAATACGTGAGTGCTTATGAAACACTTTTGAAAAAATTCAAGCGAACTCGTTTAATCGCGGAGTCTCATTGGTCAGCTTTAGAACAATTCCCCCAACTAACTTTAGATAGCCCTTCAGAGGTTCGGCATTGCGATGCCTTTGAACATGATGAATTATTCCGCAAGGCAAAGCGAAGTGTTGACAAAAAGTTACCATTGAATTCAAAGCAACATTCTTCCCGGTTCACTACATCTTTGTTTGTCACTAAGAATAGAAATTGTATCAGTATCAGTATCCGCGCGGTTTAAGTTTGTTAAAGATTTTAGACTTTGTTTTAATTGCTTGAGCGTTTCTCATCAGTCGAATAGCTGTAAATCTTTATCCACTTGCCGCAACTGCGAACAACGCCATCACACATTGCTTCATTTTGTAAATCGTGCTGATTCAGGTATTGGGTCTGAATCTAAAGCTCCCCCCGCAAACCTGGCTTCCACATCTGGTGGATCCAGTACCATTAATACTGTTGAAAGTCCCGAAACTTCTCTACCGCAGACTTCTTGTCATAGTTCACTTTTGTCATACAATTCAAATGTGTTGTTATCTACCGCTTTAGTTGAGGTATTAGATAAGCACGGTTCTTATCAAACTTTGCGATGTCTGCTAGATTCTGGTAGCATGACATCATTCATTGCGAGTAAGGCAGTGAAACGCCTTGGCTTCCGACCTATGCCCGCTTCGATTCAAGTCAACGGGCTAGGTTCCATGCAGAGTCCCTCTGCAGAGGGCTCTCTTACCCTTTCTCTTCGCTCTATAGTAAAGCGTGACTGCAATTTTGTTGTTGATATATTTTCTCAAATTTTGTTGGATGGACGTCTTCTGGGAAAGGAAGGTGTTCCTGATGCTATTAACACTGTGTTTGGTTACATCCTTATGGGTAAAGTGTCTTCGAGTTCTGTTAACTCTCACTCCCAGTCAGTCATAAACTCAACTTCGCTTTTTGTCAAATTGAAGATGTAGTATCATTAGATGATTCACTCCAAAGGTTCTGGACAATTGAAGATGTTCCTACCGCACTGGTTCAGTCCCCTGATGATCTTATCTGCGAAAAAATATTTTCCGAGGGATGCAGGAGATTGGATTCAGGTAGATTCGTTGTGCCCCTTCCTTTTCGAAAAACACTTCCTGCTTTTGATGGAATGTATAATCCCGCCGTACAACGTTTCTACTCCTTAGAAAGACGTCTTCTACAGAAACCAGATCTCTACAAACAATATTGTGATTTTCTCAAAGAGTATTTGGAGCTGGATCATATGGAGTTGGTTCCTGATCCATCTACTGCTTCTGATTGTTACTACATACCGCATCATTGTGTTTTGAAACCTGATAGTAGCACAACCAAACTTCGTATAGTGTTTAATGCATCTGCTAAGATACCTCATCGGTTATCTTTGAATGATTGTTTGTTTATCGGTCCCAAATTGCAGCAAGACATTATAGCTACTTTGTTGACCTTGCACAATTTAGTTTTGCCTCGCCTGCTTGCTATAGAAAACTTTTCTAGTTGTGAACTTCACACATTTGGTGATGCTTCTGAGAAAGGTTATGCCGCTGTTGTTTATTTTGTGTTCGAAACCGCATCTGGATTTCGTCAAAGTTTTTTTGTGTTGTCTAAATCGAAAGTTTTCCCTTTGAAAACTTTGTCACTTCCCAGATTGGAACTGTGTGCTTCAGTTCTTACTGCTAAGTTGGCTCATTATGTTTATGAGCAATGCAATAGTCGTTTGTTGTTCAAGGTGATTCGTTGCTGGTCAGATTCCACGGTAGTCCTTTCATGGCTTAGTTCTTCCCCGCACTGTTGGAAGACATTTGTCAGTAATCGAGTTTCTTACATTCAGGAAAAATTTCCTTCTTCACATTGGTTTTACATCCAATCTTGTGATAACCCCGCTGACTTGGGTTCCCGCGACACTTTGCCATCAGAGTTGTTAGGCAATACACTTTGGTGGAAAGGCCCACAATTGTTGATTACCGCTTGTTTGCCACATGCTTGCTCAGACTCAAGCATGTCACCGCTAGTTATGACTGAAGCCCGTATAGTGGCGCTTCAAGTCACCGCTTCACCAAATTCATTTGGTACTTTGTTAGAAGAACATTCTTCTATTCATCGCCTTACCCGCATTATAGCTCATATTTGTCGCTTTGTTGATAACGCCCGCAATCCAGACCGTAGGGGCTCTAGATCATTTTTGGCTGCTGAGTTATATCAAGCTCAGCTTCGCATTGTTCGCTATGTTCAAGATCAATATTTTTCTAAAGAGATTTCCCTTCTTCAAGAACGAAAACTTTTGCCCAAATCGCTTCGTAAACTTTCGTCGTTTCTTGATGAACAGGGAACTCTTAGATTGGTAGTAGATACCAAGTAAAAGTCGTTTGACTAATCTAATTGTCGAAGATTGTCATGTCACCAATCTTTACGCAGGAATCCAAACCGTTCAATTTCTTTTGCAGCAACGATTTTGGATTCTATCCGCAAAGAGAGTAATTCGTAGTGTCATAGCTCACTTAAGACGTGTCGTTGGAGATCAAATCTTAACCTACGAAGAACTTTCTACTGTATTTGCACAGGTCGAAGCAGTTTTAAACTCGCGACCTATAACCCCTTGTAGCAACGATCCATCGGATCTTACCGCCTTGAGTCCTGGAATGTTTCTTACCATGGAACCTTTAACAGCACCTCCTGAATCTGATTTCTTATCTGTCCCATCTAATCGTCTCAACAGATGGCAGTTACTGAGTCGTTTGCATCAGGCATTCTGGAAACGTTGGTCGCAAGAATATTTACATACTCTTCATCAACGGAGCAAATGGACTGATCCTTCAGAGGTTGTTAAGCCAGGTACTCTTGTTATTTTGAAGCAAGACACTTCCCCTCCTTTGAATTGGCCATTAGGGCGCATTATTGACGTACATCCTGGAGGTGATGGTGTTGTACGCGTTGCTACAGTTAGAACTGCAAGTGGTACTTTGAAGCGACCTCTTGTAAAGCTTTGTCCACTGCCAGTGGACCCTTAGTTTTGAAATAAGTAATTCAAGGCTGGCGGAATGAACATTACGTCGTTATTTTTTGTGTAACGTGTTGACCAGACGAAGCTCTAAGAAGCTGTTCCTGCTATTACGGGGCTAGCCTCAGAAGAAAGAAGACCCAAGAAAACACCAGAGCTTCCGGACGTAAAAGGTTAGTGATAACTTTTATTTGGTGATTCGTTTATGTGACGGCACGTGTTTATTGATTGTTCCGCTAAAGGTCCTTCGTCAATTATATACTTGCATTGAACCAGCATTGAACTAAAACCGCAACATCTAATTCATACATTTTTTTGAATATTCTCTATGGAATGTGCATCGAAAACATTCCACACATAGATTGTTTGTAAGTCAGCACTCTGGGGGTACACACAACATTGTATATAAAATATACACGACTTGCAAATTTATTTTACTTTTGCTGTCGTAAAATATCTATAGGTCGATTTGCATCAACAAAAGACGTGTACTGAGAGTAACCATTGATATCCTTTTAACGAATGTTATGTACTTCTTTGCACAAGATAACCAAATACTAATGATTTACGTGATATATGCATATCATTTTCGTTCTGTACAAATACCTAACTAAGTGTTATTAATTCTAGCAATAAGCAACACTGTTGTTTCAGCGATTGGATTAAAGTCATAAGGGAAAACTTAGGAAAAATCGTATACACTATCCCGACAAACGGTTGTTCAAAAAACGAAATCCCGAAATTCGTATTGTGTAATTGTACTTTGAGATCGTATATACAGGATCTGTCAGAAATACTGAAGAATGTGGCAAAATATTTAATGCCAAAACACCAATTGAAACAAGAAATAATAAACTAATTCAAAATCAAAATCAAAAAAGAAAACTCGAGACCCAAATAATTGTATTTCAAATATCTAAATTTAGAATTTGTTAACCTGCTTGGGAACTAGGCCATCAAAAACAATTGAACAATTCCACAATACTACGGAATGAAGAATACAACACCAATGAAAACTAAAAGGGTATGCCTTAATTGGGTTAAATGAGGACGCGTGATTCGTTTCTACTTCCGAAGAATTCACCCTTATCTAATTGGGAGTAATTGTGCAAAAAATTACTAAGGGTAATCCCTTTTTGATAAATCTATTATCTGTATGGTTCATAAGGATTTTCCTAGGTTTTCAGTTATGCAGTTATGACATTAATCAACGGCATTATTTGATACCATTCTTGGTGAATGTACTGTCTTACAAGTAAGTCGTCCCTAGGAACCCCACATTCAAAATTGTGAAGACAACTCTTTCATGTTCTTCTACCTGATAGCAGCTACTAGGTATGGTCCTTTCGTCCTACCCTGTACATAAAGAAAAACAAATTTCTTTAGTTATAACATGTAAAATTGTCAATTTGAAATTTATATTTTATTCAGATTTCAATGTCATCGACAAATAAAGAACGTTATTTTAGGATCTATTTTACTTTTTTTACATTGTTAACAGAGGAAATATAAACGGTAACGATATCTTACTTTCATTTAAAGTTTGTACGCTACAAATTTGTAGTTAGAAAATTCCAGTATTCATTAAACACTTCTCAGGTAGTATTTGCAGTTTTGTTTTTCAAAAACAAAGTGACTAATACAGTTACAAATATAATAGTTTCGGTAGCAAGACGAAGACCTAATGAAAATGCAAAGACTAAAATGGTGGATACAAGACAAAGACCAATCAAACAAGGCCCCTTTATTCATAAAAATAAATGTTTTCGAGACGAATCTGATGTAGGTATATTTACTATGCTTTCGTGATTGTACATCCTGTGCATAAGGCAAAACTGGGTAATAACATTTATAATTCTTGTATCATTTAATATTCGAAAATTTGTAAATCCTTAAAGATAGTTTATAAAGTGTAAAGGTTTTGTTTTGTTCTGCCGTAACATTTAACTGGTTACTTTTATAATCTTTTAGGATTTTTCATGTAGATTTTCAAGTTTCGTATTATATTCAGAAAATTCTTGAAAAGTGATAGTTTTAAAATCTGTGTTGCAATATACTGTTTTTAAAAATATTAAATACTTAATAGTTTTCCTGTAAATGGGTATTTCTCTCCTCAGTCGTACAAAAGAAGAGAGAAAAGGTCTATGTGGAGACAAAATAATCTATAACTTCCTCAACAATTTGTCAGAAATTAAAGACTAACATTTTATTATGTGTAAAATAAGGTTATATTGAAACATGATTAGGGTGAGCAACTAACTATTGTTAACATTTATTCACTACTAAATGTTTGAGAAATGAATATTTTGCCTAAAGTTTAGACCCACAGAGACAGCAGAAGAAAAAATTAAGTGTCGATTTGAAGTACAACTAGTGAAAATGAACATGATCCATAAGAATTATAAAGTAAAATTGAAACACATCGGCCATATATAAGCATCATGATGAAGAATGTGAGCGCTTTTCGTAAAAAAAACTTCAATTTTGCGATTTTTTTAAACAGTCTCAGTTAGTACAAGTAGCTATTTATTAGATTCATTTTAACGAGTTTAAGACATCCCAATCGACTAAATAATGAATTGACGTCAGGAATATTACGAATAAATTTGGAACCGAATGAAATAAACTTAAACCATGATTTAATATATTATTAATTTATATCATTGTTAATAAATTTAAACTGGTTATGGATATATATATATATATATATATATATATATATATATATATATCTATGTATTAGATGGTTTCCGGGAATTCATCCGGGTAGTTGATAACTGATCCCTGCTGGGATCGATGGTAAAATGACGACGTTTCGGCAGAGTCACATCTACCCTCTTCAGGTCGGTTCGCATAATTCTCGTAGCCTCTTGCTTACTACTCAGTAATCGAGTAATTAGAAGCGAAAGCAGAAGGCTACGAGAATTATGCGAACCGACCTGAAGAGGGCAGATGTGACTCTGCCTAAACGTCGTCATTTTACCATTGATCCCGGCAGGGATCAGTTATCAACTATGCGGATGAATTCCCGGAAACCATCTATTACATTTAGTGCCCGCGAAAACTTAAAAACAAATATATATATATATATTGTTATAAAATTTATCTACGCTGTTCCTAACTAAAGCAACGTAAAGTATTATTTATCTCAATTAAACGACTCGACCCCTACCATGGAGAGGATGTTTCTGATCGCGGCGATCAGAATTAAAGGGGAGGGGCAGTGTTATAAAATGTATTTACGCCGTCCCTGACTAAAGCAACGCAAATGATTATTCATCTCAACTAAACATCAATCGCTGGGATAGTAACAAAAATAACTGGAATGTTCGAATGGGGCAAAAACTGTTTATCTGGACGCTGTGCGAACAAAGGTAGAACGACCAGAAAGCTCGACATACCCTATATAAGGCGGTATTAATTTTAGTATTTAGTTAGAAGCGCTTACCTATTGTTATGATTTCGTTGTTATTGTATTAGAATCAGCTGTTGAAAATATTTGATGTTACGTGTAAATAAAAGTTCTAGAAAGTGAAATTAATATCAGTTTTTAAAATCAATTACATTTGAACCCACCGAGTTTATTGCAAATATATATATATATATATATATATATATATATATATATGTGTTATATCACACTTCTCTAAATTGAGTTTTTAAAAAAGATTTTTATTAATAACAAACAAAATAATAACTTTTAAATACAATTGAAAAATAACGACATAAAGTGACAGAGTTACTGAGTAATAATGAATAAAGACTAAGTGAAATTCTACAATTTATAACATTTATAATGATGAATCAGCACTGTCGACACGGATGCTCGGCGGTACTGTAATGTGATACTCCACGTGTCGCTGAGTCAGCTGGGAACGACGAAATATAGTTGTTACACAAGTTTACACAAAGTTATATAACTTATATAACAACTTCCATCCATTTGAAAAAGTTGATGCTGTATCATCAACTTTTAAGGGAAGTTCTGAAGTTCTATGTCTTCGGTAGGGCGTAGTAGGCAGTGAAGCTTTCCTCTGGAGTTACTCTTTGCTGGACATGGTAGTGATGCTGGTTCGCTAGTAGGGTCAGGTTTAGTGAACTTACTCAACTTTTTCCGGATTGCTGTGGCGGTGAGCAGGAGAACAACAATTATTGCTAACATGATTGCACTAATTGTGAACAAGGAGGTGTGCTTTTCCAGGAATGGTTGGTTCATCAGTTGATCCAATTCTCTCGAGTACTGGCTAAGTTTGTGATTGGCAATGTTAAGGTCTCGGACATCTAGGTCCTGTAGTTTCAGGGGTTCGATACTGGGAAGTTGACTGACGGTAGGCATGTCGTCGCAGCAGTTGTAGGGGATATTTACTGGATGATATTTGAGTGTGATGCTATGTTTGGTGGTCCGTCTGGCGTGGACCCTGGTATTGCCGATGAAGGCGTTGCAGTGGGGCTGAATTTCCAGTAATGAATTCGTCGATACGGTTAGTGTGACAACATCTTCTCCCTTGCATTTGATGGTGATGGGCAAAGGTCTGGAGATGGAGATCAACCAGAGGTTTATGTTGATCTCTTGGATATTATAATCTTCTGCATATAATACCGAAGTTTTGCAGGTTGCGGGAAGTGCGATTGGCTGTCTGAGAAGTTGTGCTTCGAAGATGCCATCTTTGTCTATTGAATGTGGAATTGAATTGGAACAAATTTTATGCTGTTTGTTTAATGGCTTGCAGTCACTCAGGTCTTCGAAGGATGTATATAATAACGAATCGTCATCTCTCGCGATAAATTTCGTTTTTTGAAAGTATGTGATGAAACCCTGTTCGATCATCCAAAATTGGGATAGGATAAAGGTGATAAAGAGTGTAAATCTCAGGGTCAACTAAAGGAATTTTGAGAAAAAAATTTAGTGTTGATTTGAAATGCTTCCAATTCTATCCAATCGATGTATTGAGCAACATTTGAACTGAAAATAGGAAGTGGTAGATTATTTTCATGGAGTGACTGAGAAATTTTTTCAAGGGAATGGACCAAATCTATTGGGCTTATAATCGAATTATGTAAAATTTTTAAGCGGGCGAAAGAGACTGCAGTTAAAACATCGTTTAGGGTGTTTTCGATAAATATATAGCTCTCTATTAGGCTTTCACACAGATCCAGGATATTGATTTGGAATTCATGAAAGTCAATATCGTTCGAAAAGTATAGAAGTGACTGTTTTATTTTTTCGATATTATTTGAGAATAGTTTCTCTTCCGATTGAAATTTTTGTAAGGTGTTGTTAAGGCTTGTAATGACTGAAGTAGTTACGGATATTTGTTTTTTTACTAATTCTTGAGTTTGGTGTTGGTCTTTAGTGATTTTGGTTATACAATCATTTATGTATTCACCATCTGCTGCATCTAAGTTTCCTGAAATGGCTTTCCAAACTGAGCCCAGTCCGTTAATAAGTCCGCGTTTTCTTCTGTTAGTAGTATAAGTTTGAGTGTCAGCGAAAATGTCTGCATATTTGGAGTTAACGGATTTTGAAATTTGTTTCAAGAGGCTCACATGTGTCTGTACTTTTGGTTTAAATGATTTTGTGTTAGTTGTGTTTTCATTAATAGTTTCTAGAATTCGATTTAGTATAGCGTCATTAGTTGAAATAGCATCTCTGAAAGGGTTGAGGTCTTTGAAGACAAGAAGTGTCCATTTGTCGTTTGAAATTTTAAGTTTGCCTTCTTCATGGAAGAAAACTCCTATTGTATTGTTAACGGGAGTAAGAGAGTATTGTTGGAGGTTCACGACTGAAAACAGTCCACAGAATCTGAAAAGAAGGGATTCATTCAAAATAGGGTTTTAGTCTGTCAAAGTTAATTTTACTAATTTGGTTAGTCTGTAAATTTATAACGGTGGCAGAGTTTTTTCGTATCGCGGTAATTTCAAAAGGTCCATTGAATTTGTTTTCAGATTTGCTTTTAATCTGAGACTCTTTCACGTAAACTTTGTCTTCTGGTTGGTTAGTTGAAACATGTTTGTCAAATCTAACTTTAGATTTTTGTTTTTGTTGGTCGGTTTTTGCGCGGGCAAGTCAATAATAGTAGTTCATTTTGTTGTTAAGGTCCCTAACATATTTGGAAATGAGTTTTTCCTGACCGTATAATGTTTCGGGGGGTCTACTAGAAGTGTGCCCAAAGATAAGTTCATAGGGCGTGAAGCCGGTAGTCTTGTTTTTAGTGTTGTTGTAGCAGATAACTGCGTAGGGGAGGACGTTGAATGGATGTTCGTCCGGATGCTCAGCTGTATTTGCCCTTATCATTTCCGCTAAAGTCGCGTGAAACCTTTCGATCGAACCATTTGATTCGGGATGGTGGACACTTGAAAAGGATAGTTTTATGTGATATAGTTCGCAAAGGTCCCTTATGAGAGTGTTATCAAATTCACGTCCATAATCACAATAGATGCGAAGAGGTGTACCGTAATGTTGGAAGAATATTAGTAGGGTGTTTACTAAAGTTTTAGCTGTTTTGTCACCAATTGGGTAGGCCTGAGTGAATTTGGTGAGTTCATCCCTTATAGTCAGTGCGTAGTTTCTAGTTGGATATTCGAAAATATCAATATTGATACGTTCGAAGGGCGTTTTTGGTGTTTCAGTTATGACAAAAGGAGCACTTAAGTTTTTTCTACAGAACTTTACCTTATGGCAAGTTTCGCAGGACTTAATAAATTGCTCTACACTTTTGATTAGTCCAGTCCAATTATACTTTTCTTTAATGCGTCGGATGGTCTCGTTAATTCCACGGTGAAGGTTATTTTTGCCGCAGTGGTACTGTTGCAGTATAACGGGAATTTCGTCTTGTGAAGGAGTTATCACAATATTTTGACAAATTTTTAGTTTTACGTCTTTTTCTGCAAGTATAAAGGATAGTGTTTCAAGAATCGGTAGTTCTACGTTGTTTTCAATACAAAAAGTTTAGGATTCGTCGAACTGGTCTTGGTTATTATAGAGAATGTTGAAAAGATGGGCAACAACTGTTCCAGGATCAAAGGGTAAAGGGACAATTAAATATTTTCTATGCCTTACAGTTTTGCTGGCTAGAACGTTTAGAGTATCAGTAGTGAAGTTTTGGTCTTCTTCGAAAATATCTTCGATGATTTTGTCATGCAAGTCATCGAGTTTATTTTGCCAGAAAAAAGTGACTATTCGTTTGTGAGATTTGTATAGGAGTTGGGCGTTAGAAATTTCTATTTTTGAGTAATCGATTATCGACTCGGTTTTATATAATTGAACAAATCGATTAAATTCTGTTGTCATGCGTTCGTCATGATCATCGCGTTCTTGATCGTTGTCGGAGTCGTCGGAGTTATCGTGACTAGTACCTGGCTAGGGTTGTTTTGGGTCGGTTTCGTTATTTGCGAAAATTTTCATCTTTGAAAGAAAGTCGGTGCATTGTTTGAAGTGATTAATTTTGATACGGGAAAGAGCGTCTGCGTTCAAGTGTACCTTGCCGGGCTTGTATTCGATTTTATAGTTATACTCCTCTAGTTTGAGGCGCCATCTGGCTAGACAACTGCCAGGGTCTTTGATCGAAAAGAGCCAAGTAAGCGGACGGTGATCACACAGAAGTGTAAAATTTCTCCCAAAAAGATACGGTATGTAGTGCTTGACCGCCCAAACAATGGCTAGCAGTTCCCGTTCGATAGTGGAATATCGAGTTTCTGCAGCGCAGAGTGTACGGGAAGCATATGCTATAGGAAGATCTTTTCCTACGGATCCTTGTGAGAGAACCGCTCCAATTGCCAAAGCACTAACATCAGTAGTGAGCAGGAATGGTTCTTCGAAATTTGGGTAGATCAAGATAGGGTCAGGTACAAGGGCTTGCTTCAGTTCGTTGAAGGAAGACTTGCAATCAGCGTCGAAGATGAATTTGACGTCTTTCTGCAGGAGTTTCGTTAGAGGCTTTGAGATTTTAGCAAAGTTGGTGATAAAACGTCGGTAATATCCGGCGAGACCAAGAAAAGATTTAACATCTTTAGGAGTTTGGGGCTGAGGAAAATTCTGAATGCATTCAACTTTTGAAGGGTTTGGTTTAACTCCTTCTTGGGTGGTCAGATGACCTAGGTAAGCAACTTCCTTACGGAGAAACTCACACTTGTCAGGTTGAATTTTCAAGTTTGACTGTCTAAGACGCTTAAAGACTTCTGTCAAACGGGACATATGCTCATGGATGGTTGGTGAATAGACTATGATGTCATCCATGTAAACAAGGCAACGTTCATTTTGGATACAAAAAAGAATGTTGTCCATGACCCTCTGAAAAGTAGAAGGTGCATTTTTCAAGCCAAATGGCATACGAACGAATTCGTAGTGGCCATTGTCAACAGAGAAACCGGTCTTGGAAATGTCTTCCTCAAGGATTTCCAACTGGTGAAACCCGGAAGCGAGATCCAGTGTCGAAAAGTATTGACACTTACCAAGTTGGTCGAGGAGATCAGAAATGTTGGGCAGAGGGTATTTATCGTCTACAGTTAGTTCGTTCAACTTCCTATAGTCGATAAAAACTCGCCACTTTTGCTTACCAGAAGCATCGAGTTTCTTGGGGACGACCCATACGGGGGAGGACCAAGGAGAAGAAGAGTGCCTGATAATGCCTTGATCAAGCATTTTGGAAATTTGGGTTTTCACTTCCTCCTTATGGACTTGAGGATATCTTTACGATTTTGTGAAAACGGGCTTGGCATTATTGGTGTCAATAGAGTGTTTGACGGCGTTAGTAAACGTCAAAACATCGCCTTAGAGATAGAAAATATCTTCGAATTCTAAGCAGAGATTCGTGATAAGTTCTCGCTCTTCGTCGTTAAGATGTTCTGTCCGAATTTGTTCTCTGTTTGTAAAGTTTCTGTCTAAGTTTGTAGATTCAGAGTAATCGTGTGTATTCAGATTTAAGAGAGGGTGTGTATTGTCGAGGGGTTCTAAATGAAGATTGGAAAAGTTAACAGTTCTTGGCATTGCTTTCGCGTTTATTATCGAAGTCAGAATTTCTCCCTTTGAATTAACACGTAAAACCGCGTTGGGAAGTCGTACTTTGTCAATTACTTGTGTCGGTAAAATTGCGTCAGTATTTCTAAGTTCACATTTAAGTTGGAAAATTTGTTCGGTTCGTGCCTGGATTGTTATTTGATTGTTATAAATATGAGTTTGTGCGTTAGTACTGGGGGTGTCTGTTGCTTGTGTATTAGATTGGTCGTGATCGGGCACTTTATGTAGGGGGATAGTTTTAAAGTTAGTAATTAATTGTTTGGATTTTAAGTCGACGATACATTCATAATGCTCAAGAAAATCAAGACCTAATATTCCATCAAACTCAATATCTAGATCGTAGATAAAGACCTTAAGTGGATTGCCTAGAGCGAAAGGAATGAGGGTGGATTGTGAGATCGGGATTTTCTCATGAGTAATGCCTTGAATTGTTACTCTTTCGGGAGATCTTTGTGAGACGTTTTTGACAGTGTTTTCTTTGAAAATGGAGATACCAGCTCCGGTATCAATTAGGAGTTTAAATTTTCCAGAAGCGTCGTTGATATAATAGAGGTTCTTGGAATTTACTGTCAGAAGGGGACTTAAAGAAATGTTTGTTCTGGGAAGTTCAGATTGGGATTGAAGTCTTCCAAATTCAAGTTCTGTATTTGAGTTTGGACTTCTGAGAGGGTAGTTGTCGAATCGGGGGGGGGGGGTGATTTAGGCTCGGAAGCGCTAGAAAATCCTGGTATTCGTGAGGACTGAAAGGTTCGACAAGGGTATCATCTACTATTTGGTCGAACTTAGGGCTTTCATAGTTTTGGTCGTTATAATCGAAATTCTGCTGGTTATTATCAGTATAATAATCATAGTCATTTGCAGAAAATTCGGGATAATTGACATTATGATGGTTGTTAAAATGGTGGGTTCTTTCGGAACGATAATTTGGGTTTGTCTGTATTACAGACGGTCGAAAGTTGTTAGGCTTGAAAGGAAGTCTTTGAAAATTATTTGGTCGGAATTGTTGACCTTGATGATTGTTATTATTATTGATTGGATTTGGCCTCGAAGATTGATTCGGCCCAACGAAATTTGGTCTGTTATTTTGATTGAAAGGCTGAGGGTTATTTTGATATCTCAGCCGACAATCCGCAGCAATGTGGCCTAATCGCCCACAATTTAAGCATTTAGGAGGTGGAGTTGGTTTTCTAGCCAGAAAAGATGGCTTAGGTGGAACAGAGTTATGTATCTTTTGTTCCTCAAAATAGGATAGTTGAAGTTCTCTTCTTATCCGTGAATGTGCCTCAAGAAGATCCTTCCGATTACTGGCACGGATAATTTGGCCTTATCGAGGTTCTAAACTGGTAAATAATGTGTTTAAAAACATGGTGTCAACGAGAGTGGTTTGAGCGTCTTTCTGCTCGGTGCTCAGACTAGGAGCTTTTTGGATACAAGACTGCATTTTCGCACTCAATACTTGAAGCCTATTATAGAATGTTATGGGAGACTCATTGGATAATTGTTTTAACCGTTGAAGGTCGTGTATTAATGAGGAAGGATCACGAGAATCCCCAAAATGAAGAGTTAGAAGTTGTTTTATTTCGAGATAAGACGCAGGGTTCTTCGAGTTGATTAACTGCGCCGCTTTTCCCCTTAATTTATTTTTAATGTGGATTACTAACAAGTATTTTTGTTCAGCAGTTGACCTGTTATATGCACAACTGCAAGCATGAATAAATGTGGCCAAAGAAATTTGGTTGCCTTCAAACTCTGAAATTATTGAAAATATTTCCGACAACCTATATTTTTCAGTTTCTTCGGCAACAGTGTTGTTCTGTGCTTGTGCCATTTTGATTTAATAGAATTCAAAATGAAAAAGGGTCAAATCAAACTAATAAAATGGGATAGAAAAACTGGTATCAATAAAATAAATGGTGTAAAAATCAATAATCAATAAATTTGTTTAAATGGGGAAATACCAAAGTTTTTTGGATGATAGACTGGTATTAGTAAAATAAAATGTAAATAAAATCAATAAAACAAATAATTCACTCAATCGAATTAATAAAGTCAAAGTAATCAATTAAATCATAAAATATTAATGTAATCAAATAATAAATCAGTGATTCAATTCACTGAATTAAAAAAATATCAAATAATCAAGATATTAAAATCAATCAAATATTAAAATCAATTATTATTAAATTTAAACGTTAGACGATTCACTATTACTCACATCAACAGGAACATTGGAAGATCCGTGTTCTCCTTGTTATCGCAGTTGGGACTTCTTCCAGGTTCTTCGCTCCGTTGAGGGATAGGAATCCGCCGCTACCAGTTAGAAGTAAGCTCGTGTTCTAGTAACGTTGACGGATACTACTGACTGCGCCAGTTTGTTATATCACACTTCTCAAAATTGAGTTTTTAAAAAAGAGTTTTATTAATAACAAACAAAATAATAACTTTTAAATACAATTGGAAAATAACGATATAAAGTGACAGAGTTACTGATAATAATGAATAAAGGCTAAGTGAAATTCTACAATTTATAACATTTATAATGATGAATCAGCACTGTCGACACGGCGATTCTCACGGATGCTCGGCGGTATTGTAACGTGATACTCCACGTGTCGCTGAGTCAGCTCGGAACGACGAAATATAGTTGTTACACAAGTACACACAAAGTTCGTGTTATAAACTTATATAACATATATATATATATATATATATATATATATATATATATATATATATATAATTTAAATATCTCATCTAATGAAACAATACAAGTTACTAAAAATAATTTCATTGAAAAAACATGTGTTTTTAATTTTTTCACTAATAGCTTTCAGTTGTCACTCCTTTAGTTATGTTTTTATATGAAAAACTAGGTAAGTATTGCTAATACTCAATGGATAATACATTCAGACAATTAATGATATATAAAACTGCGCCGTGCCGCATTTTTGAATGACTAATTTCACGTGTGCCTATGGTGCTGACAAACTCCCAAAATACATAACACTTTAATAAGACATACTCGTACTTTGTGCCGAGCCTCAGGTCGAATTTTGGCATTAATGAAATGTAGAAATTACGCCGGCTCGCTCCTATTCGACACCGTTTAAATTACTAATATTTATTTATTTAGTATTAAATAATGTATTCATAATGAAAAATTAAATATTGTAAAAAAATATTTATTTCTTGATCATGTATACTGTGTCTGGTACGACGAATAAAACTGAGTTATATGTATCGCCAACTATCAACTCCAACTTGTTTACTGTATTATACGACGCAACTGTGCCGGCTAGATAAGTAGCACACCGATCCTGTGCTCTACTATACTCTGTGCTACCCGAAAGAAAGAGTCGAGGGCCTAAAAAGTACACCTACACGCTCGGTACCGTTTAACTGACACTGTGGGTCTCCAGCTTTATTTAAATGTATTTAATTAATCTAAACACTACGAGTACAATAATGAAAGTATTTAATTTAACATCTTTAAACGAGCAATTCTTGTATATGTATATATATATATATATATATATATATATATATATATATATATATATATATATATATATATGACGACGTTTCGGCAGAGTCACATCTGCCCTCTTCAGGTCGGTTCGCATAATTCTCGTAGCCTTCTGCTTTCGCTTCTAGTTACTCGAATACTATATATATATATATATATATATATATATATATATATATATATATATATATATATATAAATATATACATATATTGCTCGTTTAATACTAATGGCTTTAACGATTTTCATGAGTTTTTTTATGCACAGTTTCGGGGACAAATAATCGATCTAGAGCCAGGTTTTATTTTTAGAAAATGTAATATATATATATATATATATATATATATATATACAGGGGCCTCAGTTATGAAGGGATAACATGGCTATTTAAGAAACGGTAAGATAACACGATTAAATGGAGAAAAAGTTGCGTATTTTAGATCCCATTTTGACTGCTTAAAGGGAAAATACACTACCTCTCACCGTTCTCAAATTATACGAGGAAAAAAATGACAATTTTTAAGAGTATCAAAAAATCTTTAAGAGAAAAGTTTTTTCACACATACATCAAATCTTCACTGCTACGTTTCTTTTCTTCTGGGCCATCATAAACTTTTTTTTAATACGGACCTGGACTTTTTTGATAGAATATCCATAAAGCATTGAAAGACTCATACATTGATATATTATATGTTTATACGACGTTTTGAGAGAAAAAATAATAATTAGAGTAGAAAAAAGTACGGTCCTACTTATAGCCTAAATAGTCCAATTATTTTATTTGCATGACAAGTAAGCGATTTTAGAAAAATCTAGAATATCAAAAAATTTCAGATTTTGTTGTTTTGTAAATGAAGTAAAAATTTTTAAGATCAGGAAAATCAAAGTTACTCGTTGATCACTTCTTATAGTGAAAACATATGCTTATGGAAGTTCTAGAATATTGTCTTGTTGCTGTGCAAATTGCAAAAAAAACATTAACCATTGAAACCGGCTGACCGCTTTTGTGTTGCGAAACTATGCAAGTTTGGTTTCTAACATATTTTTTTAATTTCTTTTTGCAACGCTAATTTGGAGGCCTGCGCGATAGTAAATTTAATGATCCAGAATATACAAATCATAGATGAGCTATACACAAACACCCAGTCAGAAGAACTATAAAATCAATTACGCAAATAAGGAAGACAAAGAAAATCAATTGTGTACTATTTAAATGCCCAGCTAAACTCGGTCATTCAGTTACTAAATATAATTTCAGTGACACACTTGAACAATTATTTATTATGGAAATTATAATTTAAAATATTTTTGTGAACTTTTATAATGTTTCCCTCCCTCTTCACATTTACTTTTTTTTTCAAAAATATTAGTAATAAAATAAATAAATCAATAATAAAAATGAATTTGAAGATGTATCAAATACATAAAGAAGTGTTCGAGAGGACATTCAATTGTGGGAAGCGCAACTGATGAAGGTTCTCTAACCAGAAACAATATATATAATATATAATGTCTTGCGTACAAAGGAATGACACCTCGAAGAGAGTAATAAAGATGAATGTTCAACCTTGAATTTCCTATCAACTGTTTTGTCTTTGAATAAATATACTCACTGAAATTTTAATTTATAAGACGAGAAAATATGACAACATAAAAGGCTCAATTCAGTCAACTGGTTTCTAAAAAATTAATAATGTAAGGCTTAGCACAACCCGTTTTTAGAGTTTGCGCAAATGTTGTTGCCTTTAGTTAAGGCATATAGTCGAAACTAGAGTTTCGTAATTCAAGAATAAAATGGGTACATGTTTTTGTTTGAAAGAAAATAAATTATTATAAGGTTTATATTTTGTTAACCTATACTATGCCTGAAAAGACAAATAAGGGTAATAAGACTACGTTTTCCTCTTTGACGAGTATGTTTACTGGTCAGTCGAAGATCATAGCTAGCCCAAATATCAAGGCTATCAATTAAGGATAGTTATTATTAATTTATTATGGATACATGCAGCTTACACACACTTACTGAATCAAACTTTGGATAAAAATCTCATATGCTTCGTTTCATTCGTTTAAATAAATAATTACATAGCACTGAATTGAATAATAATAAACTGTCTCACAGAGGACAGTTAATTCGTAGTAATAAAAAAGTTTAAGTTTATAAGAACTGAGCAGAGTTTTCTTTAACAGTGTTCCAATTTTGTTTCAATAGTATATCCAAGATTCCCTACAGCCTACTAGAAATAGTTTGTATCTAACTTTAACTAACAGAAACTTATTGCACAGTCAATTTTATTTCGTACTAAGATATTCTTTTTTTATTTTATATTGCATAATTTATTATAAAAATACTCCCAACTTGAATTACAAACTTTGTGAAAATTTTATTACGTCGTTTTCTCCTTACTGTTTTTATTTCCGAATTTTACCCTGAAAATGGTAACTTGAATGCTTTAAAAGGTCCGTGAGGAGTAACAAAGTTTATAAGTCGGAAAATTTGTTAACTGTCAGGAGATACAATTCAAGCTGAAAGTTTTTGTTGATATTTTGCTACTTGAATAAATAAAGAGCATACAACGTTAAAAGAATTTTTATTAGTTCTTAATATATAAGGTAAAATAATAATTTATATATATTTATATATATATATATATATATATATATATATATATATATATATATATATTGTTATGGAATTGAATAGACCAAAGTTTTTAAGAAACATTGAAGGTAGATTATTTAAAAGATTTGGATAAAATTTTAATATTTATTGTGTGTGAATTTATCCTAGCAAGGCTTATCAGAAAGGACTAATTTAAAACTTAATTTTCAAAACAAGATGAATAATTATTAATTTAAGTTGAATCATAAAATTAAAATGTATAAAGGAAGTAAAATAATGAATGTGGAAAGTTTACTCAGTAAATGTGTAAAAGTGGAGTTAGGTGATTAATTAGTTAGTTAGTAGTTAAATAATAAAAGTTATAAAAAGGTAAATTGTATGTAACGAAGGTTAATATGGTTGTCTATAAAAGACAACACAAATAAGTTAAGTTAAAGTCAGAAATTTGAATTTGAAATTTTGTGAGAATAAGTAATTTATAAAGTAAAATGTAATTGTTAGTAATAGGACTATTAATCAAATTCGATATTAAAACTAAAATAATCAGTTTAAAATTTAAAACTCATTTGAATTAAGATCCAAGTCTCGTCCAAACCAAGTAGCCAGAATTTTGATAAAAATCATTCTCTAAAAGTTAAAAGGTGGTAGTTATATAAAATTAACTTAACAGAGAGTAAGCAGGGTAAATATTGTGTAGGTAGGACAAAAGGTAGGAAGGAACAACAAGGAAATATGTTAAGAAGTAGGGTTTATTATTTAAAGAAAGAAATCACATTTGCAGATACCAAATTTCAGTTAGAGATATAAAATAAATTGTTAAGTAGAGTTACATATAACTATAAATTAATTGAGGAGTAGAAAAGAGATCAGTAAAAGGGAAAGTTTATAGATTAAAACATGTAACATTGAAAGAGTTAAGTGATAAAAAATTGAGATATATACAGTATCATAATAACAATAATACATCAATACAAAGAAAATGAGTCAATAAACATTATTTATTAGATAGAAAGGCTAAAAATAACAGATTAAAAAAAAGTTAAAAAGTAGATGTTAATGTGCCAGAAGAAACTTTGAAGTGTGATTACAATGTTAATACTGCATGAAAAGAGAAACCAAGTAAATAGAAATGTTTAATAGAAGTAGATTTATGGAATTAGTGGTAACAAATTGGTATGTATTAAAATTATGTTTAAAAATTGTATGTAAATATTAGATGTCACATTAATTAGTTTTGCTCAGTGTATAAAATTAATTCCAAACCTGTCAAAAAGCCTTGTTGAATTTTAACCGTCAAAAGGTAGAGAGCTTCCTTGTGCGTGTTTTAAAACCATCAAATCGCCTGTGAGAATTTTGTTTTCAACAAACTTTGTCGTGTTAAAGAAGCCAGTTCAAACATCTTGAATTAAAACTTCAAAAATCAAGAAATAAGACAATTTCGTAAAACAGGAACGTTTAGTACCACAAAACTATAAAGTGACAAGGTACAAATCACAAAAATTATAAAGTTTCGTACCTTGAGTGGTCAGAGAGCTGATTTTAATAGACTATCCAGTAGGAAAGACCAGCAGCAGTTGAAACCAGCAATCATAATGGAGCGGTGATTACAAGAAGAGAACCAAATACATTTGTATCGTGCGGCAAACGACCTGGAAGAGAAAATGGTACAGAAGGAGTGGAGTTAAAAGGACAATTCGTAATGGATAAGGTATTTATAAACATAAAGTATTTGCTTAAAAATAATAAAAGAACATGTGTATTATTTTGTTAGAATTAGTATTATGAATAGTATTTTCTTATGAATTGACATCACACAGAAAAACAGAATAATCATAAAAGTAGGTAATTTTATAAGGATGTTATAATCAACTAAAAGAGTTCCTGTTAATTGTTCTAAATATTTCATTTTCACGTATAAATAAAGAGTAGTAAAATATAATTTCCAAATTTATTGTAATTAAATTAAAAGATCATACAAAGCAAAATAAAAATTAATAAAACTTTAGAAGTTGAGATAAAAATACAGTGATCAATAAGAAAAAAAAATAGGAAAAGGTAAGTGAAAATAAAAATGTTTCTCTATTTCTAATGCCTTGAACTCAACCTGAGATAGTGTTGTTATGTTTAAATTTGCATACAGTTAATAATTAAATAAACAAGTGATAATTTTTTTAAAAATTAAAAACAAGTTTAAATAAAAGCTAGCCGAAAAATAATTAAACAAAGGAATCCATAATAAAATAATAAAACCATTAAAAATGGCGACCAACTTAAGGGGCTAAGAAAAACATTGGCTGTACCATTACAATATATATATATGAAGAAATATTTATCCGGGAATACATCCGTTCGTTATATTGATTCCTGTTTGAATCCTGCAGACGTTTCGCCAAGGTGTCACTTGGCATTCTCAATGCGTTGTTACGGTGAACTGTGAGGTGATCTACCTGAGCTTTTTATTTTATATACCTCCGTCGGAGGTTATATTGCGCCTGGTTGGTGGGTGTTGACTCCGCCCCTTTGCTGCCGTGTAGGGTGTCTCACTTGTTGACGGGTTTGTATATTGCGTGGCTAATTCTGTTTTATTTTGTTGAATAATTGTCTTCCATGTGTTAAAAAGGTGCAGGGCGTCATCTTTTTTTGTTTAGATGTCCACTTTTCTCGATTCCAATGGCTTCTCGTATTAGTCTGGCTTTGTAATGAGTTGGTCTTAGAACAACACCAACAACAATCGGGCAATAAAATTATTGAAATCTAGAAAAGTGGACACCTAAACAAAAGAGATGACGCCCTGCACCTTTCTAACACATGGAAGACAATTATTCAACATTAAAATAAAACAGAATTAGCCACGCAAAATACAAACCCGTTAACAAGTGAGACACCCGACACGGCAAAGGGGACAGAGTCAACACCGACCAATTAGGCGCGATATAACCTCTGATGGAGGCATATTAAATAAGAAGATAAAAAGCTAAGGTAGATCATCTTTCAGTTCACCGTAACAACGCGTTGAGAATGCCCAGTGAGACCTTGGCGAAACGTCTGCAGGATCCAAACAGGAATCAATATAACGAACAGATGTATTCCCGGATAAATTATTCTTCATATTGTTGCATCCGTGAAAGCCTACGACTAGACATATATATATATATATATATATATATATATATATATATATATATATATATATATATGAACTAAGATAGGTTCCGGGTGAGAACCGCGTCTGAATTTATTGAATACTCGACGTTTCGACTCCTGCTTTGGAGCCATTATCAAGAGGCAAAAGTGAAAAAGAGTTTCAGAGTCTAGATCGAACTCGGGGCCTCAATCTGCCTACTCCCCAAGAGTCAGTAGGTAACTGAACTGAATTTGAGTCTGCTTTGCTTCTTTTATTTATAGTTAGCGCTGGGTTAGAAGAAGATGTCACGTGATGAGGCTGTGTTGTGATTGGTTGGGTATTGGTGGGCGTGTCTTTGTTTAATCTGGCAATTACGGAGGTCCAAGCTGTGGGAAGGCGAGTGCTGTCATCGCGTCTATTTAGACAGAGAGGTCTTTTCTCTATTTCGAAGGTTTCGCGAATAGTGGATGCCCTAAGAGAATTGAGAGATATGATAGTCCTACTGTCCTCGAAGTTGATAGAGTGCTCTGTTTGGATATGGTGATGCGCGAGAGCTGAAGTCGGATCTTTTTTACGAACTGACAGAGAGTGTTCATATACTCGATGGTTAACGCGCCTGTTGGTACGACCGATGTAGCTTTGTGGGCAATCGCGACATGAGATTTCGTAAACTCCTCGATCCTCGTTAGGTACTTTGTCTTTGGGGTTACCGGTTAAGTTGCCTATAGTTTGAGTGGTGTTGAAGATAGTCTTTATTTGATGTCTTTGTAAAATCCGTGCTATTTTGTCAGTGACTCCTCGAATGTATGGAAGTACGGCTTTTTGATGTTGTTGTTCTGTTTCTGACGGGGTTGGTGTGATTAGGGTTGTTGAGATTGATGAATTATACGCGCAATGTGGTCCGGATGATAACCGTTTTGTCGAAGGATTTGTTGAAGATTATTGAGTTCGTTTTGTCTATTGTCAATATCTGTTAAACGAATAGATCTAAGAGTCAAAGATTTCATTACTGAACTCAATTGGGCAGGGTGGTGGTGTGATTGGGCATTTAAGTATCGATTGGTATGGGTTGGTTTTCTATAGACGGTATGTGCGAATCTGTCATTGTTGGTTTTTGTTATGAGGACATCAAGGAACGGGAGAGAAGAATCGGACTCGATTTCCATTGTAAATTGTATATTAGAATGTATACCATTGAGGTGTTGTAGGAAGAAGTCTAATGAATCTCTGCCATGAGGCCAAATGACAAAAGTATCATCTACATATCTAAGCCAACAGGAAGGTTTTAAATTAGACGAATTTAGGGCCTGGGTTTCGATTTGTTCCATGAAAATGTTAGCAAGCATTGGAGAAAGAGGTGAACCCATGGGGGCCCCACGAACTTGTTTGAACAGAGTGTTTTGAAATGAAAAATAAGTGTTAGATGAACAGTGTTGTACAAGTTTGATGATGTCAGAAGAGATATTGTATTTTGTTTTTAGAATATCTAACGTTTCTGAAATGGGGACATTGGTGAAAAGAGATACAACATCGAAGCTAACTAGGATGTCATTTTCTGAAATTCTGTAAGCACTTAGGATATCTAGGAAGAAAGAAGAGTTCTTTACGTACGAGGATGCTTGCTCGGCTAGAGGTTGAAGGGTTTTGGCTTTGTATTCTTATCAAAGCAAGTTTGGCCCTCTTACGAAATTCCATCCATTCAATCAGATATCAACTTGACCAAACCAACCGAAATTTGTATCACTGTTATTCATCATTACATACTTTCAATCCTCATCCAATTCTGTGGGACAATTTTAATCGCATTTCAAGCGATAAAGCCGAACACCTGGCCCAAAAGAAAACAGTCACTCAAAAACTTAAGCTAACACGACTTATTAGAAAACAACAACCCGCTGTCACCTCACCCCCTCAGACGACCGTCCATAACTTTTCTGACTTCCCCTTAGACTCTACCAGTTTACACGTCCTATCCAAAGGTTTCAATTTCGCAGTGACGCCGAAAACTATCCCAACTGAAAGAATCATTTCTCAAGTTGAGGTAGCTTTGGTTGAACTAACAGATATTGAGGCTTAAGATACTCGTCAAGACATTGCTAGAGTAGTCCGCACATCAAAGCCACCAAAATCAAACCTAACTTCTAAAGAAAGACATGCACTAAAACAACTACGTAACAACGATGACATAACTATTCTTCCTGCCGACAAAGGTAACGCGACTGTTCTTCTCAATACTAAGGACTATGATCACAAGATGAATTCTCTACTCCACACTGCAGACTACGAAATAATGAACAATAATCCTACTACTTACTTAGAGAAAAAGACTAAGGAAATCATCAACAGGACACAACTTCCTCTTGACATCAAAAAGATCATCATTCCTCGTGAAAAGTCTTCTAAAATTCCGAAAATTTACGGACTACCCAAAATTCATAAGCCGGACATTCCTCTTAGGCCCATTGTCAGTTCGGTACAATCCCCGACCCAAGAATTAGCCCGATACTTAGCCAAAACCCTTCAACCTCTAGCCGAGCAAGCATCCTCGTACGTAAAGAACTCTTCTTCCTTCCTAGATATCGTAAGTGCTTACAGAATTTCAGAAAATGACATCCTAGTTAGCTTCAATGTTGTATCTCTTTTCACCAATGTCCCCATTTCAGAAAAGTTAGATATTCTAAAAACAAAATACAATATCTCTTCTGACATCATCAAACTTCTACAACACTGTTCATCTAACATTTATTTTTCATTTCAAAACACTCTGTTCAAACAAGTCCGTGGGGCCCCTATGGTTTCACCTCTTTCTCCAGTGCTTGCTAACATTTTCATGGAACAAATCGAAACCCAGGCCCTAAATTCGTCTAATTTAAAACCTTCCTGTTGGCGTAGATATGTAGATGATACTTTTGTCATTTGGCCTCATGGCAGAGATTCATTAGACTTCTTCCTACAACACCTCAATGGTATACATTCTAATATACAATTTACAATGGAAATCGAGTCCGATTCTTCTCTCCCGTTTCTTGATGTCCTCATAACAAAAACCAACAATGACAGATTCGCACATACCGTCTATAGAAAACCAACCCATACCAATCGATACTTAAATGCCCAATCACACCACCACCCTGCCCAATTGAGTTCTGTAATGAAATCTTTGACTCTTAGATCTATTCGTTTAACAGATATTGACAATAGACAAAACGAACTCAATAATCTTCAACAAATCCTTCGACAAAACGGTTATCATCCGGACCACATTGCGCGCATAATTCATCAATCTCAACAACCCCTAATCACACCAACCCCGCCAGAAACAGAACAACAACATCAAAAAGCCGTACTTCCATACATTCGAGGAGTCACTGACAAAATAGCACGGATTTTACAAAGACATCAAATAAAGACTATCTTCAACACCACTCAAACTATAGGCAACTTAACCGGTAACCCCAAATACAAAGTACCTAACGAGGATCGAGGAGTTTACGAAATCTCATGTCGCGATTGCCCACAAAGCTACATCGGTCGTACCAACAGGCGCGTTAACCATCGAGTATATGAACACTCTCTGTCAGTTCGTAAAAAAGATCCGACTTCAGCTCTCGCGCATCACCATATCCAAACAGGGCACTCTATCAACTTCGTGGACAGTAGGACTATCATATCTCTCAATTCTCTTAGGGCATCCACTATTCGCGAAGCCTTCGAAATAGAGAAAAGACCTCTCTGTCTAAATAGACGCGATGACAGCACTCGCCTTCCCACAGCTTGGACCTCCGTAATTGCCAGATTAAACAAAGACACGCCCACCAATACCCAACCAATCACAACACAGCCTCATCACGTGACATCTTCTTCTAACCCAGCGCTAACTATAAATAAAAGAAGCAAAGCAGACTCAAATTCAGTTCAGTTACCTAGTGACTCTTGGGGAGTAGGCAGATTGAGGCCCCGAGTTCGATCTAGACTCTGAAACTCTTTTCACTTTTGTCTCTTGATATATATATATGTTATATAAGTTATTCAACCGACTTATATGAAACAACCTAGCAACAGTTCCCAAGCTGAGTCAGCATAACACGTGTCGTCTCCAGTTACCTGCAGACGAACATCCGTGAGAACTGCAAGCGCGGCGGCAGCTTCGTCAGCATTCTTAGCTTATAAATTATACAATTGCCTTATGTCTGTATTCATTGTTACTTACGAAGTCTGTCTAGTTAGTTTAACACATAATTTTTGTCTTTTTATTGTTATTAAGTTTTATTATTATTTTCATTATATTCAAGTTTCTATTAAAAGTTTTATTAATTGTGCAAGTATAAATAAAGTCTTTTTTAAAAAGAGAAATTTTGAAAGTGTGATATAATAAATTGGCGCAGTCAGTAGGATCCGTCTAACGATACTAGAACACGAGTACTCTAACTGGTAGCGGCGGATTCCTATCCTTAACGGAACAACGAACCTGGAAGAAGTCCTCACTGCAATCAAACGTAGAACACGGCGCTTTCAATGTTCCTGTTGATGTAAGTAATGGTGAATCGTCATTCGTTTTAAGTAAATATTATTTGATTCATTTAATTGAACATTGATTTTTAATATTTGATATAATTTATTTGATTTGATCAATCGATTTATTTTATTATTTGATTTTACATATTTATCAATTTGAATTTTATTTTGATATATTTGATTCAAATGAAATATTGATTTATTTCATTAACTGATTTATTTTATTCTATTGATATATTTATTTGATTTCTTTTTATTGATATTGGTATATTTGATTTACTTATTTCATTGATATTTTTTTGAATAACTGATTTATTTGTGTTTACTATTTTAATTGGTTACAGTACTGTTCTATCGTCCAAACAATCGTTTATCCCAATTAACGTATTCTACAGTATATTAATTTTCTATACCATTTAATATTCTATTTTATACACTTTATTCTCTTGTTCCAATTCTTTTATATTGATACATATAAAAATGGCACAAGCATCACCATCTCCGGTTAACACCGAAACCGAGAGATATCGGTTAACGGAAATATTTTCCGTTATACCCGAATTTGAAGGCGACCAAATTTCCTTGGGAACCATTATAGATGCGTGTAATTGCGCATATAATACGTCCACGGCGGATCAAAAGTATTTGTTAGTGATACATATCAAAAACAAACTAAAAGGGAAAGCGGCGCAGTTAGTTAATTCAAGGAATCCCGGATCATACCTTGAAATTAAACAACTCTTGACCCTACACTTTGGAGATTCTCGTGATCTCTCTTCCCTGATTCATGACCCACAACGTCTGAAACAACTTTCAAATGAGTCCCTACTAACATTTTATAATCGACTCCAAGTTTTGAGTGCGAAAATGCACTCTTGTATACACAAAACCGCTGGGCTTAGTCCAGAACAAAAAGACGCCCAGACCACTCTAGTGGATACAATGGTGATGAATACCCTTCTTACGAGATTAGAATCCCGTTTAGGTCAGGTAATTCGTGCCAGTAACCCAAAAGACTTTCTAGAGGCACACTCCCGGATTTGGAGAGAGCTTCAACTTTCTTATTTCGAGGATTAGAAAACGAACAAATCTGTTCCTCTCAAACCCAACTTTCAAACACGAAAGCCGACACAACCTCCTAAGTGTCTTCATTGTGGTCGATTAGGCCACATAGCCGTAAATTGCCGATTGAAAAATCAAAACAATTCTCAAACATTCAATCAAAACCATAGGCCAAATCCTGTTGGGCCTAACCAACAAACAAGGCCAACCTTCCCCTCAAATAATCCCCCGGTTCAACAAGGACAACAGTTTCGTCCACAAAACTTCCAGAGACCCCCTTTTAGGTCTCAAATGAACCCTAACTATTATCGCCCATCGGTAATACAAAACAATCCTAATTACCGTCCTGAAAGGACACACCTTTTAATAGCCATCAATACCAGGATTTTCTAGCGCTTCCGAGCCTAGACCAACCTCCCGATTCGACAACAACTTTGTGCGAAGTCGAAACCCAAATTCAAAACCTGAATCTCGACGACTTGAACCCCGACTTGAACTTCCCGGAGTAACTATTTCTTTAAGCCCACTTCTTACTGTGAACTCTAAAAATCTATATTACATTCTTGACGCTTCTTCTAAATTTAAACTTCCGGAGCAGGTATCTCTATCTTCAAAGAAAATACCGTAAAGAATTTCACCCAAAGATCTCCTGAAAGGGTAACTATTCAAGGAATTACCCACGAAAAAATCCCCATCTCACAATCTACTTTAATCCCATTCGCTCCACGTAACCCACATAAAGTTTTTATATACGATTTGGACATTGAGTTTGACGGCATACTAGGATTAGATTTTCTTGAACACTATGAATGCATAGTTGACTTAAAATCTAAACAGCTAATAACAAATATTGAAACCATCCCTTTACACAAAGTTCCCGATAACGATCAACCCTTGACTGATGTACCCGACACACCCAATGTTAAGCCAAATATTACTGCAGAAAAACCCACACAAAACAAAATAACTATTGAGGCACGCACAGAAAAGATATTTAAACTTAAATGCAATCTTTCTGATATCGACGCCATCTTACCAACTCAAGAAATTGACAGAGTACGACTTCCAAACGCACTCGTACACATTAATGCAAATGGTGAATTTCTAACTTCCATCATCAATGCTAACGCGATGCCCAAAACAGTAGCTTTTTCTGATTTAAAACTGGAACCACTTGACAAAACTCACCCTCTTCTGAATTTCAATACAGACGATTATCATGAATCCCAATACATAGACAGAAACTCGACTATTAGACAACAAATTAGAACTGAACATCTAAATGACGAAGAACGCGAACAAATCACTGATCTTTGTTTGGAATTTCAAGACATTTTCTATCTTGAAGGTGACGTCTTGACTTTCACTAACGAGGTTAAACATTCGATTGATACGAATAACGCCAAGCCCGTTTTCACTAAATCATACAGATATCCACAAGTTCATAAAGAGGAAGTGAAAACCCAAATTGGAAAAATGCTCGAACAAGGTATCATTAGGCACTCCTCATCTCCTTGGTCTTCCCCTTTATGGGTCGTCCCCAAGAAGCTCGATGCTTCTGGTAAACAAAAGTGGCGAGTTGTTATCGATTACAGAAAATTAAATGAATTGACTGACTGTAGACGATAAATATCCCCTGCCAAATATCTCCGATCTTCTCGACTAACTTGGAAAGTGTCAATACTGTTCGACACTGGATCTCGCTTCCGGGTTCCACCAGTTGGAAATCCAAGAGGAAGATATTCCTAAGACTGGCTTTTCTGTCGAAAATGGTCATTACGAATTTGTTCGTATGCCATTTGGTTAAAAAAATGCACCTTCTACATTTCAGAGGGTCATGGACAATATTCTTCTCGGTATACAGAATGAACGTTGTCTCGTCTACATGGATGATATCATCGTCTACTCTCCGACCATCCATGAACATATTTCCCGGTTGACAGAAGTTTTTAAACGACTTCGGAAGCCTAACCTAAAAATTCAACCTGATAAGTGAGAATTTCTTCGTAAAGAAGTGGCTTATCTTGGCCATCTTATCACACAAGAAGGTGTAAAACCAAACCCTTCAAAGGTTGAATGTATTCAGAACTTTCCTCAACCCCAAACTCCGAAAGACATCAAATCTTTTCTTGGTCTCGCTGGGTATTACAGACGCTTCATACCAAATTTTGCGAAGATCTCTAAACCTCTGACAAAACTACTCCAAAAAGACGTCAAGTTCATCTTTGACGCAGATTGCAAGTCTTCCTTCAATGAACTGAAGCAAGCCCTTGTATCTGACCCAATCCTGATATATCCAAACTTTGAAGAACCCTTCCTGCTCACTACTGATGCTAGTGCTTTTGCTATTGGAGCGGTTCTTTCTCAAGGCCCTGTGGGAAAAGATCTCCCTGTTGCATACGCTTCTCGCACCCTCTGTGCTGCAGAGACACGATATTCCACCATCGAACGAGAATTGTTGGCCATAGTTTGGGCTGTTAAGCACTACAGACCGTATCTTTTTGGGAGAAGGTTTACACTCCTGTGTGACCACCGTCCGCTTACTTGGCTCTTTTCCATCAAAGATCCTGGCAGTCGTCTAGCCAGATGGCGCCTTAAGCTAGAGGAATACAATTAAAAAATTGAGTACAAGCCCGGCAAGGTAAACCAAAACGCAGATGCTCTTTCTCGCATCAAAATCAGCCATTTCAAGCAATGTGCTGTTTCCTTTCCAAAATCAAAATTTTCGCTAACAACGAAACTGACTCCGAACAACCTGAAAACTCTGACAATGACGACGAACATGACGAAAGAATTATCGCTGAGTTTAATCGATTTGTTCAACTCTACAAAACTGAGTCAATAATCGATTACTCTAAAATTGAAATATCCAATTCTCAACTTCTAGACAAGTCCCACAAACGCATAGTTACATTATTTGGGCAAAACAAAACTAACGACTTACACGACAAAATTATTGATAACTTGTTCGAAGAAGAACCTAATTTCAGTAATGAGACTCTTAACATCATGGCCAGTAAATCTGTCAGGCATAGAAAATACTTAGTTGTACCTTTGCCATATGACCCTGAAACTGTCGTCTCACATCTTTTCAAAATTATTTATAACAACCAAGATCAATTCAACGACTCCGAAACATACTGCATAGAAAATAACATAGAACTTCCCATTCTTGAAATTTTATCCTTCATTCTCTCCGACAAAGAAATTAAACTAAAAATCTGCCAAAACATTGTTACAACTCCTACCGAAGACGAAATTCCTATAATAATACAACAATACCACTCTGGTAAAAACAACCTCCATCGTGGCATTAACGAAACCATCAGACGTATTAGGGAAAAATACAATTGGACAGGCTTAATTAAAACTGTAGAACAATTCATCAAATCCTGCGAAACTTGCCAAAAGGTAAAGTTCTGTAGGAAAAACCTAAGTGCACCTTTTGTTATTACGGAAACACCCAAGACTCCTTTCGAACGTATTAACATTGAAATCTTCGAGTATCCATCTAGAAATCATGCACTGACTATTAGGGACGAACTAACGAAATTTACACAAGCCTACCCCATATACGACAAAACAGCTTCAACTGTCGTAAACACCCTTTTGATTTTCTTTCAACATTACGGCACTCCACTTCGCATCCATTGTGACTATGGACGTGAATTTGACAACACTTTAATGCGTGATTTATGCCAACTATACGACATAAAACTGACATTCTCCAGCGTTCAACATCCCGTGTCAAACGGTTCTATTGAAAGATTTCACGCGACCATTTAGCAGAAATGATAAGGTCAAATACAGCGAACATCCAACCGAAAATCCATTTAACGTCCCCCCTTATGCCATAATCTGTTATAATAACACAAAAAATAAAACCACCGGTTTCACGCCCTATGAACTCATATTTGGGCACACTTCTAGTAGGCCTCCAGAAACCCTTTACAACCAGGAAAAACTTATTTCGAAATACGTAAGAGACCTAAATAACAGAATGGACTATTATTACAGACTCGCCCGTGGTAAAACCGAAAGACAGAAAGAAAAATCTAAAGTGCGATTTGACCAACACGTTTCTACTAAACAACCCGATTACAAAGTAGGCGACAAAGTCTACGTAAAAGAGTCCCAAATCAAAAACAAAGCCGAAAACAAATTCAACGGCCCCTTCGAAATTACCGCAATACGAAAAAACTCTGCCACCGTCATAAATTTACAAACAAACCAAATAACTAAAGTTAACTTTGACAGACTAAAACCCTATTTTGAATAAATCCATTTTTTCAGATTCTGTGGACTGTTTTCAGTCGTGAACCTTCAACAGTACTCCATTACGCCTGTTAACAATAATATAGGAGTATTCTTTCATGAAGAAGGAACCCTTAAAATTTCTAATGACAAATGGACACTCCTTGTTTACAAAGATTTAAGCCCATTTCGAGACGCTATTTTAAACAACGACAATATACTGAAAAGACTTTTAGATACTATTAACCACAACAAAACTAACGTTAAAATATTCAAATTAAAAGTACAGACTCACGTAAGCCTCCTGAAACAAATATCAAAATCTGTTAACATCAAATATACAGAAATTTTCGCTGACACTGAGACTTACAGTACCAACAGAAAGAAACGCGGACTCATTAACGGACTGGGATCAATTTGGAAATCTATTTCCGGTAACTTAGATGCAACAGACGGACAATACTTTAGTGACTCTATAAATAAAATTACTAAAGACCAACATCAAATTGAAAACTTAATGAAACGAAAATTATCCGTAACAACTTCGGTCATTAAGAACCTTAACACCACAATACAAAAATTTCAGTCCGAAGAGAAAATACTTTCGGAAAATATTGAAGCAATTAGGAAGTCAATTGAGTTCATTACAGACGATCTTGCTTTTTATGAACTTTAAGCCAATGTCTTGGATTTGTGTGAAAGCTTAATGGAAAGTTACGTATACATTGAAGATACCCTCAACGATGTACTAACTGCAGTCTCTTTCGCCCGTCTAAAAATCTTACATAGCTCAATTATAAACCCAGTAGATTTGGTCGACTCTCTTCAGAAAATATCACAGTCCCATCATGAAAATAACTTACCACTTCCAACCTATAGTTCAAATGTTGTTAGATACATCGATCTAATAGAATTGGAAGCTTTTCAGATCAATACTAAAATTGTTTTTGTACTAAAAATTCCCTTAGTCAATCCTGAAACTTATACACTGTACTGCCTGAATCCTATCCCAGTTTTGGATAATCGAACAGGATTTCAGCATATTCTTCCAACAAAATCAAAATATATCGCGAGAGATGACGATTCGCTATTGTACGCTTCTTTCGAAGACTTGAGTGACTGTAAGCCATTATCTAAAGAACATAAGATCTGTTCCAAAGTTATTCCACACACCATAGACAAAGAAGCCCTCTGCGAAGCACAGCTTCTTGGACATCCAGCAGCCCTTCCTTCAACTTGCAAGCCTTTAATATTATATGCCGAAGAGTATAATATTCAAGAGATTGATCTGAACCTTTGGTTAATCTCGATTTCCGGACAGTTGCGCATCAACATCAAGTGTAAGGGAGAAGATGTCGTTACCCAATCCATATCGACAAATTCTCTATTGACCATCCAACCCAGTTGCAATGCCTTCATCGGTAACACCAGGGTCCATGCCAGAAAGACCACCAACAACGTTGACAACATCACACTGAAGAGTCACCCAGTCAACATCCCCTACAACTGTTGCGACAACCTGCCAACTATCAGTCAACTTCCAAAGTTGAAACCCATGAGACTACAGGAACTGGATGCCAGAGACCTGAATATTGCTAACCATAAGCTTAGCCAATACTCCAGGGAATTGGAAAAGCTCCTAGACCAACCATTCTTGGAGAAACACACCTCCTGGTTTACGATCACCGCAATTGTGGTTGCCCTTCTTTCCATCAGCATCATCAGAAAGAAATTCCAGCAGCCTTCAACGATCAGCCCTTCTGCCGATCTAGCACCATCACCAGGTCCATCAACCATCAAGCCCAGGGTAAAACTCCATAGCCTCCTTAGTCCTGTCGAGGATATGGAATTGCAGAACCTCCCTTAAAAGTCGATGCTGTAGCATCAACTTTTTTATATGGATGGGAGTTGTTATATAAGTTATTCAACCGACTTATATGAAACAACCTAGCAACAGTTCCCAAGCTGAGTCAGCATAACACGTGTCGTCTCCAGTGACCTGCAGACGAACATCCGTGAGAACTGCAAGCGCGGCGGCAGCTTCGTCAGCATTCTTAGCTTATAAATTATACAATTGCCTTATGTCTGTATTCATTGTTACTTACGAAGTCTGTCTAGTTAGTTTAACACATAATTTTTGTCTTTTTATTGTTATTAAGTTTTATTATTATTTTCATTATATTCAAGTTTCTATTAAAAGTTTTATTAATTGTGCAAGTATAAATAAAGTCTTTTTTAAAAAGAGAAATATATATATATATATATATATATATATATATATATATAAATTTGTATTTAAGTTTTCGCGGGCACTAAATGTTTTAGGTGGTTTCCGGGAATTCATACGCGTAGTTGATAACTGATCCCTACCGGGAGCGATGGTAAAATGACGACGTTTCGGCAGAGTCACATCTGCCCTCTTCAGGTCGGTTCGCATAATTCTCGTAGCCTTCTGCTTTCGCTTCTAGTTACTCGAATACTGTATTCGCTTCTAGTTACTCGAATACTGTATTCGAGTAACTAGAAGCGAAAGCAGAAGGGTACGAGAATTATGCGAACCGACCTGAAGGGGGCAGATGTGACTCTGCCGAAACGTCGTTATTTTACCATCGATCCCGGCAGGGATCAGTTATCAACTACGCGGATGAATTCCCGGACGGAAACCATCTAATACACATATATATATATATATATATATATATATATATATATATATATATATATATATATATATTGTAATGGATTTAAACAGATATGAAATCATATAAAAACTTTAGCAATTTGAATAAGTTAAATAAATGGGATAATGTTAATAAAATGCATAAATATATAAAATAAGGAATTGCAGGAATCAAAATTGTAAAAATGAAGTGACAAGTATTTGTAAATAAATAAGGAATCATATTATAAGATATAGATAACCTAATAATACAAACAATGTAAAAATGTTTCAAAAGCAAATTGTTGAAAGGATAAAAAGTGGCATATAAAGTTAGATATTATATCATGCAAATTTTAATAAAAGATTAATACTTACATAAAGAAATATATGCAAAAACTCATAATAAGGTCAAACATCAAAAAGGTTAAATTCATTTGTAAAATAATAGTAGAGTTTGTAGAACATGTATAGATTACATTTTAGGCCATGAGAATACCGAATAAAACATATTTTAGATCGAAATCAAGTTTTAAATACATAAATTCTTTAGTAAATAGAGGATCGAAATGTCAAAATTATAAACACCGTTATAAGTCTTCAGAATTGATGGAACAGTAAAGAAATTTATAATAATAGATGAAGCGTAGAACATAGTTTATAAAAAGTAAATAGCTCAAAAGATATAAAGCCTAAATTTTAATAAAATTTTTATAAAGTACCTGTTAAATGACTGGTGGCCAACAGGTGACAAATGTCAACTCAATGTTTTTGGAAATATGAATTAATGATTTGAGTAAAAATTAATGAGGGTAAAAGGTGTTGAAATTTAAGTTGAAGTTTGTTTAGATTTTTTGATATGATTTAAAAGGATAACAGTTGGAAATTAATAAGATAATTATAAGCGGAAATAGAAATAGCAGGTGGTAAAATAAATCTCATAAATTCAGTTTCCATGACAACGAAGTTAATGTCCTATGATATAAAACAAATTTAGTGTTCCATGTCAGCAAGAGAAGAGTAACCTAAAATTTAATTTGAATTTATTTGGAGAAACAAGTTGAAAATAATTTAACAAATATTTGTTGATAAAAGGAAGATGATGGGAATTATTGGTATGAAAATTTAAAAATCAAAATTATTGGGAGAAAATAAATTTGCAAAACAGCACGAGATATTCAGTTGAATGGCAGAAGTTTACCAGTAAAGTAATTTGAGATTTGGAATTATTGTTAAAGACCAACCATCAGAAGAAGGAATTCGAGAACCAACAACAGTGAGTTTTTGAAACATTGTTTAAAGAAAGTTAAGATTTTGAAAAAGTTTAATTTATAAAATAAGCAAATCATAAAAAGGTAGTCACTCAGTGATAATAATAAAAGTTTTACAATTTTAGAATAATAAATATCTGTGACTGAATGAATATTTTGTAACATAATTTGATAGAAATTTAAGAGTAGTTAAATGAGCAGGAAATTTATTTTGTTTTGAACGAAAACTTGTATCAATACTGTATTGTGAAAATTTGTAAATAAATTGTAATTTAATTGAAACTTTGGAAATTTGATTATCAGTAATTTAAAAGTTTAAAAGTAGAAAAAGTATAGTGCCAATAGAATTTCAAAATTTTAAAAAGTGTAGGTGAACCTGAAGAGTAATAGATATTTGTAAGATAAACAATATAAGTATAAAATTTATTTATTTATTTAACATTTGAAGATTTGAACCCAAGTGAAGAAGACCTTGAGATATAAAATACTATTTCGATTTATTTAAAAATTATAATTTATAACATACTAATATAATATATACATAATTCCTGGAGAAGAACTGATACAAGGTATTTAGATTTAGTTTTCAGATATTCTGATGTTCTATACAGAGGAGGTTTTTAAAATATTACTTCTGCATCACTGTTCAGAGTTATAACTCTATTGTACCTACAAAATCGACTTATTTTGTGAAATTATGTAGTATATTAATGAGGGATATAACCACATTTCCTAATATGTTACTTGCACTTTTAAAGGATAAATACTCATTATTCTTTACTTTTTTTATATGGGTGATTTTGTATAACACTACTACCATGTGTTAAAAACTCGTATAACGATATATCACATCGATTTTTCTTCTAAAAATAAGTTAGAACACTTTACACATTTATTAACATTTATCTTTCCTGCTCCATCAGCAGACCTATTTATTAAAACCATTTCCCGATTCCTCTGCTATAAGTTGGTGAGGAGTTGAATAACCTCCAGGTTCCAGTTGATGCTGTATTAGGTCATGGTTAAAAAGTTATTGTGGTAGCAATGAAGTAACACGACACCAAATTTATTAGATCAGTGGAAATTGCTCACATGACTTCATCATCTAGAAAAGAATGTATATCTTCAAAACTGTTAAAGAGAGGATTTCATCAGGCATACTTTAGAACATGCTCGATTATCTACGTTGCCACAGGTAGATTCACAGATAAGCACGTTAAAGACTCCTAAAGCCTACGTAGGGTGTGGCAGGGATTTTATATGATTACTATATACTATAGATGGGCTTTGAATAAATTAACAGTTTTTTAAACTGTTTATTTGGCATCAACGGATCGACTAGTTTATAGTCTACTGATAAAGTAGTCGACTCGTGAACGATGTCTTAACAACCGTGGACTGTAAGGTCTTATCGTTTATCAACGTGTCAGTCAACGCAACGAACGAACTAACCAAACCTACGACGCGGGTTTTGTTGAACACTTTCTAACGAAAGACGGTCTTCACATAAAGAAGGGACGTACAGTTCAAACGTTATTACATTGACAATAAATATGTATTTCTATTCCTATAAATGACCAATTTTTGTAATGTTCTAAAATCGGTATTTATAATCAAAGGAGATCAAGATTATCGACTACTATAGTAAATTTCTGTTAAAATGGATTCATAAATTAAATTTCAATATGGCTACTTTAAAATGTAAAAGAGCATAGTTTGTAAACGCTTTTTCGATTAGCACGTGTCAATAGTAATATCTCAACTGTCTTTATTCTGTTTGTTGTTTAACCATAAATATAGGAATGCACTGGTTTGATATGTGATGTGTACAAGTTCATTCGTGGACGTATTTTCGTCGATGGTCGAAACTAGTCGAACCTTAAACTGTTATATTAACTAGTCTATCGTCGACGATAAACGGTCTCGTTTCGTTGATTGTAAAAGTGTGAACGACTAATGTATACTATTGGGTTTACTATTTTTTATGTGGTTGATCATATTTCAAGAATATAATACGGGCCACATATTCAAGAAAGATACTTTTATATTACAATCGAATTTTATCTTTTTAATTTTAGTTAAAGAGATAAAATGAAATAATTTAAAAATGCCTGCGATCATCCATTTCTTATATAATAATAATTTATTCAATTTGTTATTATTTACTATTGCAAATAATAATCAATTATTTTTCACCTATTACATTATTTTATTTTCTAAAAGTCAATACAAAATCTTTCAGAAGCATACAATTAAACATCAAAATTAACAATATAGCTTTTTTTGCTGGCTGAACTTCATGAAGCTTAATGCACTAATAACTGGTTATGTAGGTATATAATTTTCAAGATTTGAGACATGTCATTATAGTAAGCATCTAGATTATATAAATTCATTACTGCAAACAGAGATTAATTTATGGATAGCAATAATTAAAATAACATATGCTGTGTACTTATACAAGACAACTTTTTTCTTCGGTAAAAAGCAAGGATGATATCTTAATTAAAAGTATATTTGCTTCAAAGTGAGTTTTCTCTTTAAGATCTTTTTATACATTATTGCAAAGAATTTTCTTCTTTTTCAGTATGTGTTACTTTTAGTCTAAGAGAAAAATGAGAACGAAGAAAACAGTTTTTGTCCAATCAACTCTAGGACTTTTATTATAGACATTTTCGAAAAAAAAACAATTTAATTTTGTTCTCTGCCGGGTTTCGATAGCCTAGGCTGCGACTCGCACTTCATACGCCATGCCTTTCTGTCCAAGCAATCCAATTCTTCTAATTCCCGGCTACTCATTGCTTAGCTAGCATTTTGTTCCATTTCGTTGGTCTTTCTTTTTTACTTCTATTCCTTGGAACATATTCATTTGCTTTGGCCATCGTTGTTCTTCCATCTGCAAAACATATCCATACCAAATTAGCTGACCTGTTTCACTTCTTTCTACGACTGTATCTTTCACCTTCGTTCTTTGTCTTGTAGCATCGTTTCATACATTTTCTAGTCTTGCTATTCTACATGGGCGTCGTGGGTAATCCATTTTATCACCTCGCACTTTTCCTACATCTTTGTTGTTCGACAATTCGTTGATAAGTTCTTGGTTTTGTTCTTAGTGTCATTCTTGGTTATCATAGGAGGGAGTTCAGCGTTTGTATACTATTACTATATTTGTACCTCTTTATCTGTGTTTCCCTGTTCTGATATTATATTTCCTAGGTACTTGTATTTATGACACCATTTTATAGCTACCTGTCTAATTGAAGATCTATTATCTCCTCTCCAACATTTAAATATTCAAGTTTATCGATATTGATTTTCAAAACCCATTTTGTTAGTTGTTCTCTGAAGGATAGTTGTGGCATCTCTGATTTTTATTTTTGGGAATAACTCCACATAAACTTGAAAGTCAGTATATTTCAAATAGTCAAAACGTATAAAGATTTAAATTTGTCATTACGAATCCTTTTAATTTTTTTGTTCATTTGTGTTAAGTTAATTATACCACTGAAAATTGGTCTGATCAGACCTTGAAAGGTTTGGACTGTTTGAAATATACAGACTTTCAAGTTTATGTGGTATTATTTCCAAAAAACTCAGACAAATTAAGAATCCATTTTGCCATTTTGTTAGTTCCTCCTTCAGTGTTATAATATGTACTGACATCGTCTTCATCTGTAGCGATAATTACTTGATGGTCCGTAAATAACAGGGTTTAGATTTCATTTCACGTGTTCCTATATTGTCTCATCCAATTGTAGGAGGCTTTCTGGATATACATCTTAAATAGGATGGGGCAGAGACAACAACCATGTTTGAAACCTCTATTTAGTTCGAAAAGCTGAATTATGCTTATCACGATTTTTATAACTGTAGATTGCTCTGAGGGTCACTTTCGTCTCGCAGTTCGAAAAGTTTTTTCAAGGGGACCATATCATAGGCCTTTTCCAAGTCGACAAAGATGAGGTGTGTATTGAGATTCCTTGCCGTTCTTTTTTTCTATTTTTGTATAAGAGTACAAACGTTGAAAATGTTGGATCTGCCGATGCGAAATCCACATTATTGTTCTGATTCTGTTAACTGACTTTCTATTTTGCTATACAGACTTGCTACCGCGCTGTATACACTTATACCCCTGTTATATTGCATTCCCTTTTGTCATCTTTCTTATGGATTGAACTAATATAAGCCACATTTTCATTACTCGTAAAATAAATCTTCTGCTTGTATTAAGTATCTATACTATTATAAAATTGTAAGTTTGTCTGTTTGTTTGTTTGTTTGTTTGTTCGAGCATCACGTAAGAACTACTTAACTGATTTTGCTGAATCTTTTTTAGTTGCGAAGCCTATAGTTTGACTTAAAATCTGGTAGAAATTCTATCTCTCTAAATTGATAGAAACGGTAGATACAGCAAAAAAACTTCTACCATGTTGGGTAATTCAATTACTCAATTGGTTCCACAAAATATTAGATACTGGCATCAGCTTAGCCTTTATTCAAAATACGGAATGTGCAAATGTAACATGTTTCGTTTTAACAAAAATCAACATATATCAAGCGTATTTTTACAGGGTGTTCTGTATATAGAGAACGTAGAGCGGAGTAGAATTGCATGGATTTAAAAAATCTAAAAAAACTTATATTTGGTGTCCTATAAGCAGCTGGATATATACGATGTGGTGGAAATAATGGGGAGTGGAATTATTTATACGGGGTGGTCCAAAAAAGTTATATTGAGTGGGCCATAAACAGTTCCATATACCAAGTGGTTGAAAAAGGCTAGAATATTTACACAATATTAGAAGCAGTTGTTTATACAGGGTGTTTGAAATATAAAATGGAGTGGAATTATAGTTTATGTTGTGGTTAAAAACTTATTTTATATCCACAAGTAGTTACATATATAGGATGGTTGAAATATGTAGCGGAGTATAATTACAGCTATACAGGTGGGTTTAAAAAAAAGTGATGGTATGATCTATAAGCTGTTCCATTTACCGGATGGTTGAAATATAGGGTGGGGTAGGATTCTAAGGATAAAGGGTCGTACACTAATGTTATAATTGGTGGCCAATAAAGTAAGTTGCATATAAAAGGTTGTTGAAATATAGGGTGGCTTACAGTAAGAATTATACAGGGTGGGTAAAAAATGCTTGAAAAATTTTGTTATATAGCATATATAGAGTACCTGAAGTATGGTGCGCAGTGAAGTTATAGTTATACAGTGTCATACAAACAAGGTTAGAAAAAGTTGTGAAGTGTGGAGAGAAATTATACTTTAATATATCTTGAAAATTTATAAGGATAAAATGTGAAAAGCGTAGTTCATAATAAGTTGCAAATATATGATAGTTGAAACATATGGTGAAGAAGTGTTATGATAATTATTTAAAAAATGTTATATTGATTGACCAATAAGCAGAAGCGTATACAGGGTAGTTGTAATACATACAAGATGATTCAAAGACATGTTAGAACAAAATTGTTATTTTCGGTGCCCCATAAACAGTTGCGGTTTTTGGAGAAATATATTTGGCATTGATGGATTGTACAGGGTGGTAGAAAAAATGTTATACTGGGTGGCCGATAAGTACTTGCAGTTTGGGTGAAATATATTCGTGATTGGTGGATTTATGGTTAAGTAGGGTGGTTCAAACAACTTAAAAATTTTTTATATAGGATAACCCATATGTTTCATAAGTTATTTTTTTGCAAAGGCTTGAACATTCCGTACGCGGGTGAAATCGCGGGTAACGGCTAGTTTATTATAAAGGCACAGGAGTAATTCCAATAAGATTTCTGGGGCATATTCTTTATTTTTCATCTTTGTTAATATAGATTTGAGATAACTGAAGGTAATGTGATTTTTATCTTTATTGTTGGCTAATATTCTCTCTGTGACTTGTGGCTCGTATTTGGCTCTTGTCTCTTTTAAATTATTAGCATAGTAGGTATTTCTCTCTTGCAAGGATATTATCGATATGTTGATGGTCTCTATTATATTTCTCCTAAGTTTTTGTTACTGTTTTACGCCTTCTGAAACACGTGTTTCTCCAATAAATCTTGTGTTTTTTCGAATTGTTATCTCTTCTTTACCTCTCTTCTGAAACTTGTGTATTGTTATAGTCCTCACTGTTCTTTGTCGTTAACCGTAGGTCATAAGCTTTTTGCTCTTCTGAATTTTTTTCTTTTCAATGTTCTCATTCCACCAGCCTTCTTGTCTTCTGTTAGGGTTCACCTTGTATCCTACAGCAAATTCAGCGACTTGGTGAATATAGTTTTTGAGGTATTGGTAAAGGTCTTCGTTGTTCATATTTTTGTTTATTTTTTGTAATTTTATTGCTAGTTTAATTTCATATAAAAACTGCATTGATTCGAAAGTTAGGCTTTCAATGTTGAATTAATTTTTTGTTATTTCTAGTTCTTTGCCCTTGGTCTGACGGTTTTGTTTTTTATAGTTGATTATCATTTTAGCTATTAGTTGATGGTGGTCTGTTCTCCATTCCGGTCCTTGATATACCCTCACGTCTTTTGTTTTGAGATTGGTTGTGTTTCTTTAAAATAGTCAATAATTGTCTCTTGTAGCTTGTGCATGCCTGTATTTATGAACATATTTATGGGAGTATAATCCATTCATAATTTTGAAAGTTTGATTTTCGCATTGCCATTTTTATCCTTTTGACCTACAAGCGACCTCCCTTTTTCCTTCCCTGTTCTGTCGTTTAGGTCTCGAAATAGGCGTCTCTATTTGTTGGGCTTTATATCAGTTAAAATAGTTAATATTTTTTATAGAACTCGTCCTTTTTATCTGCAGCCGAATTGTCACTAGGGGCTTATAGTCCCTAAATAACAATTTATTGTTAATATTTCCTTTTTGTTATTTTTATACTTTATTCATCTTTCGCCTGCCAACTCACAATGTTTTGTTTCAGGCTTTTATGGATGACTATGTATGTCCCACTTTTGCTTCATATCTTTGGTAATCCCTGAGTATAGGTGTATATAAGCGCCAATTACCTTTCCATTTCCCTTTTTCCTTTGTTTCCACGAATACGCATACCTCGATCGTTTTCTATTGAATTTCTGTAAATACTTCTTTTTATTTGGTCCCTGCACATTCCACGTAGCGAAAATCATTTACCGTTTTCTTTGACTTGCCAGATGAACCCTGTTTTTTACGAGGTTGTTACTCCTCCCCTTCCTCACCTCTTGTATGCTGAGTCCCGAGGGTTTGCACTGATATAGTGGAGTTGAGTCTAATATTTTGAAATAAAAATTGCGATTTTTGTGACGTTTGTACAATCAAATGACACTAAGTAATTTTCCGTCTCAAAATTTTATGGGGTAAAATTATCATAAAAGTACTTATACCTTAACTAAAATAGTTCTAACTCTTATTCTTTCACGGATAAAGTTTTTTTAATTGGTATATTTCTAGCCTGAATTGCGTATACATATGTACGAGGGCTGCCTTTTATATTTCGGGATTAGAGAACAAAAACAAATATTAATAATCGAAAATCGCTTTATTGTTTTTCAAAATATTCCCCATGAAGATACACTTTTGCATGCGTTTGAACCAATTGTCGAAGCACTTTTTCCACTGTGATTGAGGTATCTCCAAAACATGCATTCTGAACGCAGCAACCGCTTCTTCAGGTGTCGAAAAACGTTGACCTCTCAGTTTGTTTTTTACGTACGGGAATAAAAAGATGTCATTTTGTGACAAGTCAAAACTATACAGCGGATGACTCATCAAATCGATGTTTTGAGTGGTCAAAAATGCAGTTGTTTGAGCCGATGTGTGAGAGCTCGCATTGTCGTGGTGAAGAGTGTTACATCTTCGGTGGTTGGTTTTCCTCATTTCTTGGAAGACAACTGGCAAACAAATGGTTGTGTATCACTCAGAATTGACTGTTCTGCGTTGTTCTAGTGGAATGGTTGCGACATGTCCAGTTTTTCCGAAAAAACAGGCGATCATTTGCTTGGAAGTGTTTCGTGCGCGAACAACTGCTGTTTACTTTCGGGCTCATACGCGTAAATCCACGATTCATTACCTGTCACTATGTCATAAATGTGTTTTGAAGCACCGCAATGATACTTTTTGAGCTTTTCTTTCGACCAATCGACACGAGCCTTTTTTTGAACTATTGACAAATTGTGTGGGATCCAACGCGAGCAAATTTTTTTGACATTTAAATGTTTATGCAATATTGAATGTATTCTGGTCCTACTAATGTGTAAGGTTGACTTAATCTCACGATAGGTCACATGACCATCTTATAATATCAGTTCGCGCACAGCATCAATGGTTTCCGGAACAACAACTGTTTTTGGACGACCTTCACGAAATTGGTCTTGGAGTGAACTACGACCTCGATTGAATTCACCATACCATCGATAAACAGTGGTCCTTGATGGGGTTTCATCGCCAAAAATTAAGTTCATCCATGCACTCTTGCTGACTTAATCCACGTCGAAAGTTGTAAAAAATAATTGCACGAAAATGTTCACCATTAAATTCCATTTATTGGCCGAGATGAATCCTTTAAGTTTCTGTAAACAACACATAGCGCTCGTATGTCAAAACGTTCTCAGTACGTATAACCTCAAAAATGTCAAACTTTACGATAGAGCTGTTAGTTGTCAGATTGCAACACTAGGGTTGTCCAATCCCGAAATATAAAAGGCAGCCCTCGTAATCATAGTGTTACTTAATTCTATTAGTCCTATATATCTTTTCATCTTTGTCTGATTAGTCATATCAATTTTGAAAAGCCGGATTATAAGTAATAGTAAGAAATATTTTAATTTTTAAATAACTCATGGTGTATTACGCGCAGATGACTTGCCGCTTGAGAAATGGAATTCGTTTCTGCGACTTATCGGAGCAGCTGTGTCTATTTCTCTAAGGAAAATTTTAAGTATATGGTTTATTTGTCACACCTAGACATCTGCTGGAAATATAACATTCTAATAATATCAACAATTTATATTTTCCAATGGTGTCTACACTGTCTAGACATCTTTTTTCTGCCGTTTTCTAGCAAAAAATGGACTTTTGCCTGCCTTTATAATTTTAAAATATCCTTTAATTTTTCGACTCCAATCGGAACTATTCAATTAATTACGACCAGTATATTTTTCAATAAAGATTTGATGAAATCTTGAGTAAATTTTGAGTAAATATAAAGCGAGATAAAATTTTATAACGACAGTTTCACTGCACATTAGCATAAAGACATTGATTTGAATTTACAAAATAATTTTGTATCAAATACCTAATTAAAAAAAATCAGGTGAAAATTATCCTGTTACCAAATTTATGTCAATATGATTTACAGTTCACGGTTTTGCAAACCAATTGACTAATAAAGGTGTAATTTAAAACAAACATGTTACAGAGTTATAAACAGCAGTTAAACGACAACCTGTAATTATTAGGTTTAATAGTACCTTGGCATAGAACAGCGCGACCAAAGCGCGACCAAACATTCAATTACACGGACCACCCACGTGAGTAAATCACCACATACACATTCTCGCTGTCCTATCGTTTATTCCTCTGTGTTCGTGATACCTGAATTCTCAAAGTCTACATGGCAAAAGGGAAATCACGTTGTTGCTCCCAACTGAGCATAAAATTTATATATTGTAGTAGTTTTATGAATAATGTCGTTATGAAGTATTAAAAATGTTTTGACGATTTGTTGGAACATGAACATTGTTTACATGACCTTAGAATTTAAACAGATATATTTGCATTAAAACGTGAAAATACATAGAGAAATTTATTCAAAAAGGGGACCTACCACTATTATGAATGATTATTAAATTTAAAAAAAGATCTTTGCCCAGATAAATCTCTGTAAATTGCAAAACTTTAAATTAAATTGGTAATAAAGTACAATATGCACCGATTCCTTATCCCCAGTATACTCTTCAAAGAATATCTGCACAAACTATTCACAAAATCATCCATCAACTAAAATATAGAGGAACTCAAATAGTTATTATATGGATCCCGTCACATATATGCATAAGAGGAAATGAGTTAGCCGACAAAGCAGCCAAAGAAGCTATAACAGGGAGCACTAAAAGAATAACCTCAGTATTTTAAGAGACCTCAACAAAATTATAAATGAAAACAGTCTACAAAAATGGCAGGAAATTTTGAAGGTCAAACACCAAACTGATTAACTCTATATGCTGTTACATGTTGTTACAACAGTCACCAAACTGATTAACATCAATACAAACGTAAATGTCGCGAAAGTCCCTAATAAGGGTAGAAACACATTAGCAACACGCCACGCCACGCAATGGCATCCCATGCCATACGACGTGGGCTCAGGTGGGCTATGTAGTGTGCACATTATAAAGGAACCATACAGAATATATTATTTCACCTCACTGCAGTATACCTTTGCAGCGAGAAATGGTCCAAGGGGCCAAAACTAAATACTATTATTCACAAATGTAAGATTTTCCTAAATAAATGAATTTACCTGTGATTTTCAAATCTCTACCTATCTATTCCCATGCTTCATGGCACATATTTTGGTGTCTATAATGTGTAGAATGTACATTATAGAGGAATTCGTAATGCCCTACCTTCCCTAACAACAATTCTTTTTCATGTTTCATTGTTTCTATATGATACCCGACAAAATACTAAACAAATAAAAGAGAAATAGACTGATGCTGGGCTAGAGAGGAACGCGGGAACATCAACATACGTCGGCAGCATCTGAACATTTTGAATTGTTACACGTGAGACGACGTGGTTTGGCGTGTTGTGTTATCGCATCGGTCAAGTTTCTACACATTTAAATAAATGGAACAATATAAGTGTGGCGTGGTTTGTTGCTAATGGGTTTCTACCTTAAGAATTGGTCACACGCCATTTACATACGGCTTCCTGATGACTAAGATCAATCCACCAACATGTCAGCATTGTGGCATTGTGACCCAAGCAGCCTATTCACTGTTGAACACATCCTAGTAGAGTGCCCACACTACGAAGATGAACGCAGAGAACAAAATCTCAAGAAAAATTTCAGGGAGTTCCTTAGCATACCACAGCACTAGGACAATGCAATGCGAATTCTCCACAGCACCAACCTATACAACAAAATATAAATAAAAAATGTAAATACTTGTAATGTAAATAGAAATTGTAAATATCTAGCATAGCTCTAGTACCAATTAATACACACTGTAACTATGTCAATGACCATATATACATATATAATTTAACTACTGTATTGAAAATAGTCCTTTAAAGGAGTGATGTGATTACCTTGCTTTTAGCACCATAGTTTAATATTTACAATTTTTTCAACTCTTTACATATTAATACCAAAAAAAATTATTAACAATAATATTCTGACAGAAATAGTTTTCCACAATTTTTCTTAATAAACTATTTTTTTAATATGTACAGTGCATCCATACCTGTTCTACTTTTTTGTGAAACCCAGGATGGCCATATCAGATTTTGCATAAGTGTTTCCATTTATAAGATACAGGGCGATTTTGATAATTTATACTTTTTGGACCCCTTCTATATCTACGAAGTTATTAGAAATACTCTTGCGCTAAGAACTACGTCTAATAGAAAATTTTGCATAGAATCCAGTGGAGTACTCAATTTTTTTTCCGAGTAGGTTTTTAAAGACACTACACAACATTATATATTTTTAAATGGAACACCCTGTATTTTATTATTTCATTGAATTCGTTATTTATTTCCCTTTAAAATAATGTATAATACAATACACATGGTATTATTAGAAATGCTAAAAAACACTAAAAAGCTGAGTTTTTTGCTAGTAGGCCATGTATTTTCCATTTAAAAGAGAATCAAACAAATAATTCCATTTGAGATTTTTTATAGGAGTTTATCAGCAAAGAAAAATAATGTTAACAATAATTCAATAACATGAAACACGAAATTTAGGTACCTAAAAGCAACTAATAAATAGTTATACATCGTTCATTATGTATAACAAACAGAACAAGTTTGAACACGCGAGATGTAAGACCGACATCTAGGGTTTTCAAGAGAATCAGTACACAGAGGTTCCGAATCTGGAGCCGTTACGTGTAATTACACGGAACGGCTCCAGATTCGGAACCTCTGTGTACTGATTCTCTTGAAAACCCTAGATGCCGGTCTTACATCTCGCGTCTTCAAATTTAACGAAATGCATCAAATGCATAAAGAAGTGTTCGAGAGGACACTCAATTGTGGGAAGCGCAACTGATGAAGGTTCCCGACCAGTAACAATATATATTATATTTATATATAATATATATTGTCTTGCGTACAAAGGAATGACACCTCGAAGAGAGTAAACAGAACAAGTATTACAAATCAAATATCTATCTTAAAATTAATTTTGGACATTATTTCTTACCTTATTGATTTAACTGTTCAAATTGTTGTCCATTTTCCTAACACATAATTGGCAAACCTTTCCATCTCGCATGAATCCATTTAAAATTATTATAGAAATCCGCCTTTCGGAACAATATTTTATTTAGTGAGCGCTGTAGAGAAAAACGCAAATCTGATCAAGCTGTCATTGTTAGTAACTATTGTGTTTTATCATGTTTGAGTTTTACAAGATCATTATATAAATAATTATTCGTGAGTTTGCTGGTTGATAATTGATAATGGCTGGAATACGTTTTTCAAAATAACGAAAAATACGATATGATACAATATTTAAATCAATGTTATGAGAATGTTGAAGACGCTTTAGAACTATATTTCCACAGGTATAAAGTACGAGTATTTTACCATAAGATATTTCATGAAATCGCGTTTTAAAAACTTTCAGATATCCAGAGAGGCATCAACCTAGTCGAGCAACTATATTTAGATTAAATAATAATTTACTAAGTTTTGGTGCATATTCTAAACCTCGATCAAAGGTGTATAACAAAGAAAATCGAGAAATGAATGAAATAATTGTGTTAGCTAGCGTTCATGCCTATCCCCAGACTTCTTGTGCAAAATTAGAAAATTACACTGGAGTTTCTCAATCACGGGTCCAAAGAATTTTAAAAAAATATAAATTTAAACCTTACAAAGTCAATATTGCCCAGCACTTATATCCTGGTGATGCAGCAAGACGGTTAAATTTTTGCAATTGGTTTTTAGACCAAACCCGAAGGGACAATGATTTTGTAAGGAAAGTTATTTGGTCAGACGAATCTCATATAAGCAGTGCCGGTATATTTAACAGGCAGAATACAAGATACTGGTATGATGAGAACTCGCACTTAATTTTTGTGCGGCAACAGCAGGGTCGATTTGGTTTTAATGTAGCCTGTTTCATACTGGGGACAAAAATAAAGTACCGCTTTTTTGAAGGAACCCTTACCGCCAATAGGTACTTGACAATCCTAGAAGACTTATTACCTGAAATATTGGAAGCTGTTCCCCTCGCCTTTCGCAATTCTATACACTTTCAACAAGATGGCGCCCCTGCCCACAATTCTAGATTAATTGGGCGCTTTTTAGAAAATAATTTTCAAGGATGTTGGATAGGTACACATGGACCAATTCGGTGGCCTCCAAGATCACCACGATTTATGTATATTGGACTTTTTTTGTGGGGTTATTTGAAAAATAAAATATATATCAACAGACACAACAGTCGCGAAGAACTTCATGCCGCAACGGAGGCAGCTTTTCGGGATTTACAAAGGGGACCTGTTATAATTTTAAATGCACTCAGGCGTATTGAAAAGGTTTGCCAATTATGTGTTAGGGAAAATGGACAACAATTTAAATAGTTAAATCAATAAGGTAATAAATAATGTCCAAAATTAATTTAAAGATAAATGTTTGATTTGTAATAGGTACTTGTTCTGTTTGTTATACATAATGAACGATGTATAACTATTTATTAGTTGCTTTTAGGTACCTAAATTTCGTGTTTCATGTTATTGAATTATTGTTAACATTATTTTTCTTTGCTGATAAACTCCTATAAAAAATCTCAAATGGAATTATTTGTTTGATTCTCCTTTTAAATGGAAAATACATGGCCTACTAGCAAAAAACTCAGCTTTTTAGTGTTTTTTAGCATTTCTAATAATACCATGTGTATTGTATTATACATTATTTTAAACGGAAAAAAATAACGAATTCAATGAAATAATAAAATACAGGGTGTTCCATTTAAAAACATATAATGTTGTGTAGTATCTTCAAAACCATACTCGGAAAAAAAAATTGAGTACTCCACTGGTTCTATGCAAAATTTTCTATTAGACGTAGTTCTTAGCGCAAGAGTATTTCTAATAACTTCGTAGATAAAGAAGAGGTCCAAAAAGTATAAATTATCAAAATCGCCCTGTATCTTATGAATGGAAACACTTATGCAAAATCTGATATGGCCATCCTGAGTTTCACAAAAAAGTAGAACAGGTATGTGAAAACCGCAAGACTCTATCTTCAATAACAACCGAGTAACCTGACAATCTCAACCAAAATGGGATGCACTGTACATTTACATAAAAAAACTAAGACTACGTCTACTTTGGAAAGTCACACTTCAATGCGTTTGAAAGAATTTATAAGATATTGAGATGTTGAGTTTTAACTTTATTAAGAACAATTTAATTGTTACAACTACTATTTCTTAAGTAAAAATATTTTCTTAAACATCGTTTTTTATTGTACATAAATGTACTTATTAATTAATATTTTCATTCTTAAAGTTAATTTTGAAGGAATATAATTTCCAATCAAATAATTATTTTACAACGCTGTTTCATATAATATATACATATTGGTTATTTTATTATTTAAATAATATTTTGTGTACAAATAAATGAATATACGACAAGAACAATATAAAACAACCGCTTAAAACTTCTTGAAGGAAAAAATATAAAAAATGTTTACGTCAGTTCATGGAAAATCATTTTTAATTAATTTCCTGGTAGTGTCTATACAAATATGTAGTACAGATATTAATTTTTTAATTAAATATGAAATTACAAAGTAAACAAGATTTTTATTCATAATATGGAATACAGTTGAAACAGTGTTTTAAAGAAATAATTTCTTAATAATATTTTTTATAGAAAAATTTTTAAAAGTGGTGATAGAAAAAAATCTTTCTTGATAGTATAATTAATCGTGTAATAGTTTAAATAAATTTTAAAGTGATATCAATCATCATCAAGACGTGTTACACTGTCTACCACTTTCATACTAACAAATTTTAAACTGTTCAGTAATTATTAATAAAACCAATCAGAACAACATAAGTATTTGATAGTTCTATTTAATTTCTACATCAATTAAATTGTTAAATAAAAGAGTGAAAAATATAAATATAAGCAATCTTAGAGAAGAAGATATTTTTAGTATGCTTTCAATCTATATTCCATTTGTAGATAGAATCTACGCTGTTTCTGAACCACTGAGGAAGTATGCAACTTGGTTGTTCATTTGTGTGGGTTCACGACTCACAATGGTTTCTGAAAAATGCAAATAACATTAGTAGTTGAAAATCATGGTGTAGTACATAATGAGCGTCTATAGATTTTTCAATAGATTTTTCAACTAGTTTTTCTGAATAATTTGTTTGGATGTAAATTTTATTATACCACTGTCTGTGCTACGATATTATTAAGGAAATGAATTCCTCTATTTTGCCCTTGTCTACTCTAGTCAAGGATGGTGTATACAAAACAAAACACTAAAACAAGTTCGCATTTGTTATTTTAATAGTAAATGAAAAAAAAAGTGAAAATGATTTTTAAACAAGACGTAAGTCTAATGGATTTAGTGCCAAAATAAATAACTTGTAAAATATACCTGATTTAATGATACGATATTCCAATCACAGTTAATATTGAAATCAAATTGTCTTAATACATGACTAGTGGTAAATTTTTTTTTGTAATTAGAGGCAATGTCAAAGGGTCAAATAGTTTGACAGTTTGTCAAAAATACACGAATAAAAAGTTAGTCCCGAAAATCTTGGGTATGGGGCTATGGGCACTATGGTAACGAAGAATATAGGGCTTTCCTATTCAATAAATTGGTGGTCAGTAATAAACTAATCGTTCAACCAATACCTTTACGGAAGTATTGTCTACAATAAAAAAGAATCATAAGCTAGTATTTACTTGTGCAAAATTAAATTGTATCATCTGATGTACGAGTTTACGTAAAGCGTTATTTTGAAATTTCTGTTCTATCCTTCGAACCCGAAATTCGTAATTACGAGTATATTGAGAAAAACCAGTAGCAACTTGAAAATAAATTACTGTGTACTAAATATAAAGCAGTCAGGGTTATTTAACAGATTTGATGGAATAATATATGGCTCTGTCTGTTAAATCTTGACTTGATAAAATATTGTACTATTATTTTAATTTGGTGGGGTTACGTTGAGGACATTTTTGTAATTTGGGAATACAGTCTTGAAGAACTAGATACATTATTAAAGGACATAAATATCAAATATACTAACAGATACCTAAATTTCAATTCAAATCATCCGTATAGAGTAAAGAAAGGTGTTATAAAGTCATTATAAGATAGAGCAAAGACCAACTGTTCTGATGATATTAAATTCAACAAAGAAAAAAATATATAAAAAATGTTCTCACTGGAAACAATTACCCCACAAAATTTATCAACAGACTTGAACAGAGAACAAACCTTCCTAATCAACCCAGAACATCTCTTATTAACACTGCTACTCATGAAAACTACATTACAGTTACAACTATACCATATATATAGAGTCTGTCAGAAAGATTGAAAAGAGTGGGCAACTTATTTAATGTTAAAACATTTCAAACAAGAAATCGAATGAAATCACTAATATCAAAAACAAAGCCAACCAACAAAACTCAGAACTCAAAAAACTGCATAACAAGACCATTAAACGAACGAATAAATGAACACAAGAATTACATAAAGAAACGACAATTTGAAAAATTGAAAATTTGTGAACATGCTTAGGACCTAGGCCATAAAATACAATTTGACAATTTTTTTGACAATTCAACTATATTTCACAAAGAACAACACAACATGATACGAAAAATAAAAGAGTCTGCCGTAATTCTTTTGAATGAAGACGATTGTATCGTTTCTACTCCTGTATAATTCGATCGTATCTGGTTACAACAATTAAGGAAAAAATTATTAATGGTCCTGACCATCTCCTTTTGAACAACCCAGTATCAGAATAGATCATAAGGTTTTTCCTAGGTTTTACATTATGACGTTAATGGGATCACTGAAACAGCAGAATTCATTGATCGCATTTTTGGCGATTGCGCTATTTTATAGCAAAGTCGTACCTAGGAACGTTACTTATAATTTCTAAAGACAACTCTTTAATATTCATCCAACTTTAAAGCTGTTTAACCATAATACATGATCTTTAGAATTTTTTGTGCTACCTGTATATATTGTAATGGTTTTATTTTCACATTCGGGTTCAGTTCACATCTTGGATTTGTTTAAAATCACAGTACAACTCACTCTAGTTTATTTAGACTACTTTAACAGAATTTATATTCACAGAACTATTTACAATTAATCTCAACTTAACTATACCACTGTCGAATACTGAATGAATGCTTCCTCAGCTCTCCGTATTTATATATTTCTTCTCAGAATTCTCCAGAACGTCAAAGCGCCGCCGAGACCAGGCTAGATTCTTCGAGAATTACCACAAAGTCACAAGCCGCCGACCTCGATGCGCCAGCCGAACATTTCGACTTCTCAGAAATATTGGAGGAATGTCGCTGCCACGCATTATCGGCTGAATTCTCGTCACATTGCCCTCTCATTAAGACCATTTCCTCTTTGTTTTCGCTCCTTACCCTCCTCTAGAGTTTCCAGGACGCGCTTCAAAAGTCCATTCTCCAGAATAAGGACGTCCCACTGAGCCCAATGTGACTTTATGGTTGCTGAGTATCGAGAAATCTCCAGCCACATAGGTTTGCGGTCTTCTTCCTTCCAGCGGATAACCTCTTTCAACTCCGGATCTAATTTCTGTTCCTTCTGGATCTCCTCAGATTGCGAGAACAGCTGCTTTTTCTTCAGCTCGCTGACAATGTTTGAAATCATCAGGTCATGGTCTCCTTGAAAAAGCATTAGCATTCTTATGGCATGTCCCAGCGTCTTGCAACCGTTCAATTCACCTTGCCACTTGTCCTTCGGGGATTTTAAACTGCAGGAGCCACTTCAGTGCTGCGTGATCAGTTCTCAGGAGGAATCTCTTACCATAGAGGTACTCGTAGAAATGTTCCACCTTACCAAAGTCAAAAGTTCCCTGCGAGTAACACAGTAATTCCGTTCTGACTTGCTCAAGGTCTTGCTGAAATAGCCGATAACTTTCTCTTGGATCTGCGAAAGAAGAGCACCAATTCCAACATTGCTTGCGTCGGTATCCAAGACAAAGTTCCCATCTGGCAAAGGATAACTTAAAATAAACAAAACACTCATCAATGCCCTTTTCAATGTCTCGAATGATCGCTGACATTCCTCGTCCCACTGGTACTGCACCTTCCCCCATGTGAGTCTAGTGAGTACCGACGATAGTACGTGCACAACCCTAGAGAACTTCTTAGCGGGTGGATATTGCACCTCCTCATGGAACAGCTGACACTTCTTCGGGCTTAACTTTAGTACGGAACCTCGAAGTCGCCGAAATACCTCCTCCAGGTTCCTCACGTGGTCTTCAAACGAATTTCCAACCAGGATAATGTCGTCAAGATACACCAGGCACGTTTTCCATGGAAGCCCTTTTAAGACTAAGCATTACACAACCCAAACCGCACCACCGTGAATCCGGAAAGTCCTGAGCCGAAGGTAAAAGCACTCTTTTTTCGGTCTTCTTTAAGTCCAGGGTGGAAAACATCTTCGATCAGCCAACGTATTAAGGTGTCATCTATTTTTGGAAAAGCATAGTTTTTATTTTCACACTCGGGTTCAGTTCACTTTTGGATTTATTTAGAAACACAGTCCAACTCACTCTAATTTATTTCCACTATTTTAACACAATTAATATTCACAGAACTATTTACAATTTATCTTTACTTTACTATACAACTGTCGAATACCGAACGAATGCTTTCTCAGGTCTCGGTATTTATATATTTCTTCTCGGAAATTTCCAGAAAGTAAAAAAGCCTACGAGACCAGGTTAGATTCTTCGAGAATTACAACAAAGCAACAAGCCGCCGACCTCAATGCGTCAGCTGAACATTTCGACTGCCCATAAATATGGGAGGAATGTAGCTTTCACGAATTATCGGATGATTTTTCGTCACAATATAAAAACAACAATTTTTTTCTTATTTCAGCTTAAATGTCTTAAATCAAACTTTCATTTTGCAAGTTATATTTTCAATACATTTGAAGCCATTGACAACGAAGTCAGAATCGAATTGTGGTGTTTTTCCCAAAAAACATAAAACTAATCAAGAATATGCCACAAATAACATTTAGAAGATAATATTGCACTATGTTTCAATAATTCTTCAAACATAACTGAAGTGCAAGCACGAACAATAAGAACAATTTGTATTGTATTTGAAGTATTTTGCTCGTTGAACTCGATTATCTATGAGTAACAAAATTCCAGGTGGCACTCTGGAATATCCTGGACTTGTTGTGGGCGTACAGTGCGTCATAGACACGTTAATAGTCCTTATCCTAAATTTAAATTATTTTAAAGTTTGTAATAAAACTTCTGAAACCGTTTTTATTTGATTTCTGTGTAGTATTGCGATCTATGAGTGTTTTTATACATCAATGCAGTATATATTAAAATTATGTACAACCATTAACCGTTACGAACAATATGAGATTTTATTGCATTTGTAAGATAACCATCACAAATAATTTTACGACTAATACTGATTATTAAAAAACAAATTTCATTGTAATATTTTTGTTCAAAATGATTTTATGAAATTAATTTCAGTACTTCTCCCACTTTATTACCCGTACAAATTAGGGCCCCATGATATTTGCCTTTATTCTGCTTTCAATATGTTTCACATATTATCCGGGTCAGTTGGACATTCATGCTCAGGAATACTAATTAATTAATTGAAAATCAATTGTTATTGGTCATATAAGGGGAGGTTTCCCGCGTTTTTGTGAAAGCAGGCCAAAGAGCGCAGATGGCGACTTTAATATTCCCTAAAAACCGACGATTATGCCATATGGCTGAGGGAAAATGAAATGCAGAAATGTGAAATTTTGCTCCTGAAGTACTTAAGAAAATTGCCGAAACAATGGAACAATTAAACAATGAAAACATACAACCAACTTTAAGGAATTTTAAATTAAAAATACTAAATTAAAAACGAGCGGAAAGTGGGAAGCCTCTGCCTCTCTTTTCTTTTAATTTTAAGTACAATGAAAGAATTTCGGGCACGTGTAATGTCAAACTGAAAACTTCATTGCAATTTATGACAACCTCAAAGCGATATCCAGCTTTATGAAATTTGCTTTTCATCTTTAAATTTTTAAGTAAGGCAAACTGAAACACTTGTTGTGATAGCGAACCGGAGAAATATCAATTATAATTGATTAAGCGAAATTAAGTTTGTGAGAATAAAGGAAGAGCGTCAGTGCTTGTCAAATTTAATGATTATAGGGTGACTTTGTTACGATAATCCTGTTTCAAACATTGCTGACTGAAGAGAGGATACATACTTGAATTACGAGACGGATTTGTATGACAGGAATTTCTGTGGCGTTATAAACAAAAAAAGGGAAGGATATATTTTTTGCCGATAAATATCTTAGTACTATTTTTGTCACTATTTATTACCCCAATGATACATTGAAAATATCCCATATTTGTATAAAGAAAAGGGCCTAGTTCACAACCTTGAATATTTCGAAGTTCGTTAATGATTGCTTTTGGATGTTGACAATGTTACATTCGAATATATATATGTATATATATATATATATATATATATATATATATATATATATATGTTTTAGGTGGTTTCCGGGAATTCATCCGCGTAGTTGATAACTGATCCCTGCCGGGATCGATGGTAAAATGACGTTTTGGCAGAACCACATCTGCCCTCTTCAGGTCGGTTCGCATAATTCTCGTAGCCCTCTGCTTTCGCTTCTAGTTACTCGAAGAAGGCTACGAGAATTATGCGAACCGACCTGAAGAGGGCAGATGTGACTCTGCCGAAACGTCGTCATTTTACCATAGATCCCGGCAGGGATCAGTTATCAACTACGCGGATGAATTCCCGGAAACCACCTAAAACATTTAGCGCCCGCGAAAACTTAAAAACAATATATATATATAATATATATATATATATATATATATATATATATATATACAGGGTGAGTTTATTTTGTTGATCAATATGGGGATCTCGCGGAAATAGAGCAATGGTTAAATTGGGAAAGATTTGCAGTTTTACTGGCCCAATTTAAAAAGTCATGGCTTACTAGATATTTTGAAAAAACGAAATTCTGTCGGTTTAGTCAAATCCCTCTAGCTCCATTGTTTTTGATTTTATAAAAAAGTGTAAATATCAAAATTGAAGGGAATTGTATACCGAATATGAATTTCATGTCCTCGTTTGCGTGACAGCTCTCGTTTCCGAGATATGACACAAACTTATCAATTTTTGTATGGAAACCATAGTTGCCTAAGACCTCAAAAAATCGGACATTTGTAGAGATTTTCAACGATATAATACTCGATATAGTTATTCATAAAAATAACATGGATGCATTTCTCTCTTATTTTCACTTTTAACGTAGGTAGCCATGAAACATATTGATTTATTAATAACTATTCCAACCAACATTGAACGATTTTTTTATTAGGTATATCAGATATAACGAAAAAACTAAATAAGTAAGAACTTACTAAAAACTTAAGAAATTAAAGTACATAATAATGGGTACAATTTATGTTCGAAAAGGCCACCATTGTTATTTAGACAAAAATGGCATCTTTTTAAGATTGACATTACAGATTTCCTCACAGACCGCCTATCAATTTCTTCAACTGCTTGTAATACCGCCTCCCTTAGGTCACCAAATGTCTCTTACTTTATTTTGTATACTTTGTTTTTTAGCGCACCCCATGAATAGAAGTCTATAACTGCCAAATCGGGAGACCGGGGTGGCCATTCGCGTGGGCCATTTCTTCCTATCCAAGAGTTTGGACAGATATTATCCAAGTGTCGTCTTACTAATAACTAGTTCTGAGCAGGTGCTCCATCATGTTGGAACCACTCAATTTCTAAACGAGTTCTCAAACTCAAATTATGCAACATGTCTTGAGAATTGTATTGCAAGAAATGCAAGTAGCGCTCCCCAGTAAGTGATTCGTCATATATAAAAGGCCCCAGAATAGTAGACCCTATGATACCACACCAAACAATAAAATCAAATTTTATCTGGGCTCGTCTTTGTCCTACATGGAAAGGGTTTTCTTTAGCCCAGATATGCACATTGTGTCTATTGAACATACCGCAGTTAGTAAATCTAGTTTCTTCTGACCATAACACCTTTAATGGAAACTGTAGATTGTCAAGGCACATGTCTCTAAACCATGTAAAAAACAAAATGCGTCGATGTTCGTCACCAGCATGCAAAGTTTGAGAAACTGAAAGTTTGTACGGGTGGAACTTGTGCGCTTATTACCTTAACTACAGTTCGTTCTGCCGCAAACTCACGAGTTTATGTAGATGGATTTTGATTTACCATTGCCAAAACATTTGTTTGTGCTACTTCGTTAATTTGATTACGTTCCGTTGGTGGTTTAGTAAAAGATCCATATCTGCGTAAACTATCGTAAAGCCTCTTAAATGTACATAGAGCAGGTTGACGACGTGTAAAATATCTATGACAGTATTCCTCAGCTGCACGAACTGAATTATGGCATATGATATAACATTTCACCATATTCAGTTTTTCTTCTTTAGAATATTCCATTTTATCACAAAAACTTGTCAATATCGACTGTCAGTTCAGCACTACTAATGGAATTACTCTCAAATGAGGAAACGTCAAAGTGAAAACAATCTTTTTCATGGCTACCTACGTTAAAAGTGAAAATAAGAGAGAAAAGCTTCCATAACTCTGTTATTTTTATGAATAACTATATCGAGTATCATATCGTTGCAAAGCTCTAAAAATGTCCGATAGCCAACTATGGTTTCCTTTCAAAAAAAGATAAGTTTGTGTCATATCTCGAAAACGAGAGCTGTCACGCAATCGAGGACATGACAATCATATTCGGGATACAATTCCCTTCAATTTTGATATCGACACTTTTTTATAAAATCAAAAACAATGGATCTGGAGGGATTTGACTAAACCGACAGAATTTCGTTTTTTCAAAATATCTAGTAAGCCATGAATTTTTACAAAAATCCGAAAGTGTCATTAAATTCATTAAATTGGGCCAGTAAAACTGCAAATCTTTCCCAATTTAACCATTGCTCAATCTCCGCTAGTTTCTGATATATATATATATATATATATATATATATATATATATATATATATATATATATGTTTTAGGCGGTTTCCGGGAATTCATCCGCGTAGTTGATAACTGATCCCTGCCGGGATCGAATACTGAGTATTCACAGTATTCGAGTAACTAGAAGCGAAAGCAGAAGGCTACGACTCTGCCGAAACGTCGTCATTTTACCATCGATCCCGGCAGGGATCAGTTATCAACTACGCGGATGAATTCCCGGAAACCGCCTAAAACATTTAGTGCCCGGGAAAACTTAAAAACAAATATGTATATATATATATATATATATATATATATATATATATAGACTAACACTCAGAACAGCTCGGCTTGTCACTAGTTTTAAATAAATTAATAGACGAATTTTTTATAGATTAAAGGTAAATGGCATAACTTTTCGTTGAAACAATCATAAAAACGCAACCGGAAGCAATACAAAATAAGTCAAGATTCATACCCGTAAGTCCAATAATGTTAACTAATAAAAAACAAAGAATTATAAAAATTGTTTGTTTTTCGTATGATTCTTAGACCCACAAAATTAGAGGTACAGTACATTATTTTCCCACTAACTGACAATCTCTAACCATGAATAAATAATGTGCTGTGTTCGGTAAAATATCTCATTTAAACGGTATCTCTCTGTTTATAGTATCATTTATTCCCGAAAATATTTTCAAGGTCGAATGGATGAAATAAGGACGATATTACCCGCACGTCGGACGATGGCAAGTGTAAAAGTAATTCAGTTTTCCATCTCTTTACTTGTATCATTGCTCGTTAACGACGGTACTGTGGGTTAACTTTGGCGTCCATGAGGATAGGCTCATAGATAGGTTTTGTGTTTCATTAAGTGCCACTTGTTATTGATTAATTTTTGTAACTTGGTTGTCGAAAACTTGTAGAGTTCGTGGGCAAAAGTCGTAATAAGAGCACCGGACAACGCCATTTGATGTCTGTCGCACAATAGACCGGGCGTGAGTAAACTGACTGCAAGTATATTGGGAGTTACTAAATAGGTAAGTAAAGCAGCTGTAAATATAGAGAATGTAAGTTTAAACCATATGTTAGACGTTTAATACATCTGATCTACCAGTCAGGAATAACCATTCTTTCAAGTAAAGCTTTCTGCAATAAACAAAATAAGTGAGATGACAAAACCAAAGAACAAGCGTCGTATGTTATTGTTATTACAATAGTTTGGAACATTTCTAGTGCAACTGGGAGGGTAAGATTACCTGACAGATCACCAGTCAGTAAAGGGTAGACCCCACTATACCAACATCACGGATATTTTGCAGATAACACAAGAGGTCAAATCCTGACTATTCCTCCATCAGCCCCCAGAGCAGTACCTTTCCGTGGATATTGCCTAGAGAACAGCAGCGTTGTCTTCAAAGACATCATTAATGGCCGAACAACTTTCAACTGCGGTGCCACATCTTAACAAAAGGCAGATGTAGAACTATAGATCAGATAGCGGCTAACAGAATCCGGCACAGTGTCCTAGTAGCAGAGATAGAAGACGATTTTATACAAAGTATGCACCTGATTAGATAACGTGTTTTCATGTTCGACAATGTACGACAACCTTAGATTTTTAAATGAAGAGTTTGAATTGACAAGACCTGTCAACACCACAACGACGTCAAGAAGAATTGCTGCAAAATCCTAAAGAAGAGTTCTTGGTGGTATTGAACATGGCTGCGAGCTGTGATGAAATAGTGGAGCCCGGACAGTTAGCTCTTGAGTACTTTACGAAACGGGTTATTTTTAAAATGGAATGAGACCTACCCACTCGGCTACAGAATATGTTAAACAACCCATACAGACCATAATTAATTGCGAATAATGTTAAAGGCAATAGTGAAGCAGGCAGGTCCCAGTCAAGACTTTCTAAAAACATTTACCATTTCAGATTCCTTACACAAGATAAACAACAAAAGGCCAAACAATTTATATTAATTCGCTGGTAAATTTTTTATTTAGGCAAGACGGCATCACTGGTTAAACAAACGTCATTCAACACCGAGTAGATCTCATAAGGATACCATCCAGGAATTGGAATATCAAAAGGCATATTCTAATGGAAATGCTGTGGAACCTTTGGTGTGTCACAAATGTAAAACCACAGTTTTGCACCCTAACACCAAACCATTATTTTAAACACTAACGCGGTTTCAACAACTCTAAGTAAACTGAACTAACCAGTTAGTTTGATTTACTCAATGATGATCATAACTTACAGTTGTTGAAACGACGTTGAGTATTTAAAATAAAGGTTTGGTGTTAGGGTGTGAAACTATGTTATTACATCAAAGGGCAGTCGAGAAAAATATTGAGTCCATGTTACCATACCGAGTTATTTGTCCATCAATCTGCATATGGAATGCTTACGGTGTTCTAGTATAAAAGAAGGATGGATCCAAGCTGTTTTCCGTGGATTATACGAAATTGGTTCGCTCCCATAAACAGATAGTGGATATTGATAGGTCGGACTGCATGAAATCAACATAGAAAAGATAACTTTTTCATCAGGAAAAAGGTGTTTCATTTCACGGTCATGCCTTATGTGTTATGTAACACTCCTATTTAGTATACCTCGACAATATTCTGGTAGTGGGTCACACTTTCGACGACCACTTGAAGAACCTAAGCCATGTATTTTCCAGGATTAAAATTGCCAACTTCATACTAAGTCCTAAAATGTATTTATCACAAAACAGTATTGTTAAATTTTGGTATTTCTAACTACATACAGCAAAGTAATTTTGCCATATTTTTGGATTAAGCAAATTATTTGCTAATAAAACAAATATATGATAAAGTAAAATATTACTATATAATTCATTCGCCCATATTGTTTTCACAAATAGATCAGGATGACTCACAAATTACATTGTGCCATTCATAAGGAATTACATGGATGCATACTGAACATTATTGTCCGCAATATATCTTTGAATTATCGGGTTTCCATCAACTCCATCCACGTAAACAGAGTCACTTGTCTTAATAAACGTTATTGGTATTTACTTGCATTTCACGTTATGATATTATAATTGGGAAATGATAAATACATGAGAAGAACTAGCAAAATATTATCTAAAATATTCTATTCCGTTTCTAATGACAACGGCAACTTTTATACTGTGGCAAATTAGTTCTTATTCTGTAATTATGGTTGTCATCTATATACAATCTAGGGTGACCGAAAAAAGTTTAGGTCAGAATGTTGTTCGTGTGGACCCCACAAAAAGATTCTCCCTTCCACACATTGAGATTTTTTTTGGTCAAAAAGCTGACATATAGAGCCATAACTCCATAACGGTAAATAATAAAAACACCCTTAAGAAAACTAATGTTGTTCATTCAAAATTTATTTCTATACATAATTGTTGTTATTTTGAGTCAAACCGAGCTACAACACCATTAACCCCAAAAACTTGATCTGGTACCAGTACGAACGTAATTATTAAGTGATAAATTTTGCTTTTTTTGTATATTTTTGATATTAAAATAGAAATATAATAAAAAAAAACAAGTAATAATGATAAGTCTTATGACATTTTTTATTTTAAAATATAAAAATCAGGTATATAATATATACAAAACAGACACAGAAAAGATACATACATAGTACTTACATGAGTTGATAATTTTAAATAGTTATCTAATCTATTCTACACGTTTCGTTAAAGTAGTTTTCGAAACGTTACGATATAATGTTCGGCATTTGCTTACAACTTGCAAAGCATATTGCTTTTGGTCTTCATCTTTTGTCAGAAGGTCGTTAAAGTCGGTTATTACTTTAACACCACGCTCATCCATATCATTAATTACTTTTAATGGCCAGGTGTTATTATGTTGTCTTAGGAAATCTGGTTTTATATTAAATCGGTCAAAGAATGTAAACATTTTATTGGTAAGTAAATTTACCAATGCTCCATCAATTACCCCTTTTAATTTATATTTCCAAACGTCTGGACTATCAATACTAGCGTGCTCTGATAGTTCATGTGTGCTACTGAGCAGTTGTTTAGCCATTAACAACTTTTTTGTAATGGTGAGATCAAAAATTGATAATCTTGGTGGGATTATCTCCATTCAAATATCACAAATGGTCAGGGCTATTTCTGCAATGTCGTTATCACATTCTTTATAGTCTAATAGGCTATGTAAAAAACCCAAATCTTGCTTTGGGGCAAGATGAGCTTATGGAGCATTGAACCAAGCTGTACAATAAATTTTAACTACAAAAACAGAAATGGCACGCACAGACCTTTCTTCTTCTTTAGATATCGAAAAATGAACATATTTAAGCAATAAATAGACTTTGCCATCCACCTAGCATAATGAATGGCTCCTGGAGTTCTAAAACCTACAACAATGCCGTCTGTTATCCAACAAATACGAGATCCAGCTGCAACAGCTCCTTGTAGTCATCTCTGGGGTGGTTATCAGTTAATTTGGCCTCGAATTCAGCACTAACATTTGCAATTACTGTTGGAGTTAGCTGCTTCTGTATTAGAGTGTCACTAATACCTGTGTCGTCATTCCCTTTGTCTACCTTGGGCCACGCAGTGAGGAATCTCTTGAAAATGTCTGGGTGATGTCCAGTGGTTGATCCAATTTTTGTGTCAAATGCGCCTCTTAACATAATTTCCAAGATATGGTGACGGCAACCAAGGTATAACAATTCTCTTTCTAACATCTGCTCTAATATGACGCATGCTCCTTTGAGTCTTCCCGGGCGGATGCTGTAGTGTCGAAGCACATGGCCTTGACGGCATTCATATAGGGCTACGGCTTCTTTCTCTCTAGATCTGTTTGATGTTACAGGAACTCCCAGCAATTGTTCCTTTTCGCTATATGAAACAGCAATAGCTACTCATTAATCATTGTTGTTATTAAACACCCGGTAAAAGTTTACCGTCCCAATGGACAACCACGTGCTCTTTTTCAGGAATGATTACTTCGTCTAAAAATTTTTTTAATATATTATTCTCTCAACATTTGCCCACCACAAAGTAATAAAGTTTTCAAGACTTTGTACTCAAGAGGGTCAAGGTTTAGTGCTTTTAGAGTAGCTATTAAAATTCTCTTGGCATTTTTGTCGGTAGATTCTGTCAGATGCTCTTCAGTGTCTTCTTCTTCTTCTCCTTCTTCGAACTTTTCTTCATCATCTGTCTCTAAGAAGCAACAAAAGAAAGAGGAAAAAATGCTACAAAAACTTGCCGTTTTAGCAGAATGGTAATAATACATAAGTACTAAATTACCCACCTCCAATTTTAAATTTAAATAATACATATTGATAATTATCAATAGGTATTATTTAAAAAATATAAACTCAATCACAAAGATGCCAAATGATGCTCTAATGTACAAATTTCTTTCATGTATAATGAAACTAGTTCATTATTTATTTCTCTAATTTTTATTATTTCTTCTTGGATTTGTCGGTTCATTTTTGCAAGTTCCTGTTTGCGCCTTGATTTATTTAGCTCTAGACAACTTGAGATCCACTCCAGTCATGTAACCTGAGCAGCCCTTCTGCCTCTGTTTCACGAGAAACCCCTTATATTCTTTCGATATCATCAGAGCCAAGGCATTTTGTTGAGCAATATCAAAGATCCAACTTTTCAACAAACTGTTTAAATTTGTTTTTGGCTAGTTCCGATGATTTCTTCCGATCTTTTTGAAGAGTTCTCCACGCGGAGTGAAGTTTTTCCAGCATAGTAATTGCATTTTGCTCATGTTTAGTCGGGATTCGAGCTTACTCCCAAAAAATGAAAACTTCTCGTATTGTAAGTTTGGCTGATTCTATTACACTTAATTTCACAGTACGTAAATTATAAAATAAAGCACACAAAAGTTGACGATTTGAGGGAAGTCTACAACTGGTGATCTGGTGAATGGGATAGCCTACAAGAAATATTTTATCCTTGTTCCGGCGTTGTGCACCTGATCTGGATGCTATTTCAAAGTCCAAGTTAATAACATCTAATTTGAAAAATGAAACAAGATATATTACAAACTTTAATTTCACTAAAATGTTTTCAAATATCATTTAAAATAATATTATAATAGTTATAAAAACAATAACACCCACACTAGATAAATTGTTCGATCGAATCAGCTCATAAGCACTTTAGAAACTATACTGAATAGACAAAAGGTCGGTTGTACTAATGTAAAATCACCATCTCTAAAATAGAAATTAGAATTATCCTACTGGTTATCTGTCAAACAAGTCTTTTTTTGGTAAACTAGTCAGGTAATCCCCATATAATAAAAGATTAAATTTTTTTAACAAAAAAAGTAATTCCCCTAAATACTATGTAAAATTCCTAGAATACTCCCAAACTGACTCCTACTGGTACCAGGTGACGTTTTTGGGGCTAAAGGCTGTTGTGACTGGGTTTGACGTAAAATAACAACAATTATGTATAGAATAAAAATGTTGAAGAACAACATTAGCGTTCTTTCGAGATATTAAGCGTGTTTCTATTATTTACCGGTCTGGAGTTAAGGCTCAGCTTTTTGGATTTTTTTCTAAATTTGAGCGACGAGCGGCATGGGTTGACTTCGGTTAATCAACCACAAATTTCGGCTGTCTCATTATCTGGAAAGGGGAATCGTTTTGTGGGGTCCAGACGAACAAGATTCCAACATTTCTTCCCTCCTCTAGGAGATCCGGCCACCCTAATATACATGTATAAAGTTGTCTGTTTGGTTATTCGGACGTCACTCAAAAACTATTGGACCGATGTTGATGAAACCTATTTAAAAAGTTAGGATTATACCTACAAATCAATATTTATCTGCCATGACAGGAACAGGAATGTCGGATGAAATGACCTCTTGAGCATAAAAATTATGATTAAATTGCTGTAATTCGTGAGACCAGCTTTTCGAGGTCGTCCTAGGTAGGCAATATGTCGAACCTAAAAGACGTCCCAAAAATATTAAAACTCTCGAAATATCACTGGAATTATCAAATACAAAATTTATAAATGCATTTCAGCGTATGAAAGTCCAAAGAAAGTTGGTAAACAGCGACAATGCAATAACGGGCGTTTTCTTATGCAATATGTGTCTTTTAATTTATTCCAGTGGAGTTCGTGCCGAATTTGAACCAAATATTTGTAAAGAAAGATATGGTACGCCACTACATTTTCTCGTGACGAGAATTATTTTTGTAATTGTCATTCACTTTGACTGCTTTTTCCTGTGAGAGTGTGCAGCTGGACTTAAAATTAAGATCTGTAGTCGAGCATGTGAGTTTTGTGTAACACTCAGTGTAAATATTGCCGTCGTTTTGATGTAATGTCATATTAAGGCGGCACTTCACTTGGCGTTAGCGTATCGGTGTTATGTATCACTACATTCGTCCAAATATTTGTTGTATTCGCAAATATTCCAAACTAGGCATCCACACATATCGCAAAACACTCAAACATGCCAAATATGTTTGTCATTGTCATTAAAAACAACACTCGCTGATCACTATCGAAGCGCCGCGTGCAACTATGTGAACCAACTGTGAACGGTTAAAGAAAATATTTGGCTTATTTGACACCTTTGATGTGAATTGAAAACCGACAAGTGGACGGTAAGGCGTATTTGCTCTTAGCGGTATCCGACTTATTTGTTCAACTAAAACAAAAATAGCGAATAGCCTCTCTAGACATCGCCGTTTTTGGACAAATATAAGAAATATACGAATACGTTACACCAAGTGAAGAGCCGCCCTTTAAATAATATCTATATATATATATATATATATATATATATATATATATATATATATATATATATAATTATGGGGATAAGGAATATTGAATACTTCTTTTGATTCACTCTTTATTCAAAACTCCAAGCTTTCGGAACTGTTTGATCCTTCTTCAGGGTCTAATGCTACAAGTTATATCAAACATAAATTTATATAATTTCTATACCTGGTAGATAGTTGTTAAGTTACAATGTGAGGTTTAAAAGGTAATTTCATGGGCTTGTTAAACATTACAAAACATACTCTAATTACAGCAAGGATGAAATTAATAATAAAATTCAATTTATGTTGTTGTTATTAATAGTACATTGTTTGAAGGATATTTGGGCTGTCAACGTTTATTTATCCCTCTGTCCATCATAGAACTCATGGAACCGCTTTGAGAGTAAGGAGGCATAGACAACACTCAATTATTGTACATCTGATCTTTTATTGATTGGATTATTTTTGATCATTGACATGGATCATTTCTAGTAATAAGCGTTTGTTATATTTGTTTTCCCTATATAAGATCTTTATATTTTCAAAATGAATTGTGTGCCCTTAGACGTTAGCATGATTAGTCAGTGCACATCTTTGCTTGTTATCATTTATGTCACTCTTATGAAGTGCTAATCGACTCTTGAGACATTGCGTAGTCTGGCCTATGTATGTGCTGTCACAATCCTGACATCCAATTTGATACACTATGTTTGATTGCAGCAGAAGTGGTGTGGGACCTTTTAATCTTGAGAACAATGTTTTTGTGGTCTTTATATTATAGGTGGCTATTTTTATTTTTTCATGTTTAAAACAGTTTTTTATTTTGAACGTTAGGTCCCTCACATACACACAGATTCATATTTTCTAATTTTTTAATTATCCTTTTTGGGTAGTCGTTATCGATTAGAATTTTTACTAGTTTTTTCAAGTTTTTTGTGTAAAAATCTTTGTGGCATATTCTTTTGTGTCCTTTGTTTCATTTGTTTAATGATATTGATTTTCATACTTATTGGATGTTCTGATTACTGAGTTACTGTTTTTTCTGTACCAGTCAATTTTTATTTGATTATTTACCCGACATACTTTTGTGTCTAGAAATGGAACGGATTTTTGTTGGTCTTCCATCTCAACCGTGAATTGTAGTTTCATGTCAAATTTGTTGAAAATTTTAAGTGTTTCGGTTATTTTGTCTTGCGGTAGGGCAATAATTATATTATCAACAAATTAAACTGGTTTAAATGTCAGTTTTTGTAAGCATGTGTCTAATAGGTAATCCATCACATACAGAGATAGTATTGGGCTCAGTTTGGACCCCATTGAACAGCCCGATGTTTGTTTGTAATACTTATGCTGGAAGCAAAAATACTTGGTTTGAATTATACATGTTAATATCTCTAAAAACAATTTTTGGGTGATATTACAATGCGGTTTAATATTAGACAATTTAATTTTTATTACTTTGATCACTAACTTCTCATGCAAATTTCCAAACAAGTTTATCACTTCCAATGATGCCAAGACCACATTCTCAGGTATCTTCAACTTATTAATGGCCTCTGCGAATTCAAAACTATCTTTTATATAGTACTCATTATTTTTGTTGTAAGCCATATTGAGCACTTCAGCAATCCATTTGGAAATATTGTTTTGTGGTCCCTGAATACTACATACTATAGGTCTTAAGGGATAATTGTCTTTGTGAATTTTGAGGTTTCCATATATTCTGGGGCAAATTGAATTGTATTTCCTCATATTTTTGGCCATGTGATTGTCTGTTGTCTTGCATTTTTTAACATACTTACGAATAGATTACATTTGTTCTGTATAGTTATAGTTGGATCTCTGGGAATCAGTTTAAAATCACTAGTATTTAAAATGCTGTTAATTTTTTGTATATTCATATTTTTCCATTATTACTGTCACACCTCCTTTATCACTATTTAAAAAAATTAAATTCTGATTAGCCGTTAAGAAATTTTTTGTTTCCTTGAATGTTTTATTTATTTCATAAGTTGTATTTTGATGTTGATGTATATAGTTTGTAATAATGCTTGTTATTTTACCCCTATATACTTCTTAATTTTCTATTTGTCTTCTATTTACTCGTATACAGTATTCGAGTAACTAGAAGCGAAAGCAGAAGGCTACGAGAATTATGCGAACCGACCTGAAGAGGGCAGATGTGACTCTGCCGAAACGTCGTCATTTTACCATCGACCCCGGCAGGGATCGGTTATCAACTACGCGGATGAATTCCCGGAAACCAACTAAAACATTTAGTGCCCGCGAAAACTTAAAAACATATATATATATATATATATATATATATATATATATATATATATATGAATATGAAGAAATATTTATCCGGGAATATACATCCGTTCGTTATATATGTATATATATATATATATATATATATATATATATGTGTATATATTTGTTGGGTTCAGTTTCTATTGTATACTGGAATTTTTTGTAACATCCGTTAAATGTAGCCATTGTGGCATTTGTGTTATTACGGAGTGCTGTTGTAGTAGGAGGAAATTAAATAATTAAGTAATTCCTTCAATTCTGATCGGCGGTATCGAAGTCATCCTCTCCATTATAGGAAACCAACTTATCCAAATAAAGTATCACCATTGTACCCCCAGAATCCGACGAATGCGATAGACAATCTCGTTTCTTTAGGATTTCGTGTGGGCCATTCCACACAAATATGTGTTATGTAGACTGGGCTTTGTATAAACATACATTTTCTTCTTTTTGCTTTCAAATTGTAACATGTATTCACCGTCAACATCTATGCCCATGTTAATTCGTTTTTTGATATTATTATTTACTCAATTAGGTGGTTATTCTGGTGTGTCAAGAGCCAAATCATATGGTAGTCACAGCCACTTTCCGAACAGTACTCTGGTTGTAGGCAGTCCTGTGATTTGTTGACTGCTGGCGGTGGGTCTAGAGAAGTAGCGGAATATATCATCCCAATCATGATGGCTGTTGCTGACCATCTTGGATAGATGTTGTTCCCATGTCTTGCTGAGTCGTTTCACGATTCCGTGCGAACATGGATGCAAGGGGATTGTTCCCATTTTCTTAATGCCCATGAACATGAACTTTTCAGCTATTTAGATTTTTTTTTGTTCATACAATAGGCTGTTCGTTGAGGGTTGACAGATTTGTTAACGTTGCTACATCTTTACATCGACAGATTTCTGAAAACGATCAATTTCAATGGAACAAAAATTGTGAAAAGGCTTTCATTAGACTGATGGCAGCTATATACAGTTCTAGCGTTACCAACACAGGTTGTCCTCAACACCGACAATAGCAACATTAGTTTTCGGGCTTTTCTTTCCCATATTCAAGGTGAAGGGAAGCGGGTGAATTGGATACTACATCCGCAGTATTTCAAGCAAAAACGAATTACTGTTTCACCTGAAAAGAACTACTAATAATTATCTGGACAATTGACAATATTCACAAATATCTCCCTATTCGTAACTTCCTAAACAGAACTAACCATGCCCCCTCAAGTGTATAACAATGTTGGGCTTGGTGCGTTATCACAAAGACCTTGTCGAGAACTTTGACCACACTATCCAAAGATGTACAGTGTGATGGTACTTCTGTCTGTCAGATTTAAGGTAAATAAAAATTCGAAAACGGGGCAATACATAAAGGTGCTATAATTGTTCTTCAGGAAGTTGTTTCAAAATAAAAATTACAGTTTTTGAAATAGTTGCAAAAATTTTCTTATAATTTAAGTTCATATACTTAACCCGCTCATTTTTCTCGGCCCGGATTAAATGAATACTAAACTTCTCCATTTCGATTAACTTCAACTAGCATCTATTTCTAGTCTAACTTTATTACAACTGTGATGTTGTTGCCTCTCATTATTGGCAATATTCGTATCTCTTTTATTCAGCGAAAGTATCATAGTGCATGTAGTTCGATTGAATTAAAAAGTTGTTTAATTTGAAGCTCCTTTTTCTGATTTTGTGAAATAGTTATTAGTTCCCGTAAGTGTGATGTAATGTTACAATTATAGTTACTTACTAGGTATAAATTGTTTTAGTTACTATAGCATTTGATGGTGCAATAATAAATGTAATTTCACCAATTTTTTTACTGTATTGAATCAGCAATTTTCTTTTGTATTGAAATTTTCAAATTTAACAGTTTTATTAGAAGTTTATAAAAGGAATAGCCTACATATTAGAAGAAACAAGCATACTTACACACTCAATTTATCCTTACACAATAATAATTAACAAAGATATATTGGAAAATGAGAAAATAATTAAGTGTTAACATTGACAATTACAGTAAGAAAATCATTATTTTTAGTCCTTTTATATGTTCTACCAATAAGGGAGCTTTTATTATTAAGTTTTTACTGATTCACATTCAATTATAGAAAGGAAGTTATATTTATTCTATATACCAATTATGCGGTAACAATTTCAAATAAGATTATAACTTCTTTAATAAATATTTATAATACATTTCAAATTGATAAATGTTACCAACGACTTGTTAAAAATAACAATATTTTTTTATCAGATGCAACGCGAGCGCGTCCTATTCAATTTCCATCTGTTTTATTATGTATATGATAGACGACCAAAAATCATTTCATAGATATCTTAATTGGTTCAATATTATCGGTATATCTTAGCAGAAAACAATATATTGTACAAAGAAAGAATATGTTAAGGTTTATATAAAGAAATTTATTGTAGAATTTATATGTGTTACTATATTTTAACTGCGACTTATGTATACGTAAGCGAGTTTTTTTGGTTAAAGAAGAAAAACACTCTCTGTACGACTAGTGGTATTAATAATTATAGTGAAGTCCTAAAGTAGCGGATAAATTCATTTTCTACGTAATTATGAATATAAATGAAACATCTTGAAACAGGTTAATTTTCTAATATAAATCTATACTATATAAATGCCCATTCAACCCTAAAATAATTATTAAAATATTAATTGGAGTGGGTGATAAAACAAGAAGGAATTTTGATATATTTAAAATTTTTAATGTCTTGACCGTTACATTTCTCAGTCTACGCTGTGTAGAATAGAATTAATTCAATTTGGGACTGTCAAAGATTTGGGAGATCAAATTGAATGACGAAAATAAATCTACAAGATGAAGTTGTACGTCATCACGGGAACGGGTGGAATAGTAAATTATATTAAAATTACAGTTAGGTAATGAGTATTCTGTAAAACTATCATAGTTTACTTCACAATAACATTTAAACGATATGTCTAACATGGCGACCATTGGAATTATAGGGGCGAAAGTTCAAAAAAGTCATTTCGGGATCAGTCATTAAGGGAACGTTCCCGGACATGATGAAGCGTTCCCGGATTGACATAGTGGTTTCTGATATGATTTATTATTGGTGAATTAATATTTAATAAATATTAATTCACCTTCATTTAAAGACCTTTTTTTGTTTTCAGTAAAAATTCAACAAAACGAAGATGGAAAAAAGAAGAAAATTAAAAAAATACTTAAAAAAATAGTTCAGCTAATATAAAACAACGGGAAAAAGCCAATGCAAGAAAGCGGAAATTCTTAGACAAAATGCCAGAGGAACAAAGAGAAGTAAAACGAGCTAAAGATAGGGAGTACTATCAGAAAAAGAAAGCTGAGAAAAAAGTGAAGAAAGCAGCAGATATGACAGAACGGGAATTACGTAAACAAAGAAAACAATGGAAACAAGCTTCAAAGAAATATAGAGACAAGAAAAATATGTTAGAAAATGTTCTCAGCAATACACCTCCGTCTTCAGATAGGGAGCTAGTGGGGCCTCCTCAAAACTCGGTGAGAAGACAGCGCGGAAGGAAAACTGTGAAAAAAGACCGGGCAAAAGCATACAGAAAAATAAAAAAACAACATGATATAATAACAGAAATGAGACGTAAGATTGAGGCATTGAATTAAAAAATAAGCAAAAAGGAAAGGACAGGAAAGAAGAAGGATAATGTGCAGATGTCTCCCAATAGTAAAGTGCATGACTTAATCAAAGATATACCAGTTCCAGTACCTCGTGAAGTACGCAAGCAACTGTTATTTGGTGAAGTATTATCTACTCAATTGAAGAAAAAGTCAGCAACATTACAGAAAAACTCAAAAGAGAGAGAAATTTTTCAAAGATGTGTTAGTGGCACTCGTATGAGAAATTACAAATTGTTACACATGGTTAAGACATTTATCCCCTAACAGAAAAATAATAATACTATTCAGATATTAGACAAAAAAGTTTGCGAAGTATTTCTGAAGCCAGATGTACGCCGAAAGGTCGAGGATTTCTTTCAAAAGGATGATGTGAGTAGGATGTGCTCAGGAAAAAGGGACGTCGTAATTAAAAACGGTGTCAAGAAACAAAAACGCGTACTTTTATCAACAATCAAAGCTTTACGCCCTAAACTTGTTCAGGAAACTGGAATTGATTTGGCTTACACATCATTACGATGAGCGAAGCCATATTGGGTAGTAGCGCCAAAACTAAGAGATCGTCAAACTTGTCATTGTGTCAAACATGAAAACTTCGAACTAAAAATTAGAAGTTTTGTTACCAGTTTTGTTTTTATATTTTTCGAATTCTATGTTGTTTGATTATAATATTATAACAAATGCTATGTCTAAACAAGATTAAAGAAATTACAAAAGTTAATTGTCGCATTTATTACTTAAAAATACCTTTACCTGTTAGAAAATCACAACTCTATCATTCAGTGAACACCTTAGTCATTCAGGGAACACGACTTCATTTCCGGGAACTTTACTTTTATTTGCCTTTATAATACTAATTTCAAATATTATAGAACATGTCAATATGCACATAGAAACATAATAAAGTAATTATTATAGTAATATCCAATATTACTTTTTAAGTCATCTATATTTTGTTATATTTTGAATTTTGTGCTTGAAATTTGAAACTTAGCTACTTTTTCATTTTCAATTTGATGATTTTTATAAATATCCTTGTCTATTCACCAAATTTCCATTTGCAATTAAAAAAAAAATAGTAAAATGCTATTATAGACAATATTTTATTTTCTATAAACATTATATATTTAAAAATAGATATTTAGTTACGTTCTCGAAATGACGATTTTTGCTGTTGAGTTACCATAAAATCGCCTTAATTTGAAAAATTGTGAAACCTGTGCGCGCCTGTTTTGAATATGTTAAGTTTAATAACAGAGCAATCATTTAGACTTCATCATTTGGCTGTTGTTTTTAACATTTTATGCTTAAATTGCAAACTAGAAATTCGCCACCTTCGTGGTTTCTAGCCATAAATACAGAGACAAACAAGTGAGAAAAATCTTGAAATGTTTATGTGAAAGATATTTGCGACTTTAAATGTAAACATTTAATTATTAGTAGAGGTTTCGTAGTTTACTGACCACCAAATTTCGACAATGGTTTATTCTTTACAAGAACGAATTTATAACAACTTGCTGAGGATGATTATGACAATAAGTTAGAATTCTGCGAATTAATCACTCAAAGGGTAAATGAAGACACTAATTTTATTAAAAATGTTTGTTTTTCACACAAAGTCAATAAACATAATTTGTAGATACTGGGGCAATACCAGATCACAAGTTTTTTGGGAAGAGCACAACCAACATCCTCAGAAAAAAAAGTATGAGCCGGAATTCTCGGAAATAAAATTATTGGTCCTTTTTTCGTCGAAGAAAATTTAACTGTACTTAATTTGGACTTACTAGAAATTGTGATAAATCCTCTTATAACCAAATCGTTGGAAAACCAAATAGATCATTGTGGAACATTGTTGCTAGACGCACAAAATCCATTTTTTCAACAGAGTGGATCATCTACACATTATGTCTTGCCCATACGAAATTGGGTTAATGACACATTTCCAAACAAATGGATTGGAAGGAGGGGCGCTATATTATGGCCATCAACCTGACTTAACGCTCCTTGACTTTTTAAAGGATATCTAAAAAACTGTGGTACATAAAACTTAACCTCGCGATATATTAGCGGTTGAAACTGCAGAACCAAAACAAATTATTTAATGGCTGTAATTATAATACCCTTATCCGCTTTCGTTATTGGATATGTTTCGACAGATCTTTGTTTACATTCGATAATGTTCAGGGACACACCGCCAAGAAGGTAAGTAAAGGAGATTGTTTATGCAAGTATACATTGATTAGCTATTTCGTGAAATTAAGGGGATGGCATTAAGACACAAAGCTTGTTGATAGTTACTAAAATTACGATGAGAAGGGATCTATATTCTGGCAATTATGTTCCATGAAGTGTAACTTCTCATATGTCCCTTTCGATTCAGAGTCAAATTCCTCCTCAAGAAGCTGAATGAGCAAATTGAATTAGAAAGTTACAATTGTTACAAAATCCGTTACATAACTGTTATAATAAAGTGCTTGTATGTTTGGAAATTCAGAACGAAAAATTCTTTTCCTTACTTTAAACGTAGATATGAAACTTTAAAATTAATTGTTTGTACCCTGATTTAACTAAACTGGTTTCTGGCAGATCCTTGTTTAAAAACTTACATATTAATAAAACAAACCAGAACTATGCGCTATTTGGGGATAAATTATGTGCACATATTATATAATTTTGTGTGCCAATAGCTTCCAAGATAATCGAAAAAGTCAGTGGACAGCTAATTAATATAAATCTCTTAAATTATTATGCAGAAAAATATGTTAGATGATTATAAATATATACCACAATTTGGTGTTATTTAGGTGAAAATTAGGGTATGTACTTAAAATTGAGTGCCCATTTAGTTTCTGCCGTAATCGAAAAAAATAAAAGGAAAAATATTCATACATTGAACTCCCAATTTTGTGAATTGGAAGTCGGGGCCAGTAAAATAGTGTGAAAGGTCTCATTATACCGAGTGACCAATATCAAGTGTCCTGAGTTGGCAACCATTATTCCTGAATATTGGGGGATTTTTCAGTGCGTCTAATTGTAAACCCTTGATTTTCTGACTGACAAGTTCGAGATGTCAAATGTCAACACGGTATTTTGATTTGTGATATTTGGCGGGCTTTTGATTGGTTTTATTTCTTCGTAATTATTCATTATTGTCTATACGCCTTTTTATAGAATATAAAACTGTCTTTTTCAAGACAACACAATGCCATTTTTGATGCAAATGGATACTCTTATTGTAATGGCACATTTTCGTAGTGCTGTACTAACTGAGGATGGCTCATGGACGTATTCGCTACAGTCATGTTTTGAACAGTTTATAACACAATATCCTCACATAAAAACTTCCATTGAAACGTTTAGAAAACACGAAAATAGAATTGTCAGGAGATTTGAAGAGACTGGGAGTGTACTAAAACGCAAGCCTGTAAAGGCGGCAACGGTATTAACACAAGATGTCGTCGATGATGTACGCAACAGAATTGAAAATACTCCGAATAAATCTATAAGAAAATTAGCAGCTCAAACAGGCAAGAATATATTTGTTTCTTCAATTCATGTTTTATGTATAACTTTTGTAATTGTAGGTCTGTCTTATGGAAGTGCACGAACAGCATTGAAAAAGAAATTACTTATGTATCCTTACAAAATTGCGGTACATCAACACTTACGAGAACAAGATTTTGAACATCGTGAGAATTATTGTTTATGGTTTAACGAAATAATAAGTAATGAAGATTTGGACCTAACGTTTTATTCTGATGAAGCATGGTTTCATTTATCAGGATATATTAATTCTCAAAATTTTCGGACATGGTCTACTGAAAATCTCCATACATTTATAGAAACTGACCTTCATCGTATTAAAGTAGGGGTATGGGTAGCAACGTCAAAGAGACGGATTTCCCGACTTGACCATATAATGTATGGCATCACACTCATAGTGTGCCTTTAGGGGAAAATTCACTAAACCCCAGATATACTACATATCAAAAGGGTTTAGCTCTGTGGGAGCCCTTGCCAGGTTATCAGGCCCGTGGTTGGCGTCGTGGCTGCAGTTCCCCATAAATTTTCTGACCGTCCGGGCTGTTCCTAACAGGACGGCTTTTTGCATTTGTTTGTAAAGGTGTTCGTCCAGACCGAGGTATTTTAAATTGTTTAAGAGATGTTTTGGGACTAGTCCTGTCGTTGACATAACAATTGGTACAGTTCGTGTGTTGTTCATGTTCCAATGAGTCTTTATTTGAAATTCTAAATCTCTATAATTGGTTATTTTCTCAGCCTGCTTGATATTTATATTATTGTTGTTAGGAATTGCTATGTCAATTAAAGTTGTTTTCCGAAAGACCTTATCTACCAAAACTATATCTGGTCTATTGTGAGCAACAGACCGATCGGTCAGTATCGTGCGGTCCCAGTACAGCTTATAGTTGTTATTTTCTAAAACAGATTCTGGTTTATATTTATAGTATGGTAATCTTACCGACTGTGATAATTCATGTTTCAGTGCTAGTTCCTGGTGAAGTATTTTTGCCATAGCATCGTGTCGTTCTTTGTACTCAGTTGCAGCGAACGCCTGACAACCTCCTGTGATATGCTGGATAGATTCAGATGTTTGGCAACCGTACCTGCATCTATCGTTGTTAATAGAAGGGTCTTTAACGATGTACTTTAGGTAGTTCTTAGTTGGAATTACTTGATCTTGGATTGCCAATATAAAGCCTTCCGTTTGAGGGAACATATGACCAGAGATCAACCATTAGTTCGACGCTGCACTGTCGACATAATCTTGGTTGAAGTCGTTTATATGTCTTCCATGAAGGGGGATTTTATTATTATTATTATTATTATTATTACAATCTAAATACGGGCAGAGATCCAAAGATCCATTAAGCCCATTATAACTAAGAAAATGTAACCATGTGAAAATTATACAACAGAATAAAGTAAACACGTTTGAAAAACATAGTTAAGTAAACATGAAATTGTCTAATCTATTTTTGAAAATGTTAACTGATTGAGAGTTAATGATTTCTCTTGGTAAACTATTCCAGGTTGAAAAACACGATTGCAGAAAAAGTTTTGTAGCGATTTTGTACTGAAAGGTTCCTTCTTCAACTTCATATTGTGACCACGCAGTCGGCTATCGCTGTCCAAAGTAAACAAATGCCCCAAATTTCCAAAGTTGTACCGTAATATTCGAAAAGTCATAATCAAATCACCACATAGTCGACGGGCGTCGAAAGATGGCAACCCAGCTGATGACAGTCTGATTGAGTAATCCGGTCGTACTCGTCCGAACGATACTCTGGTAGCTTGACGTTGTATATTTTCTAGAAGATTTACATCTCGTACTAATTCTGGACACCATACGGGCCCACAGTACTCCATTAAAGCGCGAATGTATGATTTATATAGACTAGTGGAAGTTTGAATAGACATTTTTCCAAATGTCTTTTTAAACAAGTAGAGTTTACTGTTTGATATTTTCGCAACACTTAACACATGTTCCGACCAACTCAAATTCTTCGTGATTATTATGCCAAGATGATTCTACTTTGTTTAATACATGTCCATCAATGAAATAGTTCAAGCACGGATTATTTTTACCCATATGCATAACAACACATTTATCTTTATTGAGAGTTGGAGTCATTCACAACACCACTTGTAAATATTATTCAAGTCATTTTGAAGGTTTTGCGCATGTAATAGTGGGTTTGAAAATATCTTCGAGTCGTCTGCATAAAAAGCGTTGCTACATTTAATATTGTACTGTAAATCACTCGAATATAACACAAAAAGTAAAGGACCCAAAAGGGAACCCTGTGGCAGCCCACTTAGCACTAGCTTTTCTGACGAATGAATTTTCTGTTGGTGAGGAAGTCACTGATCCACCGAAGAAGGTTGCCACGGATACCGAAATGTTCTAGTTTAAGTAAGAGTCGTTTTGTTGGCACGCGATCAAATGCCTTTGCGAAGTCCAGGTATATGATATCTATAGGTTCCTTTCTATCTAGAGCTGCTGACCACTCATTAACACACCACAGTAGATTAGTCAAGGTTGATCTTCCCCTTACGAACCCGTGCTGTTGCCTTGGAATAATATGCTCACTAAGAAGAAATTCGGATACGGAATCCGTGATAATAGATTCCATAACTTTACAAATTACTGACGTTAGGCTAACTGGTCTGAAGTTGTTAGGGTCTAGTTTATTACCTTTTTTGAATATTTGTGTTACAGAGGCTTGTTTCCAGCTTTTCGGTAGATAGTGTGCTTTAAAAGAAGATAACATGATAAGTGAAAGTGGCAAAGCTAACACATCTGAGCATTTTTTCAAAAATAACGATGTAATCTGATCTAGTCCTGGTGATGAATTATTTTTAAGTCTTTGGAGATGTACTTTGACATTATCAGCTGTAAAATAAACATCTTTGAGTGAGGAAAGAATTCTTGACTGGGGAATGTTGGGGAATTCGGTACCGTCGGGTTCAAGAGAGAACACGTCAGCAAAAGCATTGGCCAGAGATTCTGCGATATCATAATTATTTTGACATAGTGTCCCATTTGTATTTTTCAATAAAGGAATTGATACTTTAGTCAACAGTGAAGACCGAATATATTTATGGAGTCTCTTTGAATTATCCCCTCCTGCTATAGATTCTGCGTAAGCAATCCGACGCTCATTTATAGATTTTTTTAATTCCTTTGCAAAATCCTTATGAATTTGTAAATCTTGCAAATTATTTGTACGTTTGTATTTACGCCATACATTTCTTTTGTGTTTAATAAGAGAAATTAACTCGCCATTAATCCACGGTTTCAGTTTGTTTCGGTAAAATGTTTTTGTTGTCGTATTTTCTTTTTTAAGACGATCAATAATACTTTCAAAGTTTTCCCATTATAAATGAAGAAATAAATAATATAACTAAAGAAATGTTAGAACACATCTTTACTAATATGAGAAGACGTATCAGTTTGTGCATTGAAAACAATGGAGGTCACATTTATTGTAAAAAGTAAAAAATAATTTATACTAAAATATATTTGTGCTAAATTAATTGTTACTTCATAACAAATATTTTTTGATTTGTTATCTTCTTCTTTTTATATATACCTTTATTAATAAAACATGACACAGAGTATACTGACATTTAAACAAACATTTTCTCATATCCATGTTCATCATTTTCTTATTATTTAACCAACAGTATATAAGTGATTAATTAAAATATTTTGCCTGCTCATTGGGTTTTTTCTCGTCCAAATTTTTTCGTGCAACAGAAAAGTATTTGATAATTGTATATGAAGAACAAAGTGTAGTAAGGCAACTTCGTAAAATTGCCCCTATTACTGGCTGTCTGTAGTTATTCTGAGAGATAAAAGATTCTACAAACTGATAAAGCAGTAAGGAAGAATCTCTGTATAGACTGGTAGTAATTAGGGCAAATTTATGAAATTGCCTTCCTACACTTTGTTCTCCAAATACAATTTTTAAATACTTATCTGTTGCAGGAAAAAAATGTAGGAGAAAAAACCCAAGGAACAGGCAAAATAATTCAAGACCTCCTCAACAATCTCTACAAAATTACTTGTTAATTAAATTTTCTTGCTACTCAAATGGACACATATACCTGTATGCAAGACTGATTACATTTTAACCAAAGATAAAAAATCTTGTTGCTATACTAATTTCTTATATATATATATATATATATATATATATATATATATATATATATATATATTGTAATTTATTCTCAGTAACAAATATATGGAAACACACTCGTTCTGTTCTATCTTGTATCCCTTTTTATATGTTTATTTTTTATTTACAACATTTTAAGAAAGTGCCCTCCAACAAAATTAATGTCAGACAGTGATGTTTCTACACTTTTAAGGACTACAACCATGAATACAACTTAGTTCATGATTGTAAAAACACAGTTTTGCACCATAACATCAAACTTTTATTTTAAACACTCAACGTCTTTTCAATAACTCTTAGTTTCCATCATCAAGGAGTAAACCAAGCTTGGTTTCGTGTTGGGGTGCAAAACTGCGTTTTTACATGTGTGACACACCAAAGGTTCCACAGCATTTCCTTTACTTCATGATCAAGATGATTCCTATCCTTAATGTCATTTATTAAGTCCGCATGACTATAATTACATATGTCATACTCAATGCTGGTAACTGTGTTTTTGCATAATATAATTGTATTGCATTTGGCCATTAGGCCCATAAGGTATCACTTGATGTATTTTGTTTTACAAACATGACTTTCTAATTTGTCATTTAACAATACATTGTTTTCCAATTTAGTATTAAATTCCTACGGGCTCACTCTTATTGTTAAAATTGGTTTGTTTAGCCTGAGCTAACTCTTTATTTTTAGATAATAAAAATTTACGTTTAATAATGCCTATGTTAATAAAACTTTATATTTTAACATATATGTTCTCATATTTATTATTGTTTAACATATTTACTCAACAGTATACACCAGTGATTAATGTAAAGGTGTACCTTGTGTACCTGTATTTAAGGCAGGTTACATTTTAAGTTAAAAGGTAATACCACACTAATTTTTTATCAATATATTTCCAAAATAAGCAGTAACAAAATGTACTTGTAACATGTATTAAAATCTGTTCTTAAATACAAATTTATAGACACCATTCTTTCAGTTCTGGCGTCTATCTCTCTTTATTTTGCTGTTCATTATTATACTTGCAGCAGTTTACAAAATTGTTTTTTTCTCATCAGAATACTCTAAAGGAAGATCCCTCCAGCAATAACAATAAAGGCAGGCAGCACTGTTCCTATACTTTTAAAAATATGACACAATTCTTGCATCAATTTGTATTAAAATCATCACTATTTTTGCACCAATTACATCCAATGTCTATATTTAAGACTAATACTTCCTGATTATCAATGATTCCCTTAATGCCATTCATCAACTGTGCATTGGATATTTATCATACTCAATGCATGCAGTTTAATGTGGCATTTATTTATTTGCACATTTTGAGAGTTTAGTTTTTGCAAATTATTACCATCAAATTTACCATTATGCTGATTACCAGCTGATGTAAGCTTCTTACTCAAACATAACTAAATTTTTCTTTAATAGTCGATTATTGTTAGTTGTTCATTATTGGGATTCCTAGACGTTTTCTGTTGAACCGAGTTCATACTCTGCATTTTTTACATAATAAAACATTATTTTCTTTAATTAACTTCTTAATTAAGAGCCAGAGTCATTTCATTGTTTGCATTTTATGCAATGTTTGAGGTTATGTTATGGCTTATGTCAACACGAACTGACACGAAAAGTTCAATCAACTATTGTGCCAACTCATTATTCTGTATCTTTTATGCTCAATACCAACTGTACACTGTTGCCACAAGAATTTAAGTATTACCAACTCCGGACACTTCAGATTGATCACCCGGTAGGAAATAAATACAAAATTAACTTAACAAAGATAAAAGCTTTTATTAACCGAAATTCCCTACAGAACACTCCAAAACTAATAAATGATACTGGCTAGTTTTTCATGATATAAAAAACAAAAAAAAGGAATGTCAATGAAGAATATGTTCAGATTGTGACACGAACATCTTGGCAATATACTAATCTGAAATTAAAACGTCTTCGAAAGTAATTCAATATCTGAGGAGTCATCGATCTAATTACAAGCGTAATGTTTATTCCACAATCATCTAAATCAAGAGGTTTAGATTATTATACAAAACATGTCACATATTTCTATAAAAAGAAGTCTTGCTGGAACCATATCGCTACCAGGTTTTGTGGATTAGGGTATGAATTTGTCAAATTTGGCACAATTTTATTTTTGAGTAGTGTTAAATAATTATCGTTATTCAAGTTGCCCCCAATAACAAAGGAATCAACGATAAGGTTTCCAGCAATACCTGACCAGAAGATACCTACAGTATCTAAAATGAATAGTTTATTCAATTTGATTGGTCCACTCATTTAAATTTTTTTCTTTAGTCAAAGAGTAAATGTTACTTAAGCAATCATTTATTTAAACTTACGGAAGTCACATATCTTTAAAAAGCAGAAATTGTCTAATTGTATAATAGCTGTTATTCAGCTCATAATTGACAAACGATAGGAATAATTATAAAGTTTTTAATCGAACTTTTTCGGCGTAACAACAGATGGAAGATAAGGGTTAATTACATGACTGACGCTACCTGTCATCAAAAGGGAGGATGTTAGATTGATGTTCAACTCGGCGGTTCTAACCCTTGGCCTGGCTTATCTATAATTAATATGGCAAATATTTGTTTTTTCGGATTATGTCATATGTTGTATTATTTTTTAAAACATCTGACGGCTATTGTATAATGCCGCTGGGGATTTCAGATGGCAAGAACCAGAAAAATGTTTTAAAGGCACGTCCTTAACTGGCGTATAATTTGAAAATGTTATGCGGTTTTGTACAGGTATAAAAGTGAATAATTTTGGTTCTAATTCCTGAGGACGAGAAAAAAATAGATTTCGACAAATAAAATATTTACTTCCATCCCCGTTTGTATATAATTTCATATATTATGTTTTGTTAATTGGCGAGATCAGTTCGGTAAGTTGAATACAACTGCGTAGTATATATGGATCAATGTTTAACGGCTGCATGCAGAAAGACAATGTGATAGTAACGGAAAGCACCCAATGGTGAATAATAATAATAATAATAATAATAATAATAATAATAATAATAATAATAATAATAATAATAATAATAATTGGTGCAAGACTGACATTGAACAATTACAACGAAAAGTTAGAGTTTTACTAACAAAAGCTCAAAATCACCATCCAAAGAGCTCTGTCGAACGTACAACTTTGCCACGGTATGAAGGAGGAAGAGGATTGACAGATCTAAGTAAGCTATTAGATCAACAAATTTCTATTTTGCGTAGTCATTTCCAGAAACTCGCAGAATTTTCTGATCTACATAGAGTCATGTGCCAGGTTGATGACTCAACACCACTGCGACTGACACAACAACATGTCCAATTACACCACCAGACCACAGATCAGAAACTGCTGAAATGGAAAGAGAAGCCCCTTCATGGAAGACATATAAATGACGTCAACCAAGATTATGTCGACAATGCAGCGTCGAACTACTGGTTGATCTCTGGTCATATGTTCCCTGAAACGGAAGGCTTTATATTAGCAATCCAAGATCAAGTAATTCCAACTAAGAACTACCTAAAGTACATCGTTAAAGACCCTTCTATTAACAACGACAGATGCAGGTATGGTTGCCAAACATCTGAATCTATCCAGCATATCACAGGAGGTTGTCAAGCGTTCGCTGCAACTGAATACAAAGAACGACACGATGCTGTGGCAAAAATACTTCACCAGGAACTAGCACTGAAACATGAATTATCACAGTCGGTAAGATTACCATACTATAAATATAAATCAGAATCTGTTTTAGAAAATAACAACTATAAGCTATACTGGGACCGCACGATACTGACCGATCGGTCTGTTGCTCACAATAGACCAGATATAGTTTTGGTAGATAAAGTCTCTCGGAAAACAACTTTAATTGACATAGCAATTCCTAACAACAATAATATAAATATCAAGCAGGCTGAGAAAATAACCAAATATAGAGATTTGGAATTTCAAATAAAGATTCAGTGGAACATGAACAACACACGAACTGTACCAATTGTTATGTCAACGACAGGACTAGTCCCAAAACATCTCTTAAACAATTTAAAATACCTCGGTCTGGACGAACACCTTTACAAACAAATGCAAAGAGCCGTCCTGTTAGGAACAGCCCGGACGGTCAGAAAATTTATGGGGAACTGCAGCCACGACGCCAACCACGGGCCTGATAACCTGGCAAGGGCTCCCACAGAGCTAAACCCTTTTGATATGTAGTATATCTGGGGTTTAGTGAATTTTCCCCTTTAGAGGGAGTGTGATGCCATACATTGTATGGTCAAGTCGGGATAATAATAATAATAATAATAATAATAATAATAAGCGCAGGATCAACAGCCAGCGCTCACTCAAGCGGGACTGAAAAGACTGCGCATGAAATGGACTGGCGCCATGAATGAATTTATAATGCGCACGTTTTACAGAATCACGAACATTGGCCAGGACAAGACTGGATATCGCCAAATACTCTATCAAGAGTTCTGTCGTGAGTACCCAGAGCTTCAAGTTACTGAACAGAGAGTCGCAGATCAATATCGTGTCATCTTGAGAAATGGCCTTATTTCGCCTGAACAACTGGACACAATAAAGAGCGAAGTGGAGCGCGAACTATTTGGTCGAAATACAATCGATCCAGAGCCGGAAACACCTTTGGCACAAAGAGCGGACGAGACTCAAGAACTACAGCAAGAACAGCCAACCAACGCTGACCTGCTTGAGAAGATCCAAGCAGGAATGGAAGGAGCTCTTAGAGAGTATAATGGAACAGATCCACTGACTAGACCAGCTCTTCCCAAACTAAGATCATCTAAGAAACTGGGTATCGTCTTGCAGGCTATGAACAAATTTATCTTGCCAACCTATGTTTTAGGTGCTAATACGTTAGAGTCGCTACACACAATCATCTACTGTGCGGCAACTGCCATCTGCAGAATAATTGGGGTCGCAGTAAGACCAAAGCAAGACCCTCCGCAATTTAGACAAACCCCTCGAATACCACCTTGGCAAAGAAGACTTGAAGGGAAAATCAATTCTCTTCGGAAAGACGTTGGAAGACTGACCGAGTACCAACGAGGAGTCAGGAACAACAGAATAGAAAGGCTTGTCAAGACTATCATGGACAATAACCGAATACACTCCCAGTGGGATGGAGAAAACATCACATCTCAGCAGTGTCTGGACAGTCTACGACAAAAGCTCTCCGTCTACACAAGTCGATTGAGAAGGTACAAAACCAGTAACCAACGGAAACTAGACAACACACTCTTCCGACAATCAGAAAAAGGGTTTTATAGAAAACTTAACAACAAGAATAATAATGAAGCCCCTAGTTACCCCAGTAAAACAGACATCGAGGAATTCTGGAAAACACAGCTTTCCACAACAACCTCCTATAACTCCGGAGCCAGCTGGATTAATGAGGAGGAGGCTGCATCTCAGAACTGCGAGGCCATGCAACACCAACCATTTACAACGGAAGATACATCCAACATAATGAAGAACCTCCATAACTGGAAAGCACCAGGACCAGATGGTGTACAAAATTACTGGATAAAGAAACTGTACGCAACCCACGAAACACTAACAGCCCTTATAAATGACGTAATTGCCCACCCACACAAGATGCCTAGTTTCCTAACGCATGGTGCTACATACCTCTTACCAAAGGACGACCTAGGTGCACAGGACCCAGCAAAGTACCGACCAATCACTTGCCTTCCAACCTTATACAAACTCATAACATCATGCATTAATCATCGCATTTTCAAACATTGTGAACTGAACAACATAATTACTCAACAACAAAAGGGATGCGCGAAAAATTCGATGGGTTGCAAAGAACAACTGATAATTGATTCCGTTGTCTGCAATCAAGCCCACGCCAAACGACGTAATCTCTACATGGCATATGTGGACTACAAAAAGGCCTTTGATTCAGTTCCACATGATTGGCTCATTAAGGTGCTGAAACTCTATAAAGTGAATAATTGTATTATTAACTTTTTAGAACATGCCATGGCCACCTGGCAAACCAAAATCTCACTGAATGAAGCCAACTGTTCGATACAAACAGATCCTATTCCAATCAGAAGGGGTATATTCCAGGGAGACTCTCTTAGCCCGCTGTGGTTCTGCCTTGCCATGAACCCTCTCTCGAACAAACTGAACTCGACTAATTTTGGGTTCAGTCTCAAACACAACAACGTACAAGCATTGAAGATAAACCATTTGTTATACATGGACGACTTAAAGTTGATGGCAGCTACAAAACAACAGCTGCATGACATGCTTAAAATAGTAGAAGGGTTCTCTAGTGACATCCATATGAAATTTGGCCTAGACAAATGCCGAATTATTAATATAGTTAAAGGCAAAATACAGCAGGGGCACTTCGAAATGGGAGATGGCACCTCAATTGAATCTATGGGGGAAGGTCATACTTATAAATACCTTGGAATAAAGCAGGCTCAATGTATTGATCACATGACTATGAAAAAGGACCTAACAGCAGAGTTTTATAGAAGGGTAAGACGACTGTTGAAAACCAAACTAAACAGTAAAAATCTGTTTCAGGCTATTGGCACCTATGCGTGTTCAGTGCTCAGTTACTCTTTCGGTATAGTTAATTGGTGCAAGACTGACATTGAACAATTACAACGAAAAGTTAGAGTTTTACTAACAAAAGCTCAAAATCACCATCCAAAGAGCTCTGTCGAACGTACAACTTTGCCACGGTATGAAGGAGGAAGAGGATTGACAGATCTAAGTAAGCTATTAGATCAACAAATTTCTATTTTGCGTAGTCATTTCCAGAAACTCGCAGAATTTTCTGATCTACATAGAGTCATGTGCCAGGTTGATGACTCAACACCACTGCGACTGACACAACAACATGTCCAATTACACCACCAGACCACAGATCAGAAACTGCTGAAATGGAAAGAGAAGCCCCTTCATGGAAGACATATAAATGACGTCAACCAAGATTATGTCGACAATGCAGCGTCGAACTACTGGTTGATCTCTGGTCATATGTTCCCTGAAACGGAAGGCTTTATATTAGCAATCCAAGATCAAGTAATTCCAACTAAGAACTACCTAAAGTACATCGTTAAAGACCCTTCTATTAACAACGACAGATGCAGGTATGGTTGCCAAACATCTGAATCTATCCAGCATATCACAGGAGGTTGTCAAGCGTTCGCTGCAACTGAATACAAAGAACGACACGATGCTGTGGCAAAAATACTTCACCAGGAACTAGCACTGAAACATGAATTATCACAGTCGGTAAGATTACCATACTATAAATATAAACCAGAATCTGTTTTAGAAAATAATAACTATAAGCTGTACTGGGACCGCACGATACTGACCGATCGGTCTGTTGCTCACAATAGACCAGATATAGTTTTGGTAGATAAAGTCTCTCGGAAAACAACTTTAATTGACATAGCAATTCCTAACAACAATAATATAAATATCAAGCAGGCTGAGAAAATAACCAAATATAAAGATTTGGAATTTCAAATAAAGACTCAGTGGAACATGAACAACACACGAACTGTACCAATTGTTATGTCAACGACAGGACTAGTCCCAAAACATCTCTTAAACAATTTAAAATACCTCGGTCTGGACGAACACCTTTACAAACAAATGCAAAAAGCCGTCCTGTTAGGAACAGCCCGGACGGTCAGAAAATTTATGGGGAATTGCAGCCACGACGCCAACCACGGGCCTGATAACCTGGCAAGGGCTCCCACAGAGCTAAACCCTTTTGATATGTAGTATATCTGGGGTTTAGTGAATTTTCCCCTTTAGAGGGAGTGTGATGCCATACATTGTATGGTCAAGTCGATAATAAGTGAGCTCCTTTTCCTAATGAAAGCTTTCGAAATCTGTTTAGTTGCTTCCTCAGTCAAACATACTAAACGTTATTACAGTGGTTTGTTAACACATAGTACCCCAAAACGACAATATACAACTTAAGGTAGTGAGTTATGAAGTACGAATGGCATCAAACACAAACACAAATAAACAAGTAACATATATATCATTAAAATGTTACATGAATTTTAAAATTAATAAAAGGACAATGATAAAATACTACATTATAATTAAAATTACGGAAGTGTTCAATATTTTAGTCAAATCTGGGAACCTTGGAGGCTTAGACTATGCTCTCTGAGTCCACGAGTTTGTGAATGAATTGTACAGGATCTCTCTGACAGTTTGCCTATAAAAATATAAATGCTTCATTAAAAATTCACGTCATTTACGAGGTAGAAATATAGACCAAGGAGCAGTTAAGGGAAATGATAAATGTTGCGTTCCCTACAATGAGGGATGCTAGATCTTATTAGACGAAATCCCATTGGATGACAGACCAATAATATTCAAAAAGATGACTGACCAGCACGTTTTAAGCGAACTGTGAGAGAGCTATTGGAAAATTCATTCCTTAAGGCGTGGATTGAAAGAGCTGGCCCTATATTTGGCCTTCAAGGTCCTTAAACCTGACTCCTTTTACTTTTTTTGTATGGGGAATAGACAAGTAACTTGTTTATCAGAGAGAAACCATGAGAGAAATCAAGGAGCAGTTAAGAGAAAGAATAAACGTTGCTTTTGAAACAATGTGGGATGAGATGAGACTAGAGACAACGCCAGTAATAGTCAGAAAAAGGTGTCGCGATTGCATCCGTAGCGGTGGTAGCAAGTTTGAACAAAATTTATAACAACATACTTGATCTATGCTGTATTTTTTTCAGTTCTAACCTTGTAAGTTACAATCTCAAATTTTATTATGATACTGATTACTTTCCAATACGTGTGATATATCGCTGTAAACGGGCTGAAGTAGTAGAGACGTTTCTGTAAGCCTTTGAAGTTTCATTGTGCTTCCTATTTTTTAGCATAGCACGACTATGTAGAATAACTTGTTACTATTATATAGTTGACATTAGTAGCATGGACACATATAGTGATTTTTTTAGTCTATTTTATTTAAAATACCTACTAAACAAAACAAAATTAAAGAAAATCGGTTCTAAACAGAGTAGGAACTGGTACCGAACCGTTTTGTCTTTACCTATTTTGTATATAGAAATACATACATAATTGCAAACAAATTCTTATGAAAACAACATAGGAATATAATAATATCTCCTTAGGGATGAGTGCGAGATTTAATTATTTCATTTGATGTAGTAAAATTAGAAGAATTGTGTAAAGCTAACGGTTGAAGTTCTTGGGCTAGATATTTGGCTAGGTGTTGTGTTGGGGATCCAACTGAGCTTACTATTGGCCTCAAAGGTGCACCTTCTTTATCTACTTTTGGCAACCCATAGAAAAACAGCTGAGACAAAACGGATTTACAGACCAAAATATACAAAGAGTTCTAAAGTCAAAACCGAGACAAACAGACGAGGAGCATGAGACACCAATAACCAAGGCTTATTTACCGTATGTCAAGAGAACCACGGACAGTACTGCAAGAATTCTAAGGAGACACAATATCGATACTATTTTCAATACAGACAGAAAAATAAGCACGGTGTTGAGGACTCCGAAGACGAGGATCCCTTTAGAACAACAGGGAGTGTACGAGATTCCATGTGCAGACTGTCATAAAACCTATGTGGGGCAAACTAATAGAAGAATTCAAGCTAGACGTGATGAACACCAGAACGCTATAAGAAAGCAGGAAAAAACAACATCCATTGCGGAACACGCCACCACGATGTCACACCGAATAGACTTTGAGAACACCAGAGTTCTGGCAAATATAGAACACCCGAAATCAAGACTCGTAAGAGAGGCGGGAGGCGTGCCCACTGAGCGCCCAGGGCCAATCACACGCAGCCGTTCACGGTGCCAACCAATAGGCGCCGAGCCGCGACTATATAACAGCGCGAGCGCTTCTGAAAATCTTAGTATTCGAGTAACTAGAAGCGAAAGCAGAAGGCTACGAGAATTATGCAAACCGACCTGAAGAGGGCAGATGTGACTCTGCCGAGACGTCGTCATTTTACCATCAACCCCGGCATGGATCAGTTATCAACTACGCGGATGAATTTCCACCTAAAAAATTTGTTCCCGCGAAAACTATATATATATATATATATTGATGAATAACTTATATATATATATATATATATATATATATATATAATATATGAATTTTTCCATATAATTCTGCGTCCCCCGGGGTTCTGAATCCGTATACGGACGCAGAAAATTGTTCGCCTATTGATCAAAGGTTCCAGTGCCTAAACATTACCGTTTCTTCCTAATTATGATCTGAAACTTAGTAACATATGGTAGGCGACACTATTTTGGTCTATCTCGTTTTGGGGCCAATTTTAAAGTTTCTCAGTGGACGCAGAAAACAGGTAAGATGTATTAAAAATATACAAGTCAGGTTCCTGCTTTTAACACCACGTGGCGAAACGATCGCTGATGTATATTGTTTGTATATCCGGAAAGCTGACAACGTTGTTCTAAAAATAAATATATTTTCTTGGAATTAAATGATTCCTGCGTGATAATGTACATTAAATATTTTGTTTAGGGTGAGAGTGATGGTTATGTTTTCTTAATTCTCAATTTAAGTATTAATTTCTCCATTATTATTTTAGTATGACTATTTTTAAATTCTCAATGCATACTTCGGATATTCTTTTTTAATAAGCTTCTTAGATTTCTGGATTATGTGATTGATGCAGACAGTAAGACGATATATAATCTATTCCCAATATTTTACTTTGTATGCTTATGGTTCTATTGTTTGTGAACCGCTTTTGCCAATTCCAAATAATAATTTCGCAAAGAGTTGATACCTAATTATTATAAAAAATGGGGTGATTATCGAATTTAAATTTCTAATTTATTACGAATATCTAGAATTTTATCTTACTAACAGATTTTTAAGAGGTGTCAATCGATTTGGAAATGTAGGTAGAAGAAAGCTGTTGATTATAGGATAATATAAACAATTTTGTTTATATTATCAATAAACAATAAACAAACACTTTAATGGGCGAATCCCGGGAAGATGTATAGTTGTAAAATACGAATTTTGCCCAATTTTAACACGTCAGGCGGTAAGTTTTTAGTAGAATATACTTGAATTGATACAATTATTTATTTTCAAAATAATTTGTGTTTTAAATAATTTGTGTAAACATTCTAACCCACTTATAGGGAATGAACCGTTACCAGTGGTTTAACCCGGGTATGGAATGTAGAAATAGTAGCCAAAAAATAGCTTATGAAACATGTGGGCTATCTTATATAACATTTGTTTCTAACTTTTTTTTAACAACCCTACATAACTATAAAACTACCAACCCCGAATATATTTCACGCATGCTCTAAGTGTTTTTAGGCCACCCCATAGAGTTTTATTCAAGTCCTTGGCAACAAAAAAAGATTTAGCAAAAGCAGTTCAGTAGTTCTTACGTTATACCCGAACAAACAAACAGACAACTACAATTTTATAATAGTATAGAACATATAGATATGGGCTGAAAAAGCGATCACCAATATCAAAAAAGTGAAATATATTCATTGTTGGAGGATCTTCTCACAAAGAAAAACAAATGAAGAAAAAACGTTGAAAGCATGGGTCCAAATTTTTAATTGTTCATGCCTCATAGAAAAGAATTATAAGTTGGCTTCTAACGTCTTTGTGGCACATAATTCTTTTATATAATTTTTGGTAGATGGTATACCTCTATGTGCTACTGGGAGATCGAACTGAGTGAAAGAAAACTGCAACGGGACGAATCCGTAGACGTTACGTGGACCTGTCTTTTTGCAGTTTTGTTTCACTCAGTGTCTATCATTCGCATACAAATCAAATTTTCATAAAGTTTTTAACCTCAAATTAATCGAAATGCCATTTTTAAAAGCAATTTTTCAACTGAAAAGGCGACGTTTAGTTATTCAAAATATTGCGCACTTGGGCACATATCACAGGGTCCAATAAAGAAGTAGTATGTATTTGTTAAAACTAGTTGTCAGTTCAGTGCAACATGTGCCTAAGTACAATAAATAAGTAGTATGTATATACTACTTCTTTATTGGACTTGCACATGTTGCACTGCCCTGAGAACTACTTTTAAAAAATGTGTATTCTTGTAGAATTACTTAGTTACATCTTACTTTAATTTTAATAAAAATACAAATAAAAAGAGTAGAAAAAGTTATTGCAATAGATACTGTGGGTTCAAATCAAAGTTACGAAAATATTCACTTTCATTTTCGACCTCTTTTTATACCAAATAAATTCACTGTTTATAAACAAAGAGTAATACTACAGCAGACTTCTTCTGCCGATTCAATCACACGAATATAAACTGAAACTAAACTAAACTACTCAACTTGGCCTTTTAAATAGCGAGCGTAGACGATACCCGAATTCATGTTTATTTCTTTGTTGTAGGAGCGTTAGCAAGAACCTTCTCGCTTTTTCATATACCCATCGAAATTTCGCGATAGCCATTGTGGTTTTTTTTTTATTATTTCAGCCGGTTTTATGTTTACGTTGTTTTTATCGAAACGATTAATTTAGAATGTTTCTTAATTTTTCTAATTAGTGGCATAAAATGAATTTTGTAACACTGCTCACCCTTTAGTTTTGATCGGCCCGATCGTAATCCTTCTATCCATGGTAAAGAGCAAGCCGATCCAAATGAACCATTTTCATCTTAGTTCTTGGATTCCGGCGAATAAGATAAACAATGTCATTGATTCTCTTGACTACTTCGTATGGACCAACCCAGGCTCGGGTGAGCTTTGGATATTTGCCTTTGCTCCTCTGGGGGTTGTGCAGCCAGACCTTGTTCCTATCTTGGAATCCGACTGAATTTCCCTTGAGGTCATATCGAGTCTTCATCCGATCGTTGGTGACCAACATCTGTGTTCGGGCTATTTCATGTATTGCCAGCCGGTTCTGTCGGAGTTGGTCGGCATAATCATTGACTTCTTGGGGAGGTTCTTCTGGTGAGCCAAAAGCCAAATCACAAGGTAATATCAGGTTCTTTCTGAACAGTACCCTGTCTAGAGTCAGTCCTGTGGACTTGTGTACTAATGAACGATAGGCCAACATCAATAAGGGAATATGCTTATCCTATGCCTGTTATTACTGACGACCTTGGATAGATTTTGTTCCGTCTGACTGTTGATGTAAAGGTGGGGCTCTCGTTTTCTTGATTCCCATACATTGGATTCAAAGTTAGGCCAGCACTGTCGCCACAGTGGTTGCCTTCTGTTTGAGTAGCGTATATGACTCAGACCATTTGCTGTTGTAATCCATTGCGACCAGAATATAATTGTTCCCCCTCTCAGACTCGAGAAATGGACCGACGACATCGATGACAATTCTCTCAAATGGGACGCCCACATTGTAGTGCTGCATTCTGCCCTTGGTGCGGGTTTTCGGTTTCTTACTGACTGAACATGTGTCAGATTTCCTGCACCCTGACTTCTTCAAAGTAATTTACCCAGTAGTACCGTTGGCGAATTTTATCCAAGGTTTTCTTCATGCCCAGATGACTACTGGTAATCCCATTATGTACTTCGGTGCGGACTGCAGGTACCTTTTTCTTTGGTACTACCTCGGGTTTCTCGGCCATCATTGCTTTCCCAAATTCTCTTTAACAATTCTCTGCTATTAGTTCCATTGGGCCCATAACGATTCAGGACGCCTGAGTATTTAGCTACTGCGTCCCATCGTGGCCTGGATGCTCCTTTCTTCTTGAGTGACAGGATTGGTTCAATGTCTGGGTCAGCCATTTGGTTCTCGATACATTGTTCCGTTGTCCAGTCTTCATTCATCTATATGCGAATTTGTCGGATGGAAATACCCTCACACTGTTCCGTCTTCAGACAATATCCGCATTCTACCCTACAGGGGTTCAACCTTTCAATCGTATTGCAGTAATTTCTCCATCCACCCATCCACCTGGCCAATTGTCCTTCTGATCTCATGTACAACAGCTATTTCCCTGATCGGTGCAGATTAGAAAATGACGACCATAGAGATATTTGTGATTATGGTCTGCAGCCCTGCTTATTGCAAGGAGTCCTTTTCTGGTTAAGCAATAAATCCTTTCCGGTTTCGAGAATCCACACCTGTAATACTCTATCACCCGCTCTTAACAATCTTGAACTTGGAAAAGGACGGCCCGAAACGTGTGTTGCTGGCGTCGGCGTCTAAGATGATCTTGCCGGACTGTGTAGGAAACGCTAAGATTGGGCAGGAAAAGAGTGCCGCCTTCAGTGGTCTGAACGACATTTCACAGTCCTGATTCCGGAATGTCTCTTTTTCAGTGATCTGTGATGTAGCCGTGCCGCAATGGTGGCAAATCTATCAACAAATCGCCTTTAGTACGAACAGAAACCCAAAAAGCTCTTAGTTAATGCTTGTCTCGCGGTCAATCACAAATGGATTCTCTCTTGCCTTCGTTTGTGCGGATTCCTGCCTCAGAAACGACGTGTGTGACCCATGACCAGAATGTCGTCGAGGTGTGCTAAGCATGTTCTTGATGGCATCCCGCTCAATACATAGTCCATTAGCCCCTCAAATGTAGCGGGAGCATTACATAACCCAAAAGACATGACCGTGAACTGACACAGCCTTTTACTGGTGGGGAACGGTGTCATTTCTCTATCGTTTTCATGTAGTCCAGCCTGCCAATATCCACTCTTTAGGTTTATTGTGGAGAACCAACGGGACCTTGCTAGTGTGCCCAGTCAGCGTGTCTTCGATTCGGGGGAGTAGATAGCTGTCTTTCTTCTTAACATCGTTCAATCTTTGTAGTTAACGCAAAAACGGTTGGTTCCATCCTTCTATTCCTGCTGTTCCTCTGGTGTAAGGTGTATCAGATGGTCGGTGAATTGTTTTAGAAACTTTTTACTGGGCCATGTCTTCTTCACCGATCTCTGATACGCTTCTTCGCAATTGATGATGGTGCCTGCTGACTCGAAACAAGAATTTCTTGACCATTGGTAATTCAGATGTCGTTGTTGGACATATTCAGGACTCTAATTCTTGTGACCCCGTCCTGTTTTAACTATAGGGCGTCCAACTAAGTAGTCATGAGCAGAATGTAAGGGCTCCACTATTCCTACGCAACTTCCAGGATTGCTCTCTGGCTGCGCAAGAATAATTTGTTCCGTCCGACAGGAAATTCTGGTCGAGGAAGTGGCTGAGCTGTTGACGGGCCGTGTCAACGCAAATTCCTCATTAAAGAATCGAAAAACATCATATCTCGAGTTGAACATGGACCCATGCTGGCTGATTAGGTCCATACCCAATATAAAATCGTTCTCAATCTCTGCTACTAGGACCCTGTGCCGAATTCTGTTGTCCCCTATCTGTAGCACCAAATCTACCTCATCCTGTATTGACATGGACTCGCCGGTGACTGTTCTTAAATTGATGTGGTTGTTAGCTGACCGAATTTCCAATGACCTCAAAACTCTGGACCTGGCAATGGACACAGCGGCGCCATTATCAGCGGACATTGATGGTGCTATCTCAGCATTCGCTCCTTTCTGCAGACAGATCGGAATTTCCCTGATTGGTGAAGTTTTTTTGTTCGCTACCCCAATGAGACGCTGACTCCTCCTGGCTGAAGGAAACTGCTCGTACCCTCGGCTTGCACATGTTTATGACGGCCTCTACCTAGAAAGCCCGGAGCAAAGCTTCATTACTTTTCTTGATTCCACTAAGTCTTAGATTTCTTTGTTCTTCAACATCTCTGAAACCGTTTATGAAACTCTGTGTGGCAAATTGATCTTTATTTTGTTCTGGTAGGACAAGTGAACTAAACGTTTTATCTCTGATTTGGATTCTTGAAGACTCTCCCAGAGTTTTGTATTTTTTACCACTAAGTTGCATTTGGTATACTTGACTCAAGGATTGATTGTCGTATCTTTTGTCTAGGATTACGATAATCTTGTCGAAGTTACCTTGTTCATCCACTGGAATGCTTAGGAAAAACTCTAACGCCGGGACCTCTGAAAGAAATTACCAGAGAGGTAGATTTTTCTTAGTAGTCAAATTGCAGTTTGTACCTGGGTATTTTGTTAAAGGAAACTTTGGTACTCACGGTGTTCTAGTATTTCCCTTCCTGCAAGTCTTGTTGCATTTTTTAATTCCACTTTGTTTTGGGTGGTATTGATTTGATCTTGTACTTCACTTTGAACAGTTTTGTTTTTAATTGGACTGATTTCAACTTTTACCTGGTTTGATTCTAATGTCATCGTTTATCCCTTTTAAGTCTGACTCCACTATTTGCATTCGCTGATTAACTGCTTTATTGAACTGCGTTACTATTTGGATTAATTGTTCAAATTGCTGTAGTCTTTTTAATTCATCTGTCTATCTCTTTAATTCTGTTTGTTCTTATTTTTCTTCAAATATTTCAAATTCATTCTGTCTCTTAAATTTAGTATGTTCTTGTTTTTGCTCAATTACTTTAAATTTCTGTCTCTTCAATTCAGTTTGTTGTTGTTTTTCTTCAAAATTTGAAAATAACCCCCCAATTAAATTCTGTTCACTTTTCATCGTAGAAACAAGGTTTTGTTGGTTTTCATCTATATTAGTTACAAGGTTCTCTAATTCTGTTTTACGTTTTTCATCAAAAGATTTTAATAATCTTTATTGGATTTCTTCTTAAAGTAGTTTCTAATTTTTGTCACTTTTTTCCAGTAAGTATATGAGTTATTTTTTCGTCTAGTTTATCAGTAACCTGTTTGGAGATTTTTTGCTAGTCTCGTCCATTTCCGTTGTACTTCGAGTTGTAGCCATAAATCAATTTAAGATGTTAACTTCAATTAATCCCACACGCTGGCACTAAATTGCAACAGAATATGTGGGTTCAAATCAAATGTACACAAATATTCACTTTCACTTTCGACGTCTTTATTTACCAAATAAATTCACTGTTTACAAACAATGAGTAATACTACAGCTGACTTCTTCTGTCGATTGAATCACATGAATATAAACTAACTAAACTAAAATTTAAGTTGTCCTTTTAAATAGCGAGCGCAGAACATATATGAATGCGATGATTATTTCTTTGTTGTCGGAGCGTTTACAAGACCCTTCTCGAGCCTCCTTTTGTAGATACTCATCGAAAAATAAGGATAGCCCTTGTTGCTTTTTTATTATTTCAGCCAGATTCATGTTTACCTTGTTTTGATCGAAACGATTAATTTAGAAGGTGTCTTAATTTTACTTTTTAGCAGTGCAAAATAAATTTTATAACACTATCATAGGATTGGATAACGGTTATTTTTAGATGGGTTAATATTTTTTTTAGAGGCTAAGCCTCCTTGTCTTCCCATAGCTGCGTCTATAATAACGAATGGCTTTAAATGGTCTATTTCAGTTCAGTCATACAAAATATGCCTTAAACATATAAATTACTTTGTTTTGTTTTTGTTTCCAAGTAACAAGGTTAGAGGCGTTGCTATAGTTGGAAATAAGAAAATATATGTTTAATATATAATATATAATATTATATATATTATTATATTATTATTATTATTATCCGACTTGACCATACAATGTATGGCATCACACTCCCTCTAAGGCACTCTATGAGTGCCTTTAGGGGAAAATTCACTAAACCCCAGATATCCTAGATATCAGAAGGGTTTAGCTCTGTGGGAGCCCTTGCCAGGTTTTCAGGCCCGTGGTTGGAGTCGTGGCGGCAGTTTCCCATGAATTTTCTGACCGTCCGGGCTGTCCCTAACAAGACTGCTTTTTGCATTTGTTTGTACAGATGTTCGTCCAGACCGAGGTATTTTAAATTGTCTAATAGATGTTTTGGGACTAGTCCTGTTGTTGACATAACAATTGGTACAGTTCGTGTGTTGTTCATGTTCCACTGAGTCTTTATTTGAAATTCCAAATCTCTATATTTGGTTATTTTCTCAGCCTGCTTGATATTGATATTATTGTTGTTGGGAATTGCTATGTCAATTAAAGTTGTTTTCCGAGAGACTTTATCTACCAAAACTATATCTGGTCTATTGTGAGCAACAGACCGATCGGTCAGTATCGTGCGGTCCCAGTACAGCTTGTAGTTGTTATTTTCTAAAACAGATTCTGGTTTATATTTATAGTATGGTAATCTTACCGACTGTGATAATTCATGTTTCAGTGCTAGTTCCTGGTGAAGTATTTTTGCCACAGCATCGTGTCGTTCTTTGTATTCAGTTGCAGCGAACGCTTGACAACCTCCTGTGATATGCTGGATAGATTCAGATGTTTGGCAACCGTACCTGCATCTATCGTTGTTAATGGAAGGGTCTTTAACGATGTACTTTAGGTAGTTCTTAGTTGGAATTACTTGATCTTGGATTGCCAATATAAAGCCTTCCGTTTCAGGGAACATATGACCAGAAATCAACCAGTAGTTCGACGCTGCACTGTCGACATAATCTTGGTTGATGTCGTTTATATGTCTTCCATGAAGGGGCTTCTCTTTCCATTTCAGCAGTTTCTGATCTGTGGTCTGGTGGTGAAATTGGACATGTTGTTGTGTCAGTCGCAGTGGTGTTGAGTCATCAACCTGGCACATGACTCTATGTAGATCAGAAAATTCTGCGAGTTTCTGGAAATGACTACGCAAAATAGAAATTTGTTGATCTAATAGTTTACTTAGATCTGTCAATCCTCTTCCTCCTTCATACCGTGGCAAAGTTGTACGTTCGACAGAGCTCTTTGGATGGTGATTTTGAGCTTTTGTTAGTAAAACTCGAACTTTTCGTTGTAATTGTTCAATGTCAGTCTTGCACCAATTAACTATACCGAAAGAGTAACTGAGCACTGAACACGCATAGGTGTTAATAGCCTGAAACAGATTTTTACTGTTTAGTTTGGTTTTCAACAGTCGTCTTACCCTTCTATAAAACTCTGCTGTTAGGTCCTTTTTCATAGTCATGTGATCAATACGTTGAGCCTGCTTTATTCCAAGGTATTTATAAGTATGACCTTCCCCCATAGATTCAATTGAGGTGCCATCTCCCATTTCGAAGTGGCCATGCTGTATTTTGCCTTTAACTATATTAATAATTCGGCATTTGTCTAGGCCAAATTTCATATGGATGTCACTAGAGAACCCTTCTACTATTTTAAGCATATCATGCAGCTGTTGTTTTGTAGCTGCCATCAACTTTAAGTCGTCCATGTATAACAAATGGTTTATCTTTAATGCTTGTACGTTGTTGTGTTTGAGACTGAACCCAAAATTAGTTGAGTTCAGTTTGTTTGAGAGAGGGTTCATGGCAAGGCAGAACCACAGCGGGCTAAGAGAGTCTCCCTGGAATATACCTCTTCTGATTGGAATAGGGTCTGTTTGTATCGAATAGTTGGCTTCATTCAGTGAGATTTTGGTTTGCCAGGTGGCCATGGCATGTTCTAAAAAGTTAATAATACAATTATTCACTTTATAGAGTTTCAGCACCTTAATGAGCCAATCATGTGGAACTGAATCAAAGGCCTTTTTGTAGTCCACATATGCCATGTAGAGATTACGTCGTTTGGCGTGGGCTTGATTGCAGACAACGGAATCAATTATCAGTTGTTCTTTGCAACCCATCGAATTTTTCGCACATCCCTTTTGTTGTTGAGTAATTATGTTGTTCAGTTCACAATGTTTGAAAATGCGATGATTAATGCATGATGTTATGAGTTTGTATAAGGTTGGAAGGCAAGTGATTGGTCGGTACTTTGCTGGGTCCTGTGCACATAGGTCGTCCTTTGGTAAGAGGTATGTAGTACCCTGCGTTAGGAAACTAGGCATCTTGTGTGGGTGGGCAATTACGTCATTTATAAGGGCTGTTAGTGTTTCGTGGGTTGCGTATAGTTTCTTTATCCAGTAATTTTGTACACCATCTGGTCCTGGTGCTTTCCAGTTATGGAGGTTCTTCATTATGTTGGATGTATCTTCCGTTGTAAATGATTGGTGTTGCATGGCCTCACAGTTCTGAGATGCAGCCTCCTCCTCATTAATCCAGCTGGCTCCGGAGTTATAGGAGATTGTTGTGGAAAGCTGTGTTTTCCAGAATTCCTCGATGTCTGTTTTACTGGGGTAACTAGGGGCTTCATTATTATTGTTGTTGTTAAGTTTTCTATAAAACCCTTTTTCTGATTGTCGGAAGAGTGTGTTGTCTAGTTTCCGTTGGTTACTGGTTTTGTACCTTCTCAATCGACTTGTGTAGACGGAGAGCTTTTGTCGTAGGCTGTCCAGACATTGCTGAGATGTGATGTTTTCTCCATCCCACTGTGAGTGTATTCGGTTATTGTCCATGATAGTCTTGACAAGCCTTTCTATTCTGTTGTTCCTGACTCCTCGTTGGTACTCGGTCAGTCTTCCAACGTCTTTCCGAAGAGAATTGATTTTCCCTTCAAGTCTTCTTTGCCAAGGTGGTATTCGAGGGGTTTGTCTAAATTGGGGAGGGTCTTGCTTTGTTCTTACTGCGACCCCAATTATTCTGCAGATGGCAGTTGCAGCACAGTAGATGATTGTGTGTAGCGACTCTAACGTATTAGCACCTAAAACATAGGTTGGCAAGATAAATTTGTTCATAGCCTGCAAGACGATACCCAATTTCTTAGATGATCTTAGTTTGGGAAGAGCTGGTCTAGTCAGTGGATCTGTTCCATTATACTCTCTAAGAGCTCCTTCCATTCCTGCTTGGATCTTCTCAAGCAGGTCAGCGTTGGTTGGCTGTTCTTGCTGTAGTTCTTGAGTCTCGTCCGCTCTTTGTGCCAAAGGTGTTTCCGGCTCTGGATCGATTGTATTTCGACCAAATAGTTCGCGCTCCACTTCGCTCTTTATTGTGTCCAGTTGTTCAGGCGAAATAAGGCCATTTCTCAAGATGACACGATATTGATCTGCGACTCTCTGTTCAGTAACTTGAAGCTCTGGGTACTCACGACAGAACTCTTGATAGAGTATTTGGCGATATCCAGTCTTGTCCTGGCCAAGGTTCGTGATTCTGTAAAACGTGCGCATTATAAATTCATTCATGGCGCCAGTCCATTTCATGCGCTGTCTTTTCAGTCCCGCTCGAGTGAGCGCTGGCTGTTGATCCTGCGCAACACTTTCTGCGGGTGGAGTTCTTGTTCTCGTTTGACTCCGTTGGTGATGGTCACGTTGTTGTTGTGACTGTGTTGGTGAGTGTTCTTGTGGTTCTTCTGGTTCTGGTTATTATTATTATTTTTATTATTATTATTTTATTATTATATATTATATATTATTATCCCGACTTGACCATACAATGTATGGCATCACACTCCCTCTAAGGCACTCTATGAGTGCCTTTAGGGGAAAATTCACTAAACCCCAGATATCCTAGATATCAAAAGGGTTTAGCTCTGTGGGAGCCCTTGCCAGGTTTTCAGGCCCGTGGTTGGAGTCGTGGCGGCAGTTTCCCATGAATTTTCTGACCGTCCGGGCTGTCCCTAACAAGACTGCTTTTTGCATTTGTTTGTACAGATGTTCGTCCAGACCGAGGTATTTTAAATTGTCTAATAGATGTTTTGGGACTAGTCCTGTTGTTGACATAACAATTGGTACAGTTCGTGTGTTGTTCATGTTCCACTGAGTCTTTATTTGAAATTCCAAATCTCTATATTTGGTTATTTTCTCAGCCTGCTTGATATTGATATTATTGTTGTTGGGAATTGCTATGTCAATTAAAGTTGTTTTCCGAGAAACTTTATCTACCAAAACTATATCTGGTCTATTGTGAGCAACAGACCGATCGGTCAGTATCGTGCGGTCCCAGTACAGCTTGTAGTTGTTATTTTCTAAAACAGATTCTGGTTTATATTATTATATATATATATTATTATTATTATTATTATTATTATTATTATTATTATTTATTATTATATTATTATTATTATTATATATTATTATTATTATTATATTATTATAATATATATAATATTATATATATATATATATATATATATATATATATATATATATATCAATAAACGGTTCCATACAAAAATTACCGGTCAAAACAAATCCTATAAGTTTTTCGTGAACAATCTAGCATATAACTGTCTCCAGGTTCTCATCTATCTCTGCACCAAAATATCATAATCGACTTAGTACTTTAGGTGTGAAAGCGAAACAAACAAACAAACTTATTTGCGTATTGGTTCGACAGACAGATGATCTCTACAATGCCATCTGGTCAACTTGTCTCCTTCAATCCGCCAACGGCCGTTATACCCTCATAGTTGTTCATTTAAATGCTATTTTCTAGTTTATTTATTCGCCGGATTCGTTTTTATTTAAGATGATTAATTTCTCCAATATTCCTATTTTAGCAGCGTAAATTAAAATGTTTTGTTTTACCACTATTTCGAATCCACTACAAAAATATTCCCAATTAGCTGACCTATCTCGGTTTCGCACGGACTAGAGAAATGGGTATATTTGACCTATTTATTTTCAACATATTTTTCATTTGATAATTTACACATCCACAACATGTTTTTATTTTTTTTTGTGAAAACCATTTTAACATCATCAGTCATATTCGAAATTTATATGGCTATAACCGCTTCTAAAAATAAATTATTTTGGGATGTAATATGATTAACTTTACATGTTTGACGTGTTTTTACATGTATTATGATTGGCTTTTTTGACATTATTGACATTTTAAAGATTTTTAAACATTAGTGACATTTTTTATGAAATTTTTGATATTTTTGATGTTTTTGACTTTTGACAAATTTGAAAATTTTTGACGTTTTTGATACTTTCGACGTTTTTGACTTTTTTGACATTTTTGACATTATTATTTTTTGCACCTTTACAGTTGACATTTTTGAAGATATTGGTTAATCAGATATTGAACACCTTACATTCTCCACCCCTTCCATGAATTTAATATTAATAATAATCGGACAAGTAATTCAATTCAGTTCTAGTTATTTCAGTGGAAAATTATATATACCAACTTTCACAACTATATCATATTTTGTTCCTTAACCCATCCCCCTATTCAATAATAGAGTTTTCGCAAAATTTCACCTGTTCTCTATTAATTTAAAAAATTGATATAACTCTGATATCTGCATTATTACCAAGAAATAGTGATTTCTTTTTAATAATAACCCACTTACTTCTATAGGAAATAAATTTTCACAAAACGATGAACCTGATTCTGTTTAATTTAGAAGAATGTCCAATGCACAGGTTTCACCTTCTATGGGTAAACAGAACATTTATTCACTGTATATCTAACTGTAGTCTGTTGATTGATATATTTATATCTACTTTAATTTTGTTGCATTTGTGAATAAATAAGTTGAAGTTGTGAATAATATATATATATATATATATATATATATATATATATATGTATTAGATGGTTTCCGGGAATTCATCCGCGTAGTTGCTAACTGATCCCTGCCGGGATCGATGGTAAAATGACGACGTTTCGGCAGATTCACATCTGCCCTCTTCAGGTCGGTCCGCATAATTCTCGTAGCCTTCTGCTTTCGCTTCTAGTTACTCGAATACTGTATTCATAGAGTCTTTCTATTTTTTTTTTCTTCCATCTGTTGAATATCCTTGTGTATATTTGAAATTTCTTTTGATAATTTAGTTTCAAGTTCTTTTATATTGGCTTCACTCTTCTTAGTAAGATTTTCTTCTAATGCTTTGGTGTTTTTCGCAGTATTGTTTTTCATTTCCTTTAATGCCGTTGTGTTAGCTTATAGCTTACCAAATAAGTTCATCATCAGAGTTTCCATGTCCATTTCAGGTTCTTGTGAATTTTGAATTTATTTTCTTTACAATTTCTTCTGAAATAACGTTCATTACTTGTTCCTCTTGTTCTTCCTCTTGTTCAGCTATTATTTCTTGTTCCTGGACAACTTCTTCAGCTTACTCTTCCATATTTTGGATTTCTTATTGTTGTTCTTCAATTACTTCATCTTATTCTTCAATATCTTCTGGTTTCTCTTTTTTGCTCCTTGTTCTCTTTTTTGATTGAAAGCTCCACATTTCTGAAAATTAGCATTAATAAAGTAAAAATGTGCATTTAAATAGTTGTTTGAAAAAGAAATAATGTTTGATTTATTTGATAAGTCTGAAGATTTAATAAGTTTTATAATTTAAAATGTTTATGGTCTAAATGGAATTTAAAAATAAACTACATAATTTAAAGTTGAACTATTCCATTTTAAAAGTTAACTAATTTTACAAAAGGTAAAAATATAATAAATAATGAAATCAAATTTCACAAAATCAAAACAATTTAATCATAATCATAAACAATAGAGGATCTAAGTTTATATTCAAAATTAATTAACATATATATATATATATATATATATATATATATATATTATATTGGAATGTATGATTTATTATTATTTTATAATAAATGATTTTTGAAATTTATAATTTTTATATCTCAGGGTCTTTTTTGCTTGGGTTCAAATCTTCAAATGTTAAATAAATAAATAAATTTTATACTTTTCTTGTTTATCTTACACGTATCTATCTCGCTTCAGGTTCACTTACACTTCTTTAAAAAAATTTGAAATTCTATTTGCACTTTACTTTTCTACTTTTATTATTTTTTAAATTACTGATAATCAAATTACTAATATTTCAATTAAAGTACAATTTATTTAAATTTTTCACAATACAATATTGATACAGTTCTCTTTCAAAACAAAATAAATTTCCTCTTCACTTAACTACTCTTAAATTTCTATCAAATTATGTTACAAAATTGTTTATCATTCAATCACAACTATTATTATTATTATTCTAAAATTTGTAAAACTTTTATTACCACTGATTGACTAACCTTTTTATGATTTTCTCATTTTATTAAATAAACTTTCTCAAAATTTTAAGTTTCTTTAAACAATGTTTCAAAAACTCACTGTTGTTGGTTCTCTTACTCCCTTTTTCTGATTGTTGGTCTTTAACAATAATTCCAAATTTCAAATTTCTTTACTGATAAAATTCTGCCACTTAGTTGAATTTCTCGTGCTGGTTTGCAAATTTATTTTCTTCTAATACTTTTGATTTTAAATTTTTATTTCATTAATTCCATCATCTTCCTTTTCTCGACCATTTATAAAAATATTTTCAATTTGTCTCTCCAAATAAATTTAAATTAAATTTTAGGTTACTGTTGTCTTTCTGACGTGGAACCCTAAATTTGTTTTATATTTTCATAGAACATTTATTTCGTTGTCAGGGAAACTTAATTTATGAGAACGAAATTTTTAAACGGCTCTGCTCGAAGAGAATTTGTCACTGTCAGATTTCCTATTTATACTATTTATTTTGCCACCTGCTATTTCCATTTCCGTTTATATTTATTTTATTAATTTCCAACTATTATCCCTTTAAATCATATCAAAAAATCTAAACAAATTTCAACTTAAATTTCAATACCTTTTACCCTCATTAATTTTACCCAAATCATTTAATTATATTTTCAAAAACATTCAGTTGACATTAGTTACCTGTTGGCCACCAGTCATTTAACAGGTACTTTATAAAAATTGGATTTTAATAAAATTTAGATTTTATATCTTTTGAACTATTTGCCTATTTTATACTATGCTCTACACTCTATCTATTACTATAAATTTCTTTACTGTTACATCCAGTTCTGAAAAGTTATAACGGTTTTTCTAATTTGACAATTCGATCCTCTGTTTACTAAAGAATTTATGTTTTAAAAATTTGATTTTGATCTAAAATATCCTAATTTGTGATTCTATATGTGTTCTACAAACTCTACTATGATTTTGCAACTGAACTTAACCTTTCGATGTTTGACTTTATTATGAGTTTTTGTATTTATTTCTTTATGTAAGTATCAATTCTTATTAAAATTTGCAAGTCCGTTCGCATAATTCTCGTAGCCTTCTGCTTTCGCTTCTAGTTACTCGAATACTGATATTTTCAGAAGCGCGCACGGTGTTATATAGTCGCGGCTAGGCGCTTATTTCCGGTTGAGTTGTTATTGGACAGGTCCAGGCCGGTACGGTGTTTAATAGAATTTTCCAACAATTCGATAAGTTCTGGATTTCATTGCGTGCGTTTAGACTGTGAGGCCTCTTCGCTATTTCAATTTCCTCTCTTACGAGTCTTGATTTCGGGTGTTCTATATTTGCCAGTACTCTGGTGTTCTCAAAGTCTATTCGGTGTGACGTCGTGGTGGCGTGTTCAGCAATGGATATTGTTTTTTCCTGCTTTCTTATAGCATTCTGGTTTTCATCACGTCTAGCTTGAATTCTTCTGTTAGTTTGCCCCACGTAGGTTTTATGACAGTCTGCACATGGAATCTCGTACACTCCCTGTTGTTCTAAAGGGATCCTCGTCGTCGGAGTCCTCAACACCGTGCTTATTTTTCTGTCTGTATTGAAAATAGTATTGATATTGTGTCTCCGTATAATTCTTGCAATACTGTCCGTGGTACCCTTGACATACGGTAAATAAGCCTTGGTTATTGGTGTCTCATGCTCCTCGTCTGTTCGTCTCGGTTTTGACTTTCGGGCTCTTTGAATATTTCGGTCTGTAAATCCGTTTTGTCTGAGAGCTGTTTTTAAACTGTCCATTTCCTGTTTGATGTTGTCCTGGTCAGCTAGTCTTTGTGATCTGGTTACTAAAGTTTTGACGACGGTTTGTAGTTGGGCTGGGTGGTGATGAGAATTAGCATGAAGGTATCTGTTGGTGTGAGTTGCTTTCCTATATACTGTATGGCCAAGGGTTCCATCTTCCTTCCTATTTATGAGAACATCAAGGAATGGCAGTTTTGTGATGGATGCCATTAAGGTGGTTTAAAAATGTGTTGAGGTGTTCCCTCCCATGAAGCCAACTCACAAAAGTATCATCCACATATCGCAACCATAAACTGGGTTTAAGAGCTCCTCAAAGTTCTCCATAAAAAGGTTCGCTATAACTGGTGAAAGTGGCGATCCCATTGGAGCTCCTTCCACTTGTTTATATCGTTGGTTCTCGTAAACAAAATAGGTGTTCATCAGGCAGTGCCTTGTTAAGTCTAAAAGGTGTTGAGGTGGTTTGTATTTTTCTATTATGATATCCAACGCTTCGTCGATAGAGATGTTGGTGAAAAGGGACACTACGTCAAAACTGAGCAGAAGACACTCAGGTTGTAAAACCGTTTTTCTAAGTATTTCGATGAAATGTGTCGAATTTTTGGCATATGAGTCTGCCCCCGATCTGCCACGCCAATCGAGGTAGAGTTCAGTTAGACCGAAGATAAGTTATAAACGGTTCTATTCGATTCCAATTGCCTTGAGGTTAGACTGTGACCGTTATTTTCCGAGAAAAATTCGTTTTTGGGCTTCTGTTGGAGCTTCAATTTGTTAAATTTTGTCTGTTGTTGCAATGTTGTCAACTCTGCATTCGTTTCGGCCCTAAATTCGCTAATTTCATCGAATTTATCCCTTATTATCGGGTGGAGTGTATTGCTTACCTGTAGGTGGATATCTAAGACTTTAATATTAAGAACATCCAAATCTCTTCTGACATCACGTATGGGTTCTCTTAGTAGGGCACAATTAGCTTTCAATAAGATATTCTGTGTTTTTCTGTTGTTATTCCAGAACTTTACCGTCATGTTTTTCGGAATAACTCCTTCATCGCGGCATCGTTGTAAAAATGTAGATCGCACAAAAGTTTGCTTCTTTTCGCGCGTAATTTCTCAAACGTTTTACACAAATGAAAAGTATTCTCCCCGTAGAGATTCACTATATTTGTTTTTAAGTTTTCGCGGGCACTAAATGTATTAGATGGTTTCCGGGAATTCATCCGCGTAGTTGATAACTGTTCCCTACCGGGATCGATGGTAAAATGACAACGTTTCGGCAGAGTCACATCTGCCCTCTTCAGGTCGGTTCGCATAATTCTCGTAGCCTTCTGCTTACGGTTCTAGTTACTCGAATACTGATATTTTCAGGAGCGCGCACGGTGTTATATAGTCGCGGCTCGGCGCTTATTGGTTGGCACCGTGAATGGCTGCGTGTGATTGGCCCTGGGCGCTCAGTGGGAGCGCCTCCCGTCTGCTGATTTGTTATTTCCGGTTGAGTTGTTATTGGACGGGTCCGGGCCGGTACGGTGTTTAATAGAATTTTCCAACAATTCGATAAGTTCTGAATTTCATTGCGTGCGTTTAGACTGTGAGTACTCTTCGCTATTTCAAATGCCTCTCTTACGAATCTTGATTTCGGGTGTTCTATATTTGCCAGTACTCTGGTGTTCTCAAAGTCTATTCGGTGTGACGTCGTGGTGGCGTGTTCAGCAATGCAATCCATCGATCCCGGCAGGGATCAGTTATCAACTACGCGGATGAATTCCCGGAAACCATCTAATACATTTAGTGAAAACTTAAAAACAAATATATATATATATATATATATATATATATATATATATATATATTATAATGGTTTTGTAAATTTGCTCAAATATTTTATTTTATTTTTATTTTTAATTTAATACAAATGAGACAGATTAATTTATGTGGTTATTTTTATGTTCTAATTATACAAATTTATTAGTTTTGTGGGTTCAAAAGGGTTAGGATCAATTTTAATTAATCATCCCGCTAATGTTTGAACAACATTTTTAATTGAAAAATTATCTACATTAATATACAATCATCAAATCAATCAACCTTGAACAATCATTGTATTCACATTTCATTGCTAACTTGGTTCCTGCAGCTTCTTCCTATGAAGATCCTTGCATAAACTTACCTGGTTTAATATTTCTTCATAATTGATTTTCAAATGTTTTATTTTAATTCACTTTACACTTATTCTCTTTTATTTAATTTTTACTTTAATTACATTCTTTACTTTAACTATTTCTTATTAAATTTTATTAATTTCTTTGATATTAATTATCATGTTCTATTCACTTTACTTTGGTTAAAAAAAATTCACTTAATTTAAATTAATTACAATATGCTTTATTTATATTATTTAAAAATTCAACAAATCTCTCATTCATTTTAAATTGTATCATTACCTTAACTACTATTTATGAGATTTTTTTTCAAATCTACTATCTACTATTCTTATCTAATTAAATCTACATAAACAATAATCATATTTTTCAAATTGAATATACACAAATTAACCATTACAAAATTATTTACCTCAATAACATGGGTTCATTGTTTTTCTTTATCTGGCTTGTTTTTTCACTATTGTCCATTCTTCTTAAAATTTCCATTATTTATTTATTTAACCATTTACTTATATCAACATATTTGCATTCCATATTATATTCCAAACTTCAAATTTAATTTTACCATTTGTTGAAAATTACAGTTTTCTTCTTGTTTGAAATAATGCATTTCTTCATAGATTGTTTTGTGTTGCATAACACTTCACTTAACTTTTATTTGTAAAATTTGCCAAATTGAACCTTACTGAATATTTCCCACTCCACCATAACATTTATTTTAGGTTATGACTTCTGTCAAACATCACTTTGATATACTAACAACAAGATTTTTACAGGAAAATTATGAGATTGAACGATACGTCTTCCACGATGGAAAAATGCAGACTCTCTCGAATTTTGCGTACAGCTTGTATTTATTACCTCGGACATTTGAACATCGACAAAGTGACGCTAACCGTCAAACAGCTGCCAAGATGTTTAAAACTTTTAAGTAATTATTTTAATAAATTTTGAATTTTCACTATATGTTTTGAAACTTGTCTCATTTTAAAAAGAATTTAATTTTGATTAAATTATTTTCAAAGTCTTTTCTGACTTCGTTGTCAGAATAGACTTTGAAACGTTTGGTATTCCTGCAATATATGTAGTTTTATTTCTATAGTGGTGTTATTCCCCAAAGAAACATATAAGTTATCAAGAATATGCCACAAACAACGTTTAGAAGACAACATAAGATATGTACACGAATTTTCACGCCTGCATCACTTTTTGTTTGCAAGATATAAAATGTAACTCTATAGACATCCCGCTGCCCCCATCACGTAATCAAACATTTTATCAAAATAAAATATAGCTATGTTACTCGCAGATAGTGTGGCTTTCTCCTAGTTAAAGAATTTTTAAGGTCCGTTCACTACTCCTAGATATTACCCCCTACAAACAAACAAAGTTTACAACCTTACGAATTAGTATATATGAAACGCTGTCGTTCTCAAAGGTAAGCAAATCAAGGTAGTTACTGCGTTTAAAAGTATTAGGAAATTTGGCATTATTAGTAAGTATATGTAAAGTGATCTCGAAAACAATTTTTTTACAGTAGCTGACTTGTTATTTTTGTATGCCAAATCTACTCTTCTAAGGAAACCAAAATCATATACCAAGAATAATACCCAATGAGATTACATGGCTTTCATTATTGTGACGGGAATCCAATAACCTGTGACCCTTCCATCAACTTTAAGATTCTCATGTAGGGAAAGTCTGGACAACAAAAGAACTTTGGGGGTGGACTCAATAAGAATCATAAGGATTTCTACAGCATATGTCTCGACACGAAAAAGCAATATGCTTTTTTGTTGGAGGCTAATGTTGTAGTTTTCTTTCCAGTCATGTACGTCGGTAACAGTCGCATATTACTTGCCATAAAGATATAAGGGATTTTTCTTCCGGAACAGACTTTTAACAAGAAAGAAAAATATACGCATGTTTGTTTCGCGTAAAGGTGTTATTGCCTTCGCGATATATGTGTCGTCAACGGTTTGGGTCGTAAAGGAAAGTGACGAGTGAAATTTTCAAATAAGGCTATAAACATGTTTCTCATAAAAATTATGCATAAATGCGGGCCGGAATATCACGTTTATTTTCAACAGAAAAACGGTTCGGGTCTGCTACTCTTAAATTATTTGCTACTTGTCATATACAAAATAGTCTGAAGGTAGTCGTGAAGAAAATTATTGAGGCAAAGCAGGCAGAAGAGAAACTAAAATATTATATAACATAAACATTAAAGAGAATAGATAAATTTATCAGAGGGTAGACGTAAAATCTAGAAAGATATATCTATGGGTCCAATAGTGTGTAAAAAATGTCGAGATAGAGAAATTTCATTGAGATTAATCAGTGGAAAACTTATATTGTTAAATATAGGTTGTTTAACCTCAGATTTGTGTTGTTTAATAAATGATTTAGGTAACCACATGCATAAAAGTACGTGGGAACAGCTTTAGGTTTTAAAATAAAGTGTTTAAAAATAAATATAAATATAATTAATTTCAGACATTTTAAATACTGTTCAGCTCTAAGATCTGAAATAATGCTGTTCTTCTGGCGCATCGAGGTCGGCGGCTGGCATTGATGAGGTTCACGAAGAATTATAGTCAATGAAGGATATCTTTCGGCGGTTCTTTGACTTTCTGGAGAATTCCAAGAAGAAGTATATAAATACGGAGAGCTGACGGAAGGATTCATTTAGTATTCGACTGCCGTTTAGTGAAGATAAGGTGTTTAAGATAATTTCTATATAGTTGTGTGTATATAAATTAAAGTAGTGGAAAAAAATTATAGTGAGTTAGGCTGTCTCTAATTAACTTTTTCGATATTGCCTAACATAAGGTATTTTAATTTCATTTATTATCTTGATCAACCCCGTTTACAGTTGAATAGGATAACTGCTTTTGTAAATATAACGAGACAAAAACTTAATTGTGAGATAAGTTTAATATAGCAGTAAAATCAGTTTTTCCTCTAGATTTTAATGATATACAACACATTAGGTTTAATAAAAACTTTATTGATGAAAAAAATATCAATCTTGTAAATAAGTCATAAATTGTTTACATTTTGTTATAAATTACCTCAAGGATGTGACAGGAGTCCAGTCTTTTTTCATCGATGCAGCAATACACATGGACCCATTTTTGTTAAATTAGTCAAGTGAACAGTGCGAATTAAACAAAAGTAAAATAACTTGTTGACAATAGTAGCCATGTTAAATAAAAGCTTAAGTGACAACTGACAATTAAACACCAATTTTAACGAGGCGAACCATAAATGCAGTGACATCCAAAGTTATTCGAAAGTAAATATTTAAAAAGTTAATATAAAATTCATGAGCCAAAAAGATGAATTGTGAAGCAGAGATTAACTAACAATGATAGACAATAAAAAGCAGCAGACAGGAAAGATCACAAATTAATGATCTTAAAAACTCCAGAAGCAGAGCCGAGAACGTATTAGATCACGCCCAGAATAATAAAACTGATGAGTACTGTGTTTAATTTTGAAATGTGTATATATGATAATTGTTTTATGTTTTCTGATTATAGTAATAAGTTTTATAAATCGTAACATAAGTGATATAGGTAATTTTTGTTGAAAATTCCTCATTTCTGAATATTATAGAATTAATAAAAATAATAATAATTTACAGAAGGGATGTAGATAAAGATAAGGTAGCAGAATTGATAAATAATTTAGTGGTTGTTATATAAAGTTTGATTTGTTTGATTGTTTAATAATTCCTGTAATGTATTATGTTAATGGTTTTAATTTAATTTAAAAGGTAAGATGAATAAGAAATAAAATAAAAATCAAAACAATATAAAACAAAAGTTTAATATAAATGAAAATAACAACAACGCACTAAAATTTCAATAACAATCAATATTTCACATATTATATATATATATATATATATATATATATATATATATATATATATCCTATAATTTTTTTCTGAATTTTACATTTTTGAGGACCAAGCTCACTCTCAAGGATTTTGTTATTCTATTTGTGATTTCATCTTGTAACGAAATTCGATGCTCAATATTCGCATTGCCGTCTTTCTTCGTGGAACAGAAAAATAACTTTTTGTACTTAAAGCGTGTTGGTTGATTTGCTGGTTGGAAATTGGATACGAAAATTTCAGGAAATTCTTGAAACGAAATGTTTTTTATAAAGAAAATTTGTATATCTTGCCTAGATATGAATTTTCACCTTATAGGGTTTTGAAATAGAGATGTTTGAGAAACGTATACTAATTTTATATGATTTAACACAATGTAAAATATACAACTGAATTGTAAAGTCAGCCTTGACAGTAAGTAATTAATAAATTCGCTTGAATAATTCTTATTGGAACAAAAATAGTTGACATTTTTGTTCCTTTTTGTGGATGATATGTTTGCAAATCTTTAGATTATTGTTAGATAAAGTCAAAATAACAGACTTTTTAAGATATCTTGATTTTCCTAGTGTTAACAAACTATTTACTATGAGTCACGATTTGTTAACAGTAAAATACAAATTGAAGTATTTGATGTATAAAAACATAGCTCATAAATAAACTAGGGTTTTTTCTTCTTTTACATCATTAAGCATTAGCGACGACTACGTTTACATTTACGCGATAAAGGTCTCGGTTCAATGTGACATGTAAGAGTTGTACTCCATATAGGCCAGTTCAGTGCTTCATATTTCGGCTTATCCATTATCCCCAATATATTTTATCATTTAAAAAGACACGATGGAAGTTGCATTTTTTGTTTGTGCATAATATACTACAGATATTTCATGTTTCTTGTAGTAGTGCGTTAGTAATCATGATACAAGTGTCAGAGAGAGAAGCTGAATTTTCGATCAACAATATTCTTTTTTAATTCATGCTTATTGGACAAAATAATCCCAAAGACCTGAGTTTTCTGAACGAGACTGATATCCGCTTTCGAGGTGTAGGCGCCTCTACCTGCGAGACGCTTTGTCCCAGTTGTAGTAGTAACAGGCAAGAGGTCGGCAAAGGGTTCTCGTCTCAAGTACTAGGTCGCTCTCCATACAGGGCGATGACTCGACATCTCATTCGACGGTCCCACTGTTACCCTACAGGTCCTCTCATCGCCAGAATCCTCAAAGAAAGCTGGTCTGACGACTACTTCTATTAAAGGCTTAACAAGTGCGCCTCGTTCCCTTGCACTCAATCCCGAAGAAAAGGGAGAGAGAAAGAGGAGAGAGAGATCCAGATCAAGTCCAATTTTTTTAATAATATTTTGTGGAGCGACGGGTCGTGCTTAAGGAGGGTTAGCGTGTTTAACATGCACATTAATTTGTGGGCTGGCATATTGAATGGCACATTAACGGACCATTCGAAGTTCCACCACACCTAAACGGCGGCGGCCTCCAGGTTCACCGGAACCCAACCCAATCAATTAATATTTTTGGGAACATTACAAAGCTTTATACGAACTAGAAAACCATAATGAGCAGGAACTACGACAAACCTTAAGGTGGCTGACAAGATAAATTATAAAACGATGTTAGTTTGGTGTTGGGATGGGTGGGAGACATTTTAAATACTTACTATACATTTCTGAAATGAAAAATAATATTTATTTGTTTGTTTTAGTGATAAAAACAACAGTTATGTGAAACATACCTTTTACTTGCTCGACTACAGGTGTTTTATTTTTACTATCGTCTTTACTAAATTTAAACGACACTACTATAACTTTTAAAAATCAGGTAAAATGGTAAAAAAATAATGTGCAAACACCTATAGTACATATTCTACTAATGATCTTGCACAAATGTTTCAATTAAATTTGTGCAAATAAAATTATTTTACAAATTATTTATTTGTAATATTATTGTTAATGGGATCTCTCTTAAACAAACATCTCTTAAGAAAAATACATTATTGCATCAACCTCTGCGAAAAAACAAAGATGAGAAAATAACATTTCAGATCAAAATTTTAACAATTAATCTTATAGTCAGAGGGCCTCAAAAAATATTCGATAACTTTTGGTTTAAAAAACTTGGTTTGAAATGTTACACTGTTTGAAATCTCGTTTACGATTACTGTTCGTTTGGACTACTAGTTAGTTAATATGCATAATTTTTTTTAAAAATGTTACTTGGTACTCTTAACTCAGCGTTTTCAAACTTGCCAAGCAATTACCACTAACAATTGTAAATGTATCGTGAGAGTCAATGAAACTGTATCATTCTACATAGATATTCAGCTTCTGAAAAAGGTTTCAAGTATGACTGACGCACTAAAATTTCAATAACAATCAATATTTCACATATTATATATACATATATATATATATATATATATATATATATATATATATATATATATATATATATCCTATAATTTTTTTCTGAATTTTACATTTTTGAGGACCAAGCTCACTCTCAAGGATTTTGTTATTCTATTTGTGATTTCATCTTGTAACGAAATTCGATGCTCAATATTCGCATTGGCGTCTTTCTTCGTGGAACAGAAAAATAACTTTTTGTACTTAAAGCGTGTTGGTTGATTTGCTGGTTGGAAATTGGATACGAAAATTTCAGGAAAATCTTGAAACGAAATGTTTTTTATAAAGAAAATTTGTATATCTTGCGTAGATATGAATTTTCACCTTATAGGGTTTTGAAATAGAGATGTTTGAGAAACGTATACTAATTTTATATGATTTAACACAATGTAAAATATACAACTGAATTGTAAAGTCAGCCTTGACAGTAAGTAATTAATAAATTCGCTTGAATAATTCTTATTGGAACAAAAATAGTTGACATTTTTGTTCCTTTTTGTGGATGATATGTTTGCAAATCTTTAGATTATTGTTAGATAAAGTCATAATAACAGACTTTTTAAGATATCTTGATTTTCCTAGTGTTAACAAACTATTTACTATGAGTCACGATTTGTTAACAGTAAAATACAAATTGAAGTATTTGATGTATAAAAACATAGCTCATAAATAAACTAGGGTTTTTTCTTCTTTTACATCATTAAGCATTAGCGACGACTACGTTTACATTTACGCGATAAAGGTCTCGGTTCAATGTGACATGTAAGAGTTGTACTCCATATAGGCCAGTTCAGTGCTTCATATTTCGGCTTATCCATTATCCCCAATATATTTTATCATTTAAAAAGACACGATGGAAGTTGCATTTTTTGTTTGTGCATAATATACTACAGATATTTCATGTTTCTTGTAGTAGTGCGTTAGTAATCATGATACAAGTGTCAGAGAGAGAAGCTGAATTTTCGATCAACAATATTCTTTTTTAATTCATGCTTATTGGACAAAATAATCCCAAAGACCTGAGCTTTCTGAACGAGACTGATATCCGCTTTCGAGGTGTAGGCGCCTCTACCTGCGAGACGCTTTGTCCCAGTTGTAGTAGTAACAGGCAAGAGGTCGGCAAAGGGTTCTCGTCTCAAGTACTAGGTCGCTCTCCATACAGGGCGATGACTCGACATCTCATTCGACGGTCCCACTGTTACCCTACAGGTCCTCTCATCGCCAGAATCCTCAAAGAAAGCTGGTCTGACGACTACTTCTATTAAAGGCTTAACAAGTGCGCCTCGTTCCCTTGCACTCAATCCCGAAGAAAAGGGAGAGAGAAAGAGGAGAGAGAGATCCAGATCAAGTCCAATTTTTTTAATAATATTTTGTGGAGCGACGGGTCGTGCTTAAGGAGGGTTAGCGTGTTTAACATGCACATTAATTTGTGGGCTGGCATATTGAATGGCACATTAACGGACCATTCGAAGTTCCACCACACCTAAACGGCGGCGGCCTCCAGGTTCACCGGAACCCAACCCAATCAATTAATATTTTTGGGAACATTACAAAGCTTTATACGAACTAGAAAACCATAATGAGCAGGAAGTACGACAAACCTTAAGGTGGCTGACAAGATAAATTATAAAACGATGTTAGTTTGGTGTTGGGATGGGTGGGAGACATTTTAAATACTTACTATACATTTCTGAAATGAAAAATAATATTTATTTGTTTGTTTTAGTGATAAAAACAACAGTTATGTGAAACATACCTTTTACTTGCTCGACTAAAGGTGTTTTATTTTTACTATCGTCTTTACTAAATTTAAACGACACTACTATAACTTTTAAAAATCAGGTAAAATGGTAAAAAATAATGTGCAAACACCTATAGTACATATTCTACTAATGATCTTGCACAAATGTTTCAATTAAATTTGTGCAAATAAAATTATTTTACAAATTATTTATTTGTAATATTATTGTTAATGGGATCTCTCTTAAACAAACATCTCTTAAGAAAAATACATTATTGCATCAACCTCTGCAAAAAAAACAAAGATGAGAAAATAACATTTCAGATCAAAATTTTAACAATTAATCTTATAGTCAGAGGGCCTCAAAAAATATTCGATAACTTTTGGTTTAAAAAACTTGGTTTGAAATGTTACACTGTTTGAAGTCTCCTTTACGATTACTGTTCGTTTGGACTACTAGTTAGTTAATATGCATAATTTTTTTAAAAATGTTACTTGGTACTCTTAACTCAGCGTTTTCAAACTTGCCAAGCAATTACCACTAACAATTGTAAATGTATCGTGAGAGTCAATGAAACTGTATCATTCTAAATAGATATTCAGCTTCTGAAAAAGGTTTCAAGTATGACTGGTTAAGAATATACCTTACTTTGCTATAGTGAGTAGGTTGATATCGATATTTCCAGTTGACCTCAAGATGCTTTTAATCAAAGATTTTTTGATACTATCTTTTATAGATTTTCAATCCACTGAACTCAAGATATAATATTGTCTATAATCGAGAACCGTCATTAAGTCTTTATGAATTTCTTATACACACCGGAATTTAATATATTAACCAGAGTGGATGGTGAATCACGAAAAAATTAGTAATATAATGGCTTTGACAGGTGTGTTGTAGTGTAGTCTCTATCCTAAAAATCACAGAGAAATACCGTTACACACATCCCTACTACGGATTTAGGCTCTCTGTTAACTAGTTTTTTCTTGAATCTCTAGGCATAAAATCCTAGTTCTACCGTAAGATGAATTTTTGTCTAATTTAAATTGGATCACATAGACGTGTACGCTTTTCAAAAATAAATATGGAGTATTTCTACCTACAGGCTGTTAACATCTTTATTCAAATTTTCGTCCGCCCATTAAGGTATACCCTATTCAACAAAGAAAAGTAGTCATTAAAAATGGTTCACAATGACCGAAGATCGATACCGAACAGACAAAAAGTAGCTGAATTGTTAATAACTACCGATTTTTAAATCGATCAAAAAAATTAATAGAAACGTATTCTATTTTTGCCTAAGTAAAAGTCAGAAATTGGCAACACACTTGTCACGTATTAGCGGTGTACAATTTTTACTATTGTATTCATTACAAACGTTCGGTTACAAATTAAGTATATCTAGTTGGAGAAATGTTACTGGTAACCTTAATTTCTTTATTTTCCAATACGTACGAAAAATCAACTAAATCTTAGCTTTGAAGACGCGAGATGTAAGACAGACATCTAGGATTTTCAAGATGTCGGTCTTACATCTCGCCTCTTCAAATTTAAAGAAATGCATCAAATGCATAAAGAAGTGTTCGAGAGGACATTCAATTGTGGGAAGCGCAACTGATGAAGGTTCCCGACCAGAAACAATATATATTATATTTATATATAATATATATTGTCTTGCGTACAAAGGAATGACACATCGAAGAGAGTAAATCTTAGCTATTGGTTTAAGTTAAAAGTTCTTAAATGAGTAAATAGTAAAGATTATAATAGTTATACAGAAAAATATTTACACAATATTTCTTTAATTATCAAATTAACATAAAATCTGTTTATTTAGAAACTCATGGTTCGTTTTATAATTCCTATCTCATAAACAGCGATTCTTACCACAAGCGTAACGATGACGTTTGTTGTGTTTTCAGTTCTTTAAACTTTCATTATAGAGGCAAGAAACGATAAATTTCTACCACAAATAAAACTCAAATTCAATGGTCTGTATAAACTCAGAGAGTCGCCCTCACAACCTGGCAATCTTTCCGAACAACTTGCAAGGAAATCGTCGATGAAAATGATCGTATTTTTTGTGTCGCCTTGCCTTTCACGTAATCGTTTTATTTTCAAGTCTTTATTGTTTCCTCTGTTCCTTTATTTACATTTTTCGGTCTGGTGGTATATCTACGATTTGGGTTTGTATTTGGTATTGTTGGGATATAAATAGATTAGAATAGCAATAAAAGACTTCATTTCTTAAGTGAATATCCGGGAAAACACAGGATGTAAATTATGTTTTTATGATTGTCTAGGGAATGAAATTAGTTCCTCGTTTTATACTTACGAATTGTGTTAATCAAAATACACATTAATTACATTATTTATCATTTGAAAATATTTGTGATAAAATAAATAATTCAATAAATGTTTAGTATGTAAATTTTAACCGAAACTATTTTTAATGATACTGTTATAGTTAACATTTTATTTTAGGCTGCCAAAATAATAACCCGTCAAGAAATTCTTGATAGTAAATAAATCATAATCAATGAGTATATAAACTGTAAAAATAATCCCACCAAAAACATTTTTATGTAAAAACCGCACAGTTAAAAAGTTATCAGATCTCATTCAGAGAAAAGCTTCTAACTCTAAACGCCCTAACGTTACAAGCCTTAACATCACAAACTACAAACTTTAGTCAAAATATGAGGCTCGACCATTTTGTTTCGTAATATGTGAATAAATTTTTCATCTTACTCCCATGTGAAGGTAGGGGCCTTTATTCTTTCATCTATTTTTAATAGACTACTCAATATTTGTTGTCTATTGTAAATAGACTATTTAACAAATCTTCCTGCTTCCAGTCTGTCATTTATTTTAGAATTTAAACATTTTATTATCTAATTGTTTTCTGAATGTTATTTGTGGCATCTTCTAGTTTATTTTAGATTTTCTTGGGAATAATACCACATCAGAGTTCAAACTTGTGTATATTTTAAAACCAAACGTTTCAAAATCCTGTCGGATTTCGTTTTCAATGGATATAAATTTATAAAGTAAAATTGAAATATATGACAATTATTTTGACAAATATTTTTACGTTACTATGGATAAATTTCTTTTATTTTAAATATACAGGGTGCACAACAAATTCCAAAGATCATTATAAATCAAAAAAAAAAAATTTTTCTTTTTTTTTCAAGTTTGAAGAAAGATGAAATTAACAATGGTCATATCCTTTTGAACAACCCTATATCGGGATAGTTCATGAGGTTTTTCCTAGGTTTTCCCTTATGACTTTAATGGGATCACTGAATTATCAGAATTCTTTGATCGCATTTTTTGGCAAATGCACTATCTTAAAAAGAAAGTCGTCCCTAGGAACGCCACAAATAAATTCTGAAGACAATTTTTCAAGTTCTTCCAACTTGAAAAAAAAAGAAAAAAAATTTTTTTGATTTATAATGATCTTTGGAATTTCTTGTGCACCCTGTATATTTAAAATCAAAGAAATTTATCCATAGTAACGTAAACATATTTGTCAAAATAATTGTCATATATTTCAATTTTACTTTATAAATTTATATCCATTGAAAACGAAATCCGACAGGATTTTGAAACGTTTGGTTTTAAAATATACACAAGTTTGAACTCTGATGTGGTATTATTCCCAAGAAAATCTAAAATAAATTTTATTATCTACTCAATTTTTTTATCTTAAATTGTATTTTGTTCTTTTAATCTTTTAAGGATTGCTGATTCTCGGTGAATTTCTGGATGAGACGGTTAGTATCCAGCAACTCCTTCACGACAATCCTGCGGAAGTGAAGCCGAGTATCGTGCAACTTCCTCTCTGTGAACCTCCGGATGTGAATATCGTTCTTTGAACTCTGGATGTAGTTCTCCTTGTAATCTAGTATACCTCAGAAAGGCATTTTTTCGTTGCCAGGAAGATTTTTACGCTAGTTGACTGCAGATTATCGAATTTGTTGATTTCTTTATAATTCTTAAGTTTTTGGTCATAGTCGCTTATTTCTTTTAGGTCTCCCTTGTTTATTCGAAGTGAAACCTACGTTATTTGATGTTGGAGAAACAGTCATCGGAACCACAACGTAGTAGTGACCACTTAAAGACCGGAAGACCGCCGATATGAGAAGAAGTGGTCTACAACATATCGCACAATAGAAGTCCTGGCTTGAAAGGCCGCTCCACCTCAAAGTCTATTTATTCATGCATTAAATTTGTGAAGGAACGGAATAGGGAGACACCATCGCCCGGCATTTGAACCACACTATGACGGGAGGTTTTCAGCTACTAGGCGTAAATCTATTTAACAATACAAATTTACTTTTAAGTCAGTCGGAAAATTGACAATTAAATTACAATTAAATGAACTAAAGTAAGTATTCCAGAAATTCCATTCAACACCACAGTCGACGCGCTCGCTATCAAAGACAATTATTTTTAGTAAATTACCACAATAAATAGGCAAAAGAACAAATATTCTACACACAAGAATGTTCACGTAAACGTAACTACATAATAACACCTAGTAATGTGAACAGTTTAACGTATTCAAACTGCATCAATAATGGTAACGAAACCTCCAGTCCCAAAGACGTGTACTCAAACGATCAGTGTGTCGGCAAACTCGGCGGTTTGCGCGCTCTTAATTCCATTCCCTAATTTAAAGGGTGGGAGTGATTATTAAAACTTCTGAAATATATATTTTACTATTATTTATAAATTGAAGTCCCTAGATCAATTTTCAGAACTCTAGCATCAAAAGTTGCGAAAGTCTCAAACAAACTCTTATCCCTTATTTTAAGATGTTGAATTTTGATGATCATCAGTGACTCAGTGACGCAATCGGGGTATTTTAGATATCAATAACAAAAACAAAAATGTCTAAGAGTTATACGCAATTAAAACTTAATATGTTTAATAATAATTTTGAGTATGTGGTACAATCCAAACCCAAGTTAGGAAGGTTAAAAAAACGACGAAGCTCTTTGTAAAAAGGTACTAGTGCCTTTCGCTTCTCTGGGCTCGTCTTGGCGGGGCACTAGATTTAAATACTTTCATGCGTGAAATATTTTGGTGCCAATAAAGACGCTTCAAAACTCTTATATTTAGCAATATTTTACAGTCCCCATAAAAATAACATAGAGAATATAAAGAACTAATTAGTAAAACTTTAAATTAGTAGCCCTGACATTTCTCTTGCAGTAAACTATAAACATGTGCATGTACACCCTCAACAATTATGAAGTATTGAATTAGATAACCAGAATGCAGAGGAAGTCATAAAGCAGGAGAGTAACACACACACACACAGAGAAAGTGTTGAAACTAGCTAGTCAAGGAGCATGAGTAACTGTAACATGAATTAGAAATGTATTTCTTAAAATTATTACCTCCTGATGCCGTCTTTTGTATAAGAAAAAAATTGGCTTTAGAAATAATGTAACTAGAATGCCTTCATCTGAAATCTATCAGAGATAAAATGACCAAAACAATATGCAAACAATTTGCCGTGGCACTTATGCTAACCGATGATGATACCAATATTGAATAATTTCTAAAAGATTGAAGAGGTAACTATCAGTATTATTCATTAGGGCTTTCGCTCCTCCCAACAATTTCTGAAAAACATATAATGTAAATAATGAAAATCACCTAGCAGCAAGGCAAATTTGTGGAAATTGCCCAGAAAACCAGTTGCTTTCTTGTAGAAAAACTCTCTCACATGATTAACTGAGTTGACTTCGTGTTTAATATGTGTGAATGTATAATTCAGCATATTTATCTCTTTACTGAGTCGTGCTGTTTCGATTCCATCTCAGGAAAAAAAATGCATTACCATTAGTTCTTAGGCGTAGTAGAAATCCCAAAGTTCATTGCTTTTATCAGTCTACTCACTCTACGATGTTTAGGGTGCATTATGAAAGTTTTCGACGTTTTCAGGTATCATGAGTAATTCGAAGAAGCCTTAGAGCTAGTGGTAATATCATTAATTTGATGTTTTAAGTAGTTCAAGAAGTGGTTCTGCAAAGAGAGAGACGTAACACGTTCAAAATCCCAAAGACAAAAAGATTGTTACCAGTGTCAAGGTTTCTCGAAGTTTTACACAATCAGGATCGACGTTAGTTTTTGACTTTTGTCTTTTCGAAATCTTTTGTGACAAACGAACTTGCTCTTGACAAATCAATCTCGAAGTTTTCATATTGGTGTTCATTGTACAGGATGTGTTGATATGGATACGTATTGGCCTATAGAGGGTATCTCAATTTCTTCGTTTTATAATAACACGCAAAGACTTTCGTTGATTTTTCTTTTCTTAGTTTGTTCTTTTTTAAGGAATATATTTTGATCTTGCCCGAGTCCATTTTATATATACCATTATCAGTCAGGATCTCGATCGATTTATATATTATGGATATATTGTATTGGTGCTCTTTCTCATTTACTTGGAGAAGTCTGGATATTTCACAGATATACATGCACTAGTTCTTTGGAAATTACACCACATAAACTGTATATTTCAAAAGTCCAAACGTTTCAAGGTTTAAATCAGACCCCGTATTAACACAAAATGAACAAGAAATTAAAATATTAAAAGGATTCGCAATGAGAAATATCGTAATCACAATTTGACATTGACATTTACTAAACGTAAACTTGTCTTATCCAGACTTACCAGAGGCAGATACAGATCAATTAGCCACACAGAGTTTTATAAATGCTATCAAAGGTGTTGAAATTCAAAGAAATGTAAGACTTAAGAAGGGCAGTGAAGCGTTACTCCTTCTAAACACTGAAAACAGAACAGTATCTGTTGGGGATTTTGCCGAGATATCAGCAGTCTAGTCATCACGGGCACCATCAATGGCGGAGCAATCACCATCACTTATGACACGGGCGCCCCTGTCTCCATTACCAGGTGCAGAGTTTTGACGGTACCGGAAATATGGCGGATTAACAACAACTTACAGCTAAGAACAGTCACAGGCCACACATGTCAATGCAGGGTGAGGCAGATGTAGTGCTACAGGTAGAACAGAATCCGGCATAGGGTCCTAGTAGCGGAAATTGAGGACGAAATTATACTAGGTATGAACCTAATCAGTCAACATAGGTAGGTGTTCGACCCGAGTCACGTTGTTCTTCGATTCCTAGATGAGAAAGTTGTACTGACACGGCCCCTGAACAGCCCACAACTTGCAAAAAAATTGTAGCGAAATCTTCAACAAGAATTCCCGGTCGAAAGGAACACATTATTGATGGGCAGCTATAAAGGAATCCTGAGTGCTGCTATTGGACATGAAGACACCGGAGGGACAACTGTCCAAGTGGATGGAGAAACAACAGCAATACGATTTCAAGATTGAACACCGTGCCGGCCTTTTGCATAATAATGCCGATGACTTGTCAAGAACCGCCTGCAGGGCAGAATGGGATGAAATGGATAAATACTTGGGCGTCCTGAAGTCATTATGGGTCCAATGAGACTCTCTAAGAATGGAGAATGTAATGACGAAAAGAGAGAAAGCAATGACGGCAGAGAAACCAAGTCCCAACTGGTAGTCCCAAAGAAAAAGGTACGTGCCGCCTTACCGAATTAAATAATGGGATTACCGAAGGTCATCTGGAAATGAATAAACCTTTGTATAAAATTCGCCAACAGTGCTACTGAGTAATTCCTTTGAAGGACATGATGCAGCAAAACAATGTTGTCGTGCCATTTGAGAGAATTGCCATTTATGACCCAAGTCTGAAGGGGGGGGAACAGATACATTCTGGTAGCAATGAAGTACTTCAGCAAATCGTGTGAGGCATATGTTAACCAGAGGCTACCACGGTGGTGACGCTGCTGGTAGAACAGCTATTCAGCAGGACTGGTGTCCCGTAGAAGTTACATTCAGATTAATTGAATCCAATGTACGATGTTGCGAATCAAAAAAAAACAAGAACCACTCTCAGACGGAATGGTGGAAAGGTTGAAGTGTACTTTCGAACAACATCTATCCAAAGTCGTTACCAACAACCAGCGTGATTGAGATGAGCAAATTTCCCTATTCCTGTTGGCCTATCGCTCAGCTGTACATAACAGCACAGGACTGACTCCAGCCAGGGTACTGTTCGGAAACGAGCAGAGATTATCCTGTTATTTGGACTTTAAAATAAATGCTCATTTTAAAATATATTAAGAAATATGTAGTGAATCCTCTCATTCCCTGCTTGCCTGAATATGGAAAATTAGACAAATATATAATGTGAATACCTATATTAAAACAAATTTCTAAGGTGATAAGGAACCATTAATATGCGAATCCAACTAGCACTTGCTCAAATTATTTTTAATGCCACCACACTATATTGTAATAACACCCAAAACAAGCTCATGTGGAACATTTGCAATATTTTGGATTATTTAAGGCTATAAATTTTTATTATATTCTTTTCGTAAATAACGAGTGAACTATGTTCAACAATTAGCTGTTTTTTAGTGCACCATTAAATTTTGAATACGTTGTTCTCTCTAAAATCACGTTTTGTTTTTCAAGTGATTACCCTTTTCTCCGAGTCGCTTCCGTTATGGAAACACAATTATTTTAAACCTCGTTATATTGTGCGGGACAAACTTTCAAATTATTTTCTTGAAAATGTACCCTTTCATTTCTTAGAACTTCATTACTTAGAGTAATGAAAGATGTTACAGCTGCTTTTGAAGTGAGTAACAACAAAATCCCAGCAACTTTGAACTTTAGGCTGTTGCCATAAAACACTCATATTCGGAAAATTTCATTAAGTGCGTATCATTGTCGAAAATTATATTAATCTCTTGGGACAAGTTCCCAGTTGGAGAAAAGCATTTCTAAAACCATCTTATGTATAAAAACGGTAACAGCTGATGCAGGAAGTTTCACGTTTTGGTTAGATGAAGTAATTATAACCGTACTCTGCAGCAATATCTAGTACATTTATAGTAAAATACAAATAGTTTAGAATCATGAGGAAATTTATATGTTTGTAGTTAGGCATATTTTAAAATAGATATTTTACGACAAAGGCTCAAACAAAGAAAGATTTATGGTTCTTCATGGAAAGAAGTCTTACAGATAAAGTGGCTAATTTGAACAATCGGGTTCTGTATACCATATTTCTATGAGCAAAATTGTTCGCATTCAAAAGAGTTAATATTCCTTGCAGTCTTTTTAACATCAATCCTACTACAATCGGGACAGACCACCTTTACATTTAGATTAGAAGTTAGGTTGCAATAATTTAGCGATCATGTTACTAAGTCTTTGTAATCTTACAAACAAATTTACCCTGTCTTCATTCTTGGAAATTCCGATACGAAATCTCCCAAATTCTGGACACGTATAGATAAAAATAACTGCGCCTACAAATAAGCTATATTGGTACTTAGTTTAATTTTGAGTAGTTGCTTAGCTATAATGTCATATATTCGGGAGTAAATGTACTGTCAAAGACTGTTGTTATTGTTTAAATAATAAAGAGAAGACAAGAAATACGAGAACAGTAAATAAAAAGTAAATAAAATCATAGGATGAAGAATATAACAAAATAAATTAGAATATTAGACATACAGAACATAACGGACAGAAACTATTTAAACATGGTGAATAAAGTTTAACTAAAAGTTGAAGAAAGCATTGAAAGGAAATTCAACTTGCAATAAGCATGATAATTTTCAAGTGAACAACTGTGTAACAAGTGTAACTGAGCTATTAAGAAGTTCAGATGATAACATTGAACCGAACACGATCACATACGACAAAGTACAAAAAGTAATGGAAATAGTAAAAACGTCAATAAATTATAATTCAAATGTCTGAAAAGGTATGATCAAAAGAAACTGTCAAGGTACAATGGTTATTAAAATCTCTATTATTAAATCCACGTTTAAAAACATTCAGATCAAACAGTGATTTAAAAAGTAATGTAAGGTCCAAGTAAGTTTGACTAAAAAATGCATTCCAGAATAACAACGGGAAGATATATTTAAATTAATTTAGTACTCCATAGCAGATATGTTATTCAATGTAAGAAATACCTTAACTCAATAGCTTAATGAAATGTACTTTGTAAATTGAATAAATATGTAATATTGTTACAACATTTTGAGTTTTACCCTATTATATAGGAATATTTCCCGGTCAATCGTTTTGAACTCACAAAATTCTCAACAATATGAATACATATGGAAACCAAAAGTGTTAGCACACATATTCGGACCTGGGGACTAAGAGGCAAACGCTTATATATGGGCCAAGATGAACTGCCGTCGAATGTGGGTGATTTACTAAAGGAACCTTTGGTACTCACGGTGTGCTGGTATTTTCCTCGCTGTAAGTCCTGTTGCATTTTTTTTGATTTCTGTTTCTACCTTGTTTTGGATGGCACTGATTTTATCTTGTACTTCACTTACTTCACTTTGTACCGTGTTTTTAATAGACCTGATTTTAAATTTCACCTGGCTCTGGATGGAATCGATGTCATCTACTTTTATTTCAAACGTCTCCACATTACTTTTTAGGATCTTAATGTCGTCGTTTATTTCTTTTATATCTGATTCAGCTATTTGCATTCTTTCATTAACTGTTTCATTAATTTGCGATACTATTTGCATTAATTGTTCAAATTGCAGTTATCTTTTTTCTTCCGTTATCTTAAATTCATTTTGTCGTTTTTCTTCTAGTATTTTAAATTCATTTTGTCTCGTCAAGTCACATTTAGAGAATAATCCCTCAATTAAATTATGTTGTTTTTCTTCCATCGTGGAAACAAGATTTTGTTGTTTTTCTTCCATCGTGGTGACAAGATTTTCTAATTCTATTTTACGTTTTTCATCAAAAGATTTTACTAACCTTTGTTGAATTTCTTCTTGATGTTGTTTTTCCTTCTTGTCACGTTTTTCTAGAATCTGTGCAATTTTTTCGTCCAGTCCCTCTGTAACATGCTTTACTATTTTTTTGGTAGTTTCGCCCATACTACGGGTTTCCATAAATCAAATTAGGATTTTAATTGCACTTAATCCTTTACTTCTGATTACCAAATTGTTGTAAAGTCCATGGGTTCAATTTAAAATTATAAAACTAATATTCACTTTCACTTTTCTAGAAACTTTTATTTACATTGAATGTACAACAGCTGATTCAAATATCACAATAACAATGTTACATATAATTTCTTCGCTCCATCCACTGATTCGCGATCGTGGCCTCCTTCCTTTATAAAACCAGCATAGAAAATTCTCGTAAAAATCATAATCACTCATACAGGTGCCGAGTCTTTTCGAGAACCATTTTTTATCTCAAAGCGTTTGTTGTCATACTGAAATGAAACAGGGTCGGCTTTGGGTAAATTTCGTAAAAATATATATATATATATATATATATATTTGTTTTTAAATTTTCGCGGGTACTAAATGTTTTAGGCGGTTTCCGGGAATTCATCCGCGTAGTTGATAACTGATCCCTGTCGGGATCGATGGTAAAATGACGATGTTTCGGCAGAGTCACATCTGCAGAAACATAGAAACTAGATGTCACTGTCAACAAATGGTAATTGACAGTTCCGTAAAACTCTGCTTATTTGTACGATAGTGACACTCTAGAAATCTCGAGAAGCTCATATATTATATAAAGAAATGTTCTTCAACAGAAGCGTTAGTTAAGTTGAGTAGAGGATTTAGTTCAGTTTTAGTTTGACAGAAAACATCAGAATGTAATTTGAATTTATAAGTTGTGCGGTGTTTTAAATTTTAAAATCCACAGCAATCCTTTACAAATACATTTTTTTAATCACGCTACAATTCCATTCGATTCCATATTCCAACAACCCTATATATGCGACCGCTTTTGGCCATTCTGCAAACACTTTGTTTTCCAAAATGTTATATCATCATCATCATATGCAGCTATATTCAACCAATTTTTCATGGTGTAGCCTCCCTGAAGAATTGAAAGATTGCAGAGGAACTTGAAGAGCTGTGGAAATAGAGAACTTAAGTTCTTGAGAAGAGAGGAAGAAGGAGAAGAGCTTAAGATCTGTGAGAAGGACTGAAGGACTGTATTGAAGAGAATTGAAGGTAGGTGGGCAAATGCTCGGTTTTACTAACTGAAATGAAGAAGAAGAAGAAGAAGTATAGGACTGAAGAATTGAAGAACTGGCTCGAAGGATTGAGAAGACGAACATAATTTTGGCAGTTTTTATCGGAAACTCAAGGCTAGAAGTTGAGGAATTGGCCTTTTGTATAACTAGACTCGTAACGGAATGTATTAATGAAGCGAAAGCTGAAGAGCTAATCGGAGACACTTAAGGTCTTGAGAGAACAGATAAAGAGCTTAAGGTCTTTTTGTAAGAAGAATTGTCTCGAAGGATTGAGAAGACGAAGAATATTCTTAGAATTTTACAGGGGATATGAGGCATACCTTACCACGCTGCCTCAGTGCGGGTTGGTAAGGGGCAAATGTCTATTTCCCTGATTTTTGCCATTTACGTCAGAGACGACTGTACCCCCCGGAATTTTGTCACAATTTTTTTATTAATGAAAAAAACCTTGACTTGGCTGGGATTTGATCCCGGGTCCGGTCCGCTATATCAAGCTCCAATTTAGTACAATTGTGTGAGCTGACGGACTTTCCCACTAGGCCACCGGGGGACATAAAAAAAAAATTTATATATATATGCAAATCGTTGCAAGTTACGCTACATTATATTTCTATTCTAGCATTTTTGTAAACAATTTGTATAACTATAATTTTACACCACCATATGTTTTAACTACCCTGTATATGCATTTGTTTATGGCCACCAATTGTAATTTTTTTTGAACCGCCATGTATAATTATAATTCCAGTACATCCTATACTACTATATTGTTATGCCTGTAGCTACCGTAAAGGCATAACATTATTTAAAAAATTTTAACGACCCTGCATAACAATACTATTAATCCACCCTGTATGTCAGTTATCATTAATTTCCAACGGCTTCTATAAAATTATTTCCTGTCGCTTTTTTTTAAACATACTATAATTCCATTTGACGCTAAATTTTAACCATCCTCTTATGGACAATCTAACATATTGTTACGAGAATTCAACCGACCGCTGGTGCAATCGGCCATCAACCAGTTCATGGAAGGGACATTATTCCGATAAATTCTGGGAACCCGAAATATTTGTCTCTCAACCGGCGGACCGCTGCCATTACTGGGAAGTCCTTTAAAGCTTCCAGAACGTGATGGAATTTCCCGATGGTTCGTGGACGTACCAGATAATTCCAAGATAAATGTATAAATATAAAGCAGCTGGCGATAGGAGAATTCAGTTTTCGTCGGTCGGTTGTACAGTTAAGATACAATGTAAATAGTAGTTTCTGTGAATATAAATTTGTGTAAAAGTAGTGGAAATAAATTAGAGTGAGTTAGACTGTGTTTTTAAATAAATCCAAGAACTGAACTGAACCCGAGTGTGAAAACAAAAACATTACAGTGGTGTCAGGTGTGGGGTGTATTTGTGGAACTATCGAAGTGAAAAATAAATAGACGGACAATGTTTAAAACAGCGAATTTGGACCAACTGAAAGTGACGGACTTAAAAAAAGAACTTGAAGAAAGGGATTTAGAAATTAGTGGGAAGAAAAGTGAATTAATACAACGGCTACGAGATGCCCTAATAAATGAAGGTAACGATCCCGATACTTATCTGTTTGAAGTCTCTGGCAATGGGGACATGAGTATGCTATTAAAAAAAATGGAAGAAAGTTTAAAAGAAACATTACAAGACAAATTGCTAGAAAATTCAAAGACTTTAGATGATAAGCTACAAACATTACAAGAAAATTCTAAAACTTTAGAAGAGAAATTGCTAGAAAATTCTAAAAACTTAAAAGAGGCGTTAGAAGACAAATTAGCAGAAAATTCTAAATCCCTAGAAGAAAATTTGAAAAGCATGGTACAGAAAAACTCAGAAATGCTGGAAGAGAAAATATTAGAGAATGAGGCTCGGATGGAAGAGCTAAGGCAAACTATGGTCGAAGAGTCAGACAAAAATGAAACGCGGATAGAGGAGCTGAGACAGATAATGGAGAGTGAGATCGGCAAAATAAAAGAACAGGTTGTCACAATACAAAGGGGAGAAACTCAATCAAAAACCGTAAGCAGAAATAGTCCAGAAGTAGTGGATTCAAAAATTGGCCTCGAAGGAGCGAGACACAAAATGAAACCTCCACAATTTGATGGTAAATCGTCATGGACTAATTATAGGCGCCAATTCGAGGCTGCAGCAAAGTTAAACGGATGGTCGGCAGAGGAGAAGGCAATAGCATTAACCCTAGCCTTAAGAGGGGATGCTACAGATATCTTACAAACGTTGAATACCTCGGAGCAAGAAGACTACGAACAACTGGTCAAACACTTAGAACTGAGGTATGGTCAGACACATTTGGAGCACGTCTACCACTCCCAATTGAAAAATCGCCACCAGCGATCAACTGAATCCCTACAAGAGTATGGAGCTGATATTGCCCGTCTCGTTCGCCTTGCCTACCCAGCCACACCAGAAAACGTGATAGAAAGGTTAGCAGTCCAACCGTTTTTGGATGGACTTCGAGACCAAGAAGCCAGACAAGCATTGATACTAGCTCGACCGACTCAATTAGTGGATGCACTGACCCGAGCTCTGGAATTTGAGGCTGCGAAAAATACCTGTAGAGGTCAGGGCAGAGAAAGAGAATCAGAGGATAGCGGAAATGTTGAAGTCGCTGTAAGGAAGATAATAGAAGAAGTCCTTACCGGAAAAAGACTAGTGAGATGTCGGAAGTGTCGTAAGGTAGGACATGTCCAGAGTCGTTGCAAGGAGAGCAACGGAGCCCAGACTTCCTCGGCGGGAAAACTAAAGAAGGCCTATGTGAAGGGACCATCGTCGACCTGTAACAAACAAGTGTCAACTACCAACGCATATGTCGCTTCGCTACGCAACCACGTTAACAGTGTCTTCGTAGATGGCCTTATTAATAGGAGGCAATTTGCAATGCTGCTGGATACTGGTGCGACGAAAACAGTAATAAGGCCCAACATTGTTTTAGAGACAATGATAAAACCAACAAAATGGCAACTGCGAACAGCGACAGGAGAAGCAGCGAAGGTCCATGGTGAAATAGATATTGAAATGACCTTGGGAAACACAACCTTCCTACATCGGGCATTAGTGGCAGACATCGAAGACGAAGTCATCATTGGAATGGATGTCATGAGCTCCAAGGGATTCCAGTTAAATTTCAAAGATGGAATTCTGCGAGTGAATGACGAAGAAGTGGTGCTTCATGGGAAAGATGACATAATGCTTCGAGCCATCTTAGCAGAGGATGTCAATGTTCCGGAAAGAACTGAAATCATTGTAGATGCTTGCCTGGATGGGAAAGCTAAAGCTGGAACAGTGATGATGTTTGATCCCGAACTTAACGACGGAAATGTAGGCAGAGGAGTCGCACTGGGGAAGACTCTGTTTCGTGCCAAGGAGATTGTGCCAGTAAGAGTAATGAACCTGAATCATTACTCTGTTGTGCTAAAGAAAGGAACAACTTTGGGCCATTGCTCAACAGTTTCCTCTGTAGTAAGAAGCACACAGCATGCAGAAAGACCACCAGGTAAACTATCTGAGGAACTGGAAAGACTGATCACTGATTCATCTAAGAATTTGAAACCAAACCAGAGAGCAAAATTGAGGGACATCGTTAGAAACTACCAGGATATCTTCGATGTAGGGAATGGCAAAAGAGGACGAACTGATCTGGTGAAACATAAAATTAATACTGGGGACGCTCAACCTATTCGACAGTCGGCGAGAAGACTACCCCTAGCTAAAAGAGAAGAAGCCGACAGGATAGTCCGCGAGATGGAGGAAGAAGGTGTTATTGAACCATCCAATAGCCCTTGGGCTTCTCCAGTTGTCTTGGTCAAAAAGAAAGATGGTTCAACCCGATTTTGCGTGGACTATCGGCAATTAAATCACGCTACAAAGAAAGACAGCTTCCAAGAATAGACGATACCCTAGACACGTTGGCAGGATCGAAGATGTTTTCCACCCTGGACTTGAGGAGCGGTTATTGGCAGGTGGAACTTGCTGAAGAAGACCGAGAAAAGACTGCTTTTACCATCGGCTCAGGACTTTACCAATTCACGGTGATGCCGTTTGGGTTGTGTAATGCTCCAGCGACGTTTGAAAGATTGATGGAAACAGTGTTAAAAGGGCTTTCATGGAAAACGTGCCTGGTGTATCTTGACGACATTATCGTGGTTGGAAAATATTTTGAAGACCACGTGAGGAACCTAGAGGAGGTATTTCGGCGACTCCGCAGTTCCGGACTAAAGTTAAGCCCGAAGAAGTGTCAGCTGTTCCAAGAAGAGGTGCAATATCTTGGACATGTAGTTTCCGCACAGGGAGTAGCTGTTGACAAACAGAAAATCAAAGCTGTGCAGGAATGGCCGATACCTAAAGATATACACCAGTTAAGAAGTTTCCTGGGGTTATGCACGTACTATCGTCGGTACGTAGCCGGATTTGCCAACATCGCCAAGCCACTTACTAGACTGACGGAAGGGAAGGTGCAGTACCATTGGGACGAGGAATGTCAGCGATCATTCGAGACATTGAAGAGAGCTTTGACGAGTGCTCCCATATTAAGTTATCCTTTGCCAGATGGAAACTTTGTATTGGATACCGACGCAAGCAATGTCGGAATTGGTGCTGTGCTTTCGCAGATCCAGGAGGGCCAGGAGAGAGTCATCGGATACTTCAGCAAGACCTTGAGCAAGCCTGAACGGAATTACTGTGTTACTCGCAGGGAACTCCTAGCTGTGGTAAAGGGGGTAGAACATTTCTACAAGTACCTCTATGGTAAAAGATTCCTCCTGAGGACTGATCATGCAGCACTGAAGTGGCTCCTGCAGTTTAAAAATCCTGAAGGACAGGTGGCAAGGTGGATTGAGCGGTTGCAAGAATTTGACTTCGAGACTGAACATCGAGCTGGAACAAGCCATAAGAATGCTGATGCCCTATCGAGGAGACCATGCCCTGATGATTGCAAACATTGTCAGCGAGCAGAAGAAAAAGGGGCTGTTCTCGGTAGAACTACCGCCATCGATGACCATTGGCAATCTGCGGAGATCCAAAAAGACCAGAAATTAGATCCAGATTTGAAAGAGGTTATCCGGTGGAAGGAAGAAGATCGCAAACCTACGTGGCAGGAGATTTCTCGATACTCACCAACCATAAAGTCGTACTGGGCTCAGTGGAACTCCCTCATCCTGGAAAATGGACTTCTCAAGCGCGTCCTGGAAACTCCAGAGGAAGGAAACGACAGAAAACAGATTGTAGTTCCCAGAAATAGGAGACCAGAGGTTTTACGAGAACTACATGATGGTACAACTGGAGGACATTTGGGAGTAACGAAAACCCTGGGGAAGTTGAGAGAACGCTTCTATTGGGTAAATTGCCAAGTGGATGTCAAGGACTGGTGCCGGAAATGTACTGTTTGTGCAGCAAGTAATGGCCCTCAGAAGCGTCCAAAAGCTCCCATGAAGCAATATAACGTTGGCAGTCCATTCGAAAGAATAGCCATTGATGTTGCCGGTCCATTTCCTGAATCCGACTCTGGAAATAAGTACATTGTGGTGGTGATGGACTATTTTAGTAAATGGGCCGAAGCGTATGCCTTGCCGAATCAAGAAGCCTTGACCGTTGCTGATGTCCTTGTCAAGGAATGGATCAGTCGTTTTGGTGTTCCCTTGGAGTTGCACTCAGACCAAGGTAGAAACTTCGAGTCTACTCTTTTCCAAGACGTCTGCAAACTCTTGAAAATCAATAAAACACGGACGACGGCATTACACCCGCAATCCGATGGAATGGTAGAACGGATGAATAGAACCATTAACCGCCATTTGTCAAAGGTAGTCTCTGACCACCAAAGAGACTGGGACCAGTATCTGCATTTGTTTCTAATGGCATATCGTTCGTCTGTGCACGAGTCCACGGGTCAGACCCCGGCCAGTATTATCATGGGACGAGAATTAAGACTACCATGCGATTTGAAGTTTGGATGTCCCCCAGGAGAAGAGATCGCAGGTGAAGACTTTGTCAGCCAGCTACGTCAAAAGATGAACGACATCCATGAACGAGTCCGGTTAAACATCGAGAATGCCAGTGCCCGAATGAAGGAAGCCTACGACATCAAAGCCGAGAGCGGAGAATTCCAAGTTGATGATCTTGTTTGGTTGTATAACCCGCAACGTCGTCGTGGATATTCGCCCAAGCTACAGAGATGTTGGGAGGGGCCGTACCAAATTGTGAAGAAAATCAACGATGTTGTCTACAGAATAAAGAAGCCGCCTCGGGGAAAACCAAAGGTCGTACATTTCAACAGGTTAGCCCCTTATGCCGGAAGTCATGACAGCGAAGATGACCAAGCCCAAGTCCGCAGCATCCAACCACCCGATGACGAGATGACCTTCGAACAGTTTATGGCACTGTACTCTAATGGGCAGAAGGTGCAGCACGACGTGACCACAGAGGAACCCCGAGACCTGTTTGAGGTGCCCATAGAATATGCCCTGGCTCATTGTGTGGCTCGAGATCTCCGGATGTCCAGAGGAATAGCCAAGGTGTTTGCCAAGAAGTACGGCCAGTTCCAGAAGCTACGGGAACAAGATCCAGTGGTAGGGAAGGTCCTTCATCTCGAAGATAAACTCCCAGTGGGTACCAGAGACATCTTTTATTTGGTAACGAAAACATTCTCGCAAGACAAGCCAACATATAGCGATCTTTGGAAGACTCTGGTAGAATTGAGGAATGTGATGATGGAGAAGAATCTGATGAAATTGGCGGTCCCAAAGATAGCCTGCGGGTTAGATGGACTGAATTGGAGGGTGGTGAGAAGTATGATGGAAACAATCTTTCGATTCAGTGGCATCAACATCCTGGTCTGCTGTCTCAATACTCGCAGCCCAGATTCGAAGACCGTTGATTGTTACTTCCACCAAACTTCCCGTTGTCGAAATGGAGGGTCCTGCCAATATCGTCACACCAGGAAGGATTCTGGGACATTCCGGGACGAAATGGTCTTAAGGAGGGGGCAATGTTACGAGAATTCAACCGACCGCTGGTGCAATCGGCCATCAACCAGTTCATGGAAGGGACATTATTCCGATAAATTCTGGGAACCCGAAATATTTGTCTCTCAACCGGCGGACCGCTGCCATTACTGGGAAGTCCTTTAAAGCTTCCAGAACGTGATGGAATTTCCCGATGGTTCGTGGACGTACCAGATAATTCCAAGATAAATGTATAAATATAAAGCAGCTGGCGATAGGAGAATTCAGTTTTCGTCGGTCGGTTGTACAGTTAAGATACAATGTAAATAGTAGTTTCTGTGAATATAAATTTGTGTAAAAGTAGTGGAAATAAATTAGAGTGAGTTAGACTGTGTTTTTAAATAAATCCAAGAACTGAACTGAACCCGAGTGTGAAAACAAAAACATTACAATATTTTGAACGACCCTATATAATTATAACTTTACACCACCAATTCATATTACATGCATCAAATTAACATGCGATATCATGAGATCGTATTCATCCAAAAACTGGCCAATTTTTTCACCTTGAAAACTTGAAAAGTCCAGCTATAGAAATATATTGCTAGGACAATATGACGATGGTATAAAATAGTCACATGTTCGGAACATACAAATACAAATTGTACTGAAAGAATGTTTACAAGAACAGTTTGACTCTCAAATAGGTCTCCAAATCACCCTGTATTGAAAGAATTTTTAAAACGGGAGTCTCAATCTTACGTTGGTTTCCAAATCACCTTGTATTGAATGCCTTGAAATTAAAATGCAGGTGCCTAGATTGTCACAAACTGTCAATAATTTTTTAAATAATTTAATTTCTCTCGGTTTCTATCCATCGAAACTTCCAATTGTTAAAGTTTCATCAAAATCGTTAGAGCCGTTTTCCAGAACTCAGTTACATATATACAAACAAACCTCGTAGTATAGTATTAGGTTTAAATTATATTTCAGTACATTTATATTTTTACTTAAATTAATCAAAATATTCTACATATTAATCAAAAATACATAAACATTGTCCTTATATCCAAACTCCAAAAATTCAATCTGTTTTTACCCTTAAAATTCAATGTACTTCAAATAAACATCCACACACTTCGATCAAACTGGAAATGGAATACGTTCCAATGAATATGTAATTGATGAATACGTTTCAGATGGCAAATAATAATTGCCTCTCAGTTATCGCGATTGACCATTTATCGAGAACTGGCTGTTCACTTGCCAGCAAAACATCGCTCTTCCAGATCTTGCACTTCGATAGCTCTTTCGGTGACTTCATGCATGTTATTGTCGTTTAGAAATTGGTGATCCATCATTGTTATCTTTGGCTACCTAAGTGAGATTTGTGCTCCATAGGGATAAAACCCCTATAGCTTATATATTTCTCGGTTTATTTAGAATAAATAATTGATAGCCTTACGAATATACCCCAGGTCTATCTATTTTAATAATTTGCAGTTTTATTCGATTGGAACGGTTTGCTTCACGGTGTATTGGGAATATTAATAAACTGCAATCTTACAGATATAAGTTAGGAAAATGAGATGAAGAAACATTTGTTTATTTAATACCATATCTATATATTTGGCCCTTTTTGAAAAAAGCATACAGTATTAGCAACTTCAATCTTGTCACCGTATGTATAGGGTGCAAAATTGGAATCGAATATATTTGTATTGGAATTTTTACTTTGTGATGATGATTGGACTTTGTTTATTTTATTTTCAAATTTGTCCACTCGTTAAAAACTCCACACAGTTTTCTTTTCTTTGAACAGACTGCTCCAGCTATAGAGATTCCTTTTCTTTAAAGTTTATATGCGCCAATAGACACTTTGTCAATAATAAAACAACCAAAATTTTTATTATTATGTATTATTAACCTTTCAACTGCTTCAAATTAAAATATAAATATTAAACAAAATCAAACATAAACGAATAAATCAAATCAACAAATAGCTTTCAAAATATAAATACCAAAACACCTTATAATTAAATTTTCAATTAATCTAAAAAGATTTGTGATTCGAAATGATTAAGTTACTTGCAACAATTAAATTTCAAGATCAATGATGATTCAAATGTAATGTTATTCAAAATATCCAAAATTTATAAGGTAACTAAAATGATTATTTCCCAAATTTCTGTTTTAAAATTGCTCATTGTTAATATAAATAAAAATCAAAATTATAAATGGTTTATATTCTTCAAATGTAAATTCCTGATTCACTTTCAAACTTTTATCAAGTTCATTCACTTTACTCCCTCAAATTGCTCTTATTGATGACTGCTGCTCACCTTATTATCAGCTGCTAATGGTCCCTGTTACCAAAATGACTTTTTACTGCTGTATATTGAAAATTATATCTGCTGCCATTTATGTTTTTACTAATTATGTTTGTTCCCTATGTAAAATTTTTATTTGCTTTCAACTTCCCAAAACTGGATTTTTTACTTGATGTCAATCACTGATATTTATTTGCTGCTGGATTTTAGTACATCATCATTTACTTGTACTCTTATACCTCCACTATTCTTGAATACAATTATTTTTGTTCAAATTTCAATCACTTTTTTATCAAATTTTGAATTAATAAACTTTTTTGGAATTTTTTGACAGTAGCTGTTACTTTGTACTCGCTAACAATGTTTACTGTTACACTGCAAATTTAGACTCTTTTTTTACATGTGGTCTTTTTTTGGTTTATAGTTTCTAATTTGACATAGAACTGCACATTTTAAACATTTTAAATCCCCATTTTATATATAATACTATTTTTTTTTTCATATTTAATTTCCAATCTAAACAAATTCTTAAAATACCTTTTACTTTTCCTTAAAATTGTAATTTTTACTTTGTGTTTCGTGCTCATTATTTGCGCACCTGCTATTTTGAGTTTAACCTGTACTAAAATATTAATAAAATTTTCATTGTTGGCACGAAACATATTATCACCTGATTCCCCGTGCTGTATGTGCTTTGTCCTATGAATTTCAATGTATTTCGATATATATTATTTTGTTATATTCATTTTAAATCTTAATTGCTTTTCTTTACGAAATTTATTTTAAACTTTCAGATTTGTTATTTTCAGAAATGTACTTGCTGTTCGGTTTTAGTTATATAAATCATTTCCAAATTACCAGTTTATAGTCTAGTTTTATAATTTAATCATTTCTATTGGTCTTTTAATTGCATTTGATTTATCATAGTTCAATCAAATTACTTGAATCACTTGTACAAAATTTCTTTTGCCTCGAATATTGGTTTATATGTTACAATGCATTATTTACTATCTTTTAATACGCTAATTCATTCATCTAAATAAAATTATTGATTTAATTTTTTTATTTTTGGTCTATGTTTATTTCCATTTCAGTATATATATATATATATATATATATATATATATATATAGGCCCGGTGGCCTAGTGGGAAAGTCCGTCAGCCCACACAATTGTATAAAAATTGGAGCTTGATATAACCGACCGGACCAGGGATCGAATCTCAGTCAAGTCAAAGTTTAATAAAAAAATTGTGACACAATTCCGGGGGTACAGTCGCTCTGACGTAAATGGCAAAAATCAAGGAAATAGTCATGTGCCCCTTACCAAACCGCACTGACGCAGCGTTGCAAGGTATGCCTCATATCCCCTGTAAAATTCTAAGAATATTCTTCGTCTTCTCAATCCTTCGGGACAATTCTTCCTACAAAAAGACCTTAAGCTCTTTATCTGTTCCCTCAAGACCTTAAGTGTCTCCGATCAGCTAATGGAATATAGAAGTTCCAATAAATTCACACTTTACTTCTTGTTCTTTACACAGTCTTCCTCAGAGAGATTACGAGAGTAAGAAATCTCTACAATATGATCAATTTGTCTTCCTGTGTACAAATATTGGTATTGTATATTTTGTGTAAACTGATCTCACAGTAAATAGTTTATCTCGGAGGTAATTCACAAAATACCCCAGAACTAACACATACAGTACTTAAATACGATTCCAAATTTGGAGATTTTCTTGTATAAGAACATCTGTAAGAAATACTTTCAGTGACGTACAAGTAATGTGTGAATTTTTTGAAATTACCCGTATACTTTGTCTCCATTGCAAACTTCAAACATTTTTTTATTACTGAAAAGCAGTGAAGAGGGTATACATTAACACACAGAATAATACAATTTTAAAATATCCCTACACAAAATTATTGGATACTTTGTATGTTATCACCTAAAGATATACTAAATAGACATCTTTAACTACTTATTTCCTTGTAAAATATAGGGGTATTTTTAGCAGTTGGTGGCATTTTGTCTAATAAGGCAAATAATAAATCCACCTTGTATTGCTCTAGTCACGAAAAAAATGAATTTCACGTATTTGTCAGCCCAAAGGGATCAAAATTTAATCTAAGTGTTCTTCTCCATAAATTTCTCCAGACTGTTTACGGCTATTCTAGATTTCTCTAGGGACATACTTTGCATGCTGGAGCCTTAACTACATGACGAACATCTGTAAAAGTGAATTCAAATTGCGAAAGTACGGCGTTTCTGACCAACTTGACCGTTGGATGAAGATATATTTCTCGAATTCAACTATTCTGCATCGGCAGTGAAAGAACGTGTCTCGAGTAGATAGATACGAGTGAACAAGCTGACGTAATTCGCTTGAATTCAACATGTTTTTATTAAGGAGAGTATGTTTTTTTGAGAACAACATTGATGGATGTATATATTATTTTTGGTTGGTTCTTGAGGATGGAAATTATCTGATTCTGAATTTTAAACATCATGATAAATATCTGATAACGTTTCTAATTCCTCAATTTACTAGTAGAAATTTAGCAACAATGATTTGTGTTCAGGAAATATATTTAGAATACACCGGGTAGCAAAAAAGTATATTTTCTAAGAGATACATTCAAAGGTGTTTCTAAAAATTACAAACGTGTGTCGAGCAAGAAAATATCGAAAATGACTAATTATCCTTTAATTAAAATTTTATTCTGATCTAGTTTTAGCCATCAATGAGTAACCTTAGTTACGTACTACTCGTAAGTAAGTGACTTAATAACCAATCTGTAATCTTTGACAGTAGTAACTATTTTGTTCGACTTCCAACATATTTAAACCTTCATAATGGTTGTTTTAAGTGAAAAAGATACAGATCTTAATTCCTGATCACGGTGATCGCAGAAGAAAACAACCAGAAATTTTCAACAAAATGGCTCCAAATCGATCAAGAAAAACCCAATCATATGTAGCAAGTTACTGAAGGATAGGTAGTATCAAGGAAGAAGGAAGGTCTAGGCGTCCAAAAACTGTAACTGTTGGAAAAAAGCTTTGGATAAATTTAATTGATATTCTGAACAATCCTTGTATTTACAGTCGGCAGATGGGCTTACACCACAACTTATCTCACAGATCCGTTAAAAACTTATTAAAACAGACAAAACTGGCCCTTAAAAGGCATTTAAGAGAACAGTATAACGATGATTACTTTAATCGTAGAGCAACTATATTTTGTGGCTTTACCATAGGTGCCAACCGTCGGATATTGTTTGTGTTAGCTTCTTAGCAATTATACTAAGTGCTTTCACAGAATAATTCTAATTCGTTAATTTTTGACGTGACATAAATTTGTATTTTTTGTAATAAACTCTTAAAATTTGGATTTTTGCTCTTAGGGCTGTATTATAATCTGTAAAAATATAATAGTGTTTTTCTTTAAAAATATAAAGGTGTTTTAAAAAGTTATTTTTTCTGACTCACCCTCTTTAAGTTGAGTAGCATCTTTATCTTTACAAGGTGCGACATTTTTATTTGCATTGATGTACCAATTTTTATAAACTATTAATCAAAATATTATTTTTATTATTCTAGACATTTTTGTAAGACGAAATAATTTATTTTTGACTAAGTTGTAGATATAAATGTTACTTTGTGAGACTTATCTAGTAATTTATCATTTAAACACTCAATACAGAATTTTGCATACAGCAGAAAATTTATATTTTGTACAGAATTTTTTGAATTTAAGAAATCTTTCTATACCATCAAAGTATTGCTGTACTTCTATTGCTTCTGACTATTGTGAAACTAATATACAGTTCATCCTGCTTCGCGAATGCAATCGAGTACTCGCCATCTCCCTATCATGCTTGTTGTTGTTTTCCTCGACGTTTTATAAGTTTTGATATATTGCATCGACAGCTGTATGAGAAAGGTATTTTTTATTATATAAATTATATATGTATTTTTTAACCCTCTCGGACTCGAGATATGACCGGGCAATATCTATGACGGCTCTTTCAAATGGAAGGTCTATATTTTATTGTTGCAATCTGCATTTGGTACGGGTCTTCGAACCCCTACTATCTAACGCAGTTTTCACATCTTGGGCGCCAGGCTGTGAGGTTTTCAAAGTCATTAACCCAGTAAAACCGCTGAGGTATCTGGTCCAGGGTCTTTTTCATACTCAAATAACCGCTGGCAATTAAGTACTTCTATCAGAACAGCGGGTACCATTTTCTTTGGGACTTAGTTTTCCTGACATCATTCCTCCCTCAAATCATTTTGAAAGTCTCATTCCTTACTCTTAGAAAGTCCGACAGTGATTTCGGTACAGCTACTGACTGATTTATTGAGGTCTGGGGCTCCTTTCTTTTTTTTTTAGTGAAAGGATTGTTTCAGTATCTAGGTCGGCTATGTAATTCTGTATACATTGTTCCATTTGCCCGTCATTAACCGGTCACTTGTTTATTCTGTGTTTTCATGTTCAACAGCCATTTAAGGCCTGCATGATTAAGAAGTGACGACAATAAGGATATTTCTAAAAATGGTCTACAGTCCTAATTTTTGAATGTAAATCTATTCTGAAGACACAACAATTTTTTTCTGTCTTCGTGAATCAGCGACTGTTATATTCGATAGCACGGTCCCCAAACCAAACATTCTGGAGGTATATAATGCGATCGTGATACAGTTTCTCTTTCTTAAGTGGGTGGTGTGTGATATAGAGGTATAAGATAGCATATTCCTCAAAGTAAACCCTGCAGTATGAACAGAGATCCAAAAAAATTTCGTAATTCATGTTTGTCTGTAGGGACCGGCAAATCACCAATGACTGTTCCTCATTAGCCCGAATTTTACCTGTTTCGGAAACATGAAACGCGTTTTGGAGTTGAGTTTCAAGCTGGCATTTTTAATTCGCGAGAATACTTCGGCGAGGTTCTGCAATTGATCTTCGAATTTGCGACCACCTACTTAGATATCGTCGTCTTAGATTGTACATGTACTCCATGACAATCCGCTCAATACATACTCCATTAAGCCTGCGATCGAAACGGGTGTGTTACATAACCAAAGTGGCATGACCCAAAATTACGACAATCCCTTAATGTTGGGAAACGCTGTCGTTTCTTAAGTTTGCAGGAAAGAATAAGTCCGTTTAATATCACTAGTTTATTTATTTATTGATTAAATAAATACAGAACCGTGACTAGTATCCATCCAAACTATGTCATTTTCAAACGAACTAAAATTAGAGCATAATTCATTAATGTTTCAGTACGTATTTAAGTGATTTAGAAGAAATTGTTTGGCCTTCTGTCGTTCATCTAGTGTAAGGTGTGTCCATAAATCGTTACTGTTTTATAAATTTTTACTAGGACCTGTCTTCTGCGTTGTTGCCTTGTAAGATTCTTCACAATTGATGTGGGTCTCTACTGGTATGAAATAGCTTCATTCTCCGTTTAATATCACTAGTTTATTTATTTATCGATTAAATAAATACAGAACCGTGACTATTATTCACCCAAACTATGTCATTTTCAAACGAACTCAAATTAGTGTATAATTCATTAATGTTTGAATACGTATTTAAGTGATTTAAAAGAAATTGTTTGGCTTTCTGTCGTTCATCTGGTGTAAGGTTTGTCCAATAATCATTACTGTTTTATAAATCTTTACTAGGACCTTTCTTCTGCCTTGTTGCCTTGTAAGATTCTTCACAATTGATGTGGGTCTCTACTGGTATGAAATAGCTACCTTATCAACAGAGATAATCCAGATTGTTGTTTGATACATTCAGCACTCGAGTAAGTAATGCCCATGAATAATTTTTCAGTTCTATAGGGAATTTTTGTTGAAGACTTATGGATGTCGTTGTGGGTTGCCAAACAAAACATTTATAATGACACGCCATTTAAAAGTCGAAGGAAGAAGGTCTTAAAATATGTGAGCAATCTTCCGGTTTTGACTAGAACATAAAACACAATAATAATTCCTTTATATTTCTTCCATGGAATATACATATTCAGTCTAATTAAATTATGTTTTTAAAATAATAATTCTTAAAAACAAATTTAAATATTTGGCTTACTTAGTTTGGCAGGGACGTATAGGCTTTAACACTTTTTTCAGCCTGTACGATAAAGGCAGAATAATAATATTTTCAAGTAGCTTAAACCGTAAATGAGCAAACGATGTTATTAATCAGTGTGAAAAAAATAAACAACTTTCGAGAATAAGCTGTTTTTGTTAAAATAATTTTTTATTTATACTACTACATTTCTTCCAAGGAATATATATCTTTATCTTTTTTTTTTTAATTCAATTATGCTTTTAAAATAATAATTCTTAAAAAACACATTTAAACGTTTGCCTTACTTAATTTGGCAGGGACATATACGCTTTAACATTTTTTTCAGCCTGTATGATAAAGGCAGAACAATAATATTTTCAAATAGGATAAATCGTAAACGAGCAAGGGATATTATTATTCGGTGCGAAAAAAATAAACAGTTTTCGAAAATAAGTTTTTTTTGTTAAAATTGTTTTATATATATTTGCCTTCGCAAAAAAATAAATTATGAAACATATGGGTTATCCTATATCAAATTTTTTTAACTTGTTTGAACCACCCTACTTAACCATAAATCCACCAGTCCCGAATATATTTCACCCAAACTGCAAGTACTTATGGGCAACCCAATATAACAATTTTATTCGACATTTTTTTGAATCAGCTTGTAATAACTGTAACTGTACTTCACCCTGTATTGCAACCATCCTGAATGCTGCTGTTTATTTGTCACCCAATATAACTTTTTGAACACCTGACTATAACTCTTCTCTAGCCTATATTTCAGCTATGCAACTGCTAATGGTCTACGCTGTATACAATTATTCCTGATATTTTTTGAACGACCGTTTAAAGTAAACTTTCTCTTTACTCTATAATTTAATCAACCTTTATATGGAGCTTTTTCTCACATTGTGTTAAACACACTCTAAAACTATAATCTTGCTTCTCCCCATATTTCAGATATTCCATATAGTAGAATGCAACTGTTTATGGTCTACCCTATATAACTTTTTTTTGTCAACTTTTTTGATCCATCCTAACAGAAATTACGTGGAACCCTTCGTGAGTCACAAATATAAAAACACAGTTTTGCATCCTAATACCAAACTTTTATTTAAACCCTCACCCAAACTCCAACTGCTTATTTAACCGCTTTGTATAACTAAGTCTACTTCCATCTACATTAAAACCATCCTGTATACACCGCTGCCAATTTGTCAATCATTAAAACTTATTTTTGAACCACCCTGTATAATCATAATTTTACTCTACAAAATATTTCAACCACTCTGTATGTGCATCTGCTTAGGGGCAATCAAATATAAAATTTTTAAATACTCCTAATCACACTGTATGAACTATAATTTTACTTCGATCTATGTTTCAGATATTGCATATATGCAACAGCTCATGTTCTATCCTACTAAAAAAATTATCCAATCTGTTTGACTATAAATCTACTCCACCCGCTATTTCAACCACCTTGTATTTGCAACTACTTATCGGGCACGCAGTATAACATTTTTTCTACCATCCTGTATAATCCATCAATGCCAAATATATTTCTCCAAAACCGCAACTGTTTATGGGGCACCGAAAATAACAATTTCGTTCAACATGTTTTTGAATTACAACTACCCTGTATACGCTTCTGCTTATTGGTCAACCAATATAACATTTTTTAAATAATTATCATAACACTTCTTCACCCTATGTTTCAACTATCATATCTTTGCAAGTTATTATGAACTATGCTTTTCACATTTTATCCTTATATTTTTTTAAGATATATTAAAGTATAATTTCTCTCCACATTTCACAACTTTTTCTAACCTTGTTTGTATGACACTGTATAACTATAACTTTACTGCGCACCATACTTCAGGTACTCTATATATGCAAGTGTTATATAACAAAATTTTTCAAGCATTTTTTACACACCCTGTATAATTCTAACTGTAAACCACCCTATATTTCAACAACCTTTTATATGCAACTACTTATTTGCCACCAAATATAACATTTTGGTACGACCCTGCATCCTTAGAATCCTACCCCACCCTATATTTCAACTATCCGGTAAATGGAACAGCTTGTAGATCTTACCATTACTTTAAAATATTTTTAAACCCACCTGTATAGCTGTAATTATACTCCCCTACATATTTCAACCATCCTTTATATGTAACTATTTGTGGATATAAAACAAGTTTTTAACCACAACTTAAACTATAATTCCACTCCATCTTATATTTCAGACACCCTGTATAAACAACTGCTTCTAACATTTCTTTTATCCCATTTCATAACTATAGTATCTGATGAACATATTTCAAAGTCCTAACTGTTTAAATATTCTAGCCTTTTTCAACCACTTGGTATATGGAACTGTTTATGGCCCACTCAATATAACTTTTTTGGACCACCCTGTATAACTAATTCCACTCCTCCTTATTTCCACCACATCGTATATATATCGTATATATCCACTTAATATAAGTTGTTTTCTACTCCGCTCTAAGTTTCCTATATACAGAACACCCTGTAAAATTACGCTTGATATATGTTGATTTTTGTTAAATCCAAACATGTTACATTTGCACATTCCGAATTTTGAATAAATGCTAAGCTGATGCCAGTTTCTAATATTTTGGAACCAATTGAGTAATTGAATTACCCAACATGGTACAAGTTTTTTCGCTGTATATACCGTTTCTATCAATTTAGGGAGATAAAATGTCTACCAGATTTTAAGTCAAACTATAGGCTTCGCAACAAAAAAAGCTTCAGCAAAAGTTAAGTAGTTCTTACGTGATGCTCGAACAAACAAACAAACAAACAAACAAACAGACAAACTTACAATTTTATAATAGTATAGATAGAGGTGTACAAGTCTAAATAAGAATGCTTATGTCAGTATATGTCATTAGAGGACAACGTTTATGTCACATTTAATTTTATTTGTCGCGGTGGAATTTACCGTTAATGAATATGCTGACATTCGTCTTGTTATAGTTTGGAAGCCTGAAGGCTTTGTGAAGAATTTCCAAATAGAAGTATGATAGGAAAACATTTGAAAAAGTGAATCATTATTTACGTGAAACTGGCTAAAATTACGATTTGTTTGTTCATTACAGTAATATTCTTTTTAAATTGTAATATAATAGAAGTAAAATTTAATAATTATAATTAAGAAGGTAAATATAATTCGGGTATTCAGGTCAACCACCTCGAGAGAAAAATAAATTAACTGTAAAAGAAGCAAATCTTTTAATACATATACTTATTTTCAAGTTATGCACTTACTACTGCTGACTTTTCGTTCAGGAGCTAGTATTGTCAACACAAAAACTACACCAAACTGCAAGATTTAATTTTTGTAAAAAAGTTCCACTTACATAATTCTTTCATATCGAAAACAACTAAACAATGAAACTAGCTTAAATAGCAGGTGCAAATCACAAAAGTAAATAAAACTTTGTAAGAATATCCAAGGTAGCAGCGATATTGTAATAATTTCTACCTCAAGTTTGAGTGTAGTTAAATTTAATATCAAAATTAATAAAATTGTTTGTTTTTGTTAATGTGGTTTGTGAAGTCATATAATCTGTTTAGTCTTTGCATGTGAACTGTTGTATGCCAAATTATTTAGGCTAACACTAATACCGTTTACACTTGCATATACGTTCATATATGAATTATTTTGAAGCAAAATGTCGCCAGAGATTTATTTATTTTGCTTACTGCCAGGTTGAAGTCTCATAACAAGTCAAAATCTTATGTTGCATGATTAAGGTATATCTTTTATAAATTAGTTGTACAGCTCATTATATAACTGATTTCTTTACAATAACTTATATAATGAAATTGTGCACAATCTAATGAATTTCAATAGGTTTGAGTTATAATACTTATAGTTATGACTATAAATAACTAATCTACAAATAACTTATTGAAGTATATAATTTCCGAATGTATATGTTTTTAACGGAAATTTATGTGAGTCTCCCACCTATAATTTTCTGAACGATGAGCAGGGAAACATCATGAGTCACATATTTCGGAAATTGACAAATGGCAATGCGAAACACAATATCTATTCATATTTGTCACATCGTTACATCCCCAACATCTAAGTTCACTTTAGACACATTTCATTGAATAATTTACTCGAGATTGTAATAAACACCCTAGTAATAAAACCGCCAAAATATTTAGACTCAGCTCTCACGGCATTAATAAAAAATGCAGCCAGTGATGCACCTGCAATATTTATTAGCAATTTCTCTGCAGTGATATTGAACAAATTTTGATTTATTTCCAACCGCAGGGTGTCGTTACGTGTGCTACACATATTAATAAAAAGAAGAAGCTATGCTCGTGGTATCTGTACGCCTATCTAAGCATTAGGGAGCAGTAATGGCTCTTTGGACTTTTTTAACTTTGGGGGAAACTTTTATCTTAGCAGAAAGTAAACGCTCAACGGCTAAGTTTGCGTCAAATATTTTGAAAGTACCGATACACGTTTATATTGTTTGCTATTTTAAGTTTGCTTGTCGGGCTAAGATTAGAGATAATGGCTGAAGCTGGAAAGGAGCTCGCCTTCTAATGGAAATTTACAGATAATATAATTACGTGACTTACATAACTTCCAAATAAGCTGGATATTCTCAATTAGCTTGATCAGAGAATTTTCGTAAGATTTTACAAAACGAATTAGCCGGATAGGAAACGTTCCCTAATAAATGTAACATGTTTAATATATAATTAGTACACAGCTTTGAGACAAATATTAATTTGGGAATTCAATAAACATTCAATTATTGAATAATGAAAAGAATGTGGCTGTTTTTTGTATTTGTTAAAGGAGCAGTTTGAATATATGCTTACAGAACAATTTAAATGGTTGCATTACCATCTAATCCTGATACGAAAAAAGAGACGTCTCTAATTTGGTTGCTATCCGATGGTGACTTCTGGTTATACTTTTAACATTTTTGTACGTCTATGATGTTTCTTTTGATAGTTGATAGTAAAACTTTTACTGCATCTATTTTCCATTTACAAATTTTGTTGATAATATGTAAGCAATATATTGTGTGAAAACCACTTAGGAACTTAGGCCTTGTTTTATAGAACAATAAAAAACTTCAGTTGTACATTTTACAAACAGTATTTTAAATATAACGGAGGATTCAAGTATGTCTAGCACAGTCAGGATTGTTAATTTTAATGGAATATCATGTTTATTATTGCATTTTTGAACTGCATTTGTTAAGCTGATTTCAACCAACTAAAACATTTATGGCCTATTATTAATAGGTGGAAATTTAAAATTATTTGCTTGTTTCCGATCTATAAATCATTTCCTTTTTTTAACATTTTTTATAATCATCCTGTATATCTATAATTTCTCTCATCCTATATTTCATGCACCCTATATATACAACTGTTTATGGGTTACGAAATGTTGCGTTTCCATTTCCGACACCCTGTATATGCATCTCTGTATAATATTTTTTGCACCACCCTGTATAACTGTAATTCTACTTCGCCCTCTATTCCAAGAACCCCGTACATTCAACTGCTAATGGGCTTCGCTATATAATTATTTTATAATTGCACTCTATATTTTAAACACCATGTATATGCAACTGATTATGTACCACCCACGAAAAAAATGATTTCTAACATATCTGGACTCGCCCTGTATAATTATAATATACAACGCCTTATATCTCAGTCAATTTAGAACATGAGAACACATAACTCTTTACCCATCCAAAAATCGCCTAAGCAGCAATTTTTACTTTAAAAAATATTAAATAGCGATAAAATTATAAGATCCTACACATCAATTTGTAGTGGAATTTTTTTAAGAGCAGTTTCAACCTCAAGTATGTAACGTAATCATCCTGTATTGAATCTCTTGTAATTTCAAAACTCAGATGTCATAATTATTGTCACAATCTCGTTTTTTACTGACTGCCAATATTTTAAACGACATGTTAAAATTAATTCAAAAGATTACCTTATATGAAATAAAACACCAATATATTACTAATACTTATTCAATTTTCATTTGCATATTGCATAAAAAAACATATTCAACTTCAGAGGATCTGAAATCAAATGTATCAAATAGCTTTATAATCTCTCAACAGTTAGTTTACGAAAAAGTGTTCATCGGGGGATTATACCAAAACATTTAAGAAATACAATGCAATGCACCACCTGTTAATTTATGTTAAATAATACCTTTATTTGTTGACAATTTTTGTAAGTTGATTGAAATTGAAATTTTGAAAATTATACATTGATAATTTTCTCATTGCATTGAGAAGATACCTTAACCTAGCAGCTATCATTGTTAAGAAATGTCAAATTGAAATTCAATCTGCTACAATGAGGTTGGCCGTGAACTGTCCGACAAATTAGAACCATTGCCATGATGTCAGATCTAACTATTTATCTTCAATTTCAATTTCACTATTTGTATTTATATCATAGGCTTTGTAATCTTAGTTAAATTGTATGAAACTATTATCGTTTAAATTAGAAACAATATAAATTGATGTTAAAATAATAAAATATTATCGGAAAAACATTGTTCAGTTACAAATTTCTGATTTTAGTTGACAAAATATATTTACAAAAACTTGCGAGTACACAATAAATGTCATTATCATATAAATTTTTGTGGTTGAGTTCTCAATAGCATGATAATGTAGAATAACTTTCAGAACCAAACAAAATTTGTGATTTTTTCGTTTAGTTTGTTTTTCTCATTCGAGTCAATCCGTCTTACGATTTTCTCTCCACGCAATCTGGCGGCACTGTGGACGTAAATTATGAATTTTTTATTTTATTTATTTAATGAATGAATCAATATTATAAATATATTATAACATTCTGCACTCAAGGTCGTCAATAGTCACTAAACAGAACAAAAATCAAATAAATCGGTTGAGCGACAGAGGAAAAAATGGTACCTAACCGTTTTGTCTTTGCCTATTTATATATATATATATATATATATATATATATATATATATATATGATATTACTTTAATATCATATACGTTGGCCTCCTAATTCGCATACATGTTTGTTTTTTTTATAAACTAACCAGAGTAATATTCTACATGATATAATTACCATTTTATGAAATAAATTTAAATGGGTGGTGTATGATGATTGATTTAGGAATAAATTAATGTTAATTGAGAAAACGATTTGTTCAAATAAACTATTTGAACTTAACTTGATTGATCATCTAACAATTATTTATAAGTAAATTGAATAAGGAGTTAGTGTCCCTATGCATTAAAATTCAGATTTGACATGTGTAGCAGGATTGAGATATAGATAATGTCATACGTAATGTATCGACTAGAGATAAATCATGATTAAGCATTTCAGTAGAAAGAATTGACTATGGGTTAGCTACTTGTATTTAATTACAATATGACGTAGCAAACTGTTGGTGTTTAGGGAATCCATATTGTTTTAATATGTTAGTTTAAATTATTTATGTAGCTGCTATGTCACTAGTGTCATTGCCGTCACCAATTTTGGTTATAACGCACCATATGTAATAGTCAAGAAATAATAAAACTGACAAAAATTAAAGATCACAGTCAATAATACAGTATTGATTCAAGTAATTGTAATAAAGATACTGAATTTATATACAGTATGGAACAGCCAGATGGAATAAATGCAATAACGAATAAAGAAGGGCGTGTCTGGAAAAACACTTGGACATGTCGATTTGTATTTATAAATGCTTATTTTTTCAACAATAGTGACCAATCCCAGCTTACTTATTTTAAATGCGAGTCCCTGTTTATTATTTATTTTTTGGATTCTCCAGAAAATTCTAGATTTAGTTCACAAATTCGCTACATTTCCCTAAAAACCTAATAAATAATACTGATTATTTCTTAATAATATAAAAAAACAAATAATGTAGGAAATGTTTAAAATTCTCATCGTGAACTTGGTGGCAACATGCTAATCTGGTATAGAAATGTCTTTTAACGTTACTCAACATCTCAAGCGTGACTTACAGCATTGGCAGCAACTTTTTTTATCTGCCTTACATGACTAAGCTCTCGAAACTGCTTTTCTATTTTGCTAATTGTTCCTTGGGATACAGGCAACAAATTTAGAAATGGAATGTTTTTTTGCTTGCTATCTCAATATCAAGATGGGAATTAAGTATTGTGTAATGTAGCGAATTTGTAAAATAAAATATATTCTGTTAATGTTAATTTTTGTAAGAAATCAGAAAAAAGTCAATATCTTGGCAACCGTTGAAAATAGGTGTAGGATATTATACATGAATTATTTCTAGATTTTCTGGGGAATCCAAAAAATAAATAATATACAGGGCCACTGTCACATGACACACCCTATATAATTTTTTGTTGTTGAAAAAATGCGCATTTAAAAATAAAAATCGAAGTGTCCAAGCGTTTTTCCCTACAAGCTCTCCTTTATTCGTTATCAAATTTATTCTATTTGGCTGTTCCACGTTGTAGAATGAAGTTGTTTTCTTAATGTTGCTGGTGTTCATAGTTGATTCGGCAGTTTTTTTCGTGAAATATTTCTTGAAAATCCTATAATGTTGCCAAATGCCACATGTTTCTGGGTCAGTTTTATTTTCTTTTTCTTATTGATTCCGTTGTTATCTTAAAAACCATTTTATTATTTGAAGCCTTTTGATAAGATTGTTGCTTACCTGTTCTTGAAATCTTTGTAACATTACATAAATTGTAACACTTTTTCAAATTTTCAGTGTCAGGCAATTTACTGACCAAATAGGTTAGCTATGCGGTAAAGTAATAGTGCTGCAAAAGACTGCGACTGCTGATTTCTCCGGCAATTTCGTTTATGTTCAGAAATACGAGTATTCAAACAACACTGGGTGCCACCGATATACCTATACAGCGTCACATGAACAGGGTTCACTGGGATCTTTAGGTGATGTAGAGTTTTTGTAGAAGTTTTGAGTAAGTTTGAAAATAGTATTAACCTGATATTTCCTGAAAAGGTTCCTAAATTAATCTGGTTTTCCTTTAATATATGGCATGAAATTTGTCCCTAGTTTAAACGTGATTATCTGTTCTCGGTTAAGATTTTTTTATTTATTTTCAGAACCTGCTTATCTCATGGCCCAGAAACGCACGATCTAAATAAAGGAATTCGTTTTTTAGATAACGTGGTTTATAGATTGGCTCGGCCTGGCAGAGTCTAGAATACAGTAACTCTTTTGGCTGGGATGTTTATTGGAATTTTTGTGGAGCTAACGGGCTGTGTGCCCAAGGGTGCCGTCGTTAATGTGCGAAACTAAAACATCTCTTTATTTTTCCTTCGTAAATTGAATTCATGAATGAACGACATTATAAAAATAGTGAATCTGCTCCAAATCGCAAAAGGGTGATCAACTTAACGGAACCAACATGATGGTTTGTAAATAGCGATGTTTGACTTTGAAAATCTCCATGAAAATTAGTGATGACCGGACTGTGTGGACTTCCCATTGCTACATCATCACGTTAATCATTGAATTCTTGATTACATTGAAAGTTAGAATTTTGTCAACATGCTTGGACCATGTTAAAACAATTGAATGGTCTCTCTACCGGAACAATGAACGAAAAAAAAAACTACGAGGAAGCTCACTAATATGGAGCAAGTTTGTGTCTTGAGAACTTTAAGTTATACTATAAAATGGCTAGAATCCTCAAAGTATGAGTTGGTTTTTAAAACGTTAGGTTTCAGAGTTCAGTTAGGTATTTGCCAATAATGAAGGTTGACAAAATCGATGGCACTAACGATGTTCAAGTAAATCTCCAAGCTTCTTACTGCAGTTCTGTGCCCTTTATCTCTTAAGATTCTCCTTGTCTCATGAAAGGATAATAATATCTTTGTCTAACTAGAGATTTCTCAATGCCGGTTTGTGATGTTGTTGATTCCGAATTCTCGACTCAATATTAGCGTTGATATCCTCTACCAGATCAACCCTAGGAGTGACAGCAAAGTTGGTATCCTTGGCCATCACGCGTTCTTAGATGTTTTAATAGATTTAACGCTTTAGGTTGGCGACGTTTTTTGAGTTGTGTTGTTTGTCGCATCAAGGATAATTTCGACTCGTAAGTAATTGTGTCAACGTTGCCCCAGTGTTCTGGTTGTGGCTGACTGATAATAAAAAGATGCCGATATAGTAGCTTTTTATCACTCCTTGCCAGTTCTCATCGTGTTTGGTAGATACGTTTACGCAACAATGCTTTTACTGTTCCACTGTAGATCGGGTGTGATGATGAATTGTGAAATCTCTGGGATAATACCAGACCCTCCGCAACGAAGAAGGAACGTAAGCAAAGATAGCAGATTAGCTTTCTTCTGTTGAAAAACATCAGAGGAGTGTCTAATCATATGGTAAACATTCTCCCGTAAAAGTAGTTTAACAAAGTGTGTAAGCCATTTTATACAAAAACCAAAATACCGATATATAATCTACCACATCCTAATAACATTCTCGCCTTCAGCGGAAAGCTATACCAATTTATAAACATTAGAGCAGTTTCAGTGGAAAAGAATGTCTAAAACAGAATCCAATTAATGATGGGGCATGCAGGCCCAGTCTCCTTGATTACCACTGCCCAATTAGAAGATGTCATGGTGTGAGAGACAAGATTAAAACCTAGTTCCACATAGTTCGATGGTCCTTTTCCCAATGATGTAAATTATAAAAAAGGTATTTGGAATTATTCAGTAACATTATATGTGTAATATAGATGTACTCTGATGAAATGTTATTCTCTGTTACAAAAAATTCTCAAGTGTTTTACTATTTTACTTGAAAAAAACAATACATCGCAAAACAAATATAAACGGTGGTTAAAATTTATGTTTTAAAACACTCCCCAAAATTTTGGAATTTTTGGTCTCAAGATTAAATTTTAACTTTAATAATCTTTTTCATAAGGATAAATGTTATATTACAATTTTATATATCCTGGAAATATGTAAATACTCAATCAGCCCAACATCAATCAAAAAAAATATTCAAGCCCCCTAAAAAATTATCTAACCCACCTGGAAAAACTTTCCTGGCTACGGCCTTGACTCCAGCAACTTTTAATGTTTTACCTTGGGCTTTATTAATTGTCATTCCATTTTTTTAAGTATTAAAATGAGTATAGCATGTTATCCTTAAGAGATAGACTTATGCCGTCGTGGACTTTTTTGTAGACGTCTATAAGATACTCAATTCCAGCATATATTATTTTGTTATATCTCAAAGGGTTTAGGCAACGTTTTCGTTAAAAGCTCCCAGACTGTTTTTTTGACACCTCCAAAAAATATGGGTATATTTTAGCCAATTGATTAAAAACTTAACAAATTATATACTAAAATATTCCACGAGAACCACTCTATCCACTCGTCAAAACGGCATGGAAATCGGTGTGGTGGTTCTTGAGTTTATCGCGAACAGACAGACAGACAGATCGACAGATCGACAGAGCGACGCGGCGGAGGACTTGGTTTATAATATGTATTGATGACGCGTTGTACTGAAAAGTTTAATAAAAACATTCAGAATGTTAAAATTGAATTTCTCACATAATGAAAGCAATGAAAGTGTCATAAAATTAACTGCTGTCGAAAAAATTATATTTGCCAGAAAATCTGCAAAGCCATGAAGTTAAATTTTTTAAGTTATTTATGCCAATAAAGTGTATTTTTTCAACGCTCCTAAAGTTATAAAACAAGTTTAGAAATTGTATTCTTTTATTCTGTGACTGAAGAGTCTTTGCCAAGGCTTCAGCTGATTTTTTGCCGAAGCCGAATGTTCGGCCGGATCTTACTTGAAATATAGATGGAGCCAAAGGAGAACTGGCAGATCACAAGTCCTTAATGGCCATTTCACATTTCTATTTCGTGAAATGAACTGCCTAGGAAAATAACAATTATATTCTTTCTTCAGATGAGAAGTAGCATCGTATTAATTTGAAGAGTAATTCCAAGACAAGTAATCTTTAGATCTGTTTTTAAATAAATAATGTGGAATTCAGGGAATCTGTAGTATTTATATTAAAACCCAGTCATGCTTCACGGATCATTGTCAAGGGCCACAAGTCATCTGATGACAGCAGCAGATCCAAAACAACCGAAAAATTGTGAGATTTACAATTTAAAGAGAACAGAAATCCAAGGAATAATTAATCAAGGTTAAGATGTAAGAGTTGTATCAAAAATACACAAAAAATGTCCTTTACTTGATTCTGAAAGTCGCAACAAAACAAAATTAATAATTTAAATTTAAAAACGAACCGATTTCATCTGGCTTAACAAAACCGTTTAGAAACCGTGTGCAGTCAATAACTATTTTCTGCCATATTTTTTTATCTGATTTAAGGTACAATTCTATTGATTATTTTAGTCTATTCTTATCTCTCCCTCTCTTTCTCTAATTTGTATTTTTTAATTTTATTCACAAATTTTTTTTTTTTTTGTTTTGTTATTTGGCCCACTTTCTATAAGTATAACTCTAATTCATCCTATATTGAAACCACCCTGTACATGTTTCTGGGTATTGGTCACCCAATATAAATTATTTCTCTATCATTTTCTGAATCACCCTTTCCATTACAATTCATCACGATGTTGCAACCACCCTGTATAAGTAGTAATCCTCTCCACCCTATTGACTGTTTCTATTTTTCTATTGTTTAAATCACTGCGTATACCTATAATTTTACTTTGCCCAATATGCCAGATGTAATCAACAACTTATGTTCCACACTATATCACATTTTTTTAACCATCTTGTATAACTCTAATTCCACTCCACCTTTTAATTCAATCAACCTGTATGTGCAACTTCTTCTAACATTTTTTGTAACTGTAACTCGAATATCCTTACTGCATATGCTTATTTAAACAATTTTTAAAGATTTTTATACAGGCTATATAACTATAGTTTTACGTCACACTTATGTCAACTCTCATAGAGAAAACATCGCTCACCTAAAAAATACACTAATGGAATAATCTGTGCCATTTCACTTGACTGCAGTGAAAACCGTTACAAACACCCTGTACGATATACTTTCATGGCATATCTTGACATTTATGCTAGATATTTACGATGAAAATTTGACATTTATATTAGTATTTACTGTGTTTTTGCAAATATTTTTACGATTTTCGGAAAAAACGGTAACTTTTACGTTATAAATAATTTTAAGGAATCAAGCTGGAACATGTCTTTGTAGAATACAATTTAAAATATTCAAATTGGTTGAGCCGTGTTAGAGAAAACAGTGTAGATCTATTGAAATTCACTGAAATGTAGTCCCTTAATTACTGTTTTTTCTGATTTTCTGAAAAACCGTAGATCTCACGTTATAAAAAATTATATGGTCCCTTTCGGTAACATTTCTTAATATAATGCCGTTTAAATCATCAAAATTGCTTAAGCCGTATTTGAATAATCACTGAGCATACATAAAAAAAGTGAGGACGAATTGATAATGTTCGCCTCTTTGGAAGTCGGTTAAAAACTTAAATGGCCATTGTTTGGAGAAGATTAGCCTATATATGAAGATTGGAAAGGTTAATAAATCAGAGTTAGAGTTAGAGAGGTCATGAAAGTCAAGGCCTGAGATTACGTGAAAATGTCATGCAACCAATGTTATCAGAATTTTTTTAAGTCCAAGTTACCGAAATGAAACCGAGAATGCAGTCTGGGAACCGGAACTTATAAGTCTCAGGAAAATAAAAAAAATGTCACACAGGCAATGCTATCAAAGAATCGCGGGTCGCTTATATTCATGAATTTATTTTACATACTGACTCTTCAGAAGTATCCCAACACCTAAAGTCTACCATTCCGTTGACACGTTTACTCAGCCATAATTTATATAAGTAACATTTATTATTCAACTAATTACGTTTATTATAGAGCAACGTTTAGTATCTGTCATTGACCTCTTATAGAAAGACAGGGAGTTATATTAGAAAACTTGAGGAAAATTCGATGTAATCTCGAATGTGATGCGTCTCTTCAAACCTTATTTTCTTTTTCCAAATATCACGTAAGTCAATAAAGGAGTATACAGTACACGCCAGATGTATGTCTAAATCCAAATTTGTGGATTCGATTTTCGCTTCGTGGATGGGAAACTATATAAGATTAGGAGCTCAAATATGTATCCAAGAGGAAATTGACAGTTGGAGTGGAGTTTTTACAACTTTTCTATGGCTCTTGTAATACCTCATATTTTTCTGTTCGATGTCTTTCTTGAAATTCAGTTTAACAAATCTCTTTCCTTTTACAGGATTTACTTGAGAAATATATATATATATATATATATATATATATATATATATATATATTTTGTCTTATTTCCCGAAACGGCACCGAAAAATGTCATTACAGTCAGTAGAGTCAGTATTCTTCAATACAATTTGTCAAAATTATAAAAGGACTATTGAAATATACACTTTATACAATTTTTCTAGGTGTTGCAGTTATCATCAGCAAGATAACGATCATATAAATAAAAAAAATGAATCTATACATGGTGTTTCTAAAATAGGGTTCCAAACTTCTGCTGAACTAATCAAAATAAGCAAAAAGTTCCTATTAATATGTGCCATAAAACGCACCCTTAGGAAGTTATATGCCCGTAAATGGACTAAAACAAAACTGTTTCTTATATATATATATAGAAAAAAATGTATGATTCTTACATAACTTTTGAAGTTAAATAACATGTGCAACTCCGTTTTTCTACATGCAATTCATAAGTTTTCTATTTATAAAATCTTAACAATTTTAGGTAAAAAATATTATCTTTTTCCAAATCGGTATTTCCAATGGTTTTCGAGTAAATTAAGTTGAAAATTACTCTGCTCTTTAAGATAATAGACCAAAATTACAAAAATCTGTTTACCATGGCAAATATAAGAGTGACGTTGCCACAACGCTTAACAATGTAACTCATTGATAAACTGTCAATTAAGCTTTGCATTGTTTAGTTAGTAAAAGTGGTAAATGGAAAATTTAATTATACAACATTATTGAAAATCATAAAATTGAGTCATATTCAAAACAAGGAAATGACAGTTATACAACGTATGTACAGCCGTGCGGCTGGAAATGCATCACAAGCGAGACGTCTGTATGCGGCAGCATACCCGAATGGAAGATTTCCTTCTCGACAGGTATTTCAGAAGATCCATCCACGTTTAAGAGAAACGGGTTCGTTCCAAGCAACAGTAAATGATCGTGGCTTAGACAGATTTGTAAGAACACTGGTGACGGAAGAAAATGTATTGAGAGAGTTGTGCAGGACAATCCAAGTGTTAGTGTCGCACGTTCTTTGTGAACAACTACTTCATCCTATTCATATATAACGTGTTCAAGCTTCAAATTCGAAAGACTACGAACCACATCGGCAGTTCTGCCAATGCTTTTGCCAAACATCGAGGCGGATTCCTTTTGCATGTCTTATTTTGTTTACGAATGAGGCAAGCTTCAGTAAAGATGGATTTTCATCACGCTCATGAATGGGGTGATGAAAACCCACAGATCATATTTCAGTCCAGACACCAGATTCGGTTTTCCGTCAACGTTTAGGTAGGCATTTTAGGCGATCGGTTAATCGGACCGTTTGTGTTGCCTTATCAATTAAATGGTGAGGATTATCCTAATTTTTTAGTTAACGAATTGCAAGGACTTTTCGAAGATGTCCCTTTAATTGAACGCCAAAGCATATGGTTTATGCCGGACGGGGCGACACCTCATTAACTACATAATGTTAGACAACACTTAAGTGTGTTGTTTGGAGAAAAATGGATAGTCCGAGGAGCTCCTATTCTCTGGCCTCCACTATCCCCTGACCTAAAATCTAAACATTTTTGTGGGGTCATATTAAGTCAAAGGTTTATAAAATTCTAATTGAGACTATTCAGCAACTACGGGAGGAAATTGAAACAGCGTACATGGAAATAAGGCAAATATCTAGAATTTTCCAGAGACATCACAAATCATTGAAATGTCGAGTTAGATTATCCATCGAAATATAGGGTGGTTACTTCTAGCTGTTCTTGTAATTTAACTTATTATTACTAATTTTAGTCCCATTATTTTATATTTCACATATAGCTATAGTCTGAATCCGTGATTAGTTCTTTAATTAGTTAGTGAAACGCGAAATTTAAATAGTCTCACTTTATGTTCTAAATTATTTATTAAATTATCGGATCCTTGGTAACCGCAATTTATTTAAATAAATTTACTGAATTTTCCAACTCAATTTACTCTACAAATGTTGAAAATATCGATTTAAAAAGACTTTTTACGTAAAATTGTTAAGGATTTACAAATATCTAGAGAAATTTGTAAAACAATAAATAAAAAAAATTCCGGGCCGAAAACCCCCTTACCCAACCTAAATAGCACGCTTATGTTTTGAATGTCATATATATATATATATATATATATATATATATCTATATATGTTCTGGGAGGCTTCCACGCTCATTATGATGAACTAGGCTAGGTTCCGGGTAAGAACCGTTTCTGAATTTATTAAATGTTCTGTTCTTCTCAACACTAAAGACTATGATGACAAGATGAATTCACTTCTCCACACTCCAGACTATGAAATAATTAACAAAAATCCGGCCACTTACATAGAGAAACAGACCAAGTAAATCATTAACAGAACACAGCTTCCTCTTGACGTCAAAAAGACCACCATTCCTCATGAAAAGTCTTCTAAAATTTCCAAAATTGGCGGACTACCCAAGACTTATAAGCCGGATATTCCTCTTAGGCTCATTATCAGTTCGATACAACCTCTGACCCAAGAATTAGCCCTGTACATAGCCAAAACCCTTCAACCTCTAGCCGAAAAAGCATCCTCGTACGTAAAAAACTCTTCTTCCTTCCTAGATATATTAGGCGCTTAAAGAATTTCAGAAAATTATATCCTAGTTAGCTTCGATATTGCTTCTCTTTTCACCAATGTCCCCATTTCAGAATCGTTAGATATTCTAAAAACCAAACACAATGTCTCTTCTTACATCATCAAACTTGTACGGCACTGTTCTTCTAACATATATTTTTCATTTCGAGACACTCTGTTGAAACAAGTACGAGGGGCCCCGATGGCTTCACCTCTTTCTCCAGTGCTTGCTAACATTTTCATGGAACAAATCAAAACCCAGGCCCTAAACTCGTCTAATTTAAAACCTTCCTGCTGGCTTAGATATATTGACGAAACTTCTGTCAATTGGTCTTATGGCAAAGATTCGTTAAACTTCTTTCTACAACACCCCAATGGTATACATTCTAACATTCAATATACAATCTAAATCGAGTCCGATTCTTCGCTCCGGTTTCTTGATGTCCTCATAACAAAAACCAGCAATGGCAGATTTTCACATCTTTCATTATGTGCAAATTATTGGGAAAGTACAAAGTATGAAGAAATTCTACAAGAATTTCTCGATGTTATAGTTGTGGGCATAGGGCATTTCATGCAAGGCTGCAAGGTATGGCTATCTCAATCCATCAATGTTCGAACAGTCATTATTACATTTGACACCTGCGCCGCTGTATCCAATGCGAGGTACAAAATCTTGGAAATATTTGAAATTCGGCTAACTAATACCAGTAACAGTTAAGAACAGTTGCAGGCATGTCTGTGTCAGTTCAGACAAAGCAGATTTAGACCTACAGATAGAGAACAACAAAATACAGGATAGCGCTATAGATCAAACACGCTCTGAAATGAATGGAGACTTGACATAAACATTCTACGAGTGGCGTACCACTCTTGACAACAAAACCATTCAATGCTTGACCCGTAGGGACCATAGGCAGAAACAATAAAACTGCTTGCATACCAGAAAATGAATCCCGACGCATGCAAGCCATATTCTAAGTTTGACGAAGATATCCACAACAGCACCATAGCCACCATAAGATGGGTTGGTGACCTTTTACAAGTTTTAAAATGAGTTCTAATACCCCACTGATGTCTACAAAAATTATACAGAAATCCTTAACGGAAGCTCCTGGTTGGACTGAGTAACATATTCATGGACGGTTAGAAAAAATGGAGAGGCGTTGAATGGTGGCCAGACAGCGAGCCCTTGATTCATTGGTTTGACGGGCTATAGTTAATGCTTGCCCAGATGTACCGGCTACCGAATGTGTCAAACAATTGCGTCTAATGAAGAAATATCTTGTTTCGAATCGGTAGAGATCTTCATCAATTGTGAAGAATCTTACACGGCACCAGCAAAGACGAATATCTCAGTAAAGAATTTTTATAGCTGTTTCCCGAATATTGGACACACCTTAACCCCGAAAAGCAACAAAAGGCCAAACAATTTATTTTAAACCACTAGCGAATGTTCTACTCTTAAAATAGTACTACTGGGTGTACAATGTCACCCAACACCGATTTCATAATCAAAAGACAATACGCAAACCAGGATATTATCGAGTACTGTCGTCATATCATTAAAAGAAGTTATTGAGCCATCTATTAGCCCGTAGTCTGCTCCCGCCGTTCTAGGGAAAAAGAAGGAGAAAACCAACATTTTCCAGTTATATAAAAGGATATATCTGAAGAGTTTCAGGCAGGTATACTCATATTATAACGATGTCGTCTGACACCGACTTGGCTTATATTTAAAAAAAAATTTTGATATGAATCTTGTTGCTACAGATGGGGAAAATGTAGATAGATGGAATATTTGAAATCGGATTTTTGGAAAGAACAGGATTTTGAAAAGAACAATAATGACATTAGTGACACAACAACAAAGATATAAAGACTTCAGTCTGTTAAAACTAGTGCAGACAAGAACAAATTTCTGATACAAATATAAGAATGGTGAAACACCACAGGAAGGAAAGTAAAAGGCTAAGCTGGTAAAGACATAGCTTGCCTGAGTACATTGCAAATTCAATCCTGAAATTGGATATCCATAGAAGGGCACAAAAAGAAGAGAAGGTCAATGCGGAACTATAAGATAAAAACAAATAGTATACAAAATTGGCGTATGGATTGCGAGGAACAGGAAACGCTGTTAAAACGTTGCTAAGGGTTGTTACTACCGTTTTAACATTTTGAATACTATTTGTCTGCATGAATTTACAGTTACATTTTTTTACCTATTGATGTTAAATATACGAACTTCTCTTTTTTTAATTTTATTAATCTTAATTAAGGAATACATTGAATTTAGCATAACAACCAGGCTCACCTAACGTTGTTAGTTCATAAGTGATTAATACTACTGGCATTATTTGGAAAACCAAAACAGATATTTCGTTACTTCCCGGTGATTCATTAATTCCGCTGGTGGTGTTCCTTTTATTAAAAAACTGCGTTGACCTGGAATTCCATTTCCTTTTCTAACCGAATGATTCCGTTCATGAATAATACATTCTCAAAGTCATTTATTCAATCAGTAGAGAATAATTCGAACGGAATGAGACAGCCAACTCTAATCGCATTCGATAAGCCTATCTAGTTCGATATTTTATTAAATTAGCGTCCCCTATCTTCTAACCCTTCTCGATGCTCACTCACATATCGTTCTAGGTTCCTTAATTTTTTCGAGCAACGAATGCTGCGCTATCTCTCCCGTCAATACAGAAAATATCTTTACGCCCCAATGTGTTTTTAATAATAATAATCTATTTCCCCTATTCGAGATATCACTAACAGAAGTATTTTTCGTTGTCACATGTCTTTTATTATAGATGTCAAAGGCAAAGGTCGTTCTTTAAAGTAATATGCGGGAGTTTACCACGTTTCTAATGGAATTATATCAAAGGGGAGGAATGGTTATGGCACTTTTATTCGGCACTTTTATTAAATAAATTAAATCATTTCGTTTTTAATTACGTTTTTATTTGAAAACAAAAATGTTTTTGTTGAAAAAAAAAGGAAAATTCACCTCCGAGTTAAGTGGTTTTAATTATTGTTTGCCTTTTTGAAATGAACAAACTCGTCACTGCTTACCCATTGTTATGATAATAGAAGTTTTAGAAAGCATTGTTTTTGGACGGAAACAGTTACGTGAAGAACATTTCTGATGTTTGAAATTTTACAATAATTATTACAAGAACCATATGAAACAGCTAATTAGCGTTACAGCATTCAACATAAAAGCCATTTAACATCCTGTTATTATTCGACTTCAAATAAAGTCGAGGTTTTCAATTCCTCCATTTTGCGGCAACATATATTACCTACGCATCCGCCATGTACCAGGTGAATGAAAATTCTGAATCATTAGAATAATAGGCATGAAATTAATTAAATACAAATTTTTCTATTCGTCGTGTATACATTGTATCTACTTAAGCTTAATATTAATGAATGTTATTTCTCATAAATTCTTCATAATTTGAAATCTGGCGTGAAATGCTTACATGTCATATTCGTTATTTTGCAGATGGGATCAGATATAAGTGCATGTTAATGCACGGAACATAGGATATACGTTGAAAAACCCTGCTACTAATTTCAATAAAAGAAATTCTTCATAAGTTCTTTTTGATTGGAATTGAATACTTCATCCAACTGTACTATTTTATCACCTTTCAGTTAAATGGACCAGACACCATTCTTATGGAAAAATGTACTTTCGTCAAGTAATTTAAAATGTTGATATGTTGTGGAACTAAATGTTCTGGCAAAAAGAGTGCAAGTTCTCAATAAGATTCTACTAGTAGTTTTCGAGATACATAGTGTTAAACATCGCAAATGCCTCATTTTTGATATCAGATTTCTCATGATAGACTTGTTTTATTTCCGGTTATTGGAGAAATCACGATTTGTACATTATAGGACATAAATATTTCACAAAACAATTGCCATACATTTTAGTGGATTACAGGGTATTGCAAAAATAAGTAACATATTTTTTTTGTAAAAAATCATTTTTATATTACTACTTTGAAAACCTAAGAAGATGTTATTGCACAATTAATATAGCGTTAAAGTAATAAATTCTTGGACATGCTTCATACAATATACAAGGTGAACCATAAATATAACTAGAGGGAATATATACTATTTTTTACTATTAATGAGTCACCCTGTACGAACCATTAGTGCTGCAATTTTTATATGACATTAAACAAATATAGAATCCGTCCCTCTATACACCGCAGGATATTAAACTTATTGCAAAAACTGTACATAAAAATGTTTGATTTTACATCACACAGTAACTCTGAATTTTCTCCGTCAATTTTGTATTGTATTACATTTTCAAGTTAACAAATGTTCTGTTTTTACCTGAGCAAACTATTATTAAAATTGTGTAACTAGTTTTCGGGATATTTGGTGTTAAACATCAGAAATGTATACTTCAGATATATTTCTTATAAAAGATTATATAAGATATTGCAGAAAACGTGATTTTCACATTTTTGACAAAAATATTATAGAGAACAATTACTATTAATTATCTTTGATTACAGGGTGTCTCCAATATAAATAACATGTTTTATTAGAAAACTATTTTTTTTATTACAATACATAAGATGTACTCGCACAATTAATATATTGCTAACGAAATGAATTCTTGAACTTGTTTATACAGTGTGAGCAGTAAATATTGCGATAGTGGGCATATATTTGTTTGCCATTAATAAGTAACCCTATATAAATTACTTTATTAATTTGTACAGTTTTTCAAATCTGTGGAATAGAATGTGTGAATTCTAAAAAAACCTGTTACGTATATTGGAAAACCCTAAAATCAAAATTAACTAATAGTAATTGTTTTGTGCAATATTTATGTCAAATTACGCGCAAATCACGTAGTATAAAAGAACTACCTTTTTTAATAGGTACAGCTAAGCAATCAGTTTAACATCCTGAAGAGTATAAAGCAATGGTTAATGTATTATTAAGATTGCAGCACGAATGCTTCGAACAGGGTGACACTTTAATAGTAAAAAATAATATATGCTCGCTCTCGCTATATTTATGGTTCGCAGTGTATATTATATGAAGCACGTCCAAGAATGTATTACTTTAACGCTATATTGATTCTGCAATAACATCTTCTTACGTTTTCAAGGTAGTAATACAAAAATGATTTTTATTTAAAACATGTATTTTTGCAATACCCTGTAAACCAATAAACTTTCTGGCAAATGTTTTGTGAAATATTTATGTTCATTAATGTACAAATCGCGATTTCTCGAATAACCGGAAATAAAACATGTCTATCAAGAGAAATCTGATATCGAAAATTAGGTATTTTCGATGTTTAACACTATGTATCTCGAAAACTATTAATAGAATCTTCTTGAGAACTTGCACTCTTTTTGCCAGAACATTTAGTTCCACAACATATCAACATTTTAAATTACTTGACGGAAGTGCAATAACATGCACTTATATCCATTTCATCTGATCCCATCTTCAATATAACGAAAATGGCATGTGAGCATTTCAAGCCAGCTTTCAAATTATGCAGAGTTTATGAGGAATAACATTCATTAATATTAAGCTTAAGTAGATACAATGTATATACGACGAATAGAAAAATTTGTATTTAATTAACTTCATCCCTATTATTCGAATGATTCAGAATTTTCATTCACCTTAACTTCGAGTAACTAAAAGCGAAAGCAGAAAGCTACGAGAAATGCGAACGACACTTATAATATATATATATATATATATATATATTTATCGCAGTGTATATATATATGAACTAAGCTACGTTCCGGGTGAGAACCGCGTCTGAATGTATTACTTGAATACTCGACGTATTCGATTCCTGCATCTTGGAGCCATTATCAAGGTAGACAAAAAGTGAAAAAGATGTATTTTTCAGAGTCTAGATCGAACTCGGGGCCTCAATCTGCCTAAACTCCCCAAGAGTCACTAGGTAACTGAACTGAATTTGAGTCTGCTCTGCAAATGTCTTGTGAAATATTTATAGTTCAGCGCTGGGGTAGAAGAAGATGTACAAATCGTGATGAGGCTGTGTTGTGATTGGTTGGGTATTGGTGGGCGTGTCTGCTTTGTTTAATCTGGCAATTACGGAGGTCCAGGCTGTGGGAAGGCGAGTGCTGTCATCGCGTCTATTTAGACAAGAGAAAGGTCTTTTCTCTGATTTCGATGGCTTCGCGAATAGTGGATGCCCTAAGAGAATTGAGAGATATCGATAGTCACTACTGTATCTCGAAGTTGATAGAAGTGTCCTGTCTTGAGATACTGGTGCATGCGCGAGAAGCTGAAGTTCGGATATTTTTTACGAACTTGACGGAGAGTGTTGCATATACTCCGATGGTTAACGCGCCTGTTGGTACGACCGATGTAGCTTTGTGGGCAATATAACGACATGAGCATTTCGTTAAGCCAGCTTAACCGGTAACCCCAAAGACAAAGTACCTAACGAGGATGCGAGGAGTTTACGAGGAATAACATTCATGTCGCGATTGCCCACAAAGCTTACATCGGTAGATACCAACAGGCGCGTATATACGATCGAGTATATGAAACACTCTCTGTCAGTTCGTAATTATCCGACTTCAGCTCTCGCGCTATCACCATATTCCGAAACAGGACACTCTATCAACTTCGAGGACAGTAGGACTATCATATCTCTCAATTCTCTTAGGGCATCCACTATTCGCGAAAGCCATCGAAATACGAGAAAAAGACCTCTCTGTCTAAATAGAGGGCAGATGACAGCACTCGCCTTCCCACAGCCTGGACGTCCGTAATTGCCAGATTCCCAAAGCAGGATCTACGCCCACCAATTACCCAACCAATCACAACACAGCCTCATCACGTGACATCTTCTTCTACCCCAGCGCTAACTATATAATATAAAGAAGCAGAGCAGACTCAATATTCAGTTCAGTTACCTAGTGACTCTTCACGGATGGAGTAGGCAGATGTGAGGCCCCGAGAAATCGATTCTAGACTCTGAATACATCCGTTCGTTTTGATTCATCTTTTGTCTCTTGATAATGGCTCCAAAACAGGAGTCGAAACGTCGATGTATTCCCGGATAAATATCAGACGCGGTTCTTCACCCGGAACCTAGCTTAGTTCATAATATATGACCGCGGAAGCCTCTCAGAACATATATATATATATATATATATATATATATATATATATATATTATTTAAAACACAAGTCAGTTTTTAAAAAATTGATTTAATTAATACACAAAACAATAACGTTTGAAAAATACAAAATGAATAAAGTTACTTGAATGAAATGAACTAACTCTAATAATGAAACGCCGTTGGGATGGCAAGTCTCGCATTTATAACAGTTTACTTTGCTGAATTGCATATTGACACGGTTTCAACGAATTCAACGGATGTCCGTAATCTGAAGCTGTCAGCGAAAGTTACGATACTTGCGATATAACGTACACGTGCAGTTCATAGTATAAACTCATCTAACAGCTCCCATCTTTACAAATGAAAAGTTGAAGGTGTAGCGTCAACTTTTGGTTTAAACCGGACAATTATTTTCGGTTTCGTCGGCATGGTCTTCTATTAGGCTGGTCGGAGTTTGGGAATCCATCTGGATAGAGTTTTCTGGAGATGGTGCTGTCGGTGGCGTTTCCTGGGCTGGAATCTGCTTTGGTGTAGATTTCTTGAATTCTGGATTCGCTACTCATTGTAGAAGGTAAATGCAGCAATGCCGCTGCTACGATAAGGTGGTTACGGTTGCATACGTAAACCAGGACGTATGCTTTTTGGTGACGAAGGGTTGGTTGATGAGGTCGTCTTTTCCAGATCTCTAGAATATTGGGATTCAGCTTGTTGTTGGCTACACTGAGTTCTTCTAAGTTGAGATTATCTAATTTAAGGGGTTTAAGTTCTGGTATTGCTGGTTTCATTGGGGGTGAGCATTGCAGCAATTGTACGGAACTAAAACTGGGTGTGAATTGTCTGTAATGTTTTGGACTTATTTTCATGGAAGTTCTTGTAGCTTGAACTTGTTTAGTCGATTCCCACAAAGGCACTACAGTCTGTTTGTAGCAACGAATGACTGAATTTGGTTTTTAGCACAATATGGTTTTTGAATCGATTGCCCTTTGCACAACTAAAAGTTACATGTATAGGGGTCTTCGGAAACGAGATCACTAACCACGAGTTCGATTCTAGTCTTTGGACGTTGCATACCCTTCGGAAAACACTACGGCACTCTGGCAGTTTTCCGGGACACTATGGATGTTCTTAAGGAGTTGAGCCTCACAGATGTGCATCTTTGATTCTATTGGATGTAGGCATATAGCTTTGGAACAGCACAGCTTTTGATTCGGAGTTAATCGCTTGCATGAGCTTCGAAGTCTTTGATCGGTATGTACATTAAAGAGTCGTCGTTCCGCGCAATATATCTTTGTCTTTAAATGATAGAATATGGTGAAAACCAGTTCTATCGTCTAAAATTGGGATTGGGTATAGATGGTAAGCGGTATATAGTTGCTGCTCAACGAGAGGGATTTTTAATATGAATACTAAATCAGAGTGAGTTTGAAAAGCCTCTAATTCTATTATTTCCAGATCAATGTGGGCGACGCTTGAAAGGCGAACATTTGCAACGGCAGATTATTCTTAACAAGTGATTCTGTGAAATTTCCTGTAAGGATGTTATTACCAATGATCTCTGGGGTGAAATGATTGATGCATGAATTATTTTTAGTCTAGCAAAAGTTATTGAGTTTAAAATCATCGTTAAGGTTATCTTCAAGATAAATATATAACTTGCCATTAGGTTTTCACACAGATCTCGAGAAATGATTGATTTGAAATTCATGATAACAGAGATGCTATCGTTAAGGATGTGAATGGCTAAATGACTATAGTATTTATATCTTCGTTAAATGTTTTCTCGTCAAGTTGTAATTTCTGAATGGTCTCATTGAAATTTTTGTAAATGATTGAAGTTGTTACGCTCATTTGGTTCTTTACTAAGATTTGGTCTATCTGTAGTTGTCCCTGGTTAAGTCTATTAATGCTGTTGGTGAAGAATTCACCGTCGGCTGCATCTAAGTTTCCGGTAATTGCCTTAAATAGCTGTTCCTGATCACCATCAATTATTCCTCGTTTAGTCCTCTTAGTAGGGTCTATAAGTTTACTTCGGAAAACTTATTTGATAGAGTAACGGAGAAATTTGGGTTTCAAGAAGACTGATGTGGGTTTGTACATCAATGCGTTTAAAAGAACCGTATTAGTATCGTGAAATTTATAATCCGTTGAATAGGGTCTCTAAACATTCGGTTTGTTCCAATGTCATAAGGATTCGATTATTAGTTCTCAAATGCTTGTTCAAGGGCTGTTAAGTCTTACGGTGAACTAATAACGTGAGCATTTGTTTGAAATTGGAGATTACAATTCGAGTTTCGTCGTGGTAGTAGATGCCAATAGTGTATTGTTAATGGGTTTGATGTCTATCTGACATACCACTGATCCGAACAGCAGTCCACAGAAGCCTGAAAAGGAAGTTAATTTTCAGAATATGGTTTTATCCTGTCAAAGTTAACTTTCGTAATTGCTGGTTGGTTTTAAGGTTCTTAAGGGTGGCGGAATTAGTTGTGGATTTCTAAGTTATTTCAAAATGGGCCATTGAATTTATTTTCAGATAACTTGTCCTTTTAAGCTGTGATTCTTTTACACGTAAACTTTATCGCCGATACTTTGTATTCCGGACGGTTTTCGGAAACATGTTGATCGTATCGCTCTTTTGCCTTCTGTTTCTGTAAATTTGTCTTTTCGCGGGCGATCTTATAATAACGAGAAATACGGTTATTGAGATCTCTAACGTACTTCGTTATTAGAGCTTGTTGATCATACAGGGTTTCAGGAGGCCTACTTGAAGTATGTGCCCATATATGAGTTCGTATGGGGTGAAACCCATGGTAGTCTTGTTAACTGAGTTGTTGTATGCGATAACTGCACATAGGGTAAGATGTTGAAGGGGTGTTCGTTAGGATGTTCTCCAGTTTATGTATTCTGATCATGTCTAGTAAAGTCGAGTGAAACCTCGTTCGATAATGATCCGTTTCGATTGTGGGTGTCCCACGCTAGAGTAGGAAACTTTATGTCATAAAAAGTTTGCATAAGTCTCTCATCAGTGTGTTGTCGAATTCCCTGCCGTAGTCGCAGTGAATGCGAAGGGGAGTTCCGTAATGTTGGAAAAATACAAGAGTAAGATGTTAGCGACGGTTTTCGCGGATTTATCGCTCACCAATATCGGATAAGCTTGAGAGAATTTCGTAAGTTCGTCCCTAATGGTTAGTGCATAGTTTTCGTGTAGGAACTTCCAGGATGTCTATGTTTATACGTTCGAAGGGTGTTTTTGGAGTTTCGGTAATAACTAGGGGGCTATCGAGGTTTTTGCGACTTAAGATTTTTGCTTTTTGACAAAAACCTTTTGGCAATTTTTTATGAAATTATCGACATCTTTGGTTAATCCAGTGCCAATTGTACTTTTCCCTTGATTCTACGTCGATGGTTTCGTTTATGCCTCTACGGTGTATATTACTTTTTCCGTTATGGAACTGATCAAGGATTATATGGGTATTTCCGCTCCTTATCAATCGTTTGCACGATGTTCTGGCAAACTTTCCATTTGATATGTCCATTTCTGCGAAAAGATAAACGATAGTGTACCTCTAATATAGGAAGCTCTAAGTTGTTTTCAACGCAATAGATTTCTGATTTTCAGTGAACACATCTTTACTATTATATATAGAGATGTTAAAAAAGAATTTCATTAACAGTATATCGGGGTCGGAAGGTAAAGTGGGACGATATAATAGCGTCTTTTTTTGACAGACTTTTACTCGCAAAGACATTGACTTTAATGTGTCGGTGTGAAATTTCGGCGTCTTTCCTCGAAAATGTCTTCGAGTATGTTGTGATGGAAATCTTTCATGAGGGAACCTTGGGGGAATACCAGAAGAAATGTTCGTTTGTGAGATCCTTGTCAGGAGTAATTGGCAGTTGGACATTTGGATTTTGTCGTAATCTATAAGTGATATAGTCTGGTACCGTTCGACAAATGTTTTGAATTCCTCACAGATTTGTTGGATATTAGGGCTTTGTGGCATTCGGGTCGTCTGAAGAGTCATCGTCGGTTTCGTTAGTGGGGAGTACTTGGAAGGGTGTTCTGGGTGGTTACTCGTTATTGCAAAAGATACATAAAATTGTTGAAGTGGTTAATGCTTTGATGCGGGAAAGAGCATCTGCATTTTTATTTATTTTGCCAGGTTTGTATACGATTTCGTAATCGTACCCCTCGAGCTTGAGGCGCCAACGAGCTAATCGACTTCCGGGGTCTTTTATCGAAAACAGCCATGTTAATGGGCGGTGGTCGGTAACTAAAGGAGTGTAAATTTTCGACCATAGATGATAGGTCTCCAATGTGCTTGACGGCCCAAACAATGGCTAGGAGTTCTCGCTCGATAGTTGAGTACCGCGTTTCGGCTTTGCAGCAAGAGGGTCCTAGAGGAGCGTATCAACTATTGGTAGATCTTTTGCCAATGGGTCCTTGTGACAGCACAGAGCCTATCGCAAAAGCGCTAGCGTCTGTGGTTATGACAGGAAAGGTTCATCGAAGTTGGGATAGATCAATATCGGTGTCAGAAGGGTTAGTGCCTCTTTGAGTTCACTGAACGATTTGACTTGCATTCAAAGAGTTGAAATTGTACGGTACGTCTTTCTGGAGGAGTTTAGTCAATGGTTTTGATATTTGGCGCAAAAGTTCGGGATATGAATCTCCTATAATAACCAGCAAGACCCAGAAAATGATTTAATATCCTTGGGATTTTGCGGTTGCGGAAAGTTTTCACGATACATTCGACCTTTGACGGGTTTGGTTTAACGCCGTCTTTAGTGATATTACGTGCCCTAGGTAAGCGACTTCTCCTTGCGGAGAAATTCGCATTTATCCGGTTGGATTTTGAGGTTTGCCTTCCTAAGTCTTTTAAAGACTTCCGTTAAGCGTGTAACATGTTCGTGTATAGTCGGAGAGTAGACGATTATATCGTCCATGTAGACAAGACAACGCTCGTTCTGAATACCTAGCAGAATGTTATCCATAACCCTTTGAAAATGTAGAGGGCGCATTCTTTAACCCAAATGGCATACGAACGAATTCGTAATGGCCATTCTCGACTGAAAATCCAGTCTTAGGGATGTCCTCCTCTCGAATTTCTAGCTGGTGGAAACCGGATGCGAGGTCTAGGGTAGAAAAATATTTGCATTTTCCTAGCTGATCAAGTAAGTCAGAGATATTTCGGCAATGGATATTTGTCGCCTACGGTTAACTCGTTTAATTTGCGGTAGTCGATAACGACGCGCCACTTTTGTTTACCTGATGCATCGACCTTTTTGGGGACGACCCATACTGGCGAAGACCAAGGGGACGAAGAGTGCCTGATGATACCTTGGGTTCCAGCATTTTACCTATTTGGGTTTTTCACCTCGTTCTTGTGGATTTGGGGGTACCTATACGATTTTGTAAAAACGGGCTTTGCGTTGTTCGTATCGATAGCGAATGTTTGACTTCGTTAGTGAATGTCAGAGCGTCTCCTTCAAGATAGAAGATATCTTGAAATTCTAAGCAGAGGTTAACAAAATCATCTCTATTTCTTCGTCGTTAAGGTGTTCTGTCCTAATTTGCGATTGAAGTCGATTTCGTTCTATGTCTAAATGGGGTCAGAGTCGGGGTATCGTCTTGTGAGTTTGAAAGTTCAAAAGAAGATGCATTTGGTTCACTGGTTCTAACTGGATGTTCGAGAAAAATCGATACTGTTTTGGGTATTGCATTAGCATTGATATGATGGAGGTAAGGAATTCACCTTTTGCGTTAATTGACGTGTACAATAGCGTTGGGAATTCGTACTTTTTCATTTTCTTGGGATTGTAAAATAGCATCGGTATTTGAAAGAATGCATTTAAGTTTAAAAATTTTCTCTGTACGTGCTTCGATAGTAATTAAGTTGAGGGGAGTTTGCGTGGGGGTTCGTGGTTCACAGCTGGGTGTTTTTAAGAATATTAGGTTACGTTGGAGTGGTCATTGTCTTCTACTTTGTGTAAAGGAGAATAGTTTTAAAATTTGTAATTAGTTGTTTGGATTTTAGGTCGACTACACACTCATAGTGTTCCAAAAAGTCTAGACCTAATATTCCGTCGAATTCGATATCCAAGTCGAAAATGAAGACTTTGTGTGGATTTCGTGGGGCAAACGGGATCAAAGTAGATTCTGAGAAATTTGGATCTTCTCGTGAGTGATACCTTGAATATGGTAACTCTCTCAGGAAATCGTTGAGGGAAGTTTTTGACCGTATATTTTTTAAAAATGGAAATGCCGGCTCCTGTATCGATCAGAAGTTTAAATTTTCCTGTAGCATCATTAATATAGTATAAATTTTTTGAGTTTACAGTTAGGAGGGGCCTTATAGAAATGTTTGTTCTTCGAGATTCAAGTTGGGATTCAGAAGTCGTCGAGGTTCATGTTCTGGATCTGAGTTTGGGTATGTTCGATATCTCGCACGTTGTCGAATGGCGGTTTGTCTATCGGTTTATAGCGCTATTTGAAAATTTTGACCAGATATTTCTGCAATTAAGAGGTCAGAAGAGGGTTCAGAATATTTATATTCATAGTTTTCTGAATAATTTTGATTTTGGGGGTAGCCCATGTAGTTATTTAGGGCTTGGGTGTCAGGTATAATAATCAGAATTGTAGTAACCGTCATTTTGATGTAATGAAATTAGATTCGTCCTTTCAGACGGTTGTCAAATTGGTCGTTATTTGTATAGTCATATGAATAGTTATATGGGTATCAGTTTGGACCTAAAAGGTGGTCTCTGAAAGTTTTGGGTTGTTGATTTCCTTGTAGAAAGGGGTTTGGATTTGAGGGGAAAAATTTGGCTTGTTGGTTGGTTAGGTCCAACAGGATTTTGTCCACTTGTTGAGGTTTTGATTTTGCAATGGGCGAAGTTTACGGTCTAGTTTGGTTGAAGCATTTTGTTGAGGCGGGTTCGAGGGCGAAACTGTTGGTTTGAGAGGAACAATTGTTATTGTTAAAGTTTCTGTCCTCGAAATAAGAAAGTTGAAGTTCTCCTAATCCGGGAGTTGCTGTTGTCTCAGACGCGTTACTGGCATTCGTTAAAAGTACCTGCCCTAAACGGGGTTTACAAAATGATCACATTGTTTGGATCCACTAAGTTGCTGGTTGGGTCTTTTTTGTTGTTGTTGTATTTGTTGATTACGGGTGTTGAGAAATTTCTGATTTTCTAGATGGGGCTTAGCTGAAGTTCCCTTTTTATTCGGGAAACGTTGTAGGTTATGATATTTATCGGATCGCTTGCTCGTACAATCTGTCCAAATTTTCGGTTCTAGGCCGGTCAAGGAGTTGTTTATTAAGAGCCATGGATTCTATAAGAGATATAACTGCGCCGCTTGAGTTTTTCTTTTTACCTGTAATAAAATTTTTGTTTATTAATTGCCGCATACACGCATTTTAAAGGCTTCCCAAGTGAGTTTGGAGTCTGGCCTTCAAAGGTAAGAGGTGATTCATTCGGTATCTGCCTCATTCGTTGCATTGATCCGGTGGATTAATGAGGAGAATATCTCTGGCATCACCAAAGTGGTTTTCTAGGAGCGATTTGATATCGTCCCAGGAATAGGCGGGTTGCGTGTAAAGTTTTAGAATAAAAGTTAAAGGCGGCACGGCCTCTTAACTTGTTTTTAAAATGTAGAAAGGTTATGGGAATAACGTGGATTGGTTGTATAGAACAGCCATACTATATGCTGTCGTAAATTCATGAGCTGATAAACGTATTCAGGAGTAAATCCGGTTACCATCATATTCGGGGATAATAGAGAAAAAATCTCAGAGATCTTGTATGGTTCTACCGTTCCCTGGCGTGTTTCAGGCATGGTTACTTATAGTTATATTAAAAGATATAAAATGAAATCGAGTCAACAGTTTTCACGTAAAATGTAAATGGAAAAAATGCAGTAGATTAAGTTGCGAGGGTAGTGAATAGTTAGAGTATTTTAAACGTTACCTTCTGACGGCCAATTTGTTATATCACACGAAATATCTCAAGCTTTATATATACTTCAGTGCAAATTTAAAAATATAAACTGAATATGTATAGCAATGAAATCGACAATGATAAAATTTAAATTTCAAATATCCCTTAACTAGAAATATCAAGTGTATAATGGTAAATACAGAAAAGGCTGAACAATAGAATTAAGCTGTGATAGATTCCGAAGTGCTGATTCATCGAAATTTGCTTTAGAGGTAGATGGAAAACTTGTCTTATTAACTAGGTTTAAACGATTGAACTGATCGATTGCGCCATTTAAAAGTAAAAATTAAATAGATCAACTCGTGGCCTCATACTAAGTTTCACAAACTGAATTTGATTATTGTACATACGTTAATGCTCTTGATGCACGTGATGAGGCTGTTCTGCTCAGCGATGACTGGTTCCAGCTGTCAGTGCGTGTCATCCTGGTCAGCTATCTTAGACAGTTATGTCGATGGCTTCGGGAAGTCCTCGTTCACAAGAATTTAGGAATGATGCCACGTTGATAGAGTTTGGATAGTCTCGGATCTTTCTTACGATCCTTGTTCTCGAAACGCGCCTGTTGAACGAATCCTACTTTGACTGGGCGCGACATTTTTATATTACCGGTTAAAACCCCAAAGACAAGTCACTAACGAGGATTTTACGAAAATTCGCGATTTACATTACCAAATACACATATGAACAATCAGTTCCGAATCACCAATACAGGACAATCAACTTAAGTAGTTCCACTATTGAATGAAATGAACTATCTTAGAATGCAACGCCTGGTCCGGGATGGCATCAGTCTCGCTAATTTATCAAATTCAGTTTTACTTAGTGACTCTAGGAATTGCATTCCCGACGGTTTCAACTCGAATTCAACGGATCCGAAGGAAGCTGTCAGTCGAAACGTACGAGAACTTGATAACGCGTACACGTGCATAATATTCTCATCTAACATATATATATATATATATATATATATATATATATATATATAAATTAAAACAAATAAAAAAGTTAAAATACATTTGGAAAATATAGACAAAGAATACAAATTAGAGATGGAGAAAGAGAAAGGAAGAAAGAGAGAGAGATAAGAATATACTAAAATTTTTAATTTAATTGTACCTTAAATCAGATAAAAAAGAAGACATGTCTGAAATTAGTGATTGATTGCACACAGTTTCTAAACGGTTTTTCTGTGAAGTCTGTAGTCGGTTCTTTTTTAAATATAAATTATTTAAAACTTTTCTTTGAAACAACTTTTGGGGGCTGGATCTTGGAAACAAAAGACTGTCAGATTTTGAGCCCACGTAGATGTTAGATCATCAAGTACAGAAGTATCAAATGGCAAAGTGTCAAAAGAAAATAGCTGAAAGCCATTTTCTATGTTTAAAATGTTTGGTATTCCCATAGTATCTATTATTTTTACTCCGCAGCTGGTGATTATTTTTATCAAAAGTTTATTGCCACTAGTATTATATATACCAAAAATGTAAATTCTTTTATTTTATTTAGCTTTAGTATACTAAGTACTCTTCGATAGGCCGAAACATGTTCAAACATACGTAAAGTTATCGACTAAACTGCTGAAACATTAAATAGCTGTACGTATAGCATTATTATTCTAATTATTGGTTTGATAAAATTTTCGTAAACTAGGCAATAAAATTCATTTGAACTACTACATATCTGTACATATTTTTATGAAACTAAATTTTTTGAATGAAGGTAAACTTTGTGGTGTCTACGTTTGGGAAAGTGATTTAATGAAAATGCAGTATAATTCAGAGAAGTTCAACACCGAATCATAAAAAATAATTTTTCATTGTTCATTTTAATAAATAACACCATAATTAATTTCGGTCTAACGATCATGCACTATGAGATAAAACGTTTCATTTTATACTATCGTACTTGTGGCGAATGGTGAATTTCACCAAAAATGTTGTATAACATTGTTTTCAACTTTGTTAGGTGTATTGTTCGGAATAAACAGGCAACATTAGCATCGAGACAATGCGAATTGTAGTTTTACACTATACAGAGCATAATAATACATTTGTTAACTAAAGTGTATAAACACAATTTATTAAAGCTGTTAAAATCATAAATTTGTAGCATATGTGAACTTTGTCAAATGGAATATAGAGCGCAATCGACACGTTTCTCTAACTATCCCAATTAGTGAACTGGTTCATTACCCAACGGTCACTATCGAGTTTTAATGACTTCAGGGGGTCTGAAATATGGTGACAGACGAAGTACGATACATTTATTTTCAGCCAACTGGGTGAATTATTCTTTTTTACTTACTTCAAACATTACATTGATGTAGCAGAAGGTACGAGGAAAAGCTCTTAACGAATGCCGTTAATAGTGTTGTGTGAAAACGTTTTAAAAGAACTTGTAGGACCTAGGAGACAATTATTATTATACAAGAAAAAAAGAATTTAATTAAGGATAAGCCCGATGAAATTCTGCGTGGTTTTAGCTTTAAATATGTTATTTCTCTGCGGCACAAAAATTATGAGGTAATGTTATATAAAATAAAATATATCTGACAAAAGATATAATTCTTCATTTTTCTAAAAGGTCAAAAGAGACTTTTTAGTAAATGAAGGATATATTGTTGCTATAATAGGAACACACTTTGAGTGTTTTCTTAGACAAGATGAGAATATGTGATTACAAAATTGTTATAGCTTTTTGTTTTTTGTTTTTTGTTTTAACGATACAGTTCATGGAAATTGTGGCGATATAATTACTAACCGTGGGGTATTCTGCGCACGTCAGTTTAGTAGAATCTAAGCAACTCTCCTTTCTGTGGGGTTCCTAAATATATAAGACCTCATTAATTAATTAATATAAAAGCAGTATGATTTTTGTTTTATTGATCAAGTCCTTCACGTATAGTTTTTTATTTGTTTTTGTAATTTATCTATAAATGAGAGATTTTCAGAATAAGTTGGTGCATCTTGTAGGCAAAAAAATTAGAACAAAGATGACAAACCAAATAATCCACCTTACCAGACCTTGCAATGAGAGGAAGGATGTTGTAATAATACCAATTCATAAGAAACATCCAAGACAATTATGTTGAAATTACAGGAACATATTAATTCTATACGTGGATACTTCTTAAAATTCTTTTAGATACACTCAGCTCATTTGCAACGAGGTTTATTGGGTAATATCAGTGTGGTTTTCGCAAAGTGAGCAGAATAACAAATTGACCTGAGTATTCAATATGAGATAAACTCTACAAAAGTAGTGAGAATATGTCTAAGCTATCAGCAGGCCTATTGCAGCATGACAAAGTACGGTTACCTAATAATATTATTAATATTAGGAAGATATCCGTCCTAGAACGCAAAAGAGTTGGGTAAGGGTAATAGTCAAAGGGAGAATATCTAAATTCAATATTTAAAGAACATGTACTAAGAGTGCTTGTTGATATAGATGAAACGTGCCTAATTAATAGAAAAACTAAGAATGCAGTAGGTACGAACGATAGAGGGGTAATAAGAGCCACAAAGAATAACCTAAAACACTATAAACTCCTACAGCAGTCACGGAAAAATAAAGTTAAACAAAAAGAAAACTAAATACAGGAAAATAGTTCCGGAAGAAATAACCAGAAATGCGAATTTAACAACAGATACCCATCTGAACAACCAAATAATAAAAGTAATAAAAGAAACATGAATTACCTGTAAACATAAATAAATGAAACAATTGAGGTGTCAAAGGAAATATAGTGGCATACACATAGCGAGAACAAAGTTGTAGTAGTTCTTAACCATTTACTATCACCCGACAACTCCCAAGAAAACTGAAACAGAAGATATTCAATACTGTAGGAGATCTGATAGTTCTGTATGGATGCGAGGCCTGTACCCTGACTGTTAGTAAAAGTTCACCAATATAAGTTCCAATATAAACCCTGTAGCGGAAGCGTATATGTGAACATCCGAACTGTTTATAGAGGCGAGAGGACCACTCAGAGCGACCAAGACAAAGATGGGAAGAAAATATTAAAAAATGTGCAAATACGATGCAATATCACAAAGCATTTAACAAAACATGACTTTTACAGAAACTATTTAATCACTGTTTTACATCCACATGTATATCAGAAATTTAAAATATCGCAAAATGTTTACTGAAAAAATCAAATATAGTTCGAAAATCCGTTTATCCGAAAGTAGTTCTAGCGTTAGGGGCACAAGGTTGTAATTGTAATTCCGTTGTAATTTTAGGGAATTTCAAATAATATTTTAAGAGACTGTGAGTCTCGTAATGGAAATCAAATGCGCCCTTTGAAACATGAAAGATTCCACACTGTGGCTTATCAAATAGTATTACTTTTATAAAATTCCATAATAAGTGAATTTTTCTAGGATATCTTTCATAACTTGCATTAATTGCACATTATTAGTTTTTATGCAATTTAAAGTGAATTTAGAAACACAAGTGTTCCGTGGCTTTGTAGAATTCACTAATGAAATTCTGATTTGTTTGTTTTTGTTAATGCAACTACTTACCTTTTCCTTATTATTAGTCCTTTCATGGAGTTCTTTTGGTTATTATGACATTCTTGATTTTCAGTTGCAGATGCTTTTCTTCAGTAAATAAAATGTTTACACTTATGAATAGGCAATAAGTTTTCACTTGTTTATTTGACACCAATTTTAGCAGTTTTTTTGCAAATTTATATGCATTTTATATCTTGTAAATCACTTATGAGTTTTTAAAAAAATTATTTATTGAAATACAAAAATTAAAAATTTAAATAAAACAGTAAATTAAAAATTAAAATGAACTAACTAAATGGTAAAAGTATACTAACGATAAAATGACGACCGTGGGACCGCGTAGCTCTGATTTATAACATTAAGAAAGCTGATTAATCAAAAGAACGGTCAAGTCGATGCGTTCCCACGTTTACATTATGAAGCAGGAAACTGGTCAGCGAAATATGATACTTCGTATCATACACGTGCATGATATTTACGCCTAACAGCTCCCCTTTACCAAGAAAAGTTGATGCTGTAACATCAACTTTTGGAATTTACTAGACGCTAGCTAAATAAGCAAAAACAATACAAATATGGAAATAAAATAAAGTTAAAGTGAACATAATGATTAAGTTTAAATAGGATACATAAAATATGAAAAATATACAAAACATAAAAGTCAAATAAGAATAGAAATGTATCAAAAAGGTTCTCAATTCTATAAGTCTGGATGTTCAGGTTCCTCTTCGATTTGGGGCCTCCGTTTTGGTATCAGCCTGGAGAACGGTTTTGTCAGGGTACTCAGACTCTCTGGATTGGAGTTGTCGTTTTTCGGAGGTCTCTTAACGTGCCTTATTATTTTCAATGAGCTGTATACAACAACAATTGTTACAATGATAATTATTGTAGCATACGTGAACCAGGAAATGTTTTTATTAACAAAGGGTTGGTTGATGAGATCATCGAGATCCCTTGAATACTGGTCCAGCTTGTGGTTGGCTATGGATAGTTCTTCCATGTTTAAGTCGTTCAGCGTCAGGGGCTTAAGGTCCGGAATTGCAAGTTTCTCAGGATGAGAATTGCAGCAATTGAATGGAATTAAAACTGGATGAGAATTGTCCGAAATGTTCATGAATTTTTGTGGTTCGGCCTGGATTTTCGTAATACCAACAAAAGCACTACATTCCGTTTGTAACCGAATGATAGAATTGTTCGTTAGCACTAAAGTTTTAGCGTCAATTCCTGGACAATTAATGGTCACATGTATGGGTTCCGATATGATTACAATCCACGCATTTTTTTCAAGTTTTTGAACATTGTACCCTTCACTGAAAACGATGGCACTTTTACAAGTTTCGGGGACACTACGAATGTTTTTCAGGAGCTGCGCCTCACAGGGTGCATTTGAGTCTATGGGATACGCGTATAAATCGGAGCACAGTTTTCGGAGTGGAGTCAGCTGTTTGCACGCACTCAAGTCCTTGATTGGTATGTACATAAGAGAATCATCATTTCGCGCTACATATTTTTGAGTAAAAGAAAGGATGTGATGAAAACCAGTTCTATCATCTAAAATCGGAATAGGGTATAAATGGTAAGCTGTATAAAGCTGTTGCTCTACTAGAGGGATTTTTAAGATGAATACTAGATCTGAGTGAGTTTGAAAAGCTTGTAGTTCAATTACTTCTAAATACTGTGCAACACTTGAAAATCTGACTGGTAACGGTAAATTATTTTTAACAAGGTTTTGAGAAATCTGTAATGCGGCAATCAAATGATCCGGTGTAATAATAGATGAGTGAATAATTTTCAAACGTGAAAAAGTTATTGAATTTAAAATATCGTTAAGGTTATCTTCAAGAAACAAATAACTAGCCATTAGTTTTTCACAAATTTGAAGAAATGATTGTTTGGCTTGAATAGTGGCTATCCGGTCATTTAGTTCATGTATCGTGAGGTTGATTTCGTTAATGTCTTCGTTAAAGATTTTCTCGTCTATTTGAAGTTTCTGAATAGTTTCATTAAAGTTTTTAATAATAGTAGTTGTAACGCTCATTTGATTCTTTAAAAGATTTTCGACTTGTAGTTGTCCTTGGTTAAGTCTGTTTATGCTGCTAGTATAAAATTCGCCATCGGATGCGTCTAGGTTACCGGTTATTGCTTTAAAGATGTTTCCAGCACCGTCTATTAATCCGCGTTTTGGTCTTTTAGTGACTAGAAATACTTCTGAAAATTTTGTTTTGATGGAGTCGGAGATTTGTGTTAAAAGGCTAATGTGTGTTTGGACGTCCACACGAAAGGCACCTGTATCGTGAAATTTGATGCCAGGCATAGGATCGACAGTTCGTTCTAAAGTATTGAGGATTCTGTTATTATTTTCAAATAGTTGATTAAGGGTTGTCAAGTTCCGGTGAACTAATAGAGTCCATTTATAGTTTGATACAATTATTCGACTTTCGTCATGGTAGTAGATATCGAGAGTGTTGTTAATCGGTTTGACGTCGTACTGTGAAACTGCTGATCCGAGCAGCAGAAGAAACCTGAAAAGAAAGTTAGTTTTCAGAATATGGTTTCATTCTGTCAAAGTTCACTTTCGTTCGTTGGTTAGTTCTTAGGTTTAGAAGTGTAGCAGAGTTATTGTGGATCTCAATAATTTGGAATGGGCCATTAAATTTGTTCTGGAGTTTGTCTTTTATTTGTGACTCTTTAACGTATACCTTGTCACCGATTTTGTATTTAGGAGGGTTTTTCGAAACGTGTTGGTCAAATCTTTCCTTCGCTTTTTGTTTTTGTAAGTTGGTCTTTTCGCGTGCAATTTTGTAATAGTAAGAAATTCGGTTATTTAGGTCTCGTACGTATTTGCTAATTAGTTCTTTTTGATTATAAAGAGTCTCTGGGGGTCTGCTGGAGGTATGTCCGAAAATGAGTTCGAACGGGGTGAAGCCATGGGTCTTATTGGTTGAATTGTTATAGGCAATAATAGCATACGGACGTACGTTTAAGGGGTGTTCGTCGGGATTTTCAGCTTTGTGAATGCGAATCATTTCTAGTAGAGTAGAATGAAATCGTTCCACGGAGCCGTTTGTTTGCGGGTGTCCCACGCTAGAGTAGGTAAGTTTGATGTCATAAAGTTTGCATAGATCTTTTAGTATGGCATTGTCAAATTCTCTGCCATAGTCGCAGTGGATACCTAATGGTGTACCGAAATGTTGAAAGTACAACATAATAGTACTAACGATAGATTTGGCGGATTTATCTGCCAAAGCATAGGCTTGTGAGAATTTAGTCAGTTCGTCTCTTATCGTCAAAATGTGATTTCTATTAGGAATTTCTAAGATGTCGATGTTAATTCTTTCAAAGGGTGTTTTAGGTGTCTCAGTTATAACGAGGGGATGATCTAAGTTTTTTCGACAAGCTTTGGTTTGTTGACAGATTACGCAGTTCTTTATGAAGTTCTCAATGTCTTTAGTAAATCCCGGCCAGTTGAACCTCTCTTTGACACGGCGTATGGTTTCGTTTATGCCGCGATGCAAGTTGTTTTTTCCGTTATGATATTGCTCGAGTATTAGTGGAATTTCGTCTTTGTTAGGAGTTTTTGTGATGTTTTGGCAAATTTTCCACTTAATGTCTTTTTCAGAGAAAATAAAGGATAGCATTTCCAGAATTGGAAGATCAAGGTTGTTTTCTACACAATATGTTTTCGATGGGGAGAGAACGTCTTGATTTTTGAAAATAGATGCGAAAAGGACTTCATTTACGATTTCGAGATCGTTTGGAAGTGGGACTATGAAGTATTGTCTCCTGCTAACAGTTTTGCTAGCGAATACGTTGATTTTAAATGTTTCAAAATCAGCGACTTCTTCGAAAATATCTTCGAATATGTCGTGATGGAATTCCTGAAGGTTGGATGATTGGGGAAAGATTAGGATATTTTTATTTGCCTTGTCTAGAAGTTGGCAATTAGAAAATTCGATTTTACTATAGTCAATTAAGGAAACAGTTTTGTAACGTTCAACAAAAGTTTTGAATTCTTGGGATATCGTTTCGGTAGTTATTTCGTTTTGTTCAGGTTCGGAGGTATTGTCATCGTCTTCGTCATTTAGGGGTAAGATTTTGTGGGGTGTTAGTTTAGTTTTAGCCTGGAATAGTACGCACTCATCAAGGTGGTTGATTTTAATGCGTGATAAGGCGTCAGCGTTTTTGTTAATTTTACCCGGTTTTTAAATGATCTCGTAGTCATATTCTTCGAGTTTAAGTCTCCATCGGGCTAATCGACTTCCGGGGTCTTTTATCGAGAACAGCCACGTCAACGGGCGGTGATCGGTACAAAGTTGGAACTTTCGGCCATAGATTATCGGTCTCCAGTGCTTCACTGCCCAAACAATAGCCAACAGTTCTCTCTCAATAGTCGAATACCTTGTCTCGGCTTGACAAAGTGTCCTGGAAGCATATCCAATGGGTAAATCTTTACCTATTGGCCCTTGAGATAGTACAACGCCGATTGCAAAGGCACTGGCGTCAGTGGTTAGGATGAAAGGTTCCTCGAAGTTCGGATAGATCAGTATTGGTGTCGAAGTTAAAGCACGTTTGAGTTCGTTAAAGGACGTGACGCATTCAGCGTTGAAATTAAACGGTTCATCCTTTTGTAAAAGTTTAGTTAGGGGTTTCGATATTCTCGCGAAGTTTGGAATAAACCTCCGATAATAACCAGCAAGTCCCAAAAATGACTTAATATCTTTGGGGTTCTGCGGTTGAGGAAAGTTTAAGATACAGTCGACTTTCGACGGGTTGGGTTTTACACCGTCTTTAGTTATTAAGTGTCCCAAATAAGCGACCTCCTTGCGGAGAAACTCGCATATGTCAGGCAGTATTTTGAGGTTTGCCTTCCTAAGTCTTTTAAAAACGTCAGTTAGTCTTGCTAAGTGTTCGTGAATGGTGGGCGAATAAACGATTATATCGTCCATGTACACCAAACATCTTTCGTTCTGGATTCCTATCAGAATATTGTCCATCACCCTTTGGAATGTTGAAGGGGCATTTTTCAACCCGAAAGGCATGCGAACAAATTCAAAATGACCGTTCTCTACAGTGAAAGCGGTTTTTTGAATGTCCTTGGACTCAATTTCAATCTGGTGGAAACCAGAAGCTAGATCCATGGTGGTAAAATACTGGCACTTGCCAAGTTGGTCTAACAGATCGGATATGTTGGGTAACGGATATTTGTCATTTATTGTCAGTTCGTTTAGTTTTCTATAGTCCACGACTACGCGCCATTTCTGTTTCCCGGATGCGTCGAGTTTTTTCGGGACAACCCATACAGGGGAAGACCAGGGAGAATTTGAGGGACGAATGATGCCCTGTTCTAACATTTTCGAAACTTGGTTACGGACTTCCTCTTTGTGAATTTGGGGATACCGGTACGATTTAGTGTATATGGGTTTGGCGTTGTTTGTGTCGATGGAATGTTTAATTTCATTCGTGAAACTAAGATGGTCACCTTCTAAGTAGAAAATGTCGGAAAAGTCAAGACAAAGTTGTTGTATTAGTTCGGCCTCTTCCTCGTTAAGGTGTTCGAGTCGGAGTTGATTGTTAATCTCCGTTTGTCTGTCGAAGTTAGGATTAGTTGCAAAGGAAATTTCTTCACAGTGATTTACAGAGTAATTTTGAATGGGTTCTAATTTGATAGTGTCGAAATTTACAGTTTTTGGGCAGGCGTTAGCGTTTAAGATGGATGTCAAAAATTCGCCTTTGTCGTTAACTTGGACTAAAGCATTCGGAAGTCTCACATTTTCTAGGACGGTAGTGGTTAGTATAGCTTCTGTGTTACGTAAGTCACATTTGAGTTTGCAAATCCTTTCTGTTCGCGGCTCAATAGTAATCGTGTTTGAAATTGTTGGGTTAATTGTTGGAGATTGCCTGTTTGAAGATATTGTTTCGTCTGTTACTTTCATAAGCGGAATAGTTTTGAAGTTGGTTATAAGAAGTTTTTTGTTAAAGTCAATCATACAATTATAATGTTCTAAAAAGTCAGAACCTAGTAGACCATCGAATTCGATGTCTAAGTTACAGATGTAAACTTTGTGTGGATCGTTAAGATTAAATGGGACTAAGGTCGATTCGTTAATCAGGATTTTTTGATTAGTGATACCTTGTATCACAACGTTTTCTGGGTATCGGTGTCGAAATTGTTTACAAGTGTTTGGTTTAAAAATTGATAAACCGGCACCTGTGTCTATTAACAGTTTATACGTATTAGTGGCGTCGTTGATGTAGAAAAGGTTCTTAGAATTTACCGAAAGTGAGGGGCTTATAGGAAAGCTTGTTCCGGAAAATTCAGGTTGGGGTTGAAGTCGTCGATTAAACTCATTGTTTCGAACTGGGTTTGAAGATTGCAGATCTGTGTATCGGGTGGTTTGTCCACTGTAAGTACCTCTTGAAAATTTTGTCGTCGGTCTTCGGGTAATTCAGAAGGGAATTCTGGGTAATTGCTTTCAAAAGTTTCAGTATAGTCATTTTGAGAGTATTCGAAATCTGTATTTTGGGGGTCTGAATAAGAACAATCGTCTTGGTAGTATGAATTTGTATAAGGGTCATCGTTTGTTAAATTGTTTAAAGGGTTGTAGAACTCATCTTGGTTGAAGTGGTGGGTTCTTTGTTGTTGGTTTCTGTAAAAATTGGGATTTGGTCGAGATTGATTAGGACTTTGATATTGTCCACTGGCAGAAGGTCGGTTTTGTTGTGCGGGATACCTATTGGGATCAGTATTGGGCATAGTTTGATTGGCCGATTGATAAGGAGGATTCGGTCTAAATTGTTGCGGGTTGTTATTGTTGAAGTTTTGGTGTGGTTGTTGGTTTTGTTGTTGTTGTCATTGTCGTGTTAGACATTCGTTATACAAATGCCCGTTGCGTTTGCAAAACGAACACTGTTTTACAAAAGTTTGAGGAGGTGGTCGTCTTTGTGGTTGATGTTGTTGAGGGTTCCGTACATTTGAGAATTTTTGATTTTCCAAGTGAAAAAGTTGGAGTTCTCTTTTTATTCGGGAAACCGCGGTAATTATATCGGGAGGGTTACTAGCGCGAATAATTTGGCCTATTTTTGGTTCAAGTCCGGTCAAAAGACTATTTAGAGCCATGGAATCTATAAGACAAATTTGCGCGTCTTTTTCTTTGGTTGTTAGATTCTGTTTGTTAACAGCCGCGTGCATTTTTGCCTCGTGGCTTTGTAGTCTCGCTGAGAAAGTTAGTGGTGATTCAGTTGGTAGTTGTCGCATTCTTTGTAAATCCTGAATTAAAGCGGACAAGTCGCGTGAGTCACCGAAATGGTTTTCTAACAGTGTTTTTATTTCATCCCAAGTCGACGCATTTCTTGAATTAACAAGCTCGGCTGCACGGCCTCTTAGCTTGTTTGTAATGTGCAAAACTAAAAGAGTTATTTGATTTGCGACAGCCATATTTTGTGCTGTCGAACAGGAGCTGATGAAAGTATTTAAGAAAATTGGATTGCCGTCGTATTCAGGGATGATAGCGAAAATTTCCGCAAGTTTGTAAGGTTCTACCGCACCTTGGCGTGTTTCAACCATATTTAGAAATATTATGAAATAGTTTATAAAAACAAATATATCAAATTAAATATTAAAAGGAAAAAATCAGTGTAGGGGTATTTTTTGTAGGTAAATTTGTTACAGCAATTAATAAACAGGTCAATATAAATGTAAAAACATGAAGGTAAAGGTAAATGCAATAAAGTAAATAATTGCAGTATTAGAAACAATTAAAATAATATCGAACACAAAAGCACAGAAGGCCTCTATGTGTTTAAGTATATGTTTCAAGAATTGTTTTTAAAATAATAGAGATGAATGTAGGTGAATATTAAATGATCGAACTGTATGTTCAAGATACATAAAACTCGTATCGAATAAATCAATAAAATAATAAAAATCAATAACGTGATGATTGTAATAGTACATACGTTAATACTCCTGGCATGAGACTGTTCTGGAGAAGCTGAGGACTGGTTAGCTGTAAGGTTGCGTGTTCCGGGTTCTCGCTGCCACAGTTGTTGTCTCGGTCTGGAAGTTCTTGTCCACAAGGATTTGGAAATCGACACAACTAGTGAGTGTACACGTGTTCTAGCTGTGTTGGACAATCCTACTTACTGCGCCAATTTTATATCTTGTAAATCACTTATGAGTTTTTAAAAAAAATTATTTATTGAAATACAAAAATTAAAAATTTAAATAAAACAGTAAATTGAAAATTAAAATGAACTAAGTAAATGGTACAAGTATACTAACGATAAAATGACGACCGTGGGACCGCGTAGCTCTGATTTATAACATTAAGAAAGCTGATTAATCAAAAGAACGGTCAAGTCGATGCGTTCCCACGTTTACATTATGAAGCAGGAAACTGGTCAGCGAAATATGATACTTCGTATCATACACGTGCATGATATTTACGCCTAACATGCATGTATTTGGTTTTATGAACTATACTACTATAAAGCAGATGATTTTGTACTATATAAGTATGTTCATTCCAAATGGTTATTGCAAGTTATGTAGTTTGGTAAATGTGGGTTTCAGTAGATTTGTAATTACCTCGGTGTTTCGTAAAATATCAAAGTCAGAAATGTTTTATATATTGTATTACTAAATAGGCATTAGATTGTATATGTCTTATGAATGTTTACTTAAAGAGAAGTAGTTCACTGGAGAACTACGACAGCTATAAAGCATAACTTAAAGCAACGTAAACCATTTAACATTGCAATAAACTCAAAATTAAATTTTCAAAACTGATATTAACTTCACTTTCTAGAACTTCATTTACACGTAAAAATCAAATATTTACAACAGCTCATTCTGAATACTGAATACGATTTACATGGAAATCATAACACACTAACTAAACTCTATTAACTAATGTCTAAGTGTTTATTGGGAAATAACACCACACTTTAAAGGAAATTGCTGTATATTCCAAACGTTTCGAGGTCTAGATCAGACCCCGTTGTCAATGGCTAAGAAACTACGGATTAAAAAGGTACAATTTCCAGATGTAAATTTAAATAAAATATAATAATAATATAATAAACACTTAGACATTGAAAATTATGCCACAAGTATCCTTCAGAAAACATCTATTAACTAAGTTAGGAATTCTATATATTATATACTGTACATCGAATTTTACCATTGTTCTGGATTGGTATTACATTAGATCGCACAGCGTCGAGATCAGTAGTTTTTGCCTTTCCTAACAAGACGGCTTTTTGCATTAGTTGGTAAAGATGTTCGTCCAGACAGAGGTATTTTAAATTGTTTAATATATGTTTTGCCACTACTCCTGTCGTTGACATAACAATTGGTACAGTCCGTGTGTTGTGAGTGTCCCACTGAGTCTTTATTTGAAATTCCAAATCCCTTTATTTGGTTATGTTTCAGCCCGCTTGATATTTATATTATCGTTGTTAAGAACTGCTATGACAATTAAAGTTGTTTAAAGTTGTTTTCCGAGAAAACAATATTACTAATGAAGTAATCAGATTCGCATTAGTGTAAATTTATTATGGAAGTTGGTGAAATCGTTCCCATATTAATATCTTATCTCTCAATGGGATGTTCTTTTTGCAAAATATTGTTAAATACTCCTTTTTAGGATCTATTGCATTTTATTTCTTCTCGATTCAAATTATTAGGAAATTTCTGGCCTGCTAGTAGGTGAATAACGCAAAAATATCTAGTAAGATTTTGATATTAGCCTTGGATATATTATTACGTTAGATAAAGTTAATAACGTAAATCATGGTGGACACATTGAGAATTATAAGATTTATAACAATTATTATCTTTATAAACGAAAAATGTTATTAATTGTTATTTTAGAACTTATGCTGTCAAATTGCGAACAGTTGACTGAGTTTTTTCATAAACTAATAGAATACATAAAATTAAGAATCAACACGAGGTCATGAACAGTTCACATATACCTAACATTCTTCAAATAAAAGAACAGTAAACTTCGACTCTAATCATTTAAAAACAGTATTGCTATTGTTTATATCCAAAGGCCCAAACCGGTTCGGGTATCAGAGAATAAATAGGAGATACGTCTAAAGGTATGAGAAGTCAATTTTTAACGCTATAATAAATGCATTTGTTCGGAATTTATTTTCTTAAATTAATTCATCTTTATAGGTAAAGCTTCTAGTTGGAAAACGAGGAGCTAGAACGTTTGTAAGCGTTGCAATATACATGAAATTGAAAAATAAAATGAAATAAATTTCATCGATCCTTTCAGCGTTTTCTGCTAATCTGACTGCAAATTGAATAAAGTTTTTGACTGAAAAACTGAATTTCAAATAAATTGTGATATTGGGTTCTTAAGTTATTTAATAAGAAAAGTTAAAGTGTGAGAATGTTTGATTTCAATAATAAAGAATACTATATTTCCAATTTAGGATTGGGAAAATTAGTACAATTTCAAAGGAATGGAATTAGTATTGTAATAAAACTTAACGATAGAATACCATTTATTTTCAATTTTTAATACCATTTCTTAACGTTTACTAAACTGATGGAAACACTAAACAGTTACTTTCTTAGAAGCTTCATCTTATGTTTGATTTCAATAATAAAGAATACTATATTTGCAATTTAGGATTGGGAAAATTAGTACAATTTCATAGGAATGGAATTAGCATTGTAATAGAACTTAACGATAGAATACAATTTATTTTCAATTTTTAATACCATTTCTTAACGTTTACTAAACTGATGGGAACACTAAACAGTTACTTTCTTAGAAGCTTCATCTTTTATATAAATAACTAAGGAATTTGTAAGACAATTTTTAAATTTGACCAAATAAATATCTATATTTTCTTCGATATGTAATAAAAATGAGTTGGTGTTTTGTAGGTAAGCGCATAACTTACAGGTGGACCTATTTAGGGAACTTTAATTTTAAATAAATATTTCTAATTATCTGTGTAAGGTTTTTTCAGAAATAAATATTCGAAAATTTGTGAAGTTAGGGAAAACAGCTAAAGAAATATTAAACAATCGGGAGCCGCTAAAAAGCAAACATTTTTCGAAGCTACTTGAAACAGCATAAAAGTTTCCAGGAACAACTAGGTAAAGCAACCAGGAACGGCTTGAAAGAATTATTGCGAAGACACAGGATAAAGCTAAACAAGCATTGTGAAGTACCATAAACAAATAGAACAAACACTGAGAATTAATCGGGAACTTACGGGACTAAATCAAAGATTTGGTTAAGTTTAAAATATATATTATGGTGGAGGCGCAAATACAATTTTTAATTAAATTTCCTCCTTGAAAATTGTCAACTACTAGAGTACTGGTATTGAATTATTACAACACGTTATCATGTTTAAGAAGATGTAAAAGACGTTTGTTGATATATTTTACATATCATGCATGCCAGCCCGACTGGTAACCGGGTATGCAAATCGTGCATCCCATGTTTAGCGGGCGGCAAATGATTTAAAGATATAAGACTCAGGCTAAAGCCTAAATGTCATAGTATGGAGAATAATACCCCTACCGCATGGGAACACAGTTACTATTTTACATAGTGCTAACGTTTTCAGCTACTGGTATCTACTAGAATTAAGATGCAAATGGCCTATTGGAATTTTTCGAACTGCCCGATAGCAATAAATTCGATATGCGTCTTTTAGACGTTGCGAAAATCCGAAAAAAAATTTAAATAATTCGTGTTCTGCCTTTATACATTTATACTTGAACGGTTGAAGCGACATATGGATTCACAGTTAATAAATTAACTGAATTATAATCCAATGAACTTGTTGCAGAATAGCAAAAACTAACAAAAAATTGACAAAAACGGTTCCCCTAATCATTATGTTGGAAAGTATTGCACTTAGGACCGTAATACTCCAGCAAGAACAATTCTATAAATGAATAAATCAAGACATAAAATGTGGGGAAAATCGTAAGACAGTTTTTCTTAAATAAAATTTAAATTTGTAGTGCCGGAAACAATAGCTCCAATTGGTCGTCTGCTTGTTTGCTTATAGAAGATTGTTTATGAGTTGAAGCGCGATTCAAAAAATTGGAGTTAAATAATTTAGTCGCCACAGGATTTTTTTAGCAAATTTTTCTTTTAAATAACATTTTTATTGCCGAGTTCAAAAAAGGACGTGCATGTCCAGCATATTTTAGGGATGTTAATCGCTATTTTGAAAACTGGTAATCGATTTGGATAATTTAAACTGCATTCTGTTAAGAAAGTTCCCGTGTTGGTCCCATATGTTTTTCTCTAATGCAACAGATAATTAGTACTAAAATAAATTGCTCACTGATTTCTCGAGAACGACTTTACCGATATGAATAATTTAAACAGCAGGAATATTAACAAATTTCTTCTATATATATATATATATATATATATATATATATATATATGTTGGTGCTGTAACTAAAATTTCCCCACAAATATTCTAAATGAGTTGTAATAGGGAACAGGTGACACTGATCCGCTCTCATAGCGATATTGAAAACTGTATATATACAATGGAAGTGAATTTCTTTCGCAGTTTAGTTTGCCCGTGATGCTTGGAAACTAAAAAACTGATAAATGCGTTATTATATATACCAGAAGTTCTCATATCTACATATCTAAAATGACAAAAACTGATGAAATCAAAATCTTAGTTCAAGAAAGCCTGCCGGAATGACAGTAATTAACATTGCTAAAATAAATATCACGTAAAGTAGACGTATGACCAAGAAAGTGAATATCAAAAAACTAAAACTCTTTTTATCTAAACCCCTTTATAGACTTACGGTGTGCTCTTCTAAGCGAAGAAAACAGACTCAAGTTTGACATATCGGGGTATCCATTCTTGAAACCATCAAACACTTCAAACTCAAATAGAAAAGTCAGTTGAATTAGAACTGACATAAATTAATTTTTATTCGTATACAACACTTTTTTCATTCGACTGACGTCATCATTCAACCGAAAGAACGCTCGTATGGTTTCAAGACTCGGTGCCCTTATAGTTGTCCAATCTTTTTGTAAAATGATAGTTTCAGATTTTTGTACCGAATTCTAACTATTTGAATAGTTTAAACTGTGTTATATTAAGATTGCACCTGAAGTGGTCCCCCTAATTTTGTTATTGTCGTGAAACTTAACCGTTTTTCAGAAAGCTGGAGGAAATTATTGACAGACGATATTTTAAAACCCTATACAGAAGGGATTTATAAAAGTAATTGACCAAATGATTAAAAACAATTGGGTTATTTTTAAATAAAACGTTTTATTCATTATATAATATTTTAGTGCAAGAATTTATGTACGTTATATTGTATTGACCACCGATAAACTTAAGTGGCATTATTCGTTTCCAAAGTTTTCCCAAAAACAATAACCCCTCACGACGCTAGTGTGACATAGATACGTTCTTCCAATGTGATATTAAATTTTTGTGAAGCTTTTCTTCCTGGATTGAATGTTCTTTATGATAGAATAGATCATTCGCACAAATGTCCAACATGACGTTATAAAGTCTAAAATATATCTTTTAAGAAATTAACAGACTTCAAAATATACTGAAGAGCTGAAAATAAATAACTAGACAGAAAAAGATAAGTAGTGTAGGTCAGCACCTATACAAAAATGAATTAAAACGGTAAATGAATAAATACATACAACAAAATAGAAAATATGTAAACAATGCAGCATTTAGGCTGGCTTGCCACCAATATCTAAAATATGTTATATAAGTAGATACTTAGGTACCGTGTGAAGGTATATTATGGACAAATTATTTAGCTGCTTATCTAACATATTTTTGATGACATGCAAACCTAAAATGATGCATTTTGCTACAAATTAATAACTCTGTGACACCTGCAAAAGGTTTTGGTGTTCAAAGTTTCTGTATTAATAGTCGCTTACTCTAAACACGAAAGATCAACCAAAAATTGATTTGAGAGGAACAACTGATCTAACTCCCCTTGAATTTTCGTCTGGAAAATGACGAAGACCCTCTCATGTAAATGTTGTGTTTCTTGAAAATTACTCGACGGAGAAATGCGACATTTTAAGAATCAATACTTGCGGTAGAAATATGTAGTGATCTTAATATATGAAAATTCCTAGTCAATATTATCATTCAACTCAAATCTTTTTCAATTTCACGTCTAATTTAATATTGTGTATTCTAATTTCGTATTAAGTTTGTTTTAAATCAATTCATCTTCCAATATATGTACTAAATAAGATGTCACAATTTCATAACAGCTGTAAGAATATATATCAAACGTGATATCACAGATTTGTAACTTTTCTATGGTATTTAAACAGCAATAAAACTCAAAATAGGAAAGCTGCATGTATGACATATGTTGCATATTAAAAAAAAACATTGTAATCTTTTCAAGTCAAGACAAAATTGACTATATTTCAAAAATGTTCCAAGTTTTATTTTATATAATTCTCGTCTAAATGTTATTTGTGGCATATTCTTGATTATTTTTATGTTTTCTTGGGAATAACACCACAACTGAAATAAAAAGCTGTATATTGAACAAAAAGTCGATTCTGACTTTATATAAAGCCATTGACAACGAAGTCAGAATCGACTTTGAAACGTTTGGCTTTTTCGTTCAATATACAGCTTTCAATTTCAATGCTGGTGTTGTTCCCAAGAAAACATAAAAATAATTGTTTTCCATATAGAAAAAATATCCACACAAAATTCACTCTCTATTTCTTTCAAGTCATCGATGTGCTATTTTCTGCATTTGCTTATGCACAAAAGCGGGTTCGTTACAGAACCGACCAAGAATACAAAGAACGGATTAAAAAAACACACACACAATGCTCATAAAAAACAAGCCTTCAAAGAAAGGTAAGACAGCATGAAATATTATTGTTAAAACTATTTAGTCTACCATGTGATCATATATAAAAAGACGATAGTAATGCTAATGGAATGGAAAACTGAAGAGAAAACGTAATGTTAACAATTAGAATATATTAAAAAATATCTTGATGAACTAAACAACAACAACAAATAACTATCAGCTGTAGAATTTATATCTACAACAAGTGTTCAAATAAAGAGGCATTTAGGACTGTTTTCGACAATATTATGTTAACACAGTAATAGAATGAAAGTGATGACATCAATAAATCCAAAAATTCAAATATGGAAAAAATTCATTCGTATAATTGCAACAAACGAGTATGAAATTTGGGGTTTTAAATAAAAGAACTCTCAACAAAATACAAGTGCATGGGAGATCCGAGGAGAATCACATGTCTTAGCATTTACACAAAACATCCATGCAACATATGCTCACGATGTGACGAGGAGAACCTGTGCCCTTCAATGTCAGTATGCAGCACACGTCGCAGGCCACACCATAAAATAGAGTGAAAACATAATGATTATGGCTTTTGAACAAACGACGTAGCATAGGAGGACCACCACATTAATAAATATATAGGACATTACTGGTACCACATAACACAGACTTGTTAGCAAATAGTCGGTCGCAGTAAGAAAGTTCTTAAGTAAACCATACACTGCCCGGAAATCAACTGGATCAATTTTGAAATACGGAAATGATTGGCATATGTGAGCTTGATGTGAAACAATTGGTGCAAAAGGAGTGAACCTACAGCATATTAGTACCTTCAAACTTTTCTTCGATATAAAAGTGGATGTCTCTTAGAAGTATTGCCGATAGCATCTTAAACCATTTCATAATTAATGGCCGGAACGTTTAGTGCTTAGTGAAAATCGATATGAAATTAACATCCATTTTCTTAAATTCATTAAATCAAACACTAACATTAACATATAATGTATACTCATGTCCGATCAACATGGTCAATGCGTTTTATTCAGAAATTCCTATAATTGTGTGGTTAATGAGTCAATTTTAAATCGTTAACTTTTTAGTTTATTTACATCACGAATCGGCATCAATATTCAATCGACAAATATTATTTTATAGATGGTATAGTTATTTCAGAGATACAATATAAATTTCGTAATGCGATTTCTATTGAAATCAAGCTTCTGTTCATGCCCCAAGGTTATTTCGCAGTCGCCGTAACGTTGCTATTGTCACGTTCAACTCCAGCTAATATGTGAATTTCCCGCTGTAGTAGAACAAGATCGTTGGAAATTTTTGCTCGTCACCCCTTTGAATACGTAACCTCAAAACTGTTCCTGTTTTTTAAGAAAACCAACACTTAGGAAGAAATTATTTCATGAATATAGACTTTTAAATATACCCAAATTTATTGTGGATAATTTTCGCAACGACTATTGTTTAAATGTTGACACGATACATTAAATAAAAATATGTTAGTTTATATGTTTAAAGATTTATTGTAAAAGTCCTAGGATTGGAGAACAGTTAGGGGAGGATGCAGCAATTAAAACAGACTAAAAAATTTAAAAATAGCGTAAATCAAAATGTTAAATTATTTATTTTAATTTGGCAACAACTTCAAAATAAGTATTTATTTATTGCAGATACATATTATTTCTATTACTTCTTTGCTTTTTAAAAATTTATATATTTGACAATATTTAGTAATTGGTATATCTACCAAGGAATAAGGAAACGTCGATTAGTTGAAATGGAGAACATAGAGAAAAAACAACCAGAAGAAGTATGCTTGGAAGTGCACAGGATCACGAAGAGAGGATATCATATACGAGAGCTAATATGTAATATTAATTAAAAATGGAAAGTTAAGAAGATCGACACCATCGCTTTACTGGTATAAGCGGTACTAATATCAAGTGAGTGAATTTCACACGGTGCGTAATTCTAGAGAGAATTTCCTAGAGGCCAAAATCCAATATCATCGAAATTATGATGAACCTGAATTAGTTATATTAGTTTGGCTTCACATATCTAATGGAAGGAGCAAGTTAGATTTTAGTGACCAAAACCAACATCTTACTAATTTGTTCGAAACCAATTAGAATATGGTTTTGTCCAAATTCCCAGAAATTGGATAAACATAATGATCAAGTCATAATTCTCAAATATATACCGTGTTTAATTTATATGCAGAGCACATTATGAAACAAACTTTAGATAAACTCGGCGAAGGAATTCCTGTAAATGGTTAACGTGTAATATCAGATATGCAGACATGCGGTCGTTTTTACAGAGATACGTTGGAAGGCATTATTAGAATTTTTACATCTCGCAGATGTCAGTCAAAGGTACAGTCTCGATTTTCATGTTAAAATACGAAATGTATGGTCATCAGCAAAAACCAAGTTCAACTCGGTCAATTAGTTAACCAACAGCCAATGACAAAAGTTCGTCGTATACACATCTGGGTACTAATTTAAACTATCAATGAAACCATTCGGTGGAGATTAAACACAGAGTTAATAATTATTGTTTAAAACAGAACCGACTTCAACTGACTTAAAATAAAATCAGTATAAATACCGTATACAAGCATTCACTATTTTCTGACATATCTTCTTTTTTTGTACCTGATTTAATAGGTACAATTCTATTTATAATTTTAGTAAATGCTTATCTCTCCCTCTCTAGGTCTCTCTCGAATTTGTATTATTTCATATTTTCTACATATGTTTTCTAACTTCTTTCAATTTGTTTTATTAATTAGATCACTGTTCTATAAGTGTAATTCTAATTCGCCCAATATTGCAACCACCCTTTATATGCTTCTATCTATTTGTCACTAAATGTAACTTACTTATCTATCATTTTCGGAACCACCCTCTACAACTCTAGTTCAACTCCATACGATGTTACAATCGCCCCGACATTTTTAATACCACCCTGTATAAGTGTAAACCATCTTCACCCTACTGACTGTTTCTATTTTTATATTATTTGAACCACGCTGTATACCAATAATTTGACTTAGTCCCATATTTGAAGACGCGAGATGTAAAGACCGACATCTAGGACTTTGGGGAATATATGTGTGTGTATATATACCGAGTGATCAATAACACGGGTCCTGAGTTGGCAACCATTATTCCCTACTTTTGGGGGATTTTTCAGTGCATCTATTGTTAACCCTTGAATTTCACACTGACAAGTTCGAGATGTCAAGTATCAACACGGTATTTTGATTTGTGATATTTGGCGGGCTCTTGACTAGTATTATTTCTTCGTAATTATTCATTATTTTATATACGCCTTTTTATTGAATAGACCAAACAATGCCATTTTCGGGGCAAATTGATACTTTTATTGTAATGGCACATTTTCGTAGTGCTGTACTAACTGAGGATGGATCATGGACGTATTCGCTACAGTCATGTTTTGAACAGGTTATTACATAATATCCTCATATAGAAATTTCTATTGAAACGTTTGGAAAACACCAAAATAGAATTGTCAGGAGATTTGAAGAGACTGGGAGTGTACTAAAACGCAAACCTGGAAAGACGGCAACGGTATTAACACAAGATGCCGTCGATGATGTACGCAACAGAATTGAAAATAGTCCGAATAAGTCTATAAGAAAATTAGCAGCTCAAACAGGTAAGAATATATTTGTTTCTTCAATTAACCTTTTATATATAACTTTTGTAATTGTAGGTCTGTCTTATGGAAGTGCACGAACAGCATTAAAAAAGAAATTACTTATGTATCCTTACAAAATTGCGGTACATCAACACTTACGAGAAAAAGATTTTGAACATCGTCAAAATTATTGTTTATGGTTTAACGAAACACTTAGTAATGAAGATTTGGACCTAACGTTTTATTCGGATGAAGCATGGTTTCATTTTGCGGGATATATTAATTCTCAAAATTTACGGACATGGTCTACTGAAAATCCCCATACATTTATTGAAACAGACCTTCATTCTATTAAAGTAGGGGTATCGGTAGCAATGTCAAAGAGACGGATTATAGGGCTAATATTTTTTTATAATACGGTAAATGCAGTAACATACAGATAACAAATGTTGGAACCAATTATTAACAGTTTACATGATGATGAACTAACACATGTTTTTTTCCAACAAGATGGAGCTCCAGCACATACTGCACATGCTACAATAAGTTTTTGGAACAATATTATGATAACCGGCTTATTTCCACAAATTGTTGGCCACCTAATTCGCCAGATTTAACGCCCTTAGATTTTTTCCTTTAGGGATATTTAAAAAACAAAGTTTTTCAAAATCGTCTACATAATGTAAATGAAATGGAAGTAGCAATTAATGAAGAAATAATTAATATATCTGCAGATATGTTAGAAAACATCTTTACTAATATGAGAAGACAATTTATGCATTGCAAACAATGGAGGTCACATAGAACATTTATTGTAAAAAGTAAAAAATAATTTATTCTAAAATATATTTGTGCTAAATAAATTGTACTACTTAACAAATATTTTTTGATTTGTTATCTTCTTTTTTATAGATACCTCTATTAATAAAACATAACACAGAGTATACTAACATTTAAATTAAAGAAACATTTGCTCATATCCATGTTCATCTTTTTATTATTATTTAACCAGCAGTATATATGTGATTAATTAAATTATTTTGCCTGTTCATTGGGTTTTCTCTCCTCCAAATTTTTTCGTGCAACAGAAAAATATTTGAAACTTGTATACGAAGAACAAAGTGTAATAGGGCAACTTCCTAAAATTGCCCCTATTACTGGCTGTCTGTAGTTATTCCGAGAGAAAGGGATTTTACAAAATGATAAATCAGTGAGGAAGAATCTCCGTATAGACTGCTAGTAATTTGGGCAATTTTATGAACTTGCCTTCCTACACTTTGTTCTCCAAATACATATTCAAATAATTTTCTGTTGCAGGAAAAAAATGTAGGAGAAAAAACTAAATGAACAGACAAAATAATTCATGTTACTCAATAACAAATATATAGAAACACACTCTTTCAGTTCTACCTTGTATCCTTCTTGATATGTTTATTATTTATTTGCAACATTTTAAGAAAGTGCCCTCCAACACAATAAATGTCAGACAGTGCTGTTTCTACACTTTTAAGGACTGTGACCATAAATACAACTTACTTCATGATTTTAAAAACACAGTTTTGCACCATAACACCAAACCTTTATTTTTAAACTCTCAACGCCTTTTCAACAACTCTTAGTTGCCATCATCAAGGAGTAAACAAAGTTTGCTTTGGTGGTAGGGTGCAAAATTGTGTTTTTATATGTGTGACACTCCAAAGGTTCTACAGCATTTCCATTACTTCATGATTATTATCAAGATGTCTCCTATCCTTAATGTCATTTATTAAACCTGCATGACTATAATTACATATATGTCATACTCAATGCTGGTAACTGTATTTTTGCATAATATAATTAAATTTCGCCATTAGGCTTATAAGGTATCAAATGACTTGCTAATTTGTCATGTGTGTTAAGCTAGCAGAGCCATTTCATAACGCCCAAATGGGACATACTCCAGAACTTATTGCTAATTTATTACGCAAAAATTAAATTTATTGCTCCCACCACTCCCGAAAAACAGTGGCTATGCTAACTTTAGACTAAAGTTAGCATAGCCATATTCTATATCTCCGGAACGAACAGCGCTACCGAGGTAACGTTGGTGGCGTATTTTATTGCTAATTAATTGCTATCGAATGGCACTAGAGCAAATAACCAAAAAATACCCCTTCATCCCCTACTGAATTTCTTACCCCCCGACAATTAGGAAAAAATTTTATTACAATATTTTGTGTTGTTTAAAATGAGTAGACTTTTAATTGCTAATTAATTGCTGAAGTTTTACCCTCATGACGATTTCATTTCTCCAACCCCTTCCGAGAAACTGTGGAGACGCCAACTTTAGAATAAAGTTAGCATAGCCACATCTATATCTCCGGAACGAACGGTGCTACCGCGGTGATTTTCGAGGCGTGTGATATTGGTGGCGTATTAATTGCTGTCAAATGGCACTAGAGCAAATAACCAAAAAATACCCCTTCATCCCCTACTGAATTTCTCACCCCCCCCCTCACAATAATGAAAAAAAATTATTTCAATATTTTGTGTTGTATAAAATCAGTAGACTTTTAATTGCTGAAGTTTTACCCTCATTACGATTTCAATCCTCCAACCCCTTCCGAGAAACTGTGGACACGCCAACTTTAGACTAAAGTTAGCATAGCCACATCTATATCTCCGGAACGAACAGTGCTACCGGGTTGATCTTGGGGGCGTGTTTTATTGCTAATTAATTGCTATTGAATGACATCAGTGCAAATATCCAAAAACTAACCCTTCATCTCCGACTGAATTTCTCACCCCCTGACAAAAAACAAAAATTTTATTTCAATGTTTGTCGTTGTTAACTTCAGTAGACTTTTATTTGCTAATTAATTGCTGAATCTCTTCTTTCGTTACGAATTTTTTTCTGAGATACTGTGGTTATGCCAACTTTAGACTAAATTTAGCATAGCCATATCTATATCTAAGGAACAAACGTCGTTATCGGTATGTTCTTGGGGCCGTATTTTATTGCTAATTAATTGCTATCGAATAACACCAGACCAAAAACCCAAAAACTACCCCTTCATCCCCTACTCAATTTCTCACCCCTGACAAGTAACAAATTATTTATTTCAAGGTTTTTCGTTATTAAAATCAACAGACTATTAATTGTTAAATAATTGCTGAAGGTCTACCTTCCTTACGATTTTATTGCTCCAACCCCTTGCGACAAACTGTGGCTATGCCATCTTTAGGCTAAAGTTAACATAGCCATGTCCATATCTCCGGAACGAATGGTCGTTATCGGTATGGTCTTGGGGACGTATTTTATTTCTAATTAATTGCTATCGAATGGCACCAGACCAAAAACCCAAAAACAATCCCTTCATCACCTACTCTATTTCTCACCCCCTGACAAGTAACAAAAATATTTATTTCAATGTTCTTCGTTATTAAAATCAACAGACTATTAATTGTTAAATAATTGCTGAAGGTCTACATTCCTTACGATTTTATTGCTTCAACCCCTTGCGACAAACTGTGGCTATACCATCTTTAGACTAAAGTTAGCGTAGCCATGTCCATATCTCCGGAACGAAGGTCGTTATCGGTATGGTCTTGGGGACGTATTTTATTGCTAATTAATTGCTATCGAATGGCACCAGACCAAAAACCCAAAAACTATCCCTTCATCACCTACTCAATTTCTCACCCTGTGACAAGTAACAAAAATATTTATTTCAATGTTCTTCGTTATTCAAATCAGTAGACTGTATATGATTAGGAAAATAAAAGTGTACTTATTAATTATAGATATAATTATTATGGTTGTCGAGTAATACGTATCCATGAATGTTCTCAAATTATACATTACCCTACTTATTTTTTCGGAATCCCGTTTATGGTAATTTTTCCTCTAGCCTTACTGCAATTGGAAGTTTGTTGTTATAATCGATATTCAAGCTTGAATTTTGAATTTATGCCATTCTTATTTATTTTTAGTCAGTTTATTTCAAAAAATTTCATTTAGATTCTCGCAAGCCTGGCTAACTAAATGCTATTTCAAATGAACTGCACAAAGTATACGAATGGTGCTATTGATTACTCGATGTAAGTAATATAATATAGGTACCAAACAATACTACGCAATGTAGGAAGAAATAGAAACTTTATTTTAATTTCGGCAGTGCTAAGACACACCAAAACATCATTAATTTAACGTTATTTAAAAATATACTATTAAGATAAAGTTTAAAACATTTAAATAACATCGTTAATATACCGGTACAAATCAGAACGTTTGACAACCTTGTAAAAGACTCGATCTAATATTGGGATTTTACATTACTGCGAAAAAATATTAAATGTCTCTCCGAATAATAGGTCAAAATTATAGATATACAGGTGGATTCAACTTAAAAGTTAACTAACTGTGTCATTATTCATCTTTTTATCATTATCCACCTTATTATGCATGTTGTATTTTCCGACAATTGTAGTTAACTTTCAATAAATTGTTTTATGTTAAGTATTTGGGACAGTCTGTTTTCTGATCTGAAAATATGTCAAACACTTTCCAATTTATGAAGAATTAAAAATAAAATCTTCATCATGTATAGTCTGAGTTTGAAAATGTTCTGGAAATTTGATTATTAATTTACTGAAAATATTTTAAAAACGAAAATATGTAGGAAAGACTATTGATGATAATGCTGTAATTTGAGTATTTATTTACTAACTTTTCTTAGAAGGATTATTTGAGGCAGTTCTTCTGTCGGCACATGGTGCATAAAAAATATTCATAGAAACATGAATAGTGGTAGTATTTTATGCTTAAATATATTAAGTTCAGCAGTACGTCAACAAATGCATACATATTATGTTAAATTATTTTCAGTATTATTAAAATTTTACAAGAACAATCGAACATAATATTAATCGTGATTGATCTGTATTGTAATAGAAGTATTGAATATTCATGTTAAATGTACACATACTGAATAATATAAGTAAGGATTTTACCAAACTAAAATTAAGTAATTGAAGTTAAATGTTTTAATTGATTTGCTCATTTCTTATTTTGTTGTATTGCTGAAGCCGGAAAGATATAAAACACGCATTTAAGGCAAAATCTAAGCTCTACTGAAATGAGATACAGTGTGTCTCAAAATAAAACGAAGTTAGTTTTCAATTCTCGATAGTATTCTACTTTAATTGATAATCTGTGATACACGTAAAAAACAATGCCATATTTTTAACTGTTTCTTTAAATTAATAATTGATTTCAACAAATAGAGTAATATAGTTTGGTATAGAAAAATCTTACAGTTAGTTAGTTTTTTTATTGAAAGAATTTGATTTAATTATCTGTTTCAACTTCTGATTTTTGATAAAGTTTATGTAGAATTCAGTTTAGTAACTTAATCTTTGGATTTGGAATTTTTAGTTAAGGTTTTTTACTAAAATACAAACATTTTCGATGAAACAATTCGATCAAATATCTGACTTGTTAGGATGTTATTAACTGTAATTTTTGAGTGAATATTAATTATTCAACATTTTCTTTAGCAGTTATGGAAATTTTCTATAATCAGGCCGATAGTCAATTTAAATTATACCGCAATTTGGAGAATTTTTTTAATACCGCTTATTGAAATATTAAACTCCAAGATAATAATATTCATAGTTTAAAAAATTCACATTCAAGCATTTTCTTGTATTTTCACAACTATATCCCAGTCTGCTTCAAATCAAAATAAAATACAACGTTTCTAGATGTCATTATTTAATTGGCGTTTAAATAACTAATTGTTGATGTTCATCATAACTAAAACAAACAGTAGAAAAACACTTTCTATGAACTAATCTCACTCAATTATACATTCTTAAACATTACTAAGTACAAGGTAGTCTTGTCTTAAAATGTTTATTTAAGTGCACCAATCTGTATATATAGCACCGTATAAAGTTTTATAATTTATATTTAAAAAGAACCGACTTCAACTGGCTTAAAATAAAAACCGTTTAGAAACCGTGTGAAGTTAATAACTATTTTCTGACATACATTCTTTTTTATCTTATTTACAGTACAATTTTATTAATTATGTTAGCGAATTCTTATCTCTCCCTCTCCCTCTATATTTGTTTGTTTTATTATCTGACCCAGTTTCTATAAGTGTAATTCTAATTCACCCTATATTGCAACTACCCAGTATATGTTTTTGTTTATTGGTCACCCAATATAAAATATTTATCTATAATTTTCTGAATGACCCTGTTCAAATATAATTCAACTCTACATGATGTTGCAACCGCCCTGTATAAGTATTAATCCTCTCCACCTTATTGGCTGTTTATATTTTTCAGTTGTTTAAATCATCCTGTATACATATAATTTTACTTCGCTCAATGTGCCAAATATAAGCAACTACTAGTGTTCCACACTATATTTTTTAGCTACCTTGAATAACTATAATTCCACTCCACCTTATATTTCAATATTCAATATATGCAACTGGTTCTAACACTATTAGAACCCTTCGTCCTCTAACACGAATATCCTCACTACTTATGTTTATTTAACCATTTTTAAAGTTTTTTATCCACCCTGTATAAATATAGTTTTACTTTACTCTTATTTCAACCTCCTTGTAAACGCAGTTACTTATGTGCCACCCCATACAACATTTTTTGAACCACCCTGCATAACTTTAATTCTATTTCATGTTATACTTCAACCACCTATATCTGGAACTGCTTATGTACCACCCAATATCACATTTATCTGTAAGATTTTTAAACCCACCTGTAATTTTACTTCGCCTAATATTTCAACTGCGCACGTTGCTTGCTGCTTGAATTTCCATGCACGCACACACCTACCACCGTATACCACAAAGAAAACATCGCTCACCTAAAAAAAATTCTTTTTGATACGCTAATGGAATTGTCATTTCACTGGACTGCAATGAAAACCGTTGCAAGCACCCTGTACGATAAACTTTCATGGCATATCTTGACATTTATGATGAAAATTTGATATTTACATTGATGTTTACCGTGTTTTTGCAAATATTTAATGATTTTCTGGAAAACGGTATGTTTTACGTTATAGATAATTATTCAGAATCAAGCTGGAACATTTCTTTGTAGAATACCATTAAAAATATTTAAATTGGTTTAGCCGTTTTTTAATTATTGAAATTCACTGAAATGTAATCCATTAATTACCGTTTTATCTGATTTTCTAGAAAACCGTGAATCTCACGTTGCAGAATATTGTACGGTACCTTTCTGTAATATTCCTTAATACAATGGCGTTTAAATAATCAAATTTGCCCAAGCCGTTTTTGAATAATCACTGGCATACATAAAAAAACGTGCCCACGAATTGATAACATCCTCCTTTTTGGAAGTCGGTTAAAAATATACTTTTGCTTCCACAGTTCAAAACAATTTACAAATATGTAAAAGAAAATTCTTAACTTATGTTATTTTTTTGTACAGTATATACGATTTTAGCATAAAATTTAAAAGAAGTTTGCCCAATAATTACGGAATTTATTGTTATAATAAATTAAACATTTTTTCTAGTAACTTCTGGAGTGCTTTGTTATTTTTCCCGTTTCTATAGGGATTTATGAAGTAATGAAAATAATGGAATAAGAAATTAAACCTCAGAAAATGTAAATGTTTAAATTTAAAAAAAACTTATTATTTTTTTGTGAATGACTGAGGAGGCAAATAGTTATTTTGAATGCTCATTTGGGTTTTCATTGCTTATAGAAACAAGAATTTTTGTAAAAGGCAGATAAGTTATTAAAAATCAAGGTGTAGTATCTCAGAGCACTTTGTGGAAACTGTCCGGAACACTAGTTGCCTTTTTATATAAAAAAAACTCTGGCGGGATTACCTGACCGAAAGTAGGTCAACGGATTTGTCAACTAAGTTTTCCTGTATAATAGGTTGAATGTATTGTGTATTTTACTTACCTGTGTAATGTGACATTTTATCCTTATCAAGAATCGTTGTCGAACAATGTTGTTTGAACCAATTTGTATAAAGACTTTTCTCTCAATGTCAGTTGATTGTTTAATTAATCAATTCAATTGCTATTAGATACTACAACTTCAATTTCAAATACTTAATTTATCTATATTTTTCAGAAACCATTGTGAGGAGTGTGAACCCAAATAAAAAAAACTAACTTTGGTTGAATGTTAAGTAGGTATTATATTATTCTTTGTTTGTATACGAACGGTTAGTGACAAACCATATATGTACCCTGTAGTAAGGGGAGAACTATCAAGGATTCGGTTTGAAACCGAAAAATAAACTAGTTATGCATTTCTGATAATATTTGTTTCCTGAAGGATAGTTGTGAGTTATGTAGTTAATGTTTAAGCATTCTTTGGGAAATAACATCGCAATACTTAAAGTAACTGTATCTTTCCAAACGATTCGGGGTCTATGGCGGACCCCGTTGTCAATGCTAACGAAACTATGAGAAAAATTAATGATCTTGTCGTTGTGAACAACTCAGTATCCGTATAGTTCATAAGGTTTTTCCTTGGTTTTGCTCTATGATTTTAATGGGATCACTGAGTTAACAGAATTCTTTGATCGCTTTTTTGGCGAATCTTATAACAAAGTCGCACCTAGGAGCGCCACATAAAATTTTGAAAGATCACCCTTACAAATTCTAACAATGTGAAATGAAGGTTTTTATTACATGATCTTTAGCAGTTTCTGTGCTAACCTGTATTTTATCAAATTAAATTCTCTTAGTTACGTCATACGTCACTTAATATTGTCATACATTTTAATTTTAATTTTAGAATTGTGCCTTTTTCATAGTTTCTGTGCCATTGACAAAAGGGTCTGGCCGAGACCCCGAAATGTTTGGAAAAATATAGTATTTTCAAGTATGGTGGTCTTATTTACCAAAGTGGTTAAAAATCTGATATTGCATATAACAATGAAAATAACTGATGTGTAATTTAACACCTATTACCTTAGAGTGAATATTTTGGTTATATTATCATTTGAACATAATATTTGGACTTCATAATTCCCTGATACTTCGATGTAAATAGTTGTATTGATCAATGTTGAACATATGAATCAATTCTAAACAACACCGTTACATAATTATTACATACTACAAATATAGTTCCAATTCAATGTCTCAGATTGCCGAAAAGTTTGTTGCAGAACTAAAGAGTATCTAGGCAATGTTTAAAAATATATTTTCTTTCATAACACGTAAACAAATCCTTAATAGGGAAACAATTTATATGTTAGTAATCATAGTTACATTGTCTTCTAAACGTTGTTTGTGGCATATTCCTGATTACTCTTATGTTTTTTGGGCAATAACACCACAATCAAATAAAACGACGTATATTGAGGGAAAACCAAACGTTTCAAAGAAAAGTCTATTCTTCTTCTAGCATAGCCACTGTTTCTCGGGAGGGGTGGGAGCAATAAATTTAATTTTTGCGTAATAAATTAGCAATAAATTAGCAATAAATTCTGGAGTAGGTCCCATTTGGGCGTTATGAAATGGCTCTGCTAGCTTAACACACATTAATTTGTCATTTAACAATACATTGTTTTCCAGTACAGTATTAAATTCCTACGGGCTCTCTCTTATTGTGAAAATTGGTTTGTTTAGCCTGAGCTAACTCTTTATTTTTAGATAATAGAAATTTTACTTTTAATAATGCTTATGTTAATAAAACATTATATTTTAATATATATTTTCTCATATTTATTATTGTTTATCATATTTACTCAACAATATAAATCAGTGATTAAAATGAAGGTGTTTAAGGCAGGTTACGTTTTAAGTTAAAAGGTAATAACACACTATTTTTTGTCAATATGTTTCCAAAATAAGCAGTAACAAAATAACTTGTAACATGTATTAAAATTTGTTCTTAATTACAAATTTATAGAAACCACTCTTTCAGTTCTGTCGTCTATCCCTCTTTATTTTGATCTTCATTATTATACTTGCAGCAGTTTACAAAATTGTTTTTTCTCCTCAGGATACTCTAAAGGAAGAGCCCTCCAGCAATATCAATAAAGGCAGACAGCACTGTTATACTTTTAAAAATGTGTCACAATTCTTACCTTAATTTGTATTAAAATCAACACTATTTTTGCACCAATTACATCCAATGTCTATATTTAAGACTAATTCTTCGTGATTATGAATGATTTCCATCCTTAATGTCATTCTTTAACTGTGCATTTGATATTTATCATACTCAATGGAGGTGGTTTAATTAATTCTAGTTTAATGTGACATTTATTTGTTTGCACATTTTGAGAGTTTAGCTTTTGCAAATTATTACCATCAAATTGACCATTATGCTGATTACCAGTTTTTTTCTTCTGACTACTAAATTTTTCGAGATATTTAGTTCAATTTTGGAACATCACAGAAACGGCTATTAATATCTACAGTTTGGTACTTTTTCTGGGGTCAGAAATAGGTCCTGCCCCTACAACTTTTTTTCAGTACGCCCCTGGCAATTGACAAAAATTGTATATGAATCTTTTATGAATTTGTAATATTTTTTATTTCCGTATCTGCCACTGTCTTTATGTAAAAAATTTCATTTTCATGTATACCGTAAAAACAAACAATCCTTCTGTTATTTATTTTTCTAGTAGGCGGCAGTCATATCAATTCCTCTTATTGGCAACTCTAACTTAATTTTTATTTTATTATCGTTGATTTTTACCGACAAACAGTGATAGTGCGTGAGTTTTCGAGAAATTTCACCAATATGGCGGTTTATCCAAACGCAGAAATGGCTGACAAGCATTTTGTCTTCCGTCTCACTAATGGTAATGCCTTAGATATGCTGCATTCCTCACCGTGTAGTCCATCATCACACTTTGTTTGGACAGCTTCATCAATGACTAAGAGAAGCAGGTAGCTTCAAACCTAGAAAACATTATTGTAGTTACCCCCGGAATGTTAGAACATTAGAATTGAAAAGAGCTATACTTTACTTAATTGACTGGCAACCCGATACCTAGCACTAGAAAAATTGCTTTACATCTACATGTTGATCATGTGACGGTATTTGTCATCTTAAAGGAACAGATGAAATACAACTAGTCCAGGCAGCGTAAAGTCATTTTCCTGTACCCTACAACCATAAGAATTATCTAGCACGGTTGTATTCGCATGGAAGATGGCCAAGAAAAAGTCGTTTTATTTGAGCCATTCCCCAGTGCGTTTTAAAGCACAAATGCACCCTGCAATTTCTTATTGTTCTTTGCGATATTCCCATGAAATAAAAGTAAAGTTATTTCAAATGAAAATTTATTAAAAGAAATAAAATCTTAAATTCTAAGTTAGAAGAATATAAATTACAAATGCTTAATGAATTTTTGCGTTTGGTTAATTTTCCAAAATATTCTTAGATAAATTATGACTTCTTTTGGTTTGTCGCCCATCCTTGAGTTTTTGGTATTCTTCGGTTCTATCGTCTAGCTATGGACGTTGGTTGTACTCGAGTTTTTATTGACTTAGAAAATGGATTTGCTGCAAAATGTAACGCCTGTGTTGGGGTGTGAACATTTTTTAATAATGCATTCTTCGCAAAGCTTGCCGACAACTTCATTGTGATACGATGGATTATCATCTACCAAATTATAAACAGGTATAGTTTCTCCATGTGCTCTTTGAGACAAATTTCTTCAAGGGGTTCATCTAGGGTTGTCAATGCTGCCTCACTGTCCATATTTTCGAAAAAATATGTTTAAACTTCTTCTTCATTTAATAAATCTGGGGAATTTCTACAAAGAAATTCAACTGCTGCTAAAGCACATAGGTGCTTGCAAAATGCTCCAGTTCTACCATAAGGACAATCACAAAATGCGATACTTGTATTCACAGTGTATAGCAAAAACTTGTCTGTTGCGGATGCTACTTGATATATATGTTCTTAAATTTTTAATATTTTTTCAATATCTTTTGATTTCCTACAAATATTTTTGTAATTTATTTGATGTATGGTTCGACGTGAGTTTGCAAATTCTAGGAATCTCCTTTTATAATAGTGTTCAAATGTAGTTCCAAAGAAATCAACTAATGCACATCTACTAAAGGCTTTGTAGCGTTCTAGAAAAACATCTTTAAAGATAGGAATAGACGCTTCAGTAAAATTGTTTGTATTATTCCCTCGCGTGAGCAAATTGTTTCTATAGCTAATATACCACTCTAATCTTCCTCCCCATAGTTTGGTAAAATTCTCCTTAAACAAACTATTACTAGCTATTTTCTCACTTAATACTAGAATAGAGTAATTATATTCAGCTTCTTCCGGTGTGTTGGAATATTATACATCTCTGAAAATTTGCATAATAGTGCGTCTACTTTTGATGGGAACATCGTGGTTACTTTTCCATAGCCACCTCCACTGCGGCTGACATATATGAAACATACAAAATAATAAGTTCGATCTTGGAAAAACAGTTTTTAATGCATTTTGCTCTGCAGCGCTATCGTCGGTCATGATTTGCGGAGAAAAGTTCCAATGTTTCTTTTGCTAAATAAAATGACAAGGCATAGTTCGATTCTATTTGAGCTGTATGCAAAACACAAGCCACAGATCCCAATTTTACTTGCTGTGAACATAAATGTGATGTGACACATGTATTTGATTGGTCACATGATTCGGTGGAGTAAATGAAAATAATTTAACTGGAAAATTCTTCAGTCAGTGTTTGTTGAATAATTGGAGTGACAAACACTATTAAAAGTGGATTTTCTCGAAAAACCAATTTGATGCCAACATTCTCGAAATCGTCAATTTTCGAACGGAGTATCTGCAAAATGCTACTTTATTCACAACCCCCATACTCAGATGCCCGCCATTTATCGTAGAGATATTTCACCTGCCTTTGCGTGGGATTAATTTGTGCATTGGCTAAGGAAGTTACAATATTGCTTGCCTCCCTACCAAGTATTTTCATCTCATGATAAGCTTTAGATGCTGATTCCTGATTTGAAATGTGAATTAAACGTCTCTATCATATCATTATATTATATTTACATTTGTATTTTCTCCCTCTTTTAACAAAAAATCATTTCGAATCATAATTAGATTAATTTCTTTAAATTTAATATCAAAGACTGCGCCACACTTCTTATTTCTGTTTCTAGAATCTTCCCTTCGCCGTTGAACGACCTTGTTTATTTTTGCATACTGGAATGAAAATATTATCGGAAATATGTAACGTGTCGGATTAATGAAAGGCATTTTAGTAATCGAGTTGGTACATGTGAGACTTGAAAATTTAGATACCCAGTTGTTCACCTGTTCCTCAGGATTTTCTCCATCCACCACTTTGCATTGCAAATTAATGGCTTGTTCATCACTTTCTACTTTTATTTCTTTAAACTGCAACTCTATGCATAATCTCTCTAGAATGTTGGCTATGGATTGTTCAGACATTTGTACTTGATCTGTTAAAACGAAAATAACGAAAAATATAACTTCCAAATGTAAAGTAATTGTTCCGAAATTCAAAACATTCATACCTACCTATTTTCTTCCGAGGACTAAATATTGCGACGGTGTTGTACTGCAGTGGCGTTTTTCTGAATCGTAGGCGAAATATTGGCGCCATTATCTAAACCTATACAGCGTGCGTCGTGCTTATACCGCATTGGACAATGGCTTTACGTGTCCAAGCACTGTTGCCTCGTGATTTTCCTAACCGTCTCGCATTTTTGTTTTGATTGCTAGATATGAATACAAAACACCTTGTACATCGGTAAAATGACTAGAGGAACCACATCTTGAAATATCTCGCACTTATTAATTTACACCTTGTATATGCAACTGCTCATAGTCTATCCTAAATAACAAAATTTGTCACATTATTGAAGCACATTGTATACATTTAGTTTTACTCTATCCTTTATTTCAACAGGCCGGTATATGCAACTGCTTCTAAAATTTGTTGAACCCATCTCTATAATTATAATTATATCCCGCCCTATAATTCAAATATCCTAACTGCTTATGCTCATATAACAAATTTTTGAAACACCCTGTGTAACTATATATCTATTCCACCTTACATTTCAGCCATATAGCATATATGCCACTGCTTATGTACCACTCTATATTACATTTATCTATGAGATTGTTGGACCCATCTGCATAACTGTAATTTTACTTCGATCTACATTTCAACTGCTTACATTGCTTCCTGCTTGGATTTCATTGCACGCCCAAACACCTAAAACCGTATACCGTATAGAAAAGATCGCCGACATGACAATTTTTCTTTGCGATCCACTTATGGAATATTTTCTGCAATTTCACTAGACTATAAGTCCCGTAATAGAACTTATTTTCAAAAAGAAACTAGTACCTAAATATAGGACATAATGCTGAAAACGTGCCAAAAGATCGGTTCTGTTCTGTTCTGAATGTATCGTTAAACTATACCTAGCTTTAGAATTACATCTAAATACTCTTGTAAATGAAATTTGAAAAAAATTACTTCTAATATTTAAGAAAAGTTCAAAAAATTTAGTTAGATATTAAGTCTGACTAAAGCAAAGCCACTACCACGCCAAACTAAGAGAAAAAACTGTACATCATACAGTTAAAAATAAAGGCAATTTTGGTATGCGTAATACTTTACGAATTGACCAACTCCAAATAGAATTTAGTTGTGCATATTGTTGTTGTGACAAGTACAATATTTATTGACTTTATTTAACACTATATTATAACTAATATATTTAAAAGGAATTTCAATGGCAAAAATCAATTTCTATCAATTCTATTGACGGGTATACACCGCATCACGTAATTGGAACGTTTAATATAGATATTTGTTTACTTTTAATTAGCTACAAATAAAGAGCTTAAATTCGTTCGTTAGTGTGGTCACTAATTCTTATAGGGACTTATATTTTTAATTGAGGAGCTTTCGTTATTTGCAGTAAAAATATTTAATATTTACTTAACCCAGTTATAAATGTTTGTGGTTCTCTGAACAAACGAAAAGAGCGAAATGTTGTAAGCTGTCATCATATCTATTTCTTTACAGAAATATCTACAAACATGTTCAGCTATGAATTTTACTTTTAGTTTTATTCAACAGTGATTGCTGTAAATTTTACATTACAAGAGCGAAATGATCCCTGTAAATTTTTTTCACTCAAATTTGAATTTTTTACCTCTTGTTCTGAGTTCGAACAATATAACAATGATGCCTTAGCGACAAAGGTTCTTCATTGAGGGACTGGACCAACAATAAATTACTTCCAGACGTTGTACTCATTGAAACTGTTGCTCTAGCTTTTATAAGTATTAAATACAGAGTTTTAATTGTAGCCACTGTATTATCACGCAATTCATGTGGTCAGTTTTCAGAACAAAATATACTTCAAGAAATAAAACACAAAAAGGGGCTTTGCGATCGATTGCCTCGATGTGCAGTACGATGAATCGATATGCGGTTTCTTGCATTCGATTAGTGGAAAAAAAAATTGAAATTTCTTATCAATATATCAATTGGTAAATACTGGTGGAAATGGATCCAGTTTTGCACCATGATTATTGGGGTCGCTGAAAACGAATATAATATCGTCAATGGTCTCCGAAAAACCTGGTATGCAGGACGGCTAGTATCAACGTCCTGGATAGGGAAAGTATAAATGGAAATCTAATATCTCTTCGAAAAATAGATATATCCATGCAATTCTTATTTTAAACTGTAGCTTAGATCGTGGAAATTAGAAATTTTTAATAAAGCCATCATCCTCCGATCCAGCGAAGGAAACGAGGGGTGAAAGGATGCATATTTAAATAAACAACCTTGTTTTCTTATTTATGGTATATCCTCAAGAAAGAAAATATATTGATTCTTTATAATGCAGGACAGTCAATATTGACAAAATGTCATGTCCACTAAACTAGTGGTGGAAGTGAAGGCTCAGGGGGATGAAAACTTGAAATATCGTCGAAAAATACTTAATTTAGTTAGTATCACCCGCCAGGGTGGAAATAGTTACTAAGTGATTAGAGGCTAATATACGAAAATCAAATAGACTGAGTTGCCTTGATTACTTATCAACAAGAAAAACGTAACATAACGCTAGAATTATAAAGTTTTTTTGTGTAATTTGATATAAGTGAGAATAATATAGTATAAATTTAACAAAGTAGTTGTAATTCTCAACTAAATATATCATGTGTTTCTGTGTAGAAATGTAGAAAGAAGTAGTGGCATTGGTGACATCATTTATATAACTTTCGTTTACACAGAAAAAAACTGATTTAGAAATGAGTATTGATCTAATATAATCTGTAATACCAAAACTGAAAAGAAAAGAAAAGCCTCGGAAAGCTGTAACTCCGTAAACGAACCCTTTGCAACTGCTAAAGAGTCGCGTCCGGCAGGGGGCTTGAGGTGCCCCCGGTCATCATCATGCGAAATCCTCAATCATTCTGCGTAGAACCAAGAATAGGGGCTTGCAATTGTCTCTTCCATGCCACCAGCCTGCACCTGCTACTTGTATCCAAGAGAAGTCAGCACCCCAGAAGGAATTATATTGAATCAGAACGACTTTAAAAGCTCGATTTTGGAGCAAGTGTATGTTATGAAAAATGAGGATATGAATGTGGAAAGAATTCCACTATAAAAGATCAATGAAACCAAGAAAGTCAAATTGCTAATAGTACAGGCAAACGCAGCACTTGACGAAATACTCAAGTCATTCCCAGAAGATTCTATGACCGTTACAATACTAATAAAATATGAGACAGCAATGGTTGTTATCCAGAATAATCTGCAACTTCAAAATGAAAAGAAAACTATCAGGAAACACAATGAATTTACTGAACCACATGGAAGAAACGAATCGAATTCAAGATCAGAAATCTGAGGAGGGAAGTATTACTATTGAAGGAGACTGAAAAACCGATGCTAAGTGAAAGACTTCCAATGGTAAAAGAAGAACTGTACAAAAACCATGGAATAAAAAATGAAGGAGATAAGGCTAGAATCACAGAAAGAATCAAACAACAAATTCTTGCAAAAGCAAGCAGAATGAATAGGTATAAAAAACGAACCAAACAGAATCAACATGCGGAAAACACATCGAGATTCTATCGAAATACCCTAAACAGGAGCACAAATCGCATATATAATCCTCCAAAAAAGAGCGTCATTCAAACTTACTGGAATAGTATTTGGGGAGAAGGATGACATCATAATGAACATGCTCCCTGGATTGGAAAAGAATATATTTTTGTGTGATGTGTTCTAGAACGAGAACACATCACACAAAAATATGAAAAAGAAACTCACTCAAGAATACCTTATGGCGGCGACCTTCACTTGGTGTAGCGTATTCGTAAATTTGCTATATTTGTCCAAAAACGGCGATGTGTGGAGAGGTTATTCGTATTTTTACTTTATTTGAACAAATAAGTCGAATACCGCTAAGAGCAAATACGTCTTACCGTCCAGTTGTCGGTTTTTAATGCACTTCAAAGGAGTCAAATAAGCCAAATATTTGCTTCAGCCGTTCACACTTGGTTCATACAGTTGCACGCGGCGCTTCGATCGTGATCAACTAGTGTTGTTTTTAATGGCAAAGTAGTGTTTGTGGCAAATTGAAGTGGTCGAAAAATAACATAAAGAAGTTTGTCGAGTTGTACCAAATGCATCCTTGCATTTGTGAGCCCAAACATACCAGCCACAAAAATAAAAATAAAATAAATGATGCATGGATAGATATCCAAAACAATATTTTACAACCATGCACAATAGCTGATTTAAAGAAAAAGAGGGAAATCTTTGACGTCTGCGTTCAGGGAATATAACACAAAAATTAAGAAATCACAAACATCAGGAGCAGGCACGTCTAGCGTATCCAAACCAACATGGTTTGTTTACAAATACATGAATAGTTTTCTCTGAGCCACCTATAAATGCAACCCATCTACGAATACTGAGGTAGGTAACAAATTTATCTTGCCACACTATGTTTTAGGTGTTAATACGTTAGAGTCGCTACACACAATCATCTACTGTGCTGCAATTTCCATCTGCAGAACAATTGGGGTCGCAATAAGACCAAAGCAAGACCCTCCCCAATTTAGACAAACACCTCGAATACCACCTTGGCAAAGAAGGCTAGAAGGGAAAATTAATTCTCTTCGGAAGGATATTGGAAGACTGACAGAGTACCAACGAGTGGTCAGGAACAACAGAATAGAAAGACTTGTCAAGACGATCATGGACAATAACCGAATACACTCCCAGTGGGATGGAGAAAACATCACATCTCAGCAGTGTCTGGATAGCCTACGACAAAAGCTTACCGTATACACAAGTCGATTGAGAAGGTACAAAATCAGTAACCAACGGAAACTAGACAACGCACTATTCCGAAAGTCAGAAAAAGGGTTTTATAGAAAACTCAACAACATCAATAATAATGAAACCCCTAGTTATCCTAGTAAAACGGCGATCGAACAGTTCTGGAAAACACAACTTTCCACAACAGTTTCCCATAACTCCAGAGCGAGATGGATTAATGAGGAGGAGGCTGCATTTCAGAATTGTGATAAGATGCAAAACCAACCATTTACAACGGAAGACACGTCCAACATAATGAAACACCTCCATAATTGCAAAGCACCAGGACCAGATGGTGTGCAGAATTACTGGATAAAGAAACTTTACGCCACCCACGATAAATTAACAGTACCCATTAATGACATAATTATCCATCCACACAAGATGCCTAGTTTCCTTACCGATGGTGCTACATACCTCTTGCCAAAGGATAACCTATGTACACAGGACCCAGCAAAGTACAGACCAATCACTTGCCTCCCAACCTTATACAAACTTATAACGTCGTGCATTAATCATCGCCTTTTCAGACATTGTGAGCTAAACAACATAATTACTGAACAACTAAAGGGATGCGCGAAAAACTCGATGGGATGCAAAGAACAACTAATAATTGATTCCCTTGTCTGCAATCAAGCCCACGCCAAACGAAGAAATCTCTACATGGCATATGTGGACTACAAAAAGGCCTTTGATTCAGTTCCACATGATTGGCTCATTCAGGTGCTGAAACTCTATAATGTAAATAATTGTATTGTTATCTTTTTAGAATATATCATGACTACCTGGCAAACCAAAATCTTTCTGAATGAAGCCGACTGTGCGATACAAACCGACTCTCTCCCAATCAGAAGGGGTATATTCCAGGGAGACTCTCTTAGCCCGCTGTGGTTCTGCCTTGCCATGAACCCACTCTCACACAAACTGAACGCGACTAACTTTGGATTCAGTCTCAAACACAACAACGTACAAGCACTAAAGATAAACCATTTGTTATACATGGACGACTTAAAGTTGATGGCAGCTACGAAACAACAGCTGCATAATATGCTTAAAATAGTAGAAGGGTTTTCTAATGACATCCATATGCAATTTGGCCTAGACAAATGCCGAATTATCAATATACTGACAGGCAAAATACAGCAGGGGCCCTACTAAATGAGAGATGGCACCTCAATTGAATTCATGGAGGAGGGCCATACTTACAAATACCTTGGAATAAAACAGGCTCAACGAATTGATCACTCCACCATGAAAAAGGACCTATCAACAGAGTTCTATAGAAGGGTAAGACGACTGTTGAAAACTAAGCTTAACAGTTAAAATCTGTTTCAGGCTATTAACACCTACTCGTGCTCAGTACTCAGTTACTCATTCGGAATAGTTAAATGGTGCAAGACTGACATTGGACAACTACAACGAAAAGTTCGAGTTCTACTAACAAAAGCTCAAAATCACCATCCAAAGAGCTCCGTCGAACGTACAACGTTGCCACGGTATGAAGGAGGAAGAGGATTGGCAGATATAGGCAAGTTACGTGATCAACAAATTTCCAATTTGCGTAATCATTTCCAGAAACTAGCAGAATTTTCTGATCTGCACAGAGTCATATGTCAAGTTGATGACTCAACACCTCTGCGACTGACAGAACAACAAGTTCAAGTATACCACCAGACAACTGATCAGAAACTGCTCAAATGGAAAGAGAAGCCGCTTCATGGAAGGCATATAAACGACGTCAACCAAGATTATGTCGACAGTTCAGCGTCGAACTACTGGTTGATTTCTGGTCATATGTTTCCTGAAACGGAAGGCTTTATATTGGCAATCCAAGATCAAGTAATTCCAACTAAGAACTATTTAAAGTACATCGTCAAAGACCCTTCTATCAACAACGACAGATGCAGATATGGTTGCCAAACCTCTGAATCTATCCAGCATATCACAGGAGGTTGCCAAGCGTTCGCTGCAACTGAATACAAAGAACGACACGATGCTGTGGCAAAAATACTGCACCAGGAACTAGCGCTGAAACTCGAGCTATCACAGTCGGTAAGACCACCCTACTATATATACAAACCAGAATGTATTTTAGAAAATAACAACTACAAACTGTACTGGGACCGGATATAGTTTTGGTAGATAAAGTCTCTAGAAAAACAACCTTAATTGGCATAGCAGTCCCTAACAACAATAATATAAATATTAAGCAGGCTGAAAAAATAGCCAAATACAGGGATTTAGAATTTCAAGTACAGAGACAATGGGACATGAACAACACTCGAACAGTACCAATTGTTTTGTCAACAACAGGAGTAGTCCCACAACATCTATTAAACAATTTGAAATATCTCGGTCTGGACGAACATCTTTACCAACTGATGTAAAAAGCCGTACTGTTGGGAACAGCCCGGACGGTTAGAAAATTCATGGGGAACTGCAGCCACGATGCCAACCACGGGCCTGATAACCTGGCAAGGGCTCCCACAGAGCTAAACCGTTTTGATATCTAGGATATCTGGGGTTTAGTGAATTTTCCCCAAAGGCACTCATAGAGTGCCTTAGAGGGGGTGTGATGCCATACATTGTATGGTCAAGTCGGAATAATTAAAGAGCCCGTGTGGTGGCCGGGTTAGAATTGCACGACTGTATCCACCGCCTGTCGTATGAGGCGACTAAAGGGGCAGCTGCCCGCTGACCTACTACCTTCCTTTCTTCTCCAGAACCCGCAAGGGATGTTCTGGTTTAAATCATTTCATCTGGGAAAAACAACCCCACGGGTCCGAGTTACCTGGGTCACCAGGGTCAATTGGTGACACCACCCATGAAAATGGAGCTACGGAGTAGATGCCTCGAAAAAGAGCCGCTGCCTGGGGATCGCCAGGGCATGTCTGGAGCCGGCGCTGGACATGACAGCATGCGGGACGTCGGTGGCAGGGTGTTGAGGAGGCGGGCCCCTGCCGTCCAAAGAGCTACAGCCCAAGAAGAAGAAGAAGAAGAAGGGGAAGAACCAGAAGAACCACAACAACACTCACCAATATAGTCACAACAACAACGTGACCATCACCAACGGAGTCAAAAGGAGAACGAGACCTCCACCCGCAGAAAGTGTTGCGCAGGATCAACAGCCAGCCCTCACTCAAACGGGACTGAAAAGACAGCGCATGAAATGGACTGGTGCCATAAATTAATTTATAATGCGCACGTTTTACAGAATTACGAACCTTGGCCAGGACAAGACTGGATATCGCTAAATACTCCATCAAGAGTTCTGTCGTTAGTACCCAGAGCTTAAAGTTACTGAACAGAGAGTCGCAGATCAATATCGTGTCATCTTGAGAAATGGCCTTATTTCGCCTGAAAAACTGGATAGACTAAAGAGCGAAGTGGAGCGCGAACTATTTGGTCGAAATACAATCGATCCAGAGCCTGAAATACCTTTGGCACAAAGAGCGGACGAAACACAAGAACTAAAACAAGAACAGCCAACCAACGCTGACCTGCTTGAGAAGATCCACGCAGAAATGGCACGAGTTCTTAGAGAGTATATGGAACAGATCCACTGACTAGACCAGCTCTTCCCAAACTAAGATCATCTAAGAAACTCGGTATCGTCTTGCAGGCTATGAACAAATTTATCTTGCCAAACTATATTTTAGGTGCTAATACGTTAGAGTCGCTACACACAATCATCTACTGTGCTGCAACTTCCATCTGCAAAACAATTGGGGTCGCGGTAAGACCAAAACAAGACCCTCCCCAATTTAGACAAACATCTCGAATAGCACCTTGGCAAAGAAGACTTGAAGGGAAAATCAATTCTCTTCGGAAAGGCGTTGGAAGACTGACCGAGTACCAACGAGGAGTCAGGAACAACATAATAGAAAGGCTTGTCAATACTGTCATGTACAATAACCGAATACACACTCCCAGTGGGATGGAGAAAACATCACATCTCAGCAGTGTCTGGACAGTCTACGACAAAAGCTCTCCGTCTACAAAAGTCGATTGAGAAGGTACAAAACCAGTAACCAACGGAAGGTAGACAACACACTCTTCCGACAATCAGAAAAAGAGTTTTATAGAGAACTTAACAACAACAATAATAATGAATCCCCTAGTTACCCCAGTAAAACAGACATCGATGAATTCTGGAAAACACAGCTTTCCACAACAACCTCCTATAACTCCAGAGCAAGCTGGATTCATGAGGAGGAGGCTGCATCTCAGAGCTGTGAGGGCATGCAACACCAACCATTTACAAAGGAAGACACATCCAATATAATCAAGCATCTCCATAACTGGAAAGCACCAGGACCAGATGGTGTAAAAAATTACTGGATAAAGAAACTGTACGCAACCCACGAAATACTAACAGCCCTTATAAATGACGTAATTACCCACCCACACAAGATGCCTAGTTCCCTTACGCATGGTACAACATACCTCATACCAAAGAACAACCTATGTGCACAGGACCCAGCAAAGTACCGACCAATCACTTGCCTTCCAACCTTCTACAAACTCATAACATCGTGCATTAATCATCGCATTTTCAAACATTGTGAGCTGAACAACATAATTACTCAACAACAAAAGGAATGCGAGAAACATTCAATGGGTTGCAAAGAACAACTGATAATTGATTCCGTTGTCTGCAGTCAAGCCCAGGCCAAACGACGAAATCTCTTCATGGCATGTGTGGACTACAAAAAGGCCTTTGATTCAGTTCCACATGATTGGCTCATTAAGGTGCTGAAACTCTATAAAGTGAATAATTGTATAATTAACTTTTTAGCATATGTCATGTCCACCTGGCAAACCAAAATCTCACTGAATGAAGCCAACTGTTCGAAACAAACTGACCCCATTCCAATCAGAAGGGGTATATTCCAGGGAGACTCTCTTAGCCCGCTGTGCTTCTGCCTTGCCATGAACCCTCTCTCACATAAACTGAAATCAACCAATTTTGGGTTCAGTCTAAAACACAACAACGTACAAGCATTAAAGATAAACCATTTGTTATACATGGACGACTTAAAGTTGATGGCAGCTACAAAACAACAGCTGCATGATATGCTTAATATAGTAGAAGGGTTCTCTAGTGACATCCATATACACAATCATCTACCTTGCTGCAACTTCCATCTGCAGAAAAATTTGGGTCACAGTAAGAGCAAAGCAAGACCCTCCCTAATTTAGACAAACACCTCGAATACCACCTTGGCAAAAAAGACTTGAAGGGAAAATCAATTCTCTTCGGAAAGACGTTTTAACACTGACCGAGTACCAACGAGGGGTCAAGAACAACAGAATAGAAAGGCTTGTCAAGACCATCATAGACAATAACCGAATACACTCCCAGTGGGATGCAGAAAACATCACATCTCAGCAGTGTCTGGACAGTCTACGACAAAAGTTCTCCATCTACACAAGTCGATTGAGAACGTACAAAACCAGTAACCAACGGAAACTAGACAACACACTGTTCCGACAATCAGAAAAAGGGTTTTATAGAAAACTCAACAACATCAATAATAATGAAGCCCCTAGTTACTCCAGTAAAACAGACGTCGAGAAATTCTGGAAAACACAGCTTTCCACAACAATCTCTTATAACTCCAGAGCCAGCTGGATTAATGAGGAGGAGGCTGCATTTCAGAACTGTGATGCCATGCAACACCATCCATTTACAACGGAAGACACATCCAACATAATGAAGCTCCTCCATAACTGGAAAGAACCAGGCCCAAATGGTGTACAAAATTACTGGATAAAGAAATTGTACGCAATCCACCACATACTAACAGCCCTTATAAATGACCTAATTACCCACCCACACAAGATGCTTAGTTTCCTTTCGCATGGTGCTACATACCTCTTACCAAAGGACAACCTATGTGCACAGGACGCAGCAATGTACCGCCCAATCACTTGCGTTACCACCTTATACAAACTCATAACATCGTGCATTAATCATCACATTTTCAAATATTGTGAGCTGAACAACACAATTACTCAACAACAAAAGGGATGCGCGAAAAATTGGGCTGTAAAGAACAACTGATAATTGATTCGGTTATCTGCAATCAAGTCCACGCCAAACGACGAATTCTCTACATGGCATATGTGGACTACAAAAAGGCCATTGATTTAGTTCCACATGAATGGCTCCTTAAGGTACTGAAACTCTATAAGGTGTATAATTGTATTATTAACTTATTAAAATATGCCATGTCCACCTGGCAAACCAAAATCTTACTGAATGAAGCCAAGTGCTCCATACAAACTGACCCGGTTCCAATCAAAAGGGGTATATTCCAGGGAGATTCTGTTAGCCCACTGTGGTTCTGCCTTGCCATAAACCCTCTTTCAAACAAATTCAACTCGACTGATTTTGGGTTCAGTCTCAAACACAACAACTTACAAGCATTGAAGATAAACCAGTTGTTATACATGGACTTTTCTCGTAACATCCATATAAAATTTGGCCTAGACAAATGCCGAATTATTACTATAGTAAAAGGCAAAATACAGCAGGGACAATTCGAAATGGAAGATGGCACCTCAATTGAATCTATGGGGGAAGATCATACTTATAAATACCTTGGAATAAAGCAGGCTCAACGTATTGATCACTTGACTCTGAAAAAGGACCTAACAGCAGAGTTTTATAGAAGGGTAAGATGACTGTGGAAAACCAAACTAAACAGTAAAAATCTGTTTCAGGCTATTATCACCTATGAGTGTTCAGTGCTCACTTACTCTTTCGGTATAGTTAATTTGTGCAAGACTGACATTGAACAATTACAACGAAAAGTTGGAGTTTTACTAACAAAAGCTCAAAATCACCATCCAAAGAGCTCTGTCGAACGTACAACTTTGCCACGGTATGAAGGAGGAAGAGGATTGACAGATCTAAGTAAACTATTGGATCAACAAAGTTCATTTTTGCCTAGTCATTTCCAGAAACTCGCAGAATTTTCTGATCTACAAGAGTCATGTGCCAGGTCGATCACTCAACACTACTGCGACTGACACAACAACATGTCCAGTTACACCACCAGACCACAGATCAGAAACTGCTGAAATGGAAAGAGAAGCCCTTTCATGGAAGACATATAAATGACGTCAACCAAGATTATGTCGACAGTGCAGCGTCGAACTACTGGTTGATCTCTGGTCATACGTTTCCTGAAACGGAATGCATTATATTGGTAATCCAAGATCAAGTAATTCCAACTAAGAACTACCTAAAGTGCATCGTTAAAAACTCTTCTATTAACACCGACAGATGCAGGTACGGTTGCCAAACATCTGAATCTATCCAGCATATCACAGGAAGTTGTCAAACGTTCGCTGCAACTGAATACAAAGAACGACACGATGCTGTGGCAAAAATACTTCACCAGGAACTAGCACTGAAACTTGAATTATCACAGTCGGTAAGATTACCATACTATAAATACAAACCAGAATCTGCTTTAGAAAATAACAACTAAAAGCTGTACTGGGACCGCACGATACTGACCGATCGAACTGTTGCTCACAATAGACCAGATATAGTTTTGGTAGATAAAGTCTCTCGGAAAACAACTTTAATTGACATAGCAATTCCAAACAACAATATAATAAATATCAAGCAGGCTGAGAAAATAACTAAATATAGAGATTAGGAATCTCAAATAAAGACTCAGTGGCACAGGAACAACACACGAACTATACCAATTGTTATGTCAACGACATGACTAGTCCCAAAACATCTATTAAACAATTTAAAATACCTAGGTCTGGACGAACACCTCAACAAACGAATGCAAAAAGCTGTCCTGTTAGGAACAGCCCGGACGGTCAGAAAATTCATGGGAAACTGCCACCACGACTCCAACTACGGGCCTGAAAACCTGGCAAGAGCTCCCACAGAGCTAAACTCTTTTGATATTTAGAATATCTGGGGTTTAGTGAATTTTCCCCTAAAGGCGCTCATGGCGTGCCTTAGAGGAAGTGTGATGCCATACATTGTATGGTCAAGTTGGGAAGATTAGAAAATAATGTTATTCAAAGATAAGGGCTGTTCGGCTTTACGTTATTTACCAGTAAAATGTTTCTATTAAATTTAAATGGAATATTAATGCATATAAATGTTTACTAATAATAGAGAAAGACAACGTAAACGTTTACTTACGATGTTAAATAGGGAAAGTAACACCCGAATTAAATTAATTTCAGTATCTATTCTTAGTGAATGCGTTTTCTTTTTCTAAACATATACATTTTTGACACATTTCGTAATACATATTAATCATTACATGTTAAAAGTTATCATAAACTTCACAGCAGAAGCACAAATTTAGAACTTTATTCGTACGTTCTAGTATCGGGTGCCAGCTTTTAATGGGAGTTAAACATCATGATTTCTAATGTGTTTGTTGATATCCATCCAAGCCACGTCACATAAAAGACAACTGTTAGCAAACATGGGTATGCTACTATCCAAAGGTATAAATATTTGAATTTCTTCTATGTGAAAATTAAAGATTGTATTTATCTAAAGCAGGACAAGATCACTTTAGAGTTAGATTAACACATGTTTGTAAGTAACTAACAGAAATTTTAATAGCAAGTAAATTGAAAGGTTAGAACTAATTGTTTAGTTCTAGTCTACACTAGTTTTTTCAAAGTTTTCCACAATTTGAATCATTTTCAATGTCCCCTTTTTTCACCCTAGTACTATCGTTACGTCTAAGAGTTTGATAATAGATGGATAGAGTGTCTAGACACATTTCTTAACCTGCATGTTTCTCGGATCTAACGACGTGCCATTTTTTTCTATAGCAATGTGAAACAAACATAATTGCAAACAAATACCGTGGAAATACCACAACAGTGCATACGTAAAATCTTTTTAATCAAAAAAACTTTTGAAATATTTTAATTAACCAGTGCATAATTGGTACTATCTTTTTTTCACATGGAAATGGTGATTTGTAATGCCTTATTTGAAAGATATTTTCATTATATTCTGCAGGGTGTTTGTAGAAGGTTCGCCAAACATGGAGGGTGGATAGGTAAGCTTATGTGAGATATTATGTAGCCCATATAACATCTAGATAGCTTACGGTTTATGATTTTTTTTATTTTTTTCTTAATTCTCAGGTTTTTACATATACACTTTTTTAAGTTTTTTATTTTTCACTGTATCTTCACCAAATGAACTTAAGTCTAATCTATGACGTTTGTTTGCTCTTTTGGGTTCGATATTTGACACATATAATTGGTTGAAAAATGATATGAGTCCACAAATGGCGAGGTTCCATAAAAAATCATTAAGTTAAAGAAATTATCACATTACAAAAAAAATTAAGATGCACATCGAGAACTTCAAATATGCTTACAAAAACTTCTTAACTTCAACTCTTTTCCAACGATATATTACACATATTGGAAAGTAATCAGTATCACAATAAAATTTGAGTTTGTAACTTTCAATATTATAACTATAAAAAATATCTAATTCATGAAGCAAGTTGCAATAATTTCTTATAAATTTTGTTCAAACTGGCTTCCATCACTACGGATGCTATTGCGACACCTTTTTCTGACTGTTACACTCTATAGTCGCATCGCATCCACATTGTCCCAAAACCAACATTTATTCTTTCTCTTAACTGCTTTTTGATTTCTATTTATCTCTCATAAACGCGTTGCTTAATCTAATAAGATCGGAAAATCATTAATTAAAAATTCAAGTCATTTACGAGATAGAAATAGAAACAAAGGAGCAGTAAAGGGAAAGAATCAATGTTGCGTTCCAAAAAATGCGGGATGATCGATCTTATGAGATGAAATCCCATTCGAAGACAAGCCAATAATATTCAAAAAAAGATAGCTGTCCAGAACATTATGGGCACATTATAGTAACTGTCAGAGAATTCCTGGACAATTCATTCCCAAACGTGTAGATTGAGAGAGGCCCTATACACTGGCTTCCAAGGTCCGCAGACTACTTTTGATTTTTTTGTATTGGCAGATATAAAAATTTATATGAGAACATCCGGGAATTAAGAAAAAAATATACTCTAAAAAAACATAAACCGTAAGCCCTGTAGATGCTATTTGAGCTACATAATATTGCATATGTGCCTACCTATCCGCTGTCCAAGTTTGGCGAACCTTGTACAAAACACCCTCTATAATAAACGCTAAAATAGTTACACGGTTGTGGACCATTAATTTAATGTGTTAATATAGACTAAATTGCCATTAATATATATTAATCGCTCAAAAATGATTCCGTTTCCGCACCGTAAACCTTCCGCTTCAAATATCTTCACAAAAAAATCGGGACCAGGTTGGACGCACCTGGTGAACGAACGGGCCACGTCTACCAATCCATCGGTTTAATAAATTTTATTTAGCCAATTTCGAATTGGTCTAAAACATTTTTTTGAAATTCAACTGGCATGATAAACTCGCTATGACTGAGAGTTAGTAATTCTTTAACTATCAGTTGGATTTTGAAACGTGTTAGCATGCAGATGTCTTGTTAAATTTTCATCCTAATATATTGGCCTTGAATATTGTTTTCCTGTCCATGCTTAACTTATTGAGGGACCTGAGTGTGTCCCTCCCGAAGAAAAATAAAGTTTACATTAAAACAATACCGCACATTGGCCTGCCTATAATTTCATTTAAACAACATACCTAGGTCACCTAACCAAGCTGTATTAAACGGATAGCCATTAGATTGCTTAATTACATCCTTGGTCAGATTCGTCTTCGTTGACTGATGAAGCCTATTGACTATGTAGAGATGAAACTTATGTTCTTTCAACTCTATTTGACATTTCACAATCCAAGGCTACTGTATAGCTATTGATTGTTTAGTGTTAGGATAATGTTCACCTGTTTTTCTTTTGAAATTGCCTTTCTCATAGTGATTATTTTGACCAACTACTGAATAAATAAAAATTGTTTTAGTTCCAATGCCCGAACGCGAACCAATTTAAAAAAAAATAATTTATATACCCAACCAACAACTCAATACTAAAGAATATACCTAAGATCTCTTCCGTTATTAATGTTTACTTGTGCTATCCATAAAAATAATATCCTCTAGTTTTGCTGTCAATGCAAGACATAGTGTGTACTTCCAAACATTACATATTCACAGTTAAAAGTTCTGCAATTATTCTTCGTTGGAGATCACATCATATAAATCTCTACTTTTCGGATTTATCAAATAAAAAAACCGTTGAAAAGATATTAATAATATCTTTCAAATAAAAGTTGTTAGAGCCCATTTGACTTATGTAGTTTTGTGAGATCGATATCTTATTCCGTTCAAAGTTAATAGGGAGCAATGAAAGTTCTCACTGTAGAAATTATAATCATTATGTCAAATATTTCGACCAACAATTCTGTAAGTTTAGCATACAGGTTATAGTCGTTTGTAAATAACCTCAACGACGTTAAATAGAAAATGTTGAAAATACTGCCCGATGTTGAAACCGGCACAAAATTTGTAACAAATCTTTTTTTATAATGTCAATAATTAACTTCCCTTGTGTGGATAAACATATAAATCAATGAGGGAAATATAAACTACGAACGTATATTATCAGTTAAATTTTGTAGAATGTCAATAATTTCTGTTCAGTTGCAAACCATTTATGTGTACGCTCAATTTATTTTGAATGTTTCTGTCTGGATAACATAGAGTCAGGTGCATTTTTATCTGTCAAGGAACACGATATTTGAATTAAATAACTCGCTGCTTGCAAAAAAATGTAACTGTTTTGTTGAAATAAAATACTAAAAAACGTTTAAATCCCTGAATGAGTGGTAGTTTATCCCAATTATGTAACAAAATACAACAGACTTTGTTTTTATTAAGTATTAGCTGAATAGATGTCTAGACATAGGCTGACGTCAAAGGGACCTAATTAATTATTTAGTGGATTTTTTCAAGGGGACGGAATGGGCATCTAGGCGTGGAAGTTGATACGTCAGAACAGACGTGTTATGAAGAGTAAGAACATGCGACAACCGAGACGTTGCTCTGACGGAGACCATGGTGGAGAGTAGGAAATACTGGAAAATAACATGTGAGTTTGTAAAGGATGTTGTGAAAGGGAGAGAGTGCGAGACAGAGAAAGAGAGAGCAAGAGGAAATTGAAGACGTGTGAGGTGTTGTATATGACCGAAGGGATGATAGAGATATGTTGATTACAGGTTGGAGTACCCGATATATATCACCGCATAGTTGGTTTGGGGTACCTAAAGGGCCACTGAAGGTGTTTAGTGTGGGAGAATCTCACAAACAGCCCAATGGTATTGAAACCAAGTGCACGCTAGACCCTAATCAGTTTTTACATCGGCAAAAGAAACTGGAAGTTCAAATTGACTGGGCTTTGGATTCCAAAGTGATATTCAATAAATTGAGCCATATTTTGAACTGATAGGTGAACCTCATTGTAAAGCAAAATCCAAAATACTCCAGAAGCGGAATTGTTTATTATATATTGCAGGATTATAGTTTTCTTACAATCTTCTACCCTTGGTATAGGACAGACCTTGGTTATCTTCCGTATATATTAATTTTAAATTATATGATTTCTACTTTTTTTTGTTTTATCATTTTTCTATGTGGTTAGTTTTAAGTTAGCTATTAAGTAGAGTACCAGTTCTACGCAGAGGTAACCAGTTTGCCCCTGTAGGAACGTTGCATGTAAATCATTTACTGCAAATGCATTTTCTGGTAGTAAATAAATACATATACTTTTGCTTTCAAAAATTAGAATTCTTAATTTTTAAATTTTTAAACTGTAGATGCTTTTATAGCAAATAATAACATAAAATCTGCAACTAAAACCTCCACAAGAAAAGAGTTAGGTTCTCCTAATATGAGAAAAGTATTTTTTTTCCTAGCCAAATTTGACCAGACGAAATTATTTCTTGAACCCAAGAATCACATTTCCCTCATTTATTCAGGCTAAAAAATTGTGTCCAAAATTGCCGTTCAAATTGTAAAAAATTGCATAAACATCTTTATCAATTTTACAAATATCTTGGCCTAAAAAATCTGTATATTACTGATATATGTTCAAAGGTAATACACTTGTACTTTTTAAAGAAATTTAGGCTGAGTGAAACCAAAGATTTTATCATAACAGGTTTTCTCTTTAAATTAGGTGGTTTTGCCAACAGAGCTCTTTTTGGGACAAATCATTTAAAATTTAGTTTTACAATTTATTTATCGATCTGTAACTAACATTTACTAGACTTTCAGATCTGAAAGTTACATAACAACTGTTAATGTAGCTATACTTAAGACAGTCGTCTAATTATAATTTATATCTAAGCTCAGACTGTGTAATATCTAGTTCCAATTTTAGCGCTTCTAAGTGATTGTAATCCAATATCAATGGCTGCTTAATTTTTAGCTTTACAAGTTGCAACAAATTTAGAATGATAGTTTCTCTGTTACTACAATCTTTATTTGGTCACATTTTTAACAAAAATTCCTTGTTTAATTTTTCTATTGGATTAAAAAATTTAAGTCTGCATAAAAGGCATTTAGAAAAAAAAGGCACATAATAGGAATTAATACCTGATTGCCTTAGAGGATGAGACCAGTCAAAATAAATCAGACTGTTCACTAAAACCAGTTTTCACAATCATGAAATTTCAGTAAGCATAAACCGTGAAATAATTATAAAAATATATCTGTTTTTCTAAACAGTATTTTAATCATCTAAACTACCCAAGTGATTATCATGAAAATTTGTACTTACATATATACTCAGAGATATTAGAAAGGACATAGGAGATTTTATTTAAAAAAATATTTTTTACGGAGGAAAATATATTTTGACTGACAAGATTGTTTGTCAAAAAATGTGAAAATCTAACTACAACGCCAATAAGGTTCAAACCCTAGGTTGTATTACCGACGGTAAAATTCATATAGCTATAGCTGTAGCTATATGAATGTTCTTCTTTAAATTTTGTTGTAGTATATTATTACAATAAAGCATGTTTTCATTTTATGAAACTTCATTGCATGTAGTAATTTTTAAATACTGAATCACATTGATTCAGTCCTATTGGAATGTAATGATCTTTGATATTTATTTAAGGGCGCGAGCGAAGCGGTTATTAAAAGTTAGTACTAAATAAAATTGCATTTGTAAGTTCTATTAAAGTATCGAATATCCCTGTTAAATTTTTTTCTTAAAAATTAAATCTACCTTGTCGTATTGGTGACCTAACGAAATGTGTCAGGCGTTCTTTTACTTGAAAACGAATCACGTTTCGACGAATGTGTCTTCCGGTGGGATAATTTCGAATATCGACTGACACGTCTGTTACATCTTCTCAACCCTCCATTAGGGAAGAACGAAACCCACATTGTCCCAGTGACAACCTAATCCATTAAATTCTATTTTTTAAATTTCTTCGACATCCGTAACTTCAATTTGTTGGAAACGAAACCGACTTGGCGTATGTAAAGATTAAAAACACCGACCGTTTGAAATCTTCAGATAATAGCCAGATTAAAATGTCGAAAAGACTGTGTAAGCTGTATAGAGAAAGTGAGGATTATCCGCTTATAAGTGCCGAATTTCTTCGGCTCCTGAAAGTATATCTTGTTAAAAGACATTTGTAAGGACATCTTAAATATACTTAACTTTTGTGAGACATTTATAAATTTAGCTCCAATAAACGACTAAACGGTTAAATAATTCAACGAACTATTTTAGGCAATTCAATATAGTTGTTAAATTCAATCGTCAGTCAGTAATGTTAAAAAATTTTAGTCGCATAACAAACAAATCCCATAGGGCTGTTTGGATACGAAGGTTATTTAATTTTATATCAATATTAAGGAATACTTGCTGCAACAAAAGTAGATAACGATATGAACACACTACTTAACTGGCAATGTGTGTACAGTCAGCAAAGAGTTAATTTCTTTGACGAAACTGACCAAGATATATTTTACACAGCAATATAAAAAGCTTCATAAATTAAAAATTTTCTGTAATTAATTAATACACAATTTAGACCAGATAAAAGCAACTACATGGGAATTTCCGAAATGGCGAGAGTTACAGGGTGGTTTAAATTAGAAAAAGAAAAAAACTGGCAATTCCAAGCTCAATCAGGTATCATATTGCAATTAAAAATATCTACAGGTGTTTTGAATTTATCGAGAAAAAAACAGAAAAATGTGATTTTGGAAAAATTGCAATAAATTCAGTATCTTGAAAACAAATTTGATAAGATTTGGTAGTTTTTTGTTAGCGAGTTCGGCCAATCGATTGACGATAAGGATTTGTTTTTTTAACCTTTTAGATTTCTTGCATTCATAGCCAATGTTGTTATTTCTTATGGCCGCTATATTCCGTTTATATGTCATCGAATACCATATGTTAACAGGCCTATCTCTGGATGAGATAGAATGTAAATTATTAAAAGAAAGAGTTTTTCACTTAGTTGACTGTGAAACAAAATGCCGTGTTTGCTACCATAGCTATGTACCTCTATGACAAAACATTAATATTTATTAATATTTTTGAAATAACCTAGTTAGTTCAGAATCTTCTAATTAAATTATATATGGAAGGTATTCAAATTGAGAGAAAGTGAATAAGTATGTATGAATATTTCATTTTGTGCCACAAGAAGGCTGAACTAGCTCAAGATATGCCCTTTCAACGATATCCCGAAAGACCGCAACCAGGTTAGTCTATCTTCAGAATGCTTAGAAATAAATTACTTGCCTATGGTTCCTTTAAACAACCTCTTAGAATGTGTAACGAAAACATTGAAAATCTTGTTTTACAAAGTGTTATTGACAATGCTAGTAGAACCTTTCGTCAAATAAAAAAAAATATATATTGAAGTTACTAAATCGACTGCTCAGAGAATTCTTAAGAAGTACACGTATCGTCCATATCTAGAACATATTAGTCGAGGACTTTGAGTTGAGGAGTTAGTTTTGCAATTGGTTCATAGAAAAATGCCAAGAAAATCCTTAATTTTCACTTTGGTTCTGTGGTCTAGTCAAGTCCGGGTTACAATTTGTAGGATATTTAACAGACGTGTATTGAGCCGATCAAAATCCGTTCTTAAATCGTGAGGGGCGCCAACAAGTGAGATGGGGTTTTAATGTATGGCTAAGAATTATAAACGGACGCGTTTTATTTTACATTTTTAATGATAATTATATCTTGAGATATTACAAAATTACGTCGACCAAACTCTAGAAAACTTGCCCCTTCAAGATGTAGCGAACTTGCGGTTGGACAAGATGGAGCCCTCCACATAATGCAAGAATCATAACTGACTTTTTGGATCAGCAATATGGAAATAACTGGATCGGAAATCGAGCTCAAGGTGATTGGCTTGCTCGCTTGCCGAAAGTTATGCCTCAAGATTATTGCATTTGGAGATACTTAAAGAATAGAGGTTATTGTATTGCTTATAATACAGTAAATCTCCTTGATGCAGCCTTTGTTGGAGCCATTAAGAAATACCTAGACAAATAGTTATAGATTTTCGAATATCTAATTTAATTTGATTCAATTCTTAATGGCTTTGTCGTCTTTTTTTTTGTTTTGAGTTAAATCACAACTGTGTAATGATTTAATTGTCTCATAAATAAAAGTGTACTTTTATTTCTTTATTTTTTTAAAGAGGTTAAAAAAACACAATGCCAGCATTTTTTTCATACTAAACTTTGCAGTTTCAATCGAGTTCATAAAATAAAAAAAATTATGTCCAACAACCGTATAAAAATTACAATCTTTTATATCTTTTCAATTTTCTCTCCACTGAGTGTTAATTTGTTACACCCACCTTCAGAAGATTGTGAAAATAATGTAGTAACAAAATAATTAAATTCACAACAAATACTTACAGAATAATTAAAACGACAGTAACTGCTACTTGTCCGAAAAATCAATACTGATCTGCTACATTGACTATTTTACTACTGACCAATAAACCACGCTTGATGCTGAACTATCATTTTTAACATAAAAAATTTAATCTCTTAAAAATATTAATATTATATTTAATAATAAATAAATGTAATATCTAAAACATTAGTTAATACCTACATTAAAAAAAATGATTTGAGACTGAACAATTTCAATAGTCTTAAAGTAAGAAATATAAAACAAAATAGAACCTTCATTCTGGCATTTAACAGTTATCGATTTCAGCTCGAAGGCAGAAAATAAAATCAATCAACTCAAAAGTTAGTATGAAAGTGTTATACCTACTATTACACACAAAATAACTACAAAATTTAGGTACATATTAATAAATCTTCAACCAAAATCGTACGATTCAATATAATTTCATTAACTTTTGTTAATTTTCAATTTGTTAAAAACTTTTCGCAGTAAATGAATCTCAAATCTTGAACTTTACACATTGAATTTACAACTTACCTTTACCATCGTGCTATAATAATCATACGCCAGACAATATTCTGAAATGTCAAAATTCAAATCAAGGCGCTACATCAAAGATAGCCATGAGTTCAGGGCTGCCAGATGTAACTATTTGCCTGGAATACTCATAGAGCATACAGCTTCTGGAGGCAGCCTGTAATACACAAACATCTAGGATCGAAAGAGAGGGCAATAGTGAAGGTAAGAGGCTATTTCACTCTATTGAGAACTACAACTACAAATCGAGTGAAATAGCTTCTTACTCTCACTATTGCCCTTCCTTTCTGTCTTTGGCACGATATTTGTGCATGGCAGGCTACCTTCAGAACGTATATGCTCTAAGTGAATATTAAAACCTGTGCATTAATTCACATTTTTGTAATCTTATTCAAATTATAGGACATATCTACGGTAAAAATTAAAAGAATTTTTAAATTGAAAGTGTAACATTAAAATTAATAAACTGTAATCAGAAAAATTCATCAATTGCAACATAATTCTCATTTTAGTTAACAAACCATATTTACAAAGCAATGAAAGCTGCAAACTTGCAAGAGTCCAATGAATGGCCATTATTATGTAATGTAGTTTTTTCTAGGGTATATTTCAATAGCATGACGATATAGAATAACTTTAGGAACGGGTCAAAATTTGTAACTTTTTTGTTTAATTTAATTATTCGTCTTTCACATTCCAGTCAATCCATCTCACGATTTTCTCTGCAAGCAATCTGGCGACACTGTTACTGTTATCTATTTGGCATTGGCCGTACATTTTATTTAATGAATGAACGAATATTATAAATAAATTTTGGCATTCTGCACTGAAGGGCGTCAATTGCTACTAAACAAAACAAGAATAAAGAAAATTGGTTGACAAACAGAGGAGAAAGTGGTACCTAACTGTTTTGTTTTTGCCTATTTATTAACCAACTTCCAAAAAGAAGGAGGTGATCAATTCGTATGCAACTTTTATATTTTTTGTGTATGTGGGGCGATTATTCAAAAATGGCTTGGGCAATTTTGATGATTTAAACTGCATTATATTAAGAAACAATACAGAAAGGTCCCATATAAGTGTCTATAACATGAGATTTGCGGTTTTCTAGAAAATCAGAAAAAAGTAAATAAGGGACAAGATTTCAGCGATTTACAATGAATCTTCACTGTTTTCTCTAAAAGCGTTCAAGAAATTTGAATACTATAAATTGTATTCTACCAAGATATGCAACAAAACTAAATGTCAAATTTTTATAATAAATTTCTAGTTTAAAAGTCAAGATTTGCCATGAAAGTATGTCGTACAGTTTGTTTGTAATAATTTACATTTTGACGCCTTTGAAGTCAGTTTATTTTAGAAGCGAAGTTAACTGAGAGTCGCGTGAAATTGCAGAAAATATTCCATTAGCTTATTAAAACCAAAATTTGTTATTCCGATCTCTTCTGTGTGGAATACGGTTGAAGGTGTGTGCGTGCGTGCATGTAATATTCGGTGGTAAATAAGCAGCTTTATACATACGATGGGTGAAATATAGGTAGGAATTGAATTAGTTATACAGATTGGTTCTAAAAATATTGTATTGGGTAGCACATATTTAGTTGCGTATACAAGGTGGTTGAAATACGAGTAGAGCAAAACTATAGTTATACAGAAGATATTTGCGTTATAGAACGGAGAATAAGTACAGTTATACAAAAAAACTGTCAGAAGCAGTTGAGTTTAAAGGATGGTTGAAATATAAGGTGGAGTATAATTACAGTTATACAGGGCGGTTTAAAAAAGTTATATAGTTTGGAACATAAGTCGTTCCTTAGACAATGTGATTGAAGTAAGGGTGAGATAAAATTATTGTTATTGAGGGTGTATCAAAAATTTGTTATATTAGCATAAGCAGTTAGGATATTTGAATTATAGGACGAAGGACGGGGTATAATTATAGACATGGGTTAAAATAATATATCGGGTGATTGAAATAAATGAGTAAATTTATAGTCATAAAATCCGGTTCTAGGTGATTTTTGTTATAGAGAGACCATGAACAGTTGCATAAATGAAATACTAGACATATGGGACGAAGTAAAATCATTGATATAGAGGAATAATTTAAACCATAGAAAAATAGATAATGTGGAGAGGATTCGTACTTATACAGAGTGGTTTTAAAGTTATCAGGGCCGTTGTAATATTGTGTTGAGTTAAACTATAGTTGTACAGGTTGATTCAGAAAAATGATAGACCAATAAGTTATATAGAAGTGACCAATACACAGAAGCATATAGAATGTGGATGCAATATAGAGTGAATTAGTTACATTTATAGAAAGTGGTCCAAACAATAAAACAAATAAAAAAGTTTAAGTATATTTGGAAAATATAGACAAAGAATAAAAATTAGAGAGGAATAAAAAGAGAGGGAGAAAAACAGAGAGAGAAAGAGATAAGAACACTCTAAAATTTTCAATTGAATTGTACCTTAATTAAATCAGATAAAAAAAAGATATGTCTGAAAATAGTGATTGATTGCACACGGTTTCTAACCTGTTTTTATTTTAAGTCTGCTGAAGTCGGTTCTTTTTTAAATATAAATTATATATAGTTTATTTGAAACCTAGGCACTGTCAAGTAATATATGTGATCATTGCAAAGTATTTATTTTCATACATACTAAAAATAATTACTAGAATATCCAAATATTTATTTTTAACAGACTTCAAAAAAGGAGGAGGTTCTCAATTCGGTTTTTTTTAAACTGTTACATCAGTTTTCCGGCAACTGCGAAACGATTTCCATCTGTTTTTTATTTGATAGAATTGACTTCCAGATTGGTTTCATATTTTTTATAATATCGGAAAAATCTAATTCTATGTTTATCATAATATATGGTGGATGCGGAGGTATCATAATATTATTAATTATCTTATTCGAAATCTAGAATGAAATTAGTTAATTAAAATGGTTTGGAATTTCATAAAAATATCTGTTAATAAACCGCTTTCCAGATGTATGTTTTCAATTTGTCTGCATATGTATGGAAATAATATTTAGATTTAGTTCGATAAAAAAACTGCATAGTCTGAAACATAAAACGAAATCGTAACATGTCACTTTTATCAATAACTGTACACGAGGTTTATTAGAGAATTGAACTAACTGTTTCATTTCATCTTAGGAAAAATTTGCTTACTTAGCATATTTATGTATATATATATATATATATATATATATATATATATATATATATATATATATATATATATATATATATATACCACATTTTTACCAAACCTGGAATCTACGAGTGAGTTCTGTTACCCAGATACTAATATATTGTAATATAGTCCGTGGGTTCAATTTTAGAATTATACAAATAATATCCACTTTCACTTTTCTAGAACTTTATTTACATTCAAACAGCTGATTCAAAAATACAATAACAATCCCATATAAGCTAGTCGTCGCGGTATCTCTGCCTGGCGATCGTGGCGTTCTTCTTTTGTATGGCCAGCGTAGAATTCTCCAGTAGAAATCATCATCGCTCCTTCCGCTGTCGAGTCTTTTCGAGAATCGTATTTTTTTATCTTAAAGCGTTTGTTGTCGTGCTGAAATGACACAGGGTCGGCTTTGGGTGAATTTCGTAACACTGTCCCCCCTTTAATTCTGATCGTCCCGATCAGAAACATCCCCTCCATGGTAGGGAGCGAGTCGATCTAAATGAACCAACTTCAATTTAGCCTTGGGGTTTCGACGGATTCGGTAGACGACGTCATTAAGCCTCTTGACCACCTCGTATGGACCATCCCAGGCGGGTGTAAGCTTTGGGGATTTACCCTTGCTCCGTTAGAGGTTGTACAACCAGACTTTGTCCCTCTCCTGGAACCCGACTGAATTGGCCTTGAGGTCGTATCGCGTCTTCATCCGGTCACTGGTGGCCAACATCTGCGTTCGGGCTATTTCGTGTATTGCCTGGATATTATGTCGGAGCTGGTCGGCATAATCGTCGATGTCTTGGGGAGGTACTTCGGGGGAGCCAAATGCCAAGTCGCATGGTAGTCGCAGCTCCTTTCCGAATAAGACCCTGGCTGGGGTCAGGCCTGTACTATTATGTACAGCAGAGCGATATGACAACAGGAATAGGGGAATATGCTCATCCCAATCACGCTGGTTATTGCTGACGACCTTGGATAGGTGTTGTTCCAAGTTCCTGTTGAATCTTTCCACCATTCCGTCTGACTGTGGGTGTAATGGTGTTGTTCTCGTTTTCCTGATCCCCAACATCGTGCAGACCTTCTGGAATACATTCGATTCGAAGTTACGCCCCTGGTCTGAATGTAATTCCATCGGGACGCCAAACCTGCTGAATAGTTGGTGGTTGCCTCTTGGTTGGGTATCGCATATGCCTCAGGCCATTTGCTGAAGTAATCCATTGCGACCAGAATGAATTTGTTCCCCCACTCAGACTCGGGAAACGGACAGGCGACATCGATGGCAATTCTCTCAAATGGGACGCCCACATTGTACTGCTGCATTCTGCCCTTGGTTCGGGTCTTCGGGCCCTTACTGGTGGCACATGTGGCACATTTGCGGCACCAAGCTCTGACGTCTTCGAAGTAATTCACCCAGTAGTACCGCTGGCGAACTTTGTCTAGGGTTTTATTCATGCCCAGGTGGCCTCCGGTAATTCCATCATGTACTTCGGTCAGGATGGCTGGTACCTTTTTCTTCGGAACTACCAGTTGGGACTTGGTTTCTCGTCCATCAGCGCTTTCCCAAACTCGCTTGAGCATTCCATTGTCTACTCTTAGAGAGTCCCACTGAGCCCATAACGATTTCAGCACGCCGGAGTATCTAGCTACCTCGTCCCATCGTGGCCTGGGTGCCCCTCTCATTTTGAGTGACAAGATTGGTTCGATATCTGGATCAGCCATTTGGTCCTGGATGCACTGTTCCGATGTCCAGTCTTCATTGGCCTGCACTCGGATCTGCCTGATGGAGATACCCTCTCGCTGTTCCGTCTTCAGACAATGCTTGCATTCCGCTCTACAAGGTCTTCTGGATAGGGCATCGGCATTATGGTGCAACCGGCCGGCACGGTGTTCCACCTTGAAGTCGTATTGCTGTAATTTCTCCATCCATCTGGCCAGTTGTCCTTCCGGTGTCTTCATGTCCAGCAGCCATTTGAGTGCGGCATGATCTGTTCGGATTAAGAAACGGCGACCATACAGGTATTTGTGGAAATGGTCCCACAGCCCTTATTATTGCAAGAAGTTCTTTTCTGGTGACGCAATAATTTCTTTCTGGCTTCGAGAATCCACGGCTGTAGTACTCGATCACCCTCTCTTCACCATCTTGCACCTGGGATAGGACGGCCCCCAAACCTGTGTTGCTGGCGTCGGTGTCTAAGATGAACTTGCCGGACTGTGTAGGAAAGGCTAGGATTGGGCTGGAACATAGTGCTGCCTTCAGTCGCGTGAATGATGTTTCGCAATCCTGATTCCAATGGAAGGTCTCTTTATCAGTGGTCTGCCGATGTAGAGGAGCGGCGATGGTGGCAAATCCCTCAACAAAACGCCGGTAGTATGAACAGAGGCCCAAGAAGCTTCGGAGTTCATGTTTGTCTCTTGGAACTGGCCAATCACGGATGGCTTCTATCTTGTCTTCGTTGGTGTGGATTCCTGACTCGGACACTACGTGGCCCAAAAACTCTACTTCTTTTTGAAACAAGAAACAGTTCTTCGGATTGAGTCTCAGGTTGGCGTTATTAATTCTGGAGAATACTTCGCCCAGGTTCTTCAGATGGTCGTCGAATGTCTGGCCCATGACTAGAATGTCGTCGAGGTACACTAAGCACGTCCTCCATGTTAACCCGCTCAGTACATACTCCATTAGCCTCTCAAATGTAGCGGGTGCATTAAATAACCCAAAGGGCATGACCGTGAACTGAAACAGCCCTTTACTGGTGGAGAACGCTGTCTTCTCTCTGTCGTTTGCGTGCAGACCAACCTGCCAATATCCACTTTTTAGGTCTAGTGTGGAGAACCAACGGGAGCCTGCTAGTGTGGTCAAAGTGTCATCGATTCGGGGTAGTGGATAGCTGTCTTTCTTCGTGACATCATTAAGCTTTCTGTAATCCACGCAAAATCGGGTGGTTCCATCCTTCTTTTTAACTAGCACGACGGGAGCAGACCATGGACTGATGGATGGCTCAATAACTCCATTTCGTAACATGGACTCGATGTTTTCCTCGACTGCCTGTTGTTGCCCCAATGGTAGTCGCCTAGGTGGTATTTTGATGGGTTGAGCCTTTCCGGTATCTATTCGATGCTGGATGATGTTGGTGCGACCGGTGGTTCCATTTTTACTGTTAAAAATTTGCCAGTGTTTTGTGATAAATTGCTTGGCTTTCTTCTGGTTCTCTGGTGTCAAGTGTATCAAATGGTCAGCAAACTGTTGTAGGAACTCTTTATCGGGCCCTGGCTCCTTCACCGACGTCTGGTACTCTTCTTCGCAATTGATGATGGTCTCTACTGGCTCGAAACAAGCTATCTCTTGACCATTGGTAATTCTGATGTCGTTGTTCAGGACTCTGATTGGTATATCTCGTCCGGCTCTAACTATAGCCCGTCCAACCAAGTAGTCATGAGCTGAGTGTACGGGCTCCACCATTCCAACGCAGCTCCCAGGATTGCTGTCTAGCTGCCCATGAATAATCTGTTCCGTTCGACGAGAATTCTAGCTGAAGACTTTGCCACAATTTTTATGGGCGTGACTGATGTGTTGACGGGCCGTGTCAATACAAATTCCTCATTCAGGAACCGAAGAACATCATATCTCGGATCGAACATAAATCCATGCTGGCTAATTAGGTCCATTCCCAGTATAAAATCGTCCTCAATATTCGCTACCAGGACCCTATGCCGGATCATGTTGTCCCCTATCTGTAGCACGACATCTGCCTCACCCTGTATTGACATGGACTTGCCGGTGACTGTTCTGAGCTGGATGTTATTGGTAACTGGCCGAATTTCTGATGCTCTCAAAACCCTGGACTTGGCAATGGACACAGCGGCGCCGGTATCGATGGTGATGGTAACTGCTCGCCCGTTGATGGTGCCTCTGATGACTAGGCTGCCGCTATCTCGGCAAAATCCCCGGATGGATAACGTTTTGGAGGCTGGTGGAGGGTCAGTCAGGATTCGCCCCCTTATGCTGACTGGCTGACGGTCCCTGGACATGTGGCTGTTCTGTTGGTTACCCCTGGTCGGTGATCGTTCAGGTGGCCTCACTCGACAATTACGTTGGAAGTGCCCTGGCCGTCCGCAGCCGTAACATGCCCCTCTGGTGCCAGTTCTTGGTGACAGGTCTAATATTTTGTTCAGACCAGCCAGCAGCGCTTGAAATGGTGACTCTGACTCTTCCTGGTTGAAGGAAACTGCTCGGACCCTCGGCTTGGATATGTTCATGACGGCCTCTACTTCCAAAGCCCTAAGTAGAGCTTCATTACTTTTCTTGACGCCACTTAGCCTAGATTTCTTTGTACTTCCACATCTCTGATGCCGTTTATGAAACTCTGCGTGGCCAATTGATCTTTCGTTTCCTCTGGCAGGTCTGGGTAGGACAAGTGTCTAATCTCTGCTTCGAATTCTTGAAGGCTTTCACCGGATTTTTGTTTTTTTCCACTGAGTTGGACTTGGTATACCTGGCTCAAGGATTGATTGTCGTAGCGTTTGTCTAGGATGGCGATGATCTTATCGAAATTGCCTTGTTCATCGACTGGAATGCTTTGGAGGAGTTCTAGGGCCGGACCTCTTAGCGAAATTACCAGAGAAGTAGACTTTTCTTGATTATCCCATCCATTAGCTGTAGCCACGGCCTCAAATTGTCGTTTATACATGGGCCAAGATGAACTGCTGTCGAATGTGGGTGGTTTACTAAAGGAACCTTTGGTACTCACGGTGTGCTGGTATTTTCCTCGCTGTAAGTCCTGTTGCATTTTTTTGATTTCTGTTTCTAACTTGTTTTGGATGGCACTGATTTTATCTTGTACTTCACTTACTTCACTTTGTACCGTGTTTTTAATGGAACTGGTTTCAAATTTCACCTGGCTCTGGATTGAATCGATGTCATCTACTTTGATTTCAAGAGTCTCCACATTACTTTTTAGGATCTTTATGTCGTCGTTTATTTCTTTTATGTCTGATTCAACTATTTGCATTCTTTCATTAACTGTTTCATTAACTTGCGATACTATTTGCATTAATTGTTCAAACTCCATTTGTCTTTTTTCTTCAGTTATTTTAAATTCATTTTGCCGTTTTAATTCAAGTTGATCCTGTTTTTCTACAAATTTCGAGAATAATCCTTCAATTAAATTATGTTTTCACTTTTCATCCTGGAGACTAGATTTTGTTGTTTTTCTTCCATCGTGGAAACAAGATTTTGTTGTTCGCTTTTCATCGTAGTGACAAGATTTTCTAATTCTATTTCACGTTTTTCATCAAAAGATTTTACTAACCTTTGTTGAATTTCTTCTTGATGTTGTTTTTCCTTCTTGTCACCTTTTCTAGACTCTGTGCAATTTTTTCGTCCAGTCCCTCTGTAACCTGCTTGACTATTTTTTTGGTAGTTTCGTCCATACTGCGGGTTTTCATAAATCAAATTAGGATTTTAACTGCACTAATCCTTTACTTCTGATCACCAAATGTAATATAGTCCGTGGGTTCAATTTTAGAATTATACAACTAATATCCACTTTCACTTTTCTAGAACTTTATTTACATTCAAACAGCTGATTCAAAAATACAATAACAATCCCATATAAGCTAGTCGTCGCGGTATCACTGCCTGGCGATCGTGGCGTTCTTCTTTTATATCACCAGCGTAGAATTCTCCAGTAGAAATCATCATCGCTACTTCCGCTGTCGAGTCTTCTCGAGAATCGTATTTTTTTATCTTAAAGCGTTTGTTGTCGTGCTGAAATGACACAGGGTCGGCTTTGGGTAAATTTCGTAACAATATTTGTATTTAAAAATATATATTCTTCAAGTTTTCATAGAATCATCTGCGTGGTCTGGTTATAAAACAAAGTTAGTAATAATTGAAACATGTATCCAGTCACTCCATTATATCACTAAAAAGCAAAAAATAAACAGCCTTTAAAATACCGATTTCAGTGCATAGTAACAATAATGACAGTAAAAAGTATAAAATAATTCAATTGGATATTTAAAACGAAGATGTTATGTGTTCTCTAAAACTGCGTTTGAAGTTGGTACCAAGCCTAAACAAATGTGTGTAACATGGCGTATAAATTGCTTTATATAATTAATAACAGAAATTGTTTAAATTATAAAACTGTTTATATTCCAATATAAAATAAGTATATGCATTTCTTAGGTCTGGTACCAACTTCAAACAATGTTTTATAGAACACATAATATCTTTCGTTTTAAATGGAATTATCTTTTACTTTTTGGTGTCATTATTCCTACTATGCGTTGAAGTCGATAATTTTTTCATATGCTATTTATGCTTTTAATGTGTATATGTATAAAAAACTTGTTATTTATATATCCACAAAGAAAAATGTCATAGGCAGAAAAAATATGAGCACATCCGGACTAAGAAATCAGAATACAAGTACTAATCCATTGACTGGAAAATGCATTATATCAATGGTTTATCACATTATTAAGATTATGGGATGGTATTACATTCTGCGGAGTGTATTTATTAATGTAATCAGCCTGTAATTATTCACATCAGACCGGTTACTTTTCTTAAATGGGTTGTAATCATGTTAGTTTCCTACGAAATTAGAAAACTGTGTAATATTTTTACTATTGGACAAATCTATGTATATGCCGACAGGACTTGGGCAAGAGATTTAATCAAAAATAATTATGGCCCTAGCTGAACTAGATTAAATAATTTACTAAAGAAATCAAAGGAGGAAGTTTATTTGAGTAGGCCATAAGTTTAAATTGGTATAAACGCTATAATTTTTTTATATGAATCTTTACCCAAACTAGTGTCGGCTACCTCACTTGAAAGGTATCTATTGGCGGATCTCTATTACGAGAGTTCTAAATAATCCAAATCATTTTAAAAGGTTTATAGACTCTTTTATTCTTAAATTTTTTATGATTCAGTCCAGACATGGAACTTAATAATGTAATAAATCTAACTATTAATAAGAGACTCAACAAAAAGAAACAAAAATGTAAAGAATGGGATAGTATTATAGATGGAAAACGGAATAAAAAATAATGATTTTTTAAGTATTAAAACAGCAGTAAAAATACAATCTCAATCTTATCATTCTATTCGATAGAGATCGGAAACAATAATTTTAACCTATGTTTATGGAACAATCAACTGAACTATCACAGAACTCTAATCCAGAATTATACAAATTACAATGAGATTCAGCAGAAACAAACATGGGAGAGCTGCAGGACCCGATGTAATTACAGCAGAATTTATCTAATACAGCACAAACAAACTGAACTATAAATGCCTATAGCCCTGCTCAATTACGAAAATACGTGCCAAAATTAATAGTAAAACAAAACCGCCTAATACAAAACATGACTAACTGACATTAAATTCAACCATTTTTATCGGTGAGTTTTTGTTTGTTTTTTTTTTCACAAAACCTCGAAAAAGCGGTGACAATTTAGTTTGTTTTACTTTTGCACAAAATCCACCTATGAATACGTGTTTGCTACTATGGGCAATATTGAAGAATAATTAAAAACCAACAAAATGAGCTAATATCTGCTCAACTTTCTTAGATAATGGACTCTGAATTGAACAACATAAAAATTGCATTGTTAACTAGTTAAAGAATAACATCTTTTTTTTCCTTTATTAACTATTATCAATTTGTATCAACATTTCATTTTTGTATAATAATAAAATTTGAAATGTACTGAAAGTGTAAACAAAGGAACCTACTATACATAATACATAAGGTCAATTTTCGTTTTTTGTTTACATTTAAATATTTTGCATATTAAAATGATTGCTCCAATATTAACATCAGTGTCTTTTATATAGAGATTAGGTATTCCATTTTGCTAAATTTATTCCATAAATCCATAGTATGCTAGAAATATAAATATTAAATAATGCATTATGATTTATTTTTATTATAAGGAAGGTGGAAGGTTTCACAGGACCTTTAGCAATTTTTTTAATGGAGCATGTATAGTTATGTAGATGCAATGATTTATACATTCCACAAAAAAATATATTTAATTTACTTCTTTTACGATTTTTCCAATAACTTTCTTCATTTACATCTACACTTTTACCCGATAAAACTGGAATCGCTAATCTATATTTCATTACCCATTTGAAAAATCTGAAATATGCACTTCTTAAAAAATATTTTGACATGTTTTTTGCCATTTTCAAAATAAACAGTAGTTTTGGCAATATTCTAGGTCCTCCCTTTCGTTGGGACACCCTATAAGTAGAATACGTTGTTTCTGGTCGAGAACCTTCATGACTTTAGCTTTCAACAAGAGATGACCTCTCGAGCAATTCGTTGTGTATTTAATGCTCATCGTTGAATATTTTGACGCCAAATGTAATGTTCGATATCTATAACTTTCGGGAAAACTAGCACACAGAGGTTCCGCAAATAGAGCCAGCCTATGTCTTTGCTATTATCCCATAATTCCTATATTAGCATGTCACATCAATATTTTCATTAACTTCACTTGTCATTAATATTCAATACCAGCTTGTTTTGTGTTAATTTGTTGCTTATAATGTCATCCTGTATTAGGTGTCCTATTTATTAAAACCTGCATATGGTCTAGACCTTTCACGTCTATTTGTAACAAGGAGAGCAGTAGAACAGTTAGTAAAATTATTTTGAAATCAATAATTTCACATTGCTTCAATTTTTGCAAATAATTTGAGGTGGAATACTTAGAATTACGACACAGTAATTTCAGTACACAATTAAATCAAAATCTCAAATGGGGTTGTTTAAGTGTAATTCGTAGTCACCGAAAACGTAAAGTATCAATATTATTTACATTTCCTTTGCCCAAAATATCGTTAATTAAACTTACCTACCAACATATTTAAGCATTACGTGCTAAACGAAATGCATCACAACTTATTGCAACTTATTAATATTCTTGATAGAAAACGACTCATCAGTAATCGGATTAAGAATTCATTGCTAATAGCTTAGTGGTCATTTTCCATTGACAAAAAATAAATTAGTCATAAATGTCTGCATTGTAAATCCCGATTAAAATGGAATTTTTTATACTAATCCCTCGAACTGATATATATCAATAGTTCATCAGTATTCTCAAAGTCAAATTTTGGGTAGGTCTGAAGGCTAACCAAAAACAAAATAAGTACGACTTGGAATATAAAGCAGGCTGACCATTATTAACTATGTCGAAAATTCAAACATTCAATTTTTATATGAACAGTTTTCTGTAATTTCAAATATTAAAGGGGGCCGAACTTCTTGAGAACTTCGAAGGTATGAATTTGTTGAACTAATCTTTTCTTATACAATGAAATACAGAGATTATTTCAATTAAGCAGGAGAAAGTGAACTTCCTGACAAGATTGTTCTTCACGATAAATAAATTCCTGTACACTAGTGATTAAACTTATTAAAGTAATTTTTCTTAATTACAAGCAATTTTCCCAAATTCCGTGTAAAATATAGGTAATTAATACCAACTATTTAATTTTAAATATTCATAATTAAGAAAAACTACAAATTTCCAGTTAATGAATTTTAAATATTATTTCCAAGACGAACATTACACTACAAAGATTAAAAGAACTGAACTCTAACGGTAATGTAAAGGGCAGTGTGATGCAAGGAGGGATCCTCAAGCTGAGATCTCAATTTTTTTTTGTCCTAGATTAAATGTGCCTATTGGTAGTATGGCGGCGTTTCTTCACACCAAGGTAGGATTTTAATGGCAGCAAACAAGGCATCTCCGTCTTCACTTTAAGGGCAGCAATCTTGGATTTATGAATAATGGTTTGAGACATTGAATTTATCAGTTTATGTAGTGGAAGCTACTATACTATTTTTTGCGATTATAAATCTTTTGAATAGACGATGTCATTGCCTTGTTTCAGGTAAATATATTTTTTTCACTTTTAGACGAATACTTCTAATATACGAATAAACGTGTTCAATGAGAAAAATAAGGTTCTGAAGAGATCCTCGTCTTCGGATTCCACAACACCGTGCTGTTTTTTTCGTCAGTTTTGAAATTAATATCGATATTTTGCCTACGTAGAACTTTTGCAATACTGCCCGTGGTACCCTTGAGATGTGGTATATAAGCCTTGTTTATTGGTGTCTCATGTTCCTTGATTTTGGTCATGGTTTTGACTTTAGGGTTCTCTGCATATTTCGGTCTGTAAATCCGGTTTGTTTTAGAGATGATTTTAAACTGTCCTTTTCCTGTTGGATGTTATACTGGTCAGTTAGTCTTTGTGATCTAGTTACTAAAGACTTGACGACGGCTTGTTGTTCGCATGAGGCAAGGTTTGCTGTGCCGAGCATTCTTGACATATCCTGACGGATATTCACAGCCTTAATATCATACAGACCAACAACAGATATCCTAACTTGGCAAAAGATTCTTTGGGTTGAAGCATAGTAAACTAGTAGGGTCTAAGGGTAAGTATGAAAATCGATGTACAGTTGTTTGAGGGGCTGAAGTGGTATTCGGTTCCTGTTTTGTTATAAATTTTGTCAGTTTATGTTTTTGGAACAAGATTAGGCTTTGTGGGTAGAAATGCGATCGAAACTGAGCCAAGGAATAGGGGGAGGCTTGAAAGTTTGTAAAGAAGAATACTAATCTTGTGAATTTCGATCTAGGCCATTTTTCAGTCAATTAGTGAGGCTTGAGGACTAGGCTGATTGAGTCTCCGAGTTCGATCTAGACTCTGAAATATACCTTTTATTGGCATTCTAGTGTGAGTTGGTAAGTAGACAAATTAAAGCCCCGAGTTCACTTTTTTCATTTATTTTCAAAAAATATAACCATATATTTTTTACTGACTTATTTTCGAATAGATAGCAACCTAATAAATATGAAACTACAATTTCTCTCTAAATCTGAGTAAGAAAGCTCGTTCATGAATAATATAATTTGGTCAGTGATGGTTAGGCATTAAACAAGGTGGCAAATGCTTTTATAAAAGCCACATCTCTGCAGGCAAGCCGTTTAATATACGTAATTTGCGATCAACATTTATTGCTATCGCATAAATAACGACGGCGGCTAAGTGATTATCTTCAATAAGAAGTAATTTGCAATTCGATTCGGTAGTAATTGCTGTTTAGAAACAAGTTATTAAAAGATGCTTTGATCCAGTTGGTGAGCGTGTTATATAGCGAATCTTCATAAACAAAACACGAGAATGCGGTCGTAGGAAATTAGCTCTCAACTTCGAATTCCCATTTATATGACGATCTGAATTATTTTGGTTTAAGCCGTAGTAATATATATAGACTTTTCTCGTGGTCAAAAATGGTAATCTAAATAATATAGCCGAGAAATTGTACACGACAAGAATAGCGTCATAAACTTTCAAGAGTCTCATGCCGCCAGTAGTTCAATAACTTTAAAGATTTACATGAGATATGAAGTGAAGCCTCGAACTACCAAAGCAAAGTGATGGTGCATAACATTTTTTTCAACCGCTGATTCTCAGGCTTTCAGCATGTACCTCGTCCTGGAGATATAAATCAGGTAAGCAACATAAAAATGAAGAAATAATGTATAATTCCAATTGATCAAGGTTAAGAATAAACACAAATTTATCGTGAATGAAATAGTGAAACGTTTTTATTATTACTGAGACAAAGGCTTATACAGGGTCCGGCTTGAAGGCCTTAGGTTAGACTAAATTAAGCAGATCTATACATAAACATAAATACAAAAAAGTGCAGTACCTTATTTCCCTCGGTTTCTCAATCGATTACCTTTACTTTTACTTTTGTTTGGTAGCTACTGACAATATGTCAAATGAAAGGCACGTAATGCAAAATACAAATATTTTTTAAATAATCTGTTGAAAGATATTAAGGAAAGTATTTATAACTTGTATGCCTAAGCAAAGAGTATTTTGGATAATAGATATTTGTATTTCATATAGGGATTAGGAGTACAAGCTGTAATTGTTATTAACATTAACATTTAAATATGGTAAGTAATGCAAGGTAATATGGCAAAACACACAATCTAATGAAATATATGTACACCTAGCAATAGTTTTCTGAATGATAATTGTGGCAAATAAAATTATTAAATACTTATGAATGGTACTTAAAAATTTAGTGAATTACCGACGATTTCAACCACTGAGTGACCAACTGTAGATTATTCGATAAAGGTCAAGTTCAAAAAATAATTTGAAAATATAGGTATTGATACAAAATGTCAAATTATAATGGTCAATGTTGGTGGCAAACTTTATTGTCCTCCGTATTCAAAGCCCACTTTGTAAGAATTGATGGGTTCACAGATTATTGGCTAGAATTATGAAAAAATTCAAATTCAATTAAAAATACTTCCTATTCGATATAAGAAATATCAATAACGATAGAACACGACTTTATATAAGGACATAAACCCCATTTAATATATATGGTGTATATATTCAAGGAAGATATAGCGATAGATGTTGTACAGTTTATGTATACAATTTCTAAAGTCAGTATATTTTGCAAAACATTTTTTTCGGTCGCATGTTATATTGCCATCCCGCATTCTAATTTCTGACAAATTAAGAGTTTGTGCCTTTATAGCTAAAAGAAATATTCACATATTAAGGATATTTAATTCTAGTAATGTTTTTAATTCGCAAATGTCTAAAAGTATATGTTTTTGACATATTATATGTTGTTAAAAGTTTTATTGAACTGAATTGAAAATCCAAATATGAACCAAAATTTACAGTTTTACATTTGAAAGAACAAAGGTGCTATAGATTTCTTGTATAACCGCAGAAGACAAATTTATAAGCAATTTGATTTTCATATAAGGCTAACCACCTTCGTGTCGGTTTCTGTAAAGTAAGCGGAACTATTCTAGTAAGGAATATCATTACTTAACAAACAATATACCACAGAAATACTCTTGGGATTTTAATTTAATGAGAATTTTAAATTTGTAATATACTGCAATAGTTAATCTTTTATTATATTACTGAGAACATATTTATTTTATCAACATTAATATATAAAATAAAATGTTTTTTAAAAAATATAACCGACTTCCAAGTATAACTAAAAAGCTGCAAATAAATGTAACGAAATACTACTCTAGACAATAAATAACACATTCAATGTTGTTAGGTACTTACACACAAAGTAAAAAATTTAAATATTAAAATCTAAAATCCTGCATTGCGTACTTATATACAGCTTCATCAAACTTAATTGTTGCTTGGCACCGAGTTCAAAAATGTACTAGATAGGTGGGTAATTAATTTGTACAGAATGATCACCTTTTAATTTTAAATTTCTTAATTTTTGTGTAGGTACCTTACAACATTAAATGTGTTATTTATTGTCTAGAGTTGTATTTCGTTATAATGATTTGCAGCTTTTTAATTATACTTGGAAGCCGGTTATATATTTTTTTTTAAAACAATTTATTTTCAACTTTTTAGTTTTTTTTAACTCGGGTAGTTTTTATTTCTTATTCTTTATTTTTTGTATGTATAACCTTAGTACACCAGGTGCAGGTTAACATCGAAAGACCCAACATTACAGAAAGATAAAGTATAATTTAAATTAACAAGTAAAAGTTTACGAAATGAATTGGTAAGCGTTGATTTAATAAGTCAAAAATATGTTTAACGAACCAGACAGACGTTGTCTTGTCCAACGGTTCTATAAAAATTGTAATTACTTGTTGTGACGATATTATATGAAAGAAATCATTAAAATACCTGCACTATCACACATACAGTTAATGCAACTTAACCTCTGAATAGTGTTTGAGTATATATGTACTCTTTAAGCTTTAATATGTTAAATATAAATTTAAAACGCTGTTAATTAATAGTATGAACTGCAATTTTAGTAGCTCTGTAAACTAATTGTTTCGAAATGAGTCAGTTTAATTTGAGTTCTCATTTATTAAAACACTTTGTAATAATTCCACTTCACAATATATTTCAAATACCCTGTTTACTACCTTATAAGTATCACATTATTGTAAAATTTTTAACTACCCTGTATAACAATTATTTTTCCCCCGCCCTACATTTTACTTTATAAATTCTTTTCAAACATTCGACCAGCAAACGTCCACTCCATCATATATTCCAGTTATCCTGTTCATACGGCTGTCTATGGGACACCATAATTTATTTAATTGCCTTCTGTAACAGTCATCCTACTTCCTGGGATATGGTGGTTGACATATATTCAACCATCACACATATGCAACTCCTTTTGGACCGCCCTATAAATCAATCATTTCTCTAACGTTTTTATTATCAATGTATAACAGTATTTCCTCTCCACCCTATATTCTAACTTAGGCTACGCAATAAAGCATTTTTACATCACATTGTATAACCATCTTTCTACTTAGTGTATATTTCAACCACCCTGTATATATGCCTACTTATTGCCAGCCAATATAACTTTTTTTAATAACCCCAGGTATACAAACAAAATCAGCTTGGTACTCATTGATTTCAGCAGCCGAGAATACTATATTATACTACCTATATGCTTGGGATGTGCATAGAAAATTTTCAAATTCGCTACTAAAACTTCCACTGAATGCAATTCCCTCACTATTACGTTGGAATTAAAAATTTATGAGGAAATGACAGTTACATCACTTCGATGGAATTTTTGATAAAAATTTTGGATTTTTTGACGATTTTCTGCCAAACTGCATGTTGCAAGTATGTGAGACCACCTAGTGATGTTCTATAATATAGATTACACTTTAAAAAACTGTATACATTTATAAGAGGTTTAGGAAAAATCGACCAATATGTTAAGGATATTAGACGATTTCCATGCACGCATGGTTCAATCACAAATTTCACCACTTTACCAATAGAATTCTCTTGCAAAATTTCACCAATCCGGAAATAAACTCTATTAAACAAGTACATAATCGTTTAAATCGGTTCCCAACAGGAGAAGAAATCAGGTAACATACATTTAAAAAAATAAAATAAATAACCTCCTCCTATTTAGAAGTCGATTAATAAATAGTATAATTCTCTGTAATTATCATCCTCTTTAACTAAAGGTGTGTATATAGAACAAATTAACATGCCAGGGTAACTGAATAAATATAATTCATAAAATACGTTATTTTAAACAATTATTATCTCCTGTACCTACGAGTTTTTGCGGGCCAATGCAGATTAATAACACAAACTTACATAAAAATGCGTTTGTTACAAATCCTTTAATCCACATTTTTGTTTGTTGTCTTATTTGCAATAATGAATAAAAATAGCTGTGGGTTCGCTGATCAATGATAGTGAAGTCCCCGTTTATTTAATATTTAAATGTTGGTGTAAATGTTTCATTGTACTATGCCAATTGTTACACTTTAATAAATAAACTGGTTTTTAATAATATATGTATAACCTTCACAAAGAAAATATTGTGCTAGTTCTCCGTATCTATAGGAAAAAACATCCATTAATCTGGTTCGTAAGTGAAACTCTCTGGTCAACTTTAAGGTGTCGTGCTGCCTAACTTCCAGTTCAGATTAATAAGGCCCTAAGAAGATCGTACTGTTTGCTATTGGTCGCTGGTGTTGACCCTTCCCATCATTACCATGATCCATAACATTATCAAAGTTAGGGTTTATTAGCAACTATTACCTAACTTTAAACTACAAGTTACCGTATTGACTAAAATCCCCGAACTGTGCATATTCTAATAACGATAAATTTATGTGGGTTATGAAATGTGACCTGCAGGAACATATTGGAAAGTAATTTGAAGTTCCAATGTAAAATATTTAGGTTTTTTATTCTGAGCAACAGAGATAAAATCATTTGCTTAACTATAAACTCACTTATAGAAATTATATATACAGGGTATTCCATCTCAAACGAGCCACTTTGAATATCTTGGTTATTTTCAAAACTATTGCAATAAGAATAAACAGGTCGATTTTTGTTTCGAGGGGGAAAGTTTTTGAGGTGAATTAGCGCTTGCGCGCATCTTACAGAAACAGGCCAAGAAAATGACCTTAAGATTTGAGATAGGGAAAATAGGTGTTGCCGTATATCATTTGAATGCCCTTTTTACGGAATATACCGGCGTAATAAAATTTTTTATTGCAATATCTGTTCATGTAACAGAAAATATAAGGGACCTAGTAGTAAAACTGGATTATTAAATTAAAAGTTTTTACTGCATGGAAAAGTATTAAAAAGGAGTTCTTCTATACTACGCTCTTCTCTTAAACCATCCTATTTCACTGCCGCACCCTGTAATAACACCAAATACAAAAAAAACATAAAATGTAAATATTCATTTACTTTACATTATTTTTTGGTGATATTTACAGCAAGTTTGTTTATATGTTCTGACCTTTATTCGATCATTTGAAGCATTGTACATTTATCTGTCAAGTTATTACTTTACTGATTTGTTGAAGATTTAAAAGATAATTATGGTATACACATTGCAAGAACGTGTTGAGCTGGTAAGTTTTTATTACCAAAATCAAAATTGTGCTCGATCTGCTGCAAGGGTTTTTAACCAAAACCATCCCGCACATAACGTTCGTCATAAATACGTATTGGACTTGATTTTAACCTTTGTTGAGACGGGCTCAGTAATGAATAAGAAAAGAGGTCCCATTGTAAATGTAAATGATGAAGGGGTAGCTCTGGCTACATTGAGCCATGTCCAACTTATACCAAACACGCAGTCTGTCATGCAAATCTCTACAGTTTCCGGTATTAGCTAAACTAACATTTTAGAATTTTGCATAAGTACAAATTCCATCAGTACAAAATTAAATTAATTCATGAATTGAATGACGATGACTGGGATCGAAGACAAGAGTTTTGCAAAATGATGACCCAGCGTATGATCAAAATCCCAAATTTCTTGTATACATTCGGTAAAACTAAACGTTTGGGCAGGGATTTTGGGAAATCATCTTATTGGTAATATTTATTCCTGGTAATTTAAATAGTGAAATTTATCACAATATATTGGAAAATGAAATTAATGCATTGATAGTAGAAAAATTAGAAAATGATCCTCTACTACATGAAGAGCAATTGCATTTCCAACAAGATGGAGCTCCTCCTCACTACGCCGCACCAGTTCGTCAATACCTCCTGGTCGCTGTATTGGAAGAAGAGATCCTATAGAATGGCCTGCCCGATCAACTGATCTGAACTCTTTGGATTTTTTTTGTGGGGACATGTAAAATCGAAAATCTGTATGACTAAGCCTGAGAATTTGGACGAACTACGTCAACGAATTATAGCGGAGTGTCGTCAGATAACACCGACTACGCTGAACCATGTCAGAGATGGCTTTCAGTCAAGGTTGTACTATTGTATGGAAGTCAATGGAAGACACTTTGAACATTTGCTTTAGAGGCACTGTATTGTAATGTAAATTCTTTTTTTAATACACTTTTATTATTACATGTACAGAAATTGCAATACATTTTTTTTACGGCGGTATAGTCCGTAAAAAGTGCTTTCAAATGATATACGAACATTATTTTTCCTATTTCAAATCTCAAGGTCATTGAATTGGCCTGTTTATGTTGAATGCAGGCAAGCGCTAATTCACCTCAAAAAATTTCCCCCTCGAAACAAATTTCGACCAGTTTTTTCTTATTGCAATAGTTCTGAAATTACCCAAGATATTCAAGGTGGCTCGTTTGAGATGGAATACCCTGTATATAACTACGTTAAAAATGTGTATAAATTGGTTCCTTGGACGAAATCAAAACCTGGTTCACAAAATACAGCACCCAATGCAGTATAACCTGAATGAAAAAATATAACCTGGTTTACAAAATATACTCGTAGTAGTTGATGCAAATTAACCTGAATGAGAATATTGAATCTGAAATTGGAGATGAGAGAGTGAGGCGTGAGAGACAAACTGTGAGTAACTAAATTTGTTAATTAGTATCTTTTGAGAAAGCCAAATATGATTTTGGCGAAACGTCAAGTGATTTTTCAAACGAATACAGACGAACGGATGTACACCGGAATTAATCATCAACCACATATTTCCATCCGTGAAACAGTATACACAAACATATATATATATATATATATATATATATATATATAGTTGACGATTTTTTCCGGTGTGCATCCGTTCGCCTGTATTCGTTTGAAAGATCACTTGACGTTTCGCCAAAATCATATTTGGCTTTCTCAAAAGATACCAAGTAATCTTTTGAGAAAGTCAAATATGATTTTGGCGAAACGTCAAGTGATCTTTAATGTGTTTCTAGTCTTGAATTTGAAATGAAGTTTTTAAAGAAATATGTAGACGATATTATTTTGGTAGTAATTTAGAATTTTTACGCATTTTTAATGAATATAATCGCTTTCTTAAATTCACCATTGAAAAAGAAGACCATAATTGTAGCGTACCTTTCCTTGATACAAGAGTTTTTAGAGACGATAACACCCTCAAGTTGGACTGGTACAGAAAACTATGAATTTCTACTCCAACCATTCGTTCAAAATGAAAATTAACCTTGTTAATGAGATGAAAAGTAGAATTTTAAAAATTTGTCATCCAACTTTTATAGATAAAAACTTAAAAATTGTGTTTCAGTTATTTTTAGATAATTCTTATCTCTCCCAAATTGATAAATAAATTATTATTCAATAATCTACAAATTCTAGCCGTCGAAAGATTTACACATAGAAATCAGATACCAATTAATCCCTTATTAAATAATAATTTTAATGTAAACAATGATACAAATTTATTGAATTCCAATTACGTATATGTCACAAGTCTGTTAAAACTATTAATGATTTGTTTAGTAAAGTTAAAGATAACATCCCAAAATTTCTCCAATCGAATGTAATATATAAAATTAATTGTAACAATTGTCCAGCCACTTATATTGGACAAACTTCAAGAAGACTTAAAGACCGAATAACTTCTCACAAAAGCGATATAAGATTGAACAAGAATTCTTCGGCTTGAACTAGTCATTGTATTGATAATTGCCAAACAGCAAACTTTGACAACGCCAGCATCCTTGCAATAGAGCGAAATCCACTTAATAGAATTTTTTTGGATATGGTATATATTAATAACTTTGATGATAATATAAATAAAAAAACTGATCTCTTAAACCTTAACGTTATATATTGCAATTTGCTTGAAATGGATAAAAAAATTTCAAAATCTAATCACTCTAATTCTAATCTTTGTTAATTCATTTTTACTAACTTGGTATTAAATATTTTTTTGTCCAACAATTTGCAGCTTTCCTTTTCAGTAATTTCTATAGTAATCAACTTCTCTGTAAATTTCAATTTGACAGTGTCATTTTCCTATACATTTCAAATGTAAAAATATTATCTTTTACTGGATAACCTTTCCAATGTTCAATTTGTGCTGTACAGTTAATTTTAAATTCAATCTCAACTAACGTAAGTTTTTATTACATATTAACTTAATATTATACTTCAACTTTTGTGTTAATTGTAGTTTTTGACTGATAAAGAAATAATTAATTTTCGAAAGCTTTCAAAATAAAGTATACTCTTTTATACTTTTATATATAGCAGTCTAGAATATTGTACTTCTATACAGCCGTGACTTCCTTTCTGGTTTATATATATAATTTATACTACTTAACAGTCACTCTTTGTATGTTTACTGTTATTTTTTTGGTTAAGGGATATTGACTAATTGTATTTGCTTTATAACTCTTTATTCCATGCACCTAGCTTTCGGAGATTGTTTTCTCCTTCTTCAGGTTCTGAACATACGAGGTTTATATTTATTCGTTGGAACTTAATGTAGATCTAATTGGGTCTAGCCCAGCATCGTTTACCAATCAAAACATGTATGTAAAACTTGAACAAACACATTTAAAAGCTGTACACAGTTTAAAACTTGCCTATTACCACAAATTACTTAAAAAAATAATTTTGGTGTTCATTAACACTGCCTTTTTTTATGTGTTATGTCAATAGACTCTTCATAGAAACCGAAAAACACAAAACACTACAAACAGCAACCATAGAGAAACATATACAACTATAGGTTACTGGTCCGTGGGACCATCGTAAAAGTCTTTAAGTGACTCCGAGAGGAGTTAGGCATAGGTCTCACTCAGTCCCTGTGTATCTGATTTCTTGTTGACTAGGAAGGGTTGTTTCTGGATGTGCAACATTTCCAAAATAATCCTCTTGTTGTATCTATTGTTCTTGTCGATTATTTGGACCTCCTCGAAATTAACAGAATGTTTGCATCTTAGTGCGTGGTCGGTCAGTGCACATCTTTGTTTCCCATTTTTAATACCACTGCGGTGTGTTGCCAGTCTACTTTTCAGCCATTGTGATGTTTGGCCTATGTATGTCGATTCACAGTTGTGGCACCTCAATTTGTATATTACATTCGAGTGTAGTAGTGTCGGTGTAGGGTCTTTCAGTTGGGAGAAAAGTGATTTCATTGTTTTTACATGGTATACGGCAATTTTTATATTCTCAAGTTTAAAGCAATGTAACAGTTTAGGTGTCAGGTTTCTCATGTATAGTAAACTCCCATATGTTTTTGTTGTTTTCTCTTGAGTTACTGCTGGTTCCACTTCTATTCGTTGTGATTGTAAATTGTCAAGGCTATTACTTGTTAACGTTTCATATAGCAATTTGCTTACTTACCGTCTAGGGTAGTCATTCTCTGTGGCTAGTTTATCAATGCTGTCCTTGTAGAAATTCTGATGGCAAATTCTTAAACGTGTTTTCATTCGTCTTATAGTGTTTAACTTCATGCTTATTGGATGGTCTGAAAGGTAGTGGATAATTCTATCTGAGTTGGTATTCTTTCTGAACCAATCTAATTTAATGATGTTATTTGTGGTGCGGCATACTCTAGTGTCAAGGAACGGTACTGTTTTATTTCTATTTTAATTTTGTATTGTGAACTGGATCTTGTGGTCAAAATCATAATATTTTGTCATGTGGTACTGCTATGATAAGGTCATCCACATATTTCTTAATGAACACCAACCTGCAATGTAGTTTTTGTATCACAGAGTCTAATAAATGGTTCATCACATATTGTGCTAGTATGGGGCTTAGTTTTGTTCCCATTGCACAGCTACTTTTTTGAACATAAAAACTTTGTTGGAAACAAAAATAGTTGTTGTTGAGGATAAATTTTAATATTTCCATATTCTGATCAATCTTAACATATTTCTTTATTGTTGGCAATTATATGTTCATTACCTTGACTATCAGTTGTAAATTGCCAAATAAATTTGTCACATCCGGTGATACCAAAACGTATTCATCTGGTGACTTGATGTTATTTGCATACTCTGCAAATTGAAAACTGTCTTTAATATAGTAACTGTTGTTCTTGTCATCTGCTGTTGTTAATATGTCTGTAATGTATGTAGAAAGGTTGTTCCGTGGGCTGCCTATACATGACACTATAGGACGTCGTGGGTGATTCTCTTTTGGATCTTGGGACTTTCATAAATTTTAGGAATTGTTGCATTGTAACATTTTATCTGTTTTGAATTTTCATGAGTTATCAACTGGTGCTGTTCTAGTTTGGTTATAAAGGCATTACTCTTGTTCTGGATTGCTATGGTGGGATCCCTTGTGATTCGTTCGAAATCTGCAGTGTTTAGAATGTTCTCCATCTTTTCAATATATTCTGACTTATCCATTATAACTGAGACACCTCCTTTGCCACTGTTGAGGGCTATTAGATCTGTATTTCTTTTTAAGAAACTTCTTGCTTCATTAAACAGCTTTTCTGTCCTGTACGTTGTGTTTTGGAATTTATGTATGAAACTTGTAATGATGCTTGTGGTTCTTTCTCTCTGTATATCCCTATTTTCTCTTCGTAATTTTTGGATTATTAATCTAAGTCTGTTATAACCCTATTTATTGGTATTTGTTTGACTGTTATTGGTATACTAAATTTGGAGCCTAACGCTAAAATATTCAACACATTCTGTGGGATTGGTGTCTTGGAAATGTTTTTCACCCATTTTTCTTGTATTTTATATTTTGGTAATGGCCTATTTTCTAAGGTGTACTAAACAATACAAAGAGTGACTTTGTATGTTTACTGTTTTTTTTTTTTGGTTAAGGGATATTGACTAATTGTATTTGCTTTATAACTCTTTGTCTTCTAAACGTTGTTTGTGACATATTCTTGATTATTTTTATGTTTTTTTGGGCAATAACACCACAATCGAAATAAAACGACGTAAATTGATGAAAACCAAACGTTTCAAAGTCTATTCTGACTTCGTTGTTAATGGCTTTATATTTATTGATTTAAATTGCAAAATGAAAATTTGATTTATGACATTTAAATTGACATTAGAAAATTTGTTGTTTTTAGATATATAGGTAGCACAAAAAATTCTTATATTATAGTTAAACAGCTTTCAAATTAGAAGAATTTGAATGAGTTGCCTTTAGAATTTATAAGTGGCGTTCCTAGGTACGACTTTGTTATATGATAGCGCATTTGCCAAAACTGCGATCAAAGAATTCTATTGTTTCAGTGATCCCATTAACGTCATAAGGGAAAACCTTGGAAAAACCTTATGAAATATCCCGATACTGGGTTGTTCAAAAGGAGGTTACCATTAATAATTTCTTCCTTAATTGTCGGTAACCAGATACGATTAAATTCTACAGAAGTAGAAGCGATACAATTGTCTTCATTCAAAAGAATTAAGGCAGACTCTTTTATTTTTCGTTTCGTGGTATTGTTCTTTGTGAAGTATAGTTGAATTGTCAAATTGCATTTTATGACCTAGGGCCCAAGCATGTTCACCAATTTTCGATTTTTCAAATTGTCGTTTCTTTATGTAATTCTTGTGTTCATTTAGTCGTACGTTTAATGGTCTCGATGTTTCTCCAATATAAAATTTATTGCATTCGCAAGGAATCTTGTATATGCAGTCTTTTGAGTTCTGGGTTTTGTTGGTTGGTTTTGTTTTCGATATTAGAGTTTTCAGTGTGTTTCTTGTTTGGAATGTTGTTTTAACATTAAATCTGTTGCCCACTCTTTTCAATCTTTCTGACAAACCCTTTATATATGGTATAGTTGTAACTGTAATGTAGTTATCCTGAGTAGTAGTAGTGTTAATAAGAGAAATTCTGAGTTGATTCGGAAGGTTTGTTTTCTGTTCAAGTCTGTTTAACTCTTTGTTGATAAATTTTGTGGGGTAATTGTTTCGAGTGAGAACATTTTTTATAATTATTTTTTCTTTGTTGAATTTATTACCATCAGAACAGTTGGTCTTTGCTCTATCATATAATGACTTAATAACACCTTTCTTTACTGTATTCGGATGATTTGAATTGAAATTTAGGTATTTGTTTGTATGAGTTGATTTTCTATAAAATTCTGTTTCGAATGAAAATTCTGTTTTTGTTATTAATACGTCTAGGAAAGATAGTTTGTTATTTTCTTCAATTTATAGGATGAATTTGATAGTTGGCTCTTTGTTATTTATGTCATTTAATAATTTATCTAGTTCTTCAGGATTATGTTCCCAAATTACGAAAATGTCGTGTAGTGAACTTTCAAAATTTCTTTTAAACATTATTCGTCCTCTTACAGGAAGTTCTGTTTCTCATCTAAAAAACAGTGCACATTTCTTGGAAAAACTGTCTCAAATAGAATACAAAAATAACTTTACAATAGCAAGTTTTGATATAGTAAATCTTTATAACAATATTCCGGTTTCCAAAACACTTCCAATAGTAAAACAACTACTAGAACGGGACTCTTCATTAAATCAACGAACTCTTTTATCAGTTGAAACAATAATGGAACTACTAACGTATTGTACCAAAACTACATACTTTCTATTAAACGATGACTCTTACCAACAGGACTTTGTCATGGCCATGTGTTCTTGTCTCTCACCAGCATTGAGTAACATATTTATGGAACACTTTGAACAACAAGTAATTTTATCAAAAGAAAATAAATCAATTATCAAATTTACCCTAGAAATTGAAGAAAATAACAAACTATCTTTCCTAGACGTATTAATAACAAAAACAGAATTTTCATTGGAAACAGAAGTTTATAGGAAACCAACTCATACAAACAGATTGAAAAGAGTGGGCAACAGATTTAATACTCTCTGCGAGGTGTCATTCCTTTGTACGCAAGACAATATATATTATATATAATATACATTGTTTCTGGTCAGGGAATCTTCATCAGTTGCGCTTCCCACAATAGAATATCCTCTCGAACATTTCTTTATGTATTTGATACATTTCGAAAATCCTAGATGTCGGTCTTACATCTCGCGTCTTCAAATTTAACGAAATGTATCAAATACATAAAGAAGTGTTCGAGAAGACATTCAATTGTGGAAAGCGCAACTGATGAAAGTTCCCTGACCAGAAACAATATATATTATATATAATATATATTGTCTTGCGTACAAAGGAATGACACCTCGAAGAGAGTATTCAATATCTCTAACACGTAAAGTAACCTATAAATTTTATCGTGACATTCTGTTCCAGGAGTTAAGGGAGAACAGCAATTACACGGAACGGCTCCAGATTCGAAGCCTCTGTTTGCTAATTCTCTCAAAACTCCTAGATGTCAGTCTTACATCTCGCGCCTTCAAACAGATTTAATGTTAAAACAACATTCCAAACAAGAAATACACTGAAATCTCTAAAATCGAAAACAAAACCAACCAACAAAACCCAGAACTCAAAAAACTGCATATACAAGATTCCTTGTGAATGCAATAAATTTTATATTGGAGAAACATCAAGACCATTAAACGTACGAATAAATGAACAGAAGAATTACATAAAGAAACGACAATTTCAAAAATCGAAAATTTGTGAACATGCTTGAGACCTAGGCCATAAAATACAATTTGACAATTCAACTATACTTCACAAAAAACAATATAACACAAAGCGAAAAATAAAAGAGTCTGCCTTAATTCTTTTGAATGAAGACGTTTGTATCGCTTCTACTTCTGTAGTATTTAGTCGTATTTGGTTACCGACAATTAAGGAAGAAATTATTATTTGTAACCTCCTTTTGAACAACCCAGTATTGGGATAGTTCATAAGGTTTTTCCTAGGTTTTCCCTTATGACGTTAATGGGATCACTGAAATAATAGAATTCTTTGATCGCATTTTTGGCGAATGCGCTATCTTATATCAAAGTCGTACCTAGGAACGCCACTTATAAATTCTAAAGACAACTGTTTCAAATTCTTCTAATTTTAAAGCTGTTTAACTATAATACATGATCTTTAGAATTCATTGTGCTACCTGTATATCTAAAAACAACAAATTTTCTAACGTCAATTTAAATGTCATAAATCAAATTTTCATTTTGCAATTTAAATCAATAAATATAAAGCCATTGACAACGAAGTCAGAATAGACTTTGAAACGTTTGGTTTTCCATCAATATACGTCCTTTTATTTCGATTGTGGTGTTATTGCCCAAAAAATAACATAAAAATAATTTATAACTCTTTATTCCATGCACCTAGCTTTCGGGGACTGTTTCCTTCTTCCGGGGTCTGAACATACGAGGTTTATATTTATTCGTTGGAACTTAGTGTACATCTAATTGGGTACCCTAACCTACCTAGCCTACCATCGTTTAACAATCAAAACATGTATGTAAAACTAGAACAAATACATTTAAAATCTGTACACAATTTAAAACTTAACTATTATCACAAATTACTTAAAAAAACATTTTTTGGTCTTTATTAACACGGCCTTTTTTTATGCGTTATGTCAATCGACTCATAGAAGAAGTGTGTTTTTCGGTTTCTATGAAGATTCGATTGATATAACACATAAAAAAGGCCGTGTTAATGAAGACCAAAATTAATTTGTTAAGTAATTTGTGATAATAGTAAAGTTTTAAATTTTGTACAGTTTTTAAATGTAAGTATTCAAGTTTTACAAACATGTTTTGATGGTTTAACGATGCTAGGCTAGGCAGGTTAGGGTACCCAATTAGATGTACACTCAGTTCCAACGAATAAATATAAACCTCGTATGTTGAGAACCCTGAAGAAGGAGAAAACAGTCTCCGAAAGCTACGTGCATGGAATAAATAGTTATAAATCAAATACAATTAGTCAATATCTCTTCACCAAAAAAAAAAAACAGTAAACATACAAAGAGTGACTGTTAAGTAGTTTAAATTACATAGAATATGGGATTTTTTGAAACAATTTCAATTAGATATGGACCACAGGTGGTCAGTAGGTTGAAATTGTTTAGTTCTAACAATGCAAAACTAGCAGCACTGCTAAACAAAAGAGTGTATCAATTGGAATGTAAAAGAAAAAGTATCACACCAGCGCATATAACCAACAACATCAAGAATATCCTTAACTTATTTGAACTGAACATAAGTACAGCTTTCAACAGAAAACTTGAAAATTTCAGCAACAAAGTTAAAACAAACAATTATATGGTTAGAGATACAACACACAAATATAAAAATCTACCAAATCCAACAAACAATAAATATTACCAGCTGACATTGTTAAAGAATTTTGAGAAAAGACAACAATTAGTTTATAATAAAAAATTCACAGTAAATAAAGAGAGAAATATAAACAAAGTAAACACCTTAGGAAATAAATAAAAAACATTTCCAAGAGACTAATCCCAGAGAATGTGTTGAATATGTTAGCCTTAGGCTCCAAATTTAGTATACCAATTGGAATGTCTTCGATGGCAAATTCCATAGAATATTCAAAAAAAAAATGTATGAATTAGATGTTGCGGTTTTAGTTCAATGCTGGTTCAATGCAAGTATATAATTGACGAAGGACCTTTAGCAGAACAATCAATAAACACGTGCCGTCACATAAACGAATCACCAAATAAAAGTTATCACTAACCTTTTATGTCGAAGCTCTGGTGTTTTCTTGGTTCTTCTTTCTTCGGAGGCTAGTCCCGTAACAGCAGGAATAGTTTTTTAGAGCTTCTTCTGGACAACACGTTACACAAAAAATAGCAACGTAATGTTCATTGATTGAGCATACAAAAAATGCGGGTTTAACAACAAATGATGAGCTTTTGTAGACACAAAAGAAACAAAATGAAAGCGGTTTAGCGGTCGTTACGAACGAACCTACTAACTCACGGAATCGTAACGCAAAAAAACAACAATAAGCGCCGTTTCTTCAGACGGGATCAAAGCGTGACCGAATAGTTCGGAGCACAATACACGAACCTCCCAAGCGTCCAAACAGCTAGGGAACGGAAACACGAATGTCAATACTGTCTATATTTTACACGCAAAAAAACACTTACAATTAGCATTAGCGCGAAGGAATGTTTTAGAAAAGGTGCAGAAGTTTAAAAATCAATGAAGTAATTCAATCAAATTGAAATCAATATACTAAGCAAATTGCGGGAACGCACCATTCCGCCAGCCTGGAATTACTTATTTCAAAACTAAGGGTCCACTGGCAGTGGACAAAAGCTTTACAAGAGGTCCCTTCAAAGTACCACTTGCAGTTCTAACTGTAGCAACGCGTACAACACCATCAACTCCAGGATGTACGTCAATAATGCGCCCTAATGGCCAATTCAAAGGAGGTGAAGTGTCTTGCTTCAAAATAACAAGAGTACCTGGCTTAACAACCTCCGAAGGATCAGTCCATTTACTCCGTTGATGAAGAGTATGTAAATATTCTTGCGACCAACGTTTCCAGAATGCCTGATGCAAACGACTCAGTAACTGCCATCTGTTGAGACAATTAGATGGGACAGATAAGAAATCAGATTCAGGAGGTGCTGTTAAAGGTTCCATTGTAAGAAACATACCGGGACTCAAGGCGGTAAGATCCGATGGATCGTTGCTACAAGGGGTTATAGGTCGCGAGTTTAAAACTGCTTCGACCTGTGCAAATACAGTAGAAAGTTCTTCGTAGGTTAGGATTTGATCTCCAACGACACGTCTTAAGTGAGCTTTAACACTACGAATTACTTTCTTTGCGGATCCAAAATCGTTGCTGCAAAAGAAATTGAACGGTTTGGATTCCTGCGTGAAGATTGGTGACATGACAACCTTCGACAATTAGATTAGTCAAACGACTTTTGCTTGGTAGCAGTGCGGGAAATTTAGTATCAAACGGCAATGGAGCATTAGCCAATCTACTACCAACTCTAAGAGTTCCCTGTTCATCAAGAAACGGCGAAAGTTTACGAAGCGATTTTTTTTTCGTTCTCGAAGAAGGGAAATCTCTTTAGAAAAATATTGATCTTGAACATCTCGAACAATGCGAAGCTGAGCCTGATATAACTCAGCAGCCAAAAATGATCCAGAGCCCCTACGGTCTGGATTGCGAGCACTATCAACAAAGCGACAAATATGAGCTATAATGCGGGTAATGCGATTAATAGAAGAATGTTCTTCTAACAAAGAATCAAATAAATTTGATGAAGCGGTGACTTGAACCGCCACTAGACGGGCTTCAGTCATAACTAGCGGTGCCATGCTTGAGTCTGAGCAAGCATGTGGCAAACAAGCGGTAATCAACAATTGTGGGCCTTTCCACCAAAGTGTATTGCCTAATAACTCTGATGGCAAAGTGCCGCGGGAACCCAAGTCAGCGGGGTTATCACAAGATTGAATGTAAAACCAATGAGAAGAAGGAAATTTTTCCTGAATGTAAGCAACTCGATTACTGACAAATGTCCAACGGTGCGGGGAAGAACTAAGCCATGAAAGGACTACCGTGGAATCTAACCAGCAACGAATCACCTTGAACAACAAACGACTATTGAATTGCTCATAAACATAATGAGCCAACTTAGCGGTAAGAACTGAAGCACACAGTTCCAATCTGGGAAGTGACAAAGTTTTCAAAGGGGCAAGTTTTGATTTAGACAACACAAAAAACTTTGAGGAAATCCAGATGCGGTTTCGAACACAAAATAAACAACAGCGGCATAACCTTTCTCAGAAGCATCACCAAATGCGTGAAGTTCACAACTAGAAAAGTGGTCTATAGCAAGCAGGCGAGGCAAAACTAAATTCTGCAAGGTCAACACAATAGCGATAATATCTTGCTGCAATTTGGGACCGATAAACAAACAATCATTCAAAGATAACCGGTGAAGTATCTTAGCTGATGCATTAAACACTACACGAAGTTTGGTTGTGCTACTATCAGGTTTCAAAACACAATGATGCGGTATGTAGTAACAATCAGAAGAAGTAGATGATGGATAGGGAACCAACTCCATATGATCCAGCTCCAAACACTCTTTGAGAAAATCACAATATTGTTTGTAGAGATCTGGTTGCTGTAGAAGACGTCTTTCTAAAGAGTAGAAACGTTGCACGGCAAGTTTATACATTCCATCAAAAGCAGGAAGTGTATTTCGAAAAGGAAGAGGCACAACGAATCTACCTGAATCCAATCTCCTGCATCCCTCGGAAAATATTTTTTCGCAGATAAGATCATCAGGGGACTGAACCAGTGCGGTAGGAACATCTTCAATTGTCCAGAATCTTTGGAGTGAATCATCTAATGATAATACATCTTCAATTTGACAAAAAAGCGAAGTTGGGTTTATTACTGACTGAGAGTGAGAGTTAACAGAACTCGAAGACACTCTACCCATAAGGATATAACCAAACACAGTGTTAATAGCATCAGGAACACCTTCCTTTCCCAGAAGACGTCCATCCAACAAAGTTTGAGAAAATATATCGGCACCTAACAAAAGGTCAATACCGCCTGGGCTATTGAAACCAGGATCAGCAAGTTTCAAATTGGTTTGATATGCCATATTAGCCATGTTAATGGGCGCAACAGGCATATCATTGCAAATGCGAGGTAAAACAATAGTATCAACAACAAAATTGCACTCACGCTTTACTATAGAGCGAAGAGAAAGGGTAAGAGAGCCCTCAGCAGAGGGACTCTGCATAGAACCTAGCCCGTTGAGTTGTATCGAAGCGGGCATAAGTCGGATGCCACGGCGTTTAACAGCCTTGCTCGCAATGAATGATGTCATGCTACCAGAATCTAGCAGACATCGCAAAGTTTGATAAGAACCGTGCTTATCTAATACCTCAACTAAAGCGGTAGATAACAACACATTTGAATTGTATGACAAAAGTGAACTATGACAAGAAGTCTGCGGTAGAGAAGTTTCGGGACTTTCAACAGTATTAATGGTACTGGATCCACCAGATGTGGAAGCCAGGTTTGCGGGGGGAGCACTAGATTCAGACCGAATGCCTGAATCACCACGATTTACAAAATGAAGCAATGTGTGATGGCGTTGTTTGCAGTTGCGGCAAGTGGATAAAGATTTACAGCGATTCGACTGATGAGGATCGCTCAAGCAATTAAAACAAAGTCTAAAATCTTTAACGAACTTAAACCGCTCGGATACTGATTTGGTCAAGAATTCAGAACATTTGTAAATCGCATGATCGGATTTACAAACTAAACAATTTCTATTCTTAGTGGCAAACAAAGATGTAGTGAACCGGGAAGAATGTTGCTTTGAATTCAATGGTAACCTTTTGTCAACACTTCGCTTTGCCTTGCGGGATAATTCAACATGTTCAAAGGCATCGCAATGCTTCGACAAAAAATCAACAACTTCCGAGCAGATCGAAAAGTCACAGTCACAGTACCATGGTAAAGTTCAAATTTGGCTGCTAAATTCTTTGGAACTCGTTTCAACAGCATCTGAACGATACAAAAATCCCACTGATTTACTGGTAAACCCAAATTCTTCAGTGCTTCCAAATTATCACTGAAGTCATCCAATAACTTCCGAACCTCTGAAGGGCTATCTGAAGTTAGTTGGGAGAATTGTTCTAAAGCTGACCAATGAGACTCCGCGATTAAACGAGTTCGCTTGAATTTTTTCAATAGTGTTTCATAAGCACTCACGTAATTGTTTTGTGTTAATTTAAAATTCTTAATAACCTCAACAGCAGGCCCTTTTAAAGCTAACTGCAAGTATTTGAACTTCTGCATAGTACTGAGTTTTTCATTATTGTGAATTAATGAATCAAACAAATCAATACAAGTACCAAATTCCAATATGTCTCCACTAAATGAAGGCAAATCAGTTCGCGGCACAGCAACACTTTCCTGTTCCCGAGCTATATTTTGTGGCGTAGAATTCTGAACAGATTTCAGTTTAGCAAAAATAGACCTAATTGAATAAAACAATTTTTCAAATTTATTGCATATGTCATCCTCAAAGTCAAAATCATCGTTTGCATCTGAAATTAATCCAACAATCGAATTGTGATGTTTAAAAAATTCTGAATGAATTGAATCAACCATATCAATCATGCTAAAAAACAATTCAACGTCGTCACATCTTAAGGCTTTCTCGGCAGCAAAATAAATATCTTCTAATCTTTTAAACTCCGACTGTAATTGATTTTTAAATTTACGTAAATTTTCAGCGGTTTTTGACATCTTAACAATAAATTAAAATCACTGTAACGCCACTGAACAAATCTAACACGATAGAACGAAAACAAAATACTATTCCAAAAATGTACAATTTTTTACAGTTGAAGTCGAAAGTACGAATTATTTGACCCAATGTCAAATAAATTCAAAACAATTTAGCAAAATAACCAAACAAACAAAAGATCTCTTGTAAGTTTTTTAACGCGACAAAAAAGATGCGTTTTATTTCCAACGGAATGAGTGAATATCCCGAACTTGCTTTCTCTTCTAACAAATAAAGAAGAGAAGAAACGAAAATTCAATGCGGTTTTCAACAATAATTGCAACAAAAAATCAATGGTTTTTTTGATCGTTAAACTTTGCACGAAATTAACTCAAATGTATCCGGCCCAGAGTTGGACCAAATTATGTAATTTATTCGATAATCTTTGCACTAAATTAACTCAAATTGCATCCGGCTCGAAGTTGGACCAAATTATGAAATTTATTCGATAATCTTTGAACTGAATTAACTCAAATTGCATCCGGCTCGTACTTGGACCAAATTATGGAATGTCTTCGATGGCACATTCCATAGAATATTCAAAAAAATGTATGAATTAGATGTTGCGGTTTTAGTTCAATGCTGGTTCAGTGAAGTGGAATTCTAGTTATACAAGGTGGTTAAAAAAATGTTATATAGTGTAGAAGATAAGTGGTTACTTATACCTGGCCTATTGGGCGAAGTAAAATTATAGACATAAATAGAAACAGTCAATAGGGTGGAGAGGATTAATACTTATACAGGGTGGCTGCAACATCGGCTACACAGAAATATATACAGGGTGGTTGCAATATAAGATGAATTAGTGTTACACTTACAGAAAGTGGGCCAAATAATAAAACAAATGAAAAAGTTATAAATATGTAAATAATATAAAAAATACCAATTAGAGAGAAAATAGTTATTAAATGAACACGGTTTCCAAACGATTTTTATTTTAAGCTAGTTGAAGGCGATTCTTTTTTAAAGATAAATTATTAGCAAATCGCGTGGAATACATATTTATGGCATTATGTGATTAAACAGGTTGTCCATGTAAAAATTGTGGATTATTAAGCATCGGGCACATGCACGCCGCCCTTAGTTCTCTCAACGAGGTGTAGATTCAATCATACCGTTGAACACAACGCATTGACATGCGCAATTATCCACCAATATTTTATGGTGTTCCTAGGTAATCTTTACTTCAGAAAAGGAGGCTCAAATTAAAAAAAAATAATGACTTTATTTTTATCGCAGTTAGTTCCCGAATTTTTTTCCCAAGTTCCCTCGTCTCGTATATATCAAATTAAAACGAGTTAATCACTCCGTGCAGATTCACTTATTTTAAAAGTGCTACTACATGTCTGGGTTACATAAATAAATACACTGTTTCCTCCAAGATTATACTTTCAGATAACACAGCAATTGCTACACTCTGCAAGAGTATTTAAAAAAAATCGTTTACTTATTCAGTCATATTTTGGCAATAATTTATATATTCACCCTTCAGTCAACTAACGTTGCATTACAAATTCAGCTACCAGACATATCATAAATGAAGAACGAATGTTATAGCAATAATTTGTAATAATAATACCTTACTGTTTGAGATATGGTATGGTCTAACAGGAATACAAATTCCTCCATGTCACATGCTCATTCAACTGTAATGAAACAAGTCAATAGAGGCCTTCGGTTTAGATCCCTGCTGTCGCGAATCGTTCGATAAATAATTCATTATGTCTCCTGGGATGCTAACCTTTATAGAACTGAGGTTACACTTAATGTTTGAGTTGGAGCATCTCATTGTTTATTATCCGCTTGGTCTTAGTATGGAATGCAGAAGTATTTATATCTTCACGAGACCGATTGCAGTACACTAGTAACTATATATTTATTGTTGTAGTATTGTATTGTAATTTTTATTTTATGAATATAGTATTGAGTTGGAAAGGAATTTAAACTATTAATTTTATTTTTAATTAAATACATTTGGAATTGTTGTTTTATTCTTTTACTACGTAACAAAAATAAAATCTTGAAATAAATTCAACAATGTGTTGTAATAATTATTATATTATTTAGAACAAAATTGTGGTAGTTACTGTGTTATTCTCTTTTCCTTGGTCTGGTACCTAAATATATATTATATATTTAGTTACTGTTGAGCGCAATCAAAATCTTATAATTTTTAAATCCTTAATATTTACTGATCTTATTATCATGAGAATATATATTTTTAGGGTTCCCTATATTCAATATACGGATACCCTTTTAATATTACTACGGATTTCTCTCTCTCACACATCACAGCAATTTTCTCCTAAATTATTTGACGGAAAAGGTTGAAATTTGGTATCAGAGTACAGTTTGGGGGGAAAAACTAAACAAAATTTACCGGTCAGCTCCCCCTTATCTCCGAAACTATAACAAGTAAACTTTTGAAAAAATTAGAGATATAGAGCGTCACCTGAATTTCTGGGGGGAAAACTAAACAAAATTTACCGTTCAGCTCCCCCTAATCTACAAAACTATAACAAGTAAACTTATGAAAAAAATTAGAAATATAGAGCGTCACCTGAATTTTACCGGAAAAACCCCTACTGTTAATTTTAGGGATCAAATTACACAATTAAATGGAAAATATAAAAATAAAATTGTTTCTAACACATCATGAAATATATATAATTAAAGGGCTCATTATGGCGAAAACAAATATGTTTTTGTATATTTTTAAAATAAATTATTTGAAATATGTTAACAAAAATATAAAAGTTTTATCCATTCCCCCTACCTCATCTCCGAAAATAAAAGCCACAAAATTTTGAAAAAAATTAAATATATAGGGCCTCACCTGTATTTTACCGGAAAAATAAGGAGAAACCTCTAGTATTAATTTTCGGGTACAAATTACAGCATTAAATGGAAAACATAAAATTTATTTCTATTGCATCATCTAATAAACCAAATCAAAGGGCTCGTTATGACGAAAACTAATATATTTTTTTCGTATTTTTAAAATGAATATTAAAAAATACATTAACAAAAAATATTTAAAAAAATTATCTATTCCCTTCTTTATTCCCTAAACTATTTATTTGTTTGCAGAAAAAATACGAAGAAATCTCTAATATTAATGTTGGGGGCCAAATTATAGTATTAAACAGAAAATAAAAAATATTTTTTAACGCATCCTGCAATACATCAAATGAAAGGGTTCATTATGAGGAATACAAATATGTATGTTTAAAATTAATTGTTTACACGATATTAACAAAAAGCTATAAAAAAATCTCATTTCGGGCTTTATTTCCGAAACCATATAACCCAAAATATTAAAAAGGATTAGGGGTACTGGGGCTTACTTGAAACTTATAAAAAAAATTAGTAGAAAACCCTAATATTAATTTTGGGGAAAAATTCTAGAATTAAATGGAAAATAAAACTTCAATTTTCAAACGCATCATGTAATATATCAAATAAAAGGCTCATTATATGAATTGCAAATATATGATATTTTTAAAACATTTGTTTAAAAGATATTCCTAAAAATATTGAACTAAAATTTTGAAAAATATAATTTATTTGTTGTTTTAAATAATTTGTCTAACAGATTTAATAATTTATTTGTTAAAACTTGACCTATTTTCCCTTTTATCTTTCAATCTACAGAGCCTAAAATTCAGAGAGTAGATTGTATAAATACATTTAAAAAAAAACAAAAACCGACTTCAAAAGAAAATTAACTAAAAAGCATGAAATAATATTTTGTTACAATTAAATACTTTTTATGAAGTCAGTGCCAAGCGAAAGTGAAAATATTTTGTGAGGTACATTGATGAGTTATACTTGGCAACTTCGCTGTTCAAATTGGCACCGACTTCATAAAAAGTATTTAATTGTAGCAAAATATTATTTCATGCTTTTTAGTTAATTTTCTTTTGAAGTCGGTTTTTGTTTTTTTAAAAATGTCTGTAATTGTTAATGATTTATCCTACAGCTGTAACATTCTATTAACATTTTTTTAACCATCCTTCATAACAATATTTGTACTCCGCCCTGTATGTCAGCTATCATAAATTTCCAACTGCTATGAGCTACCTTATATAATTATGTTTTCTTGCTTTTTACTAACCATCCTGTATGATATAATTACATTCGACGTTATATTTTAACCATCTTGCATAGGATATCTTATGGATCACCAACATTTTAATAACTACCCTATATAATTTTATTTTTACACCACATATGTATATTTATATGCGTGAAATTAATATGCAAATTCATAAGATTTTACTCATCCAAAAATCGCCTGCCTCGGCAATTTTATCACTTTGAAAAGTTGAATTCTCCAGGTGTAAAAATATAATGCTAGGAAAATATGAGGTAGGCATTAAATAGTTACTTGTTCGGAACATACAAATACATTTTGTATTGGAAAAATGATTACAAGAGCAGTTTCACTCTCAAATCATCCTGTATTGAAAGAATTTTTACAAGACGAATCTCACTCTTACGTAGGTTACTAAATCACCCTGTATTGAACACCTTTAAATTAAAAATCAGCTATCTTGAATGTCGCAAACTGCGAATAACTTTTTAATTATTTAATTTCTCTGGAAAACAATTCGAAATCGTTAGAGCTTTTTTCCACAACTCAATTATATATATATATAAACAAACCTTGTTCGTTATATAATATTAGATTATTTCTATTTGATAACAATTTTATATCTTAACAGAAATGAAGATACTTTAATTTGTAATTAAAAGCCCTCTTTGAAGGCAAACTTTGTCCACAGTTAATACAAATTGACATGGAATGATTACTGTTTATGTTATAGACCATGTAAAAAATCTGTTTGTGAAGAATAACTTTTTTCTCTGAAAATTATGAATAAAAAGAAATCGTTTAATTTATGAATACACACTGTATATTCATATTAACTGACACTTATTTTGAATTTGATTAATTCATCTTATTTACAATTTACCCCAAGTTCCGAATAGTTAATACCAGTAACTCCATCTAATCTTATAATACCGGCGACTCCACCAAGACATAGAATATAAGAAAATAGGTAAAAAGTTTTTCCCCATTCTGTAAGAAACGATAGAAGCTATGTTATTTGAAAAAAGTGGTCACACTTTGAGATATCACGGAACTAATCTAATCCCTTTTCAATTTGCCCCACGTTCTGAATAACATTTTTCAAATTTTATATAATAATACCGGCTCCTCCACCATGGCATAGAGTATATGAGATAGGTAAAAATAGTTTTTCCCCATTTTCTAAGAAACGGTAAAAGCTATTTTAATGAAAAAAATATGGGACCACTTCGCTATCCCGCCAAACAGGATCCAGTAAAATGGTTGAAATCCCGCAAGCCGTTTCCTAGTAATCGGTGAACAAACATAAAAAAAAGCAACATAGATACAGACGAATTGAGAACCTCCTTCTTTTTGAAGTCGGTTAATAAAATAAAAAGTCTATGTGCGGATAATAAAAGGGTAAATCTAAGAAAATTCACTCATTCCCTGCTTGCCTGAAACTGGAATATTAGAATCTTGAAGGAGCCCTTAGTATGCGAGTCCAACTCGCACATGACCAAATTATTTAATTATCTAGTAAGTGCAATGATATAACAACATGTTCATTATAAAAAATATTAAACATTAATAATCTTCGCTAGTTCAAAACTTTATAGTTATTATAAAGAGCAAATAACTTTCATGTCATAAATATTAAATTAAATCCAATTAACTAATGACCATAGCAATGTGAGCTTAGTCTCAAAAGAATTTCAAACCCCTTTAAACTACTAAAAAATTAATTATTAATTCTATAACCTTAAGAATATTTTCATAGATAACCTTTATTAAAATGTTCTGCGTTCTATATGTTCATCTTCTTACTTTTTGTTATCAGACCATTTATCAGCATCTAAGGTTCTCAGGGTTAATTCGTGGTTTCAGGAAACAATTTCGGCTCCTTGTCAACCTATTTCCTTGGTATAGTATGTACCATTTATCCAGTTTATATATTTTATTTAACTGTAATAGCTTTTATTACTTGTATAGAGTATTTGTTTATCGTTGAAATAACTTAATTCTTCTCGTAGTGTATTTTAAGTTTGCGACGACGCTTGTCAATACACAATTTTCAGTTCTATGATGCAACCACGGATCCCCAAAATGTTATTTCAGTATTAAGAATCCTGTCAAAGTCATATTACATTTTTACAGTAACAGAATAAACAAGGGAACCAGAGACTTTTAGGTCGGCGTTCAATTCTCTTTATGACAAAAATTAAACAAATAAAAGTGTACGTAAATTTAGTTGATTTTATCTACAAGAAATTTCTATCTACTCCATAATATTTAATTTTCATGTTAGTATTTATGCTACACATTTTTTGGAAAGCTTTTGATTTAAAACATTTTTTTCTTTATGCATTCCTATCTTTAAATTACTATTTACAAATGTATTTACACAAACACTACCTAACCTCTATCTTCATATAATTTATAACAAAATCGTTTATTCATAACTAATTCTTAACTTTTGGATATTTAATAATCCAAAACACACTTGTTTCAATACTTTTAGTCAATTATTGCTTCAGAGACTTATTTAATATTTACCAAGATAGCTATGAGAATTTGACAGTTTTTTTCATTTAATACTTTTCTAAACATTTAATCAACATTAGTTGCTCGGTAATTCATCAAGTAATGGTGGGTTTAAAACAATAATATCGGCTCATAATAAATGCTCGATATGTCGTCCGTCTGAGGCTAAACATAAATTTATCTTTTTTCAAAACTTTTAGCAACAGTGGCAAACATATCGACGCCTATGCTTTGGAAAGCTTCTCTAATGCGGTTCTTCATATCATTCGGTGGTGTTGGTGGCGTGTTATAAACAATTCCTTTTACGTATCTGCATAGAAGGAAATCCGGTGAGGTCAAGTCAGGGGATCGTGGATGCCAATTCTGAAAATCATTTCACCCAATCCAACGATTTTGAAAATGGACATTTAGAAAAATGTGTGGGAGCCCCATCCATTTGTACCCACATTTTTGCTCTTATGTTTAATGGAATATTTTCTAAATGAATTGGAAATTCACTGATTAGGAAGTCCAAAAATGTAAATCCATTTAAGTTTTCTACAAAGAAATAGGGACCAATTAAATAGCGACCCATTATTTCTCCCCACACATTTACTGACCACTTGTGTTGGTTTTCAATTTTCCGAAACTGATGCGTTGATTATCCGAAACTGATGTGTTGATTATAAATTTTTATAAACTGATGCAGATTGGAATCAAAATAATAATAGACGTTATGTCGATTAACAAAACCGTTATTGTAAAAAGTACATTCATCAGTGAACAGAACAAACTTAAGAAAGTTCGTATTTTCAGCCACTTTATCCAACACTTACATACAAAATTCACCTCGATTTTCAAAATCATTTCCGGAAAGTTCCTGATGAATTAGGATTTTGTAATCATGACAATTATATTAAAAATTTAAAAAAATACAACTCTGATACTTTCTACATTTATGGGACTCCCCGTATAAAACAAAAATAAGGTGAAAATGTTCCTCTGAATGATATATATCTGCCTAGAAAAAAAGATCCTCTAAAATGAGCATCTTATACATAATACGTGAATATCCCTGTATGTAATTAACTGTTCTCGGGGATCTCGTGTGTTTCTCTTGTTTGTCTAAGAAAAGACACTTTTTCGACGTTTCAATGAGATCTCACACATCTTCTTCGGGATTAATGATGTTATCACTCACGCGTTGTCTTGTTCGCTCTGGCCAAATTTATGCGATATTGTTGGCTCTAGGAAGAGTATTCGCCTTATTTGTTCTTTTTTCTGGAGATTTTATTTGAATTCTAATATAGCGGTCTGTTAGTGCAGCTCTCCAAGTGGGTGGGAGGCGTTGCGCATCGTCCCATTTATTAAGGTTTGTTTTACGTTTTTCTATTTCAATAGATTACCTAACGACCCTTGTTCTATAATTTTCGCTTTTTGCTAACATCTTCATCTGGTCGAAATCGATTTGATGACCGGTATTTAGATGGTGTTGTAATAATGCAGGCGTCGTTGTTTTTTGTTTTACTGCGTTTTGTGATCTGCTCTCCGGGCACTTGTTGTTCTGTTCGTTTGGCGATGGTTTAATTGGTCTAGACAATTTAAAATTATTGCAAGCACGTTTAGACTTCCGAAAATCAAAATTACAGAGTGAGCACTCGTCTTTACCTATTTGCTATTATGAAACAAACAAAACACAATAAGAAGATGTCCCAAAAACAGCTTTTAATGTTAAGCATGGACATTATGAGTATGTAAGAACGCCTCTTCCACGTTTCAAAGAGTTATGGACAACGTATTGAAAGGACTCCAAGGAAACATTTGTCTTACATATATAAAAGACGTTGTAATCTTCTCTTCTTCACTACAAGAACATTTAATAAATTTGTCAAAAGCCTTTCAACGCTTCAGAGAAACAAATTTAAAGGTACAACTTGATAAGTCAGAATTTTCAAAAAAGGAAGTCGCATTTCTATGACACTTCATTACACCCAACGGAATAAAACCTAACCCCTACAAAATTAACGCCATATTGAAATATCCAATCCCAGAAACAACGAGAGAAATAAAAAGCTTTCTCGGTTTATTAGGATATTATCGAAAATTTATAAAGGACTTTGCCAAAATCACAAAACCCTTGATAGCCTGTTTAAAAAAGGTCGCAAAAATAGAACACACAAAAAAAATTGTTGAATATTTTGAAACTTGCAAACAACTACTTGTAAATGAACTCTTACTTCAATACCCAGGCTTTACTCTACCTTTCAACCTTACAACAGACGCTAGTAACGTAGCCCTAGGTTCAAGGCCCTATAGACAAAGACAAACCAATCGCTTATGCTTCACGAAGTGATAGTGAATCCAACTACTCCACTATAGAAAAAGAAATCCTTGCTATAGTGTAGGCATTTAAGGTTTTTCACCCTTATTTGCTGGGCAGACCCTTCAAAGTCCTGAGTGACCACCGCCCATTACAATGGCTATTTTCAATAAATAATCCAAACTGTAAATTAGTCAGATGGCGATTAAAACTCGAAGAATTCGATTATGTCGTTGTATATAAAAAAGCAAAATAGATACCAACGCAGATGCCGTTTCAAGGATTGAAATTAATACAAAAGAAGTAGAAGAAGAAAAAGAAAAATTTAACTTAAATAAATACCAGGACGATTTCACTAAAGAATTTTCCAGTCAGCAACAACTCGACAATAGTTCTATTTATAATAATCCACCTAATGAACTTGACTCTGAAATTATGAACGAAATGAATCAACAACGCGAAGATCCAAACAGCGAATCTACAGAAACAGCTGATGAAGACCCCGACCTCGTACAACGTAACTCTAACTTAAATCGAGATACATCTGAAACCGAAACGGCTAATGAACCTATTGACCTACCTCAAGACGAGAGCGATTGTGACAGTGGAAACACTATACATTCACAACAGGAAACTCCGATTCTTACAATACATATATCAGAAAAACTGCTGAATTACTATAATAATCCAGTAATAATGAAATTTGTTAAATATTCTCTTGCAAATCCCGTAATTGAACGAATTTTTCAAAATAAATAGGGAATACATATTAAAATAAAAAAAATGACGCAGATAAAAAGCTTATTGACTTTTACAAAAATTATATTCCACCTAAAGTTAAACATGCGAAAGAAGACAAATGGAAATAATCAAAAATTACCACGAAGGCATAAGTAATCACCGAGGGATTAATGAGACTGAATTCCAACTGCGGCAAATATATTATTGACAATCAATAAAAACAGATATTGTAGATTATATCAATACTTGTGAAATTTGTCAGATCAACAAATATGACAGAAACCCAGCAAAACCAAAATTTATGGTAACCCCAACACCTACGAGACCAATGGAAATTATCCATCTCGACAATTTCCAAGCAGCCGGACAGAAATGTCTTACCATTATTGATTCTTTTTCAAAATATGGACAAACGTTTCCTGTGGAAATTATCAAAAATCTTCTAATATTTATAACGCATCATGGCATTCCGAAGATGATAGTGTCAGATACTGGAACCGAATTGAAGAACGGACTTATGCAAGAATTTGCCGAAACTCACAAAATAACTATTCACTATACTACTCCCGAAAACCAGTAGTCCAACGGTGTGATTGAAAGAACCTTAATGAACGACTATATGCAACAACATAACATAACATAAAGTCTTGTATAAACAAATAAATCAATTAATAATTGATACAAAAAATAAAAATATTGAAAAACAAAATCTTAAGAGACAACCCCCAGTAACTTACAAACTCGATACCAAAGTATACACAAAAACCAGTACTAGACAAAATAAGCTCTTTCCAAGATATAATCCCAAAATTGTAAAAAAAGACAATCCCGTCACGATACAATCTCAAAACATCCTAATTCATAAGAAAAACATTAAACGTTTTCCAAAACGTGATTCTAAAAAATCATTACAGATGGGACATCGTGGCATCACAAGAAATAAACATCCAGGACCTGAAAGAAAATCCAGCAATCCTTCCCCTGAACCTAGGACCAGCAAAGATCCAGATTAGCACAGACGTCTGCATTCATTACTACAATTTAACCCCAATAGCACACGAAATCAGATCAGTAGAAAATCAATATGAAAAAGCTTCAAGATCAATATTAGCCAAACTTTGCTTACCATACTTTGAAATGCTACACAACTTTGAACAAAGTCTAAGATATCAACTAGAAGCAGTGAATAGAAAGTCTAGACAATCTCTCCACTTTATAGAAAAAGGAGAGGACTTTTCAATTTTCTTGGAGGCGCAGTAAAAGTTATATCAGGCAATCTATACCAGGAAGATGCTCAAAAATATGTGAAGCCATATCAACATTTAAGAAAAACCAGAAAAATGTTATTGAAAACGTGAATCAACACATATATAACAAGTTGATAGATAACTTCAATAAGACATAATCAAAAAGTTATAGAGAACGAAATCAGAAATATTAATGAATCTTTATATTTCATTCTAATCATTATATGCAAGCTAGAAACATCTTGGACCAATTAAATTTGTCATTACAAATAATTTAGCAATTACTAACAGTTCTGGAAAATGCAATCACTTTTGCAATAACTAATACTCTTCATAACAGTATTTTAAAACAGCAAGTAATTGAATGGATTATAAAAACAATGTTAGAGAAACATAATGAAAAACAACTATTTTATAATGAGAAAGAACACCTAAATAAATATTATGATCTTATATCTGTATATGCCTACTATTAAAATTATATGTTAATATTCATCTTGCACTTGCCAATATTAAATCCCGAAGAATTTACTCACTACCACTTATACTCTGTACCCACAATAAACTCCACCACAATTATTCCACCCTCACCTTACCTGCCAATGAATTATGGACTCTACCAGTACTCTACGCAACAATGCAAGAAAATCAGCAACAAGTACCTCTGCGAGAGCATTTCCATCCAGTTCCAGAGCAAGACTCCAGATTGCATTTCACACATACTCCAGCTGTCAGTCGAAGAAGCCCTTTGCCAACACGTTCCGATAGTCAAGCTCATTGCATCGCATTTTTCCTGAAACCCAATGCCAATCTTCAGGAATTCTACAACTCCAGGGAACATTCCAGATCGAGATACCACATGGTTGTGAATTCAGTACGCCCGAAGAGAAACTTACCAACACCAAGAACACAGTCAAGGAACAGCCAATGACATTTCCGAAAATAAAAACAATATTCATTTACCAGTCAACAACGCCAACCCAATCCAATTAGAAAAGGTTTCACTCGATGAACTCCACAAGTTCCAAGAGGAGCAGCACCGCCTGCACCCCAACGAAACCATAGAGCTCAACGACAGTGCTCACTTTTGGTCAAGATCAATTTACATTTTAATAATTACTTGTTCATTAATTCTGTTACACAGATTCAGAAACAAACTACCATACAGCATGAAGCCACGAGAAGAGCCTTCCAGGGATAGAGGAGTTACATGAACAATCCACAAAGGATACGCGGACAAGGCACAGACGACACTAGCACAGGGTCAGCAGCGCCGTCATGTCGTCTTGAATATATTTCATTAAGCATTTTGACTGCATTATGTTAATTGAATAAGATTCAATTCTTATGTTAGTCTTGACATGAATTTCCAAGTTGTTAGATGCTTATAGTTAGTCCAAAATAATAATTGTAGTGCTTGTTTGAAATAAAAAGTTTTTTAGAAACCAAGTTTCAAGAAACAAGTATATTACTAGATATTAACAAAGATATATAAAAAATTCTCATTTCTAGGTTTATCTGCGAAACCACATTACCTACTGGGCCTCATTTGAGATTTGTAAGAAAATATAGTAGAAAACCTTAACATTAATTTTGGGGGCAAATTATAGAATTAAATGGAAAATAAAAATTCAATTTTCAAACGCATCATATAATATATCAAATAAAAGGCTCATTATGTGAATTACAAATATGTCACATTTTTAAATCATTTGTTTAAAAGATATTAACAAAAATATTAAACATCGACTTAAATCCCACTTTTGAAACTACACTATCTAAAATTTTGAAAAATATATCTTATTTGTATTTTTAAATAATTTGTCTAACAGATTTAATAATTTATTATTTAAAACTTGACATATTTTTCTCTTTATCTTCCAATCTACAAAGGCTAAAATTCAGACAGTAGATTATAACAGGCTTCCCTGAAAGTTTATTAGTAAAATAAAACTCTAATATTAATTTTGGGGGCCAAATTAGAAAAATAAATAAATATTTTTATAAAAATTAAGCGAATCATGAAGCAGATAAAATAAAAAGTCTACGTGTGGAAAATAGAAGTGTATAATTTTTGTAAATTTAAAACGCTTCCATATTATTAAATGTATTCTTTTGAAGGAATTTATTAAGAATCTGTTGAAAACTAGAAGTATTTATTATTGTCTCATAAATGAATACAATAAATAAAAAAAATACACTTTTGGGAAGTACATTTATAAGTTATACTTCGCAACTTCGCTGTTCAATTTGGCACCGACTTCATAAAAAGTATTTAATTGTTGTAGCAAAAAATCCTTTCATGCTTTTTACGAGTAGTTAACTTTTTTTTGAACTCGGTTTTTGTTTTTTTTAATGCACTTATTTTACAATTTTTAGTGATACAATGGCTTAATTGGGTGCATTTTTCAAATCTAATTATTTTTTTCTATATTGCCTGAAATAAGGAATATTACTTTCATTTATTAGCTTGACCAACCTCGTTGACTGTTGAATAGAATAACTTGTTCTCTAGATATGTAAATGTATTAAGAAAATTTTGTGTATGATTCTAAGTTAGATGGATCCACTATTTTACAAATGATCTGAGTATCATCATTCTTTAGGTCTGTAAAAATACTGACATTCATTTAATATCAGAATTTTATAATAAATTTAAAAATTCTAATTAACTTTGTGTGATATTTTGAGTTATTATTAAAAATAAAGGTACTTAAACAAAATTTATATTCTTTATCAAACCTAGCACACAATTTGGAGAAGTGATATGAAGATCTACTATAGAATTTTTACTGATGTGGCATAATTAGATTCAGTTTATAATTCGTATTACCCCTTTTTGCCAAGAATTTTTTATATATCATTAAAAATAAAGGTAATTTACGTTTAAGCAAATTTCATATTTGCAGACAAACCTCGTATACAGTTGACAAACTGACACGTAATGATTACAGTATACATTTTCGACCATGAAAATATTTTTCTCTAAATAATATTCATTAGAACGTTTTCCGTTTGAATTCAACGTATGAAGACATACTGTATATAGAAACCAACTGAGAACATCCAACTTGAAGTTGATTAACTGACATTTATTTCGATTTATTCCCAATCGAATTTTAATTTATTACAATTTTTAATAGTACAGCACAATTGCATGCAGTTTTGAATTCTAATGAACTTTGTTTGATTACTGAGGTACTTTTAATCAAAATTTATATATCCTTTGTAACCTACTATCTAGTATCTAGTTAGAAAAGTCACAGAAATACTTATTATACAATTTTTAGTGCAATGGCATAAGTAGGTGCAGTTTGTAATTCTAATTACTTCTATTTGATGGCAATTTTAGATCTTAACAAAAATGAAGAAATCTTAATTTCTAATCAAAATTCCTCTTTGATGACAAACCTCGTCTATAGTTAAAAAAGTGACATAGAATGATTACTGGTTACGGTTTAGACCATGCAAATCTGTTTATGAAGAATAACTTTTTCTATTAAAATTATTAATAAAAAGAAATCGTTTGTTTTAGTAATAAACACTGTATATAAATATTAACAAACATAAAAAAACACAGAATTAAGAACCTTTTTCTTTTTGAAGTCGGTTAACAAATACTTGGTTAAATTTTCACTTTTTATATATTTTTAATTTGAGATATGTTTCGCCAATATTGGCTTCATCAAGTGAAGACTGAAACAATATTGTTCTACTAAAGTAATCGGTAAGTATTTGTCTATAAAAATCAGTTTCTGGGGGGCGGGGTGATCAGTTACGTCAGGTGGGCGATCCCATATGAAATTTATGCAAGAAGGGTGCCTTCTGTAGGATTTCGAAAACAATGAGTCCTGGATTGTTCTATTAAAAATAGTGGATTTTCGCTGTAAACTCAGAGCGAGCGAGCGCCCCATGTTGCACCTACCTGGATGCGCCCCTGATAGAAGTTCCGTCGGACATCCTTAATGAAATTAAAAAAAAACGTGCGCCTCTTGTTCTTCTAGTGTAGTTTTCGTGAAACGTTTATTTACACTGAAAAAAGGCTAGATTTTTATAACAAGTGGATTAAATCATGCAATTTGGTGTAATCTATCTATTGAAAATAATAAATTCGTAGTTTATTTAATAGGCAAAATTACTCAGATTTGTCAAGCCGAAAGATTCGAAGTTAACTAATGTGTTTCGTCGGTTAAAATAGCTTCTTTTGCATTGCATTGTATTAAGTTCTTTCTGAATAATATGTAAATATCTTTTTTTCCAGAATAAAAATTATAAGGTTTATTTTAGCCGACGGCTAATATATATATTATACTGATATTAATTATAATGATTGTAATTATTATTTTATTTTGTGTGTTCTTGAATATGATTTTTTTTATTTAGCTATTTAATTTTGAATATTTTCATTGTTTTACGTTGGGTGCCAATTATAATGATTCTAATTATTTTGATTTGTTTTGTTATTGTGCAATAAATTAAATTTTTAAATGAAATGGTTTGATTTTGAATTATTATTTTATTGTTAAATTCATTGAGCATTAGCATGTTTAAATTACATATTTTTTTGAACATTTTTTACACTAAACAAATTTGTCAAACATTAATGATTTTTGGCAATTATCTCAATGCAAATCTCTATTAATACTACTGTTCAGAAGAGTTTTTTAGTAAAAAATTACCCATATTACTTATTTTATATACACCTACTTATTAAATTATGAAATATCAACAATAACATTATCAAAAAAAATCAACATATGTACAAAATTCAATTAAAACACACTCATCCTTGTTTTTATTTTAAAACAGTTTGTTTTAAATACCTTTTATCACTTTTAAGCGTCCGGCTGAAAAAGTCCCCTTTCTACTTTTTGGGCGTGTTCTGTTACTTCACTGCTCCGCTACTGCATTATTGATATAGATCGTTTATAGTTTGATCTCTTTATATCTGCAACTTTTAATTGTCTTGTATTTGTAGTCATTTTCTGCTCCATATTCATCCTTTTAACTGATGAAACTTTTATTTTAAATATACACTTGCAATATTTACTTGTCTTTGTTCTATTTTATTATGAACTCTCCTTGTATATTCCCGACTTGAGACTATTTGTCACATGATCAGCTCGGTTTCGTTTACATTCGGGTTTGAAATGTCTCTTTCACTTTCAGTTTATTCAACATGGCGATTTATGCCACTAAAATTCGTTGCACTATTGTTTAAATACACAATTTACAGTTTACTAATTATTCAAACAAAACTGGATCCATGTTCACTCCTGCAGTGATGGAAAAAGACTGGACAATGGTCAAAAGATGACAGGTATTTTATAACGATTCGTAAAACATCTGAACTTCTACTACAATTAATTCATATTGACATAATTAATGAAATAAAAATTATAATGAAACTCTTTGTATTTTGTATCATTAAAATCTAGCAAAAATACTGGTTTTATTGATATATAAAACTTGTCTTACAATTCAGTTTTAGTCTTGTATTTTGCAATTGAAATTCTATGTTATAATATTTTCTTTTGAGATTGAATATTTTTCTCTAACATGATTTCCCTCCATACTTTCCTCATGAAATGTATTCTTTGAGCCTTGCTGTACCTTGTAATATACTTTAACACTTTCGAAATCTTTTTTATTTAGTTCTGGACATTAAGTGAAATTTAACCTGTAATACCTTTCTTTATTTTCCCCAAAAGTTTATTGAACTGTTCTTGACCTATTCTTGTTTACATTATACTATTTGAATCTCTGCAAGTATTTCTAACCAGATTCCTATCTCTTTGCTGTTATATTGTTACAATTTTTTTATACCTGATAACCGTTTTACTCTAACATGTTCTTTTTGATGTTCTACCACCTTAATCTTTATCAATTTAACTATAAGTCTTTTTATCTGTTTAATTTGTTATTTATTCATATTCCTACTCCCAATGACATGTTTCCCTTGTGAACAAACATGCTCGCTTTGCTATTTCAAATACCCTAAATTTCATGTCTGGTTATACAATATTGGTAGTTAAATTTTGATTCTTGGAACCTATATTATTACACTCAAACTTTATTTCATTACAATATATATATATATATATATATATATATATATATATATATATATATATATATATATATATATTGTAATGAAAACAACCCTCAGCAAAGAATAAATAGTAAACAATTTGTTGAAAAATAATCAGACTGAGATAAACACAGGCAGAATTAATAAAATGTATCATTAAATAATGTAAATAGTAATAAAGCAAATCAAATCAATCAACTTAAAGAAATCAATACTTATTGGGTAAAAATTGGCAACATAAACAAGCTTCGATGAGAAAAAACTTGTTATCGTAACATACTTAAGCATGACTGTCAAAACCATCAAATATCATGAAAAATAGAACACTTACATGCAAAATAGGTATAAAATTATAAAATACGGTAAAGACTTACTATGATTTAGTCCAATAAATATTTTGATTCATCAATTATAAAACATATCTTCAATGTAAAATGAACAAGCATATAAGCAAAATTCAATCATGTACTTGCATAAATACTTTAAGAAAATGTTGTAGCTGATCTAAAAATGAAAAATGGTATAAGCAAATGATAACCAATTATCCTATATAAGTAGCAACGATTTCCAAGCAAGTAAATTAGGCAAAAATAAGAGGTAGCAGACAACTCCTAAAGAAAATTCTATTAAATAGCTAAAGATAAATTGTACTAGGTAATAAGTTAGGTAATTAGATAAATTAAGAGATTAAACAAACCAAAAACACTTAAATAAGAAGTGCAACTGATGAAATAAGACAACTCCAGATAGCGTAAAGTGAACGAACCAAGCCCTAAAATAAACATTCTCAAAAATAGGATATGACCTTGGTGCAAGTGAAAACTTCATGTGATTAGTATGTAAGAGACTATAAAGATTAGAAATAGGAAATTGGTTTGCAGATATAAGTTGTATTTTGTAAATAATGAAAAAAAAAAAAAAGGAATTCAGAAGGGGCAAAGTTTCGAAGGTCAACATCTCCATAACAAAGAAAAATTGAGCAATAGTTTATATAAAACAATTTATTCCAAATTAAATAGCTTTCAAATAAGATATATTGTAAAACATATAGTTGAATGAATTTGAAAAATTTGTGGTTTGAGAAAATACTACATCAAGTAGGCTAAATTATACAAAGCATGGCGTTTTAGATGGCAATTTTTACTAACTTATTTATAGAACCAACCGCCAAAATTCTTCATTTAACTAGAGCCTGTTACGTTCCGTTGAACATTTATTTGCAAAAATCAACACACCCATGTTTTGAATAACTGTCAGTTAAAGCGTGTGGTTATTAGGAAAAGAAACTAGAAACTAGATTTGGGGGAAAATCGCAAATTTGGGAAATTAATTTCAGTGAATGTGTAAGCAACATACAAAATATTATGGTGAAGTGTAGATAGTTTGAAGAAATACAAAAAAGGAAATATACTTTTAAAATTAATGAATGGAATGGATAAATGTAAATATATGGAAAATTGAAATTAAAATATTATGATAATGGCAAAGGAGAAAAGTTATGGAACAAATTGGAATGGTGATATGGAAAAAAGAAAGACAATAAACAATTATAATATAAGGTTGTAATCAATTCTGTAGTTTTCAAATTGTATGTGGTACTGTTAAGGAGACAATGAATGTTAAATTTTGTAAATTTAGTTAAGACTGATAGATTAGATAATGGAAAAAGAGAATTCTCAAAAGTAATAAGTAGAGTAGCAAGATTAAAATATTTGAGTATTTATTGGAATTTAAATTGAAGATTGTTTAATAAAGTATGTTAAAATTATTATGTTGACAGTGAATTTTTTTTAAGAGAGTATAATTAGTATAATTGAGAGGAATGAACATGATATTAGATAAATTCATTTAAAAGAAATCAATTAAACTATGATTAGTAAATAAAAAAAACAGTAATAAAGTAAAATTAGTAATTGAATAAGAGAAGGTTTAAAACAATTTAAAATAGGAAAAACGTAATGAGAAAGGTAAGATAATAAAATTGTCTTCGAGGAAGGAGCTGCCGAAACTTCATAACACTAGTAAGAACAAAGATTATATAGTAAAAGTTGATTGATTTGATGTGTTTAAATTGTTGTATTTATAGTTAGAATAAGATGTTGAATTTTAATTTAAATTATTATGATGTTTTCTGATGTTGCAAAAGCCTGTCTGTGTCCAACAAATAGCCGGATGAATAGTTAAATATTAAAAGTAAATAGCCCAATTAACCCACACACACCAAAATTGCATTTAAAAATTTAAATACAGATAAATTATCAATATTAATAATAACAATAAAATATTAAGTATACATTGATAAAATACATTAAATATATAAAATTTAAATTATTGTAAAAACAATCACACAAAAGGGAGCCATAAGAATATATATAAATATATAAATATATATATATATATATATATATATATATATATATATATATATATATATATGTATATATATATGGTTGATGAGTTATTCCGGTGTACATCCGTTCGTTTGTATTCGTTTAAAAAATCACTTGACGTTTCCCCAAAATCATATTTGGCTTTCTCAAAAGATACTAAGTGTCAATACAGACGAACGGATCTAAACCGGAATAAATCATCAACCACATATTTCCATCCGTGTTATATAAGTTATATAAGTTTATAACATGAACTTTGGGTGAACTTATGTAGCAACTGTATTTCATCGTTCCCAGCTGACTCAGCGAACACGTGCAGTGTCAGATTACAGCCCCGCCGAGCATCCGTGGGAATCGCCGTGTCGACAGTGCCGATTCAGCATTCATTAGGTTATATATTGTAAAATCTCTCTTGTTTGTTATTCATTATTACTCTGTCTGTAGTTAGTTTATATTGTTATTTTTCATTTTATATGTCAAACGTTATATTTTTTGTACAAGTTAAATAAATCTTTTTTAAAAACTCATTATTGAAAAGTGTGATATAACAAATTGGCGCAGTCAGTAGGATCCGTCAACGTTAATAGAACACGAGCTTACTTCTAACTGGTAGCGGCGGATTCCTATCCCTCAACGGAGCAAAGAACCTGGAAGAAGTCCCAACTGCGATAACAAGGAGAACACGGATCTTCTAATGTTCCTGTTGATGTGAGTAGTAGTGAATCGTCTAATGTTTAAGGTTTTAACAATTTATTGATTTGATTGATATATTTGATAATTTAATTTTTATTTGATTGATTATTTTATTTATTTGGTAATCTTGATATATTATTTTGAATTGATTTATTATTTGATTTATTTGAACTGAAATATTTATTTGATATATTTTGATTTACGTTTACATATTTATTTCATTATTTCATTCTTTATCGTTCTATTATCCAGAATATCGCTTATTCCCCATTTATATACATTCGCTTAATAATTTTTATACTATATTTTAATTGAAACCCATTTTACAATCCCTCGTTTATTTTATTTTTATTATTTTTAAATTTGCGTATACTTTTAATTCTAACACATCGAAATGGCACAAGCAACAAATAATTTAGTTTCTGATGAAACCGAAAAGTACGGGTTATCGGGAATATTTTCTATCATTCCGGAATTTGAAGGCGACCAGATCTCCCTGGCCACCTTCATACACGCATGTAATTGTGCGTACAATATGTCGACTGCAGAGCAAAAATATCTGCTAGTCATTCATATTAAAAATAAACTTAGAGGCAAAGCGGCTCAGTTAGTCAACTCGAGAAACCCCGCTTCATATTTAGAAATTAAGCAGCTTCTAACACTCCATTTCGGAGACTCGCGGGATCTGTCTTCTTTGATCCACGATCTCCAACGTCTCAAACAATTGTCCAACGAGTCCCCTCTAACGTTCTATAATAGACTCCAGGTTTTGCGTGCGAAAATGCACTCATGCATTCAAAAAGCGTCTGGACTAAGTAAAGAGCAAAAAGAAGCTCAGACTCCCCTTGTAGATATGATGGTTCTAAATACATTACTTACCGGACTAGGACCACGTCTAGGCCAAATGATTCGTGCCAGCAATCCCAAAGACCTTCTGGAAGCACACTCTCGAATCAGACGAGAACTTCAGTTGTCATATTTTGAAGAGCAAAAAATTCACAAATCTGCTCCTCCTAAACCCACATTTCAGGTCCGAAAACCCATTAAACCACCGAAATGTTTAAATTGAGGTAGATTAGGCCACATTGCGGTAGATTGTAGGTTGCGGCAGCAAAACAACCCTCAATCTTACAACCAAAATTTTAGACCTAGTTTTACAGGGCCAAATCAAACTTCGAGGCCAAATCCACCCCCAAATAATACCAACCATCAAGGTCCACCATTTCGACCGACGAATTTTCAAAGAGCCCCTTTTAAACCGAATCAATTCCGACCGTCTGTAATACAGACCAACCCTCAATATCGTCCAGAAAGGACACATCATTTTAACCACCATCAAAATGGTGAATATTCTCAACATCCTGAAAACGATTGCGGTTATTATACCGAAAATAACCAACACTATTTTGACGATATCAGTCAAAATTATGTAAGCCCCGACCAGACGATACCCCCATTGAACCTTTCAATACCGACGAATACCAGGATTTTCTAGCTCTCCCGAGCCTAGATCAGCCACCCGATTCGACAACTACCATTTCCGAAGTCCAAACCCAAATCCAGAATTTGAATCTGGAAGATTCTCTAAGTCCTCTTTTAACAGTCAACTCCAAAAATTTATATTACATTCACGACGCTTCTGGAAAGTTCAAACTTCTCATTGATACCGGTGCTGGTATCTCCATTTTTAAAGAAAATACCGTCAAAAATTTCCGTCAACGATTTCCCAAAAAAGTGACAATGCAAGGTATTACGCACGAGAAAATCCCGATTTCAGAATCCACCCTTATTCCATTTGCCTTAGGTAACCCCCATAACATGTGTATCTACAATCTAGATATTGAGTTTGATGGAATATTAGGTCTTGATTTTCTTGAGCATGACGAATGTATTGTTGACTTAACATCATAACAGTTAATTACGAACTTCAAAACTATTCCCTTGCATAAAGTGCCCGATCACAATCAGTCTAACGCATAACCGACAGACATTCCCAATACAAAATGCCAATTTGTACTAATGACAATGTAATAGCTATCCAGGCACGTACCGAACAAATTTTCAAACTAAAATGTGAACTTCCAGACACTGACGCAATTTTACCGACATAAGTAATTGACAAAGTACGACTTCCCAACGCTGTTGTACATGTTGATTCAAAAGGAGAATTTCTGACTTCGATAATAAACGCGAACGCAATGCCCAAAACTGTTAACTTTTCCAATCTTCATTTAGAACCCCTTGACCTTACACACCCTCTCTTAAATTTAAATACACAAGAATACACAGACTCTCTAAATTTGGACAGAAACTTAACTATCAGGGAACAAATTCGTACAGAACATCTTAACGACGAAGAGCGAGAACTTATCACGAATCTCTGCTTAGAATTCGAAGATATTTTCTATCTCGAAGGTGATGTTTTAACGTTTACTAACGCCGTCAAACACTCTATTGACACCAATAATGCCAAGCCCGTTTTCACAAAATCATACAGATATCCTCAAGTCCATAAGGAGGAAGTGAAAACCCAAATTTCCAAAATGCTTGATCAAGGCATTATCAGGCACTCTTCTTCTCCTTGGTCCTCCCCCGTATGGGTCGTCCCTAAGAAACTTAGCAAGCAAAAGTGGCGAGTTGTTATCGACTATAGGAAGTTAAACGAACTAACTGTAGACGATAAATATCCTCTGCCCAACATTTCTGATCTCCTCGATCAACTTGGTAAGTGTCAATACTTTTCGACACTGGATCTCGCTTCCGGGTTCCACCAGTTGGAAATCCTTGAGGAAGACATTCCCAAGACCGGTTTCTCTGTTGACAATGGCTATTACGAATTCGTTCATATGCCATTTGGTCTGAAAAATGCTCCTTCTACCTTTCAGAGGGTCATGGACAACATTCTTCTGGGCATCCAGAATGAACTTTGCCTTGTTTACATGGATGACATTATCGTTTATTCACCAACCATCCATGAGCATATGTCCCGTTTGACAGAAGTCTTTAAGCGTCTTAGACAGTCAAACTTGAAAATTCAACCTGACAAGTGTGAGTTTCTCCGTAAGGAAGTTGCTTACCTAGTTCATCTGATCACCCATGATGGAGTTAAACCAAACCCTTCAAAGGTTGAATGCATCCAGAATTTTCCTCAACCCCAAACTCCTAAAGATGTTAAATCTTTTCTTGGTCTCGCCGGTTATTACCGACGTTTTATCCCCAATTTCGCCAAGATCTCAAAGCCCCTAACGAAACTCCTACAAAAAGACGTCAAATTCATCTTCGACGCAGATTGCAAGTCTTCCTTCAACGAACTGAAGCAAGCCCTTGTATCTGACCCTATCTTGATCTACCCAAATTTCGAAGAACCATTCCTGCTCACTACTGATGCTAGTGCTTTTGCAATTGGAGCGGTTCTCTCACAAGGCCCCGTAGGAAAAGATGCTTCCTATAGCATATGCTTCCCGTACACTCTGCGCTGCAGAAACTCGATATTCCACTATCGAACGGGAACTGCTAGCCATTGTTTGGGCGGTCAAGCACTACAGACCGTACCTTTTTGGGAGAAAGTTTACACTCCTGTGTGACCACCGTCCGCTTACTTGGCTCTTTTCGATCAAAGACTCTGGCAGTCGTCTAGCCAGATGGCGCCTCAAGCTAGTGGAGTATAACTATAAAATCGAAAACAAGCCCGGCAAGGTAAACTTGAACGCAGACGCTCTTTCCCGTATCAAAATTAATCACTTCAAAGAATGCACCGACTTTATTTCTAAAATCAACATCTTTGCAAATAACGAAATCGACCCAGAACAACCAGATTCCGATAATGATCAAGAACCCGATGATCATGACGATCGAATGACAAGAGAATTTAATCGATTTGTTCAATTATATAAAACCGAGTCGATAATCGATTACTCAAAAATAGAAATTTCTAACGCCCAACTCCTAGACAAATCTCACAAACGAATAGTCACTTTCTTCTGGCAAAATAAACTCAATGACTTGCATGACAAAATCATCGAAGACATTTTCGAAGAAGACCCAAATTTCACTACCGACACACTAAACATTCTAGCCAGCAAATCTGTACGGCATAGAAAATATTTAATTGTCCCTTTACCATTCGATCCCGAAACTGTTGTCTCGTATCTTTTTAACATCCTCTATAATAACCAAGATCAGTTCGACGAATCAGAAACCTTCTGCATTGAAACAACGTCGAACTACCTATTCTCGAAACGTTATCTTTCATACTCGCAGACAAAGATATAAAACTAAAGATTGGTCAAAACATTGTAACAACCCCTTCTCAAGACGAAATTCCCATTATACTGCAACAGTACCACTGCGGCAAAAATAACCTACACCGTGGAATTAATGAGACTATTCGACGTATTAGGGAAAAGTATAACTGGACTGGACTAATCTAAAGCGTAGAGCAATTTATCAAGTCTTGCGAAACTTGCCAAAAGGTAATGTTTTGTAGGAAAACCTTAAGTGCTCCTTTTGTCATAACCGAAACACCAAAAACACCCTTCGAACGTATCAACATTGATATTTTCGAATATCCAACGAGAAACTACGCCAAATTTACTCAAGCTTACCCTATTGGTGACAAAACAGCTAAAACAGTCGTAAACACCCTCTTAGTATTTTTCCAACATTACGGTACCCCTCTTCGCATCCATTGCGACTATGGACGTGATTTTGACAATACTCTAATAAGGGACCTGTGCGAACTATATGACATCAAGTTATCCTTTTCAAGCGTCCACCATCCCGAATCAAACGGTTCTATCGAAAGGTTTCATGCGACTTTAGCGGAAATGATAAGGGCAAATACAGCCGAACATCCGAACGAACATCCATTCAACGTCCTCCCCTACGCAGTTATCTGCTACAACAACACTAAAAACAAGACTACTGGTTTCACGCCCTACGAACTCATCTTTGGGCACACTTCTAGTAGACCCCCCGAAACAATATATGATCAGGAAAAACTCATTTCCAAATATGTTAGGGACCTTTCCAACATAATGAACTACTATTTTAGACTTGCCCGCGCAAAAACAGACCAACAAAAACAAAAATCTAAAGTTAGATTTGACAAACATGTTTCAACTAACTAACCAGAATACAAAGTAGGCGACAATGTTTACGTGAAAGAGTCTCAGATTAAAAGCAAATCTGAAAACAAATTCAATGGACCTTTTGAAATTACCGCGATACGAAAAAACTCTGCCACCGTTATAAATTTACAGACTAACCAAATTAGTAAAATTAACTTTGACAGACCAAAACCCTATTTTGAATGAATCCCTTCTTTTCAGATTCTGTGGACTGTTTTCAGTCGTGAACCTCCAACAATACTCTCTTACACCCGTTAACAATACAATAGGAGTTTTCTTCCATGAAGAAGGCACACTTAAAATTTCAAACGACAAATGGACACTTCTTGTTTTCAAAGACCTCAGCCCTTTCAGAGGTGCTATTTCAAATAACGACGCCATACTAAACCGAATTTTAGAAACAATTAACGAAAACACAACTAATACAAAATCATTTAAACCAAAAATACAAACACATGTTAGCCTTTTGAAACAAATTTCTAAATCCGTTAACTCTAAATATACAGACATCTTCGCTGACACTCAAACTTACCCTACTAACAGAAGAAAACGCGGACTTATTAACGGACTGGGATCAGTTTGGAAAGCTATTTCAGGAAACTTAGACGCAACAGATGGTGAATACATAAAGAACTGTATAACTAAAATTACTAAAGACCAACACCAAATTCAGGAGTTAGTACAGAAACAAATATCTGTAACAACCTCAGTAATTATGAGCCTCAACAAAACTTTACAAAAATTTCAATCCGAGGAGTTCCACGACTTCCAGATCTAAGATAATTCAAAGAAATTGTTATTCTGCTTAAACTGAGGAAAAACTACAAAATTATGATGTCACAAAAGAATTAGCCACAACCTTTATGACACCAAACTACAGACTACCTGGTAAAATCATTTATTTTTAATTGAGATCTAATGAAAGTCCATAAATTATTTAATACCAACAGTCTGTTTTCACTTCCACCTTTCAATCTAAAACTAAATATTGAATTTTCATAAAAATTTCCTGAGCAGTAAATGGTAGTCCACATTTATTTGTTTGATCACCGTGAAATTATTGTCAGGACAGGCAATATGAACCCTTATCACTTAACAAATTTACCTGACATTAACTCAAAAAGGATCTTTTTTGGATCAGTTATTTCTTAATGCGATGTCCGGAGATTTTGTAGATGATCAACAGGTGAAAGGTCAATATAATATTGATATATCGTTGGAAGCGTAATGTCGGAACTTTTGACTGATGAGGCGAAGGCTGAATGATGGGGTAACACTTTTTACAGTTTTTATCAGCTGGTAGAATTTGTCATCTTGTTAAATATATCAAAATAACGTCGGACAGTGTATACATGAGAATCATTTTTAGATGTCATTGCAATGATTATTAATTATTGATTTTGGTTTACGATATAACAATATTTGGCATTCTATAGTAAATAAATTAAGTAAATATATAATGTGTGATTTTAGGATTATAGATGTGTTGGCATAACTCGCGATATCAGCTCAAAGTGCTCTGTTATATGTGTACACAAGAGTTATCACCCGGGAACTAAATTTATTTTGTGATTTTAGATACTTTCCTACTTTTTTTGATACAAAGAAAGGCTTTATGAATATTTCACATTTTCTGTAATTCCTTCTGGCTTATATACTCAGTGACAAAGAAATCGCAACACCCAGAAGTATATGTTCCAAAGTATTGTTTTGGTAAAACATAAATGCTATAGTATGGGGTAAATTAATAAAATTTGGTAAAGTTTGATGAATATTTTTTCGTGTATTTTTTTATCAATTAAGATTATAGTCGTTTTCTGCATTTTTTAAAATTTACCAAAATCGATGGTTAGTAATGTTAAAATGCATAGAGTACGTGTACGCCGAATGTATCCCTAGCTAAATGAATTATTGGTTTACAGGAGACGGGTTTTCCATTTGGAGAAATCGTTAATCGCATGAACAGAAATCCAACTACTGCTATGCGATGTTGTCAAGCGTGACTTCATAATACCCAAAATCGGAGAAGAATAGTTTAAGTTTAAGACCTTTAAGGCCTTTAATAAGGTCGTCTTCTTTGATGAGTCTCTACTTCTCTTGGGTAGATATGAAGGTCGAAGAAGCATTAGACAACGTCGGGGAGAAGGACGTCAACCTCAGTTTGTTTTTGAGCGACATGTACATCTAACAGAAGGCGTTATGGTATGGGATGCTACTGCACATGGAATTAGGTTACCTATATTCTTTGTTCGAGGCAACATGACAGCGAAACGTCAGGAAGTAGTGGAGGAGTATACTTAAACAAGATAATGCTCGGCCTCATGTTGCTCGAATTAGCTTAAACCTTTTTTTTTGAATAGACCCATTGGAAACAATTGCCATGGCCGCCCAGCTCCCATGATCTTCCCCCCCCCCCACAGAACAGGTTTGGGATATGCTAGAAATATTATAACCAATATTAAAATAAATAAAGGCCATTATTATTATTATTATTAAATACCTGAGAAATGGGACGAAGCAAAATTTTCAGAAATAATTGTTATATAGCGTATAGGGTGGAGTTAGGTAATTAAAAAATGTTATATTGGGTGACAAATACGCAGGAGCATATACAGGATGGTTGCACTTTAAGGTTAAGCTGAGTTACAATTATGCAAGGTGGTTCCACAAAAATTTTGAATAAAATTGTTATATAATGTGGCCCATAAGCACTTGCAGTTTGAGTGAAATGTATTCGGGATTCGTAGATTTATAGTTATGTTAGGTTGTTCAACGAAGTTAGAAAAAATTGTTATATTGGATAACCCATATGTTTCATAAGCTATTTCTTTATGCAAAGAATTCCACATTCCATACGCGGGTGAAACCGCGGGTAACGACTAGTACTATTATAAAACTGTAGTTGTCTGTTTGTGTTTGTTTGTTTGTTTGTTTGTTACCTTATCACGTAAGAACTACTGAACTGGTTTTGATGAATCTTTTTTTATTGCAAAGCTTATAGTTTGACTTAAAATCTAGTATACATTTTATCTCCCTACATTGACAGAAACGGTAGATATAGGGAAAAATCTACTAGCATGTTCGGTAATACATACACAATTAGTCAATTGCTTCCACTGTATACACCAAATTTTAGATACTTGCATCAGCTTAGCTTTTATTCAAAATTCGGAATATGTAAATGTAATCCAAACAGGATTTAGAAAAATCAACTGATATAACAATCGTAAATGTAATTATACGGGGTGTTCTCTATATAGGAAACTTAGTGCGGAGTAGAATTACATGGATTTAAAAAATGTAAAAATAGTTATATTGGGTGTCCTATAAGCAGCAGCAGATATATGTTCAATGTGGTTGAAATAAAGGGGAGTGAAATTAGCTATACGGGGTGGTCCAAAAAATTATATTGAGTGAGCCATAAATAGTTGCATATACCAAGTGGTTGTAAAAGGGTAGAAGTTCATAAAGTTTGGATAAAAAAAAGTCTAATGTAAGCAGTTAGGATCTTTATGTTCAGAACATATTATTTTTATGACATGGGTTGAAGAAATGTTAGAAGCAGTTGTTTATAGAGATTTGTTGAAATATAAGATATAGTCGAATATAGTTTATGGTGTGGTTAAAAACTTATTTTATATCCGAAAGTATTTGCATTTATGGCTGAAATATATAGCGGAGTACAATTACAGCTATAAAGGTGGGTTTAAAAAATATTATAAAGAATTGTTACGATCTACAAGCTGTTTCATTTACCGGATGGTTGAAATATAGTGCTAAGTATGATTCTAAGGATACTGGGTGGTACAAAAATTTTATATTTTGTAACAAATAAGTAGTTGCATATAAAAGGGTACTGAAATATAGGGTGGTGTAGGGTTATAATTTTACAGGGTGGGTAAAAAATGCTAGAAAAATTTTGTTAAATAGCAGTTGCATATAGGGAGTACCTGAAATATGGGGCGAGATAAAGTTATAGTTATACAGTAATATTCAAACAAGGTTAGAAATAGTTGCAAATGAACCATGGCTTAAATGAAGCGTGCAGAGAAATATTACGTTATAAAGTTGTTGAAAACATATGAGGAAAAATTGTGAAATAGCATAGTTTATAATAAGTTGCAGAGATAGGATAGTTGAAATAAAGGTTGGAGAAGTGTTATGGTTAATGATTTAAAAAAATATTATATTTGTTGACTAATAAGCAGTACGTATACAGCGGAGTTGTAATACATACAAGGTGATTCAAAAACATGTTAAACAAAACTGTTATATAGGATATCCAATAAGCTGTTCTAGTTTTGGTGAAATATATTGGGCATTGATGGAATTATAGTTATACAGGGTGGTATAAAAAATTTTATACTGGGTGGCCGAAAAGTACTTGCATATACAAGGTGGTTGAAATAGCGGGTCGAGTAAAATTATAGTTAAATAAGTTGGATAATTTTGTTTTGTAGGATAGGACATGAGCTGTTGCATATATGCAATATCTGAAACATTGATCGAAGTAAAATTCTAGATCATACAGTGTGATTAAAAGAATGTTGGAAAAAGCTGCATATAAGGGGTGGTTGAAATATAAGGTAGATACAGATTATACTTAAATACTGTTTAAAAAAATAGATATGTAGCGTAGTCCATAAGCAGTTGCACATATCAGTTAGTGAGCAGTCCAGCGTTATAGTTAAGTGTTTAGAAAATGTTATATTTAGTGGGCCCTAAGCAGATGCACATACAGGGTGATTGAAATATTTTGTAGATTAAAAGTATGGCTATATCGGATGGTTCAAAAATAAATTATAATTTTTGATAAATTGGCAGTGTTGTATGCAGGATGGTTTTAATGTAGTTGGAAGTAGAGTTAGTTATACAAGGCAGTTTAAAAAAATGTTTAATAAAATTGTTATACAGGGTGGCCAATAAGCAGTTGCAATTTGGGTGAGTGTTTAAATAATAGTTTGGTGTTAGGGTGCAAAACTGTGTCCTTACATTTGTGATACAACAAGGGTTCCACAGGTATTTCCATAAGGGTGGATCCAAAAAAATGTTATATAGGGTCGAGCATGAACAGTTGCATTCTACAATATGTAATATCTGAAATATGGTGAGATGCAAGATTATAGTTTTAGAGTGTGTTTAACACCATGTTAGAAAAAGTTGCATATAAAGGGTGATTAAAATATGTGATAAAGAAAAATTGTAATTTAAAAGGTGGTTTTAAAAATATCTGAAATAATTGTTATACAGCGTAGACCATAAGTTACATTGGATGACAAATAAACAGCTGCATATACAGGATGGTTGCAATATAGGGTGAAGTAGACTTACAGTTATTCAAAAAATGTTGTATAAAACAGTTATTTAGGGTGACCCATAAGTACTTGCAGGTAGGGTGAGATATATTCAGGATTGGTGGAGAATGTACGAGGGTGAAACCGCGGGTAACGGCTAGTGATTTATATAATCATACATTTTTGCAATGAGATAATGAAATCCATATTAGACATAATAAATAATTAGACCTAAAACGTAAATTGTTAATTATTCTGAAAATTTTATATTATTTTGGAAAAAAATCTGTTATTTTTCTTCTAATATTTTCAGAACATTGTTTTATTCAAGAAATAAATGGCAATTATTCTTGAATGCCTATTGGAAATCATGTTTATGCATGTCCTAAAGTGTGTTATTACATTAGTGATGGATGTGTATCTCCGTATTGCCTTTGATATACCCCTTTCTTGAAAATCTCAAGCATAAATTATCTGAAAATTTTACAATCACTGTTTCAAACATATTGGCAGAGATATAGGGATTATTTCGTCTCTTGTTCCTAATTTCTTTAAAAGCTTTAATTTTATCAATGATGTTGATAAAGTTGCTAAACACTAATTTAATAATTTTTTACTTCAGGAGATTTTATTTATCTATAACATTGAACTCTATCTCAACTTCGAAACAGACAAAGAACAATAAAACCGAAAACTCATATCAGAATACATCATACATTCAAAACAATATCATTCCAAGGACTCTCTTTGAGTTTCTACAACTCGCCCTTTATGCGGATATCCTGCGGTAATGCATGATCGACCAAAACTTCAGCATATCGTCACACATGGGTTTCTCAAAAGGGAACAAAGGACCTATAATGATATCAGGGCCTCGATCACTGACACTGATGTAAGAAGCGCTGGATCTTTCGGAACTACAAGTAGACAAAGGAAAGCAAAAGTTTTCTTTGTGGTCAAAGAAATGCTAATATATTAAAGCTTGTCAATTTTCGTTTTGTTGTTATAGCGTAAAAGGTCTTCTATGTAAAGGATTACGTTTTCTTACAATGAAAAGTTGTTTTTCAGTTACATATTGCGCAGTGGACACCAATGAATGAAATTCTTATGCCGAAAACCACAGTTAACAATTTGGAATCTCTATATATAATATTATAGGAATGTCAATTTTCAGCAATCTCTCGCAGCAGTCCGTACTCTTAGTTGTCTTAGAAATTTTACACCTGGCTAAGCCTTTTCGACATTACTAGATTTGAAAATTAAAAACTATCCGATCAAGAGCTTAGCTCTATATCTAAGAATTCGATTACACAATTGCAGTATTATATCAAACCCCGCATATAATATTTAAATGAAGTAGTCTTATATCGATTAAGAAAGCGCTATATAAGGTACATACATTCCGTAAAATAAGTTTAACGGCAAATCCAGGAGAAACTTGCCATTTTTTAAACGAAATAATAATCACAAAATGACATGGACGAATTAATTGCATACGGAGAACAATAACAGATCAACAAAATCGAAACTACACAACACAAAATTTTGAAAAAAATCCGGGACAAGTTGATAACCTTCTCCTTCTTGAAAGTCAGTTAAAAAAACATGACATCTCTCAAAGTTTACAGGAAAACTTTTTTAAAGCGCATGCAGTATTATATTAAATGAGGAATGAATTATGAAGAATAAAAATTTCTAATTTTTAACCGACTTCCAAAAAGGAGGAGGTCATCAATTCGGCGCGTATTTTTTTTTGTATGTATGTTACCTGATTTACTCTCCTGTTGTGCACCGATCTGACCATAATGGTCTTGTTTAATAGAGTATATATCCGGATTGGTGAAACATTAAAATTCGCAAAAGAATTCTTTTGGGAAAGTGATGAAATTTGTGAATGAACACATGCGTGCATGGAAATCGACTAACCTATTGGTTGATTTTTATAAAACGTTTATCGATGTGGATAGTATTTTAAGTGTAATGTATTAAAGAATATCCCTAGGTGGTCTCATATCCTTTTTCTGCGACTTGCAACACAGTTTTGCAGAAAATCGCCGAAAAATACAATATTTTTATCAATAATTCCATCGAAGTGACGTACCTGACATTTTCTCATGAATATTTTATTTCCAACGTAATAGAGCGGGAATTGCAGGCACTGGAAATTTTAATTGCGAATTTAAAAATTGTCTATGTACATCCCAAGCAGATAGTATAATATAATATTGTCGGTTCCTGAAATCAATGAGTACAAGCTCATACTGTTTGTATACCTGGCAAATAGCGATTTAAAAGAAAATTTGTAATTTACATATAATTTGGTTAACTTCTTGATGATGACAACCTAGATTTGTTGAAACGGCGTTGAGTGTTTAAATAAAGGTTTTGTGCAAAACTGCGTTTTTACATGAGCTATCAGAAACAAACAAAAAACATCAGGTCTATTTCAGCATCAATTACTAAAACGAGTCACAAAATCAGTTTTAACAGGTCAAAACTAGTAGCCAACATAATATATTATAGAACAAATATGGTACCAAACGCAACTGAAGTAAAAAAAACGGACAAGTAAATCAGAGATATGACGCCCTGCATCGCTCCAACAGTTGGAAATAAATAATTGGTAAATATAAAACCAAACCAGCAACAAATAAAGCAGACATGAAATAGAGGGGAAGAGCCAACTGCAATAAAGCAGCGTTGCTAAAACCTCTAAACAAAGAATATAAGTACATTGCAAGAACATATCAACTCTCAACCTGACAACGCATTGAAAATGAGAAGTGAAACTTTAACGAAACGTCTACAAGATTCAAACTTGAAGGAAAATAACCAACTTATGTTCCTTCCGGGTAAATAATTCTTCATAAATTCCTTCCGTGAAACTCTACTCTACAATAAGGAGACCAAGTCCTACGAAATACTGAGAAAACCTTGGGTCTCGCTGTGTAACCTCAGCTTTCTAATTATTGCCGCAACCAACACCTACTACCAACATTTAAAAAACAGTCGTAAGACCAACACCAGAACAATACAAACAATATGGGAACAAATTAGCAGAACCCGAAAAGGGGTGAGTGAAAGTTATAGCACACTGGAGCATAGAGACAGCAAAACAAACCCCAGGGAAAATTAGAGAAAATAAAAAGCGAGGTCACAGAAACGTGAACGAACAAAAGTGGGAAACAACTGCCTACAATATTTCAAGGTATCAAATTTCAGCAACCAAAATCAATTTACCCAGCACAACTTAGCTGCATACCCTAGAAGAACTCCCGTTTCAGAAATTGTCTCAAATCTTGAGTTATGTCTAACAATTCTGGCGAAAAAGCAGTGCAAACAATATACAGTGTGTCTGGTTATGGAATAGCGATAATCTAAATACATGTAAAGCAACTATTTTAATACACAAATACACCATATACTAGGGCTCAATACCCCACCCCGCCATATGGCAGCCATTTTTTTTGATGACCTATTCTCTAGGTGTAAACAAAAACGTTCATATCTATTTAAGTTTTGGTCTTACTGAGATAAAAAAACGCTTATTCGACGCACAATAATAATGTCTATCAACAACATTTCAAAACAACGTTGAAAACAAAAAGATGAAATTCAAAAAAAGGGTTAAAAAAATTTTGCAAATCAACAAATTATTGCAAATCAATGCAAAAGTAGTCCCTATAACCTTTCTTTTTTTTCATTAATCGAAAGTTTTTGAGTACTACTACAATACAACATTAAATTCACGTGTGTGCTGTCCGAGAAAAGGCTAGCAAAACAATTCGGGACTAGCGGGAGTAAGCGAGATATTGGCTCATACCCGCAAAAAAATTACAGGATAAAGACTAGTTATGTTAGTTGTCCCTCGCCCTGCGTTGTGATCGCTACTTTTACTTAACGTCCGTGGTATATACGTTCTGTATTAGTGGTTATCTTGTGATAAAATCGTAAATATTCAACGCAACATATTGCTGACATACACTTCGGATATGATTTCTGAAATATAAGTGCAAATTTGGCTGTACAAGAATATCGAAGAAGGTACCCTAACAGGCCTACACCGACTCGCCAAACTTTTAACGACGTGCACTCAAAATTAGCGGAAAAGGGCATTCAAAGAGCTGTAAATGAACGTGCTCCTTTGGTATCGCCCGAAGATGATAAGTACCTAGGCTAATAACCAGTGATCCTAGACTAAGTGTTAGCGGAATTACAACTGTCTAGGTGGCATGTATGGAGAATTTTCAAAAGAGAAGGACTACATCCTTATCATTATCGTCGGGTCCAAGATATTCTCGAAACAGATTATGCAACAAGATCTGTATTTTGTTCGTGGATTAATCGACGTGTGAGAGAGGACCGTCATTTCTTAAAAAGGATACTGTGGACTGAAGAAGCGAAGTTCACGAGAGCTGGCATTACAAATCACAGAAATGACCATCTCTGGTGCTCTGAAAACCCTAGTTCGTTTCAACACGAATTTTCTGTGAACCGTTGGATTGAACCGTTGGAATTGCCTCCTTCATTAAACGGTCCTATTTTTATGGAGTTCCTGGAGACACAGTTCTCTGACAGCCTCAAGGAGTTACCTTTTTTATACCGTCAACATATATGGTTGCAGCTAGATGGTGCACCCGCGCACTATTCTCGAGCAGTGAAAGAATATTTGAACAATAACCATGCATCGTGGATCGGTCGCGGTGGTATAGTAGCGTGGCTGGCTCGCCCGATTTGACCCCCTTGGACTATTTTTTGTGGGGTCGTATGAAGCAAAAGTTGTATTCTACAGTTCCAAACACCAGAGAAGACCTCGTCGCTTAAATTATGGCAGTTGCCGAAGAAATAAGATCAGACTTAGAACTAATTAAGCGCTCAACTGCCCAGATAGCACACAAGAGCATTAACTTGTCTACAAGCTGGAGGTGGGCACTTTGAACAACCATTGTAGGATGAAATTTAATGTGTATAAAGATTGTAAAAGTATCAAATAAAAAGTAATAAGAGTTTTATGTGGTTTTAATGTTTACCTGTTTAAGGTCCCGACAAAGGTCTTTTGTGCTTGCGCATACGCTATGTTCAAACAACAATAACTCCTAAAGTAATAAACATACAGTTGTGAATTTAATGTTGTATTGTAGCTTAACTCAAAAACTTTCGATTTTAGTGAAAATAATGAAAGGTTATTGGGACTACTTTTGCTGTGAGTTGCAATAATTTGTTGATTTGCATAATTTTATGACCCGTTTCTATTGCATTTCATCTTTTTTTCAAAAGTTAGGAAAACGTTAACACTTTGTTTTGAAATGTTGTTGACAGACGGTATTATTGTCTGTCGAATAAGCCTATTTTTATCTTAGTAAGACCACAACGTTAAGAGATATTAACGTTTTTGTCACACGTAGAGAATAGGTCATAAAAAATAAAAAAACGGCTGCCATATGGCGGGGTGTGGTATTGAGCCCTAGTATATGGTGTATATGTGTATTAAAATAGTTGTTTTACATGTATTTCAATTATTTCTAGTCCATAACCGGCCACACTGTATAATGTTACCAAAATCATTAGAATTGCAAAACCTCCCCAATCAATTCTCACCCAATAAGAGATAAAAGCTGTCAATATTCACAATAAATCTGAAAATATCACAATACCACCGGTTCATATAGGAAACGTTACCGTAGTAATGGACTCGGACTATTAGCCAAAGAGGCAGTCACGACATAGCTATAAACCACCCTCGTAGGGACTACGTATCTAGAGAGAAAACAACTAAATCAAAAACCAAAGACTTTCCTATAGAAGAGGAGATCAAGAAAAAACTAATTCCAAGTGAAAACTTAGGTACCCAAAACTCTATGGACTTTCATATATTCATAAAAACGGCATTGCTCTTACGACCTACAGTAAGTATTTTCAATTTGTCACTGTACAATTTAGTAAGCCCGCAAATTACAACCATTAAGTGAAAAAGTCTATTCACAGTTAAGAAATTCCAAACAATACATACATATCATTAATAACCCATTAACAGATCCAGATGATATTTTAGCCCGTTTTGATGTTAATTCCGTGTCACCAAGGATAACAATAGAAGAATCACTGCAACCAACCACGGAGAAACAAGCACGAGAGTTAGCAAACTTAAGCCAAATACATGGATTAGTATGTAGATACGTATTTGTCGTCTTTTGGCAAAGAAGGGACAGTCAAGTTCTTAGATCACTTAAATTCTATACTTGCCTGGGATTCAATTCACGTTATATTTCGGAGATAACGAAGAGTTTACTTTCCCTGAGGTATCAACATATTCCGAAACACAGCATATTTAAGAAACCAGCACACAATAATACATATCTGAATGCAGACTCCCATCACCACCCCTAGCAAATACAGGGAGTTACCAATACACAATTTGACGATTTCCGATGCTCACCAATGACAATTAGATGGTACAAAATTCAAAAAGAATTACTGCATCTCTTCAAAAAAAACAAACAATCAATTAAAGACTAGATAGGATATACAACTGAAATAAAGAATTTTACTGGAGAACCTACCGTACATTAAGGGAACAACTAACAGAAGTGAGACCTTGTCCAAACTTTTCCAAAATTCACACAAAAATCGAAATAACGAACGGATGTACTCCCATATAAATATTTCCTCATAGCACTTCATCCGTGAAATTCTATGCCTAGAGATTATTTGCCACTGCATGGAGTAGACTTTCAAAGCCGCTAAGTCCTATATGAAACAGAAAAAGTAATTTGTACAGATGGAATTTGCAGAACAGTTGTTGCAAATCAAAACTACAAAATCACTCACTTTCAACCGTGTCTGGTGTGATATAATGTTTCTTTTATCCGTTACATCCGATGTAAATAATTGGTTAATTGTTCTTATATTTTGGAGGTATATTGAATTAACTATTCCCTCTTCAAAATGACGGGCTATATACGGCCCACCTTTAGCACATTTTCGTTCCACTATATCTTTACTACTTTTCTCTTTTTCAATCGTACTAGTCGACGTATAGTTTTTCTGGATTCCTTTCTCCACAAAACTAGTCCTTGAATGAGTTTTTAAACTCCTCACAGGTACTTCATTCCTTTTAATTAAAAATGACCGCTATCACAATTTAAATTCTTAGAAAACTTTCGGCTGTCCAAATTGTCTATAAACTTAGATGATCTTTTCGTTTCTTTGAAACTCTTATTTGCAATTATTCCACGTTATGAGAATTCAGTACTAAAATGTGGAACAATTTTTGTTATAAAATAACTTTCTTTTTGTTTAAAGTCTCATTTTTATTATATATTTTTACTTTTAGCGTGGATTATTAGGCTTTTTCTGGAATCTAGAATTATACGCTAGATTATATCGTACTGATATATTCACATACAAGGTGAAAACGGTACGAGTGCAAAGATTTTGATTAATAACAGTTTAGTTGAAAGTTACTCAAAAACCCTTATAAATGTTTTTATAATGAGGTATAGTTCGGTAAAAAATGAAAATGGTACTAATTTCACACTCATTTACAGTGATAAACGAACAATTTTGAATTGAAAACGCTTCTGGAACTTCAAATGTAGCTACTAAAAATATCAAGTATCATTGCCAAACCTCTTTTTTGACAATGAAAAATTAATCTAGATTACTCGTGTTCACTGTTCAATCCAACGAACATAATGTGGGTGGTTATTGGTAGTTGTTGTAGTGTTGTTTTGTTTAAATCCTGCTGGCTAGTTTATTAGTGTAGTTTTCGGGAAATGTATATTTATAGTTTAAAATGATAGATTTTAAAAGAAGTGGATTAAGTCGTGCAGGTTTGGTGTAGTTTTTCTATTGAAAATAATACCCCTCGAGTTTATTTATTGTGTAAGTAATTATGTAGATTTGTCTACCGACAGGTTTGTAGGTAACCAATGCGTTTCTGAACATTTCAGCCGTTAAAATAAATCATTTTGCATTACACTGTATGGAGTTCGTTCTAAGTAATATGTAAATTTCTCTATATTCTTCTCTGCTTTTACATAATTTCATAAACATTTCTTCCAAAAATTAATAGCTAATACGAAATCTATTTCGAAATTACCTGTCACATATGTTTTATTTAGCGAAACAAATCACATTCTCCACAAAACAATTCTAATTACTGAATAAAATGATTTTTTTGTCACAGATCATGTGTTTAGTTTTTCCTAGCCGCAGTTATTTCTTTAGGTATTTATGTACCAGCACGCGAGGTTGCCGCATTGACAATAATTTACACAAAATAAATTTTGGATTTTCTTGGTTATTAAAGCATACAGACCATAATGATATAAGATTTTTTTGTTTGATTTGGTGTAAACTATCTCCACGTATAATATATGCACTCAAACTATTTACACCCTGTATAGGTATATTATTATTTTGCAACAGCAACCAAGAATTTATAAGATCAATACACTTAATGACCTATTTAAAAGCTAACTTGGCCTGTTCACAATTGCTAGGTGGCTACTTTTCATTGGGAACATTAGGGGTGTGGGTAAGATATAAAAACAAAAAAATATTTTTATTACGGGCGCCAGTTGATTAAACAAAACCTGTTAGTGAACATACTTAAAAAAACAGCAAAATTGTATTCAACACCTTCATTTGTGCTTAATTAAAAAAGTCATTTTTCAATCAATAGTTTAGGCATAATAAAGTATGCAAAATGTTAACAGAGGAGAGTTTAGTAAAAGAATAAAAAAATATGGAGTAGACAAAAAATGATCAAAAAAATTAGATTCTTTACAGTAGTCAAATTTAAAAAATCTAATATAGTAAAATATTAATGAAATTACAAAAATTCAAAGAGAAATATAGGATATTTACACAAAAAATACAAAAGTGAAATCTGGAAAAAAATTTGCTCAACTATGATCCTTTATTCAAAATGATTTCTAGTTGTTTTCTGAAGGATATTTGTAACATATTTTTCCCATGTTTAAGCACTTTCTGGGAAATAACACCAGAAGTCATGAAATTTCTGTGTATTTCCAAACGTTTCGGAGTCTAGGTCATTTTGGTGAAGTGTTACTAATTCTGAAATTTGGATTTTGACCAACCAATTTTATAGAAAACATTAAATAAGATGGAATTTCTGAATTTCCTTTCCTTCTAAATTTGATAGAACTACTTACATCGTCTCGTGCTATGCAACAAATTACATTTGCTTTTCATTTATTTATGCATCTACAACGTATATTTCGGTTTTCAACCGTTTTTAAGTGTTGTTGATTATTAATCTAAAAAAAATAATGCAAAAAATATATAACTGCAGCTGAAAAATTTTACTTATATCTTTTCTGACACTATTAAAACTATGGTAAACCTAAAAGTTTGTCTGTTACGGAGTATTTACAAAACTTATATCTTTTCGCAAACTGAGACACGCTTATTAGTTTTAGTGGTGCCTATAGTTCTGGAGGTCGCCTTTAGTACAAAAATATCGTGTAAAACTAGAAAGAGAGGGCAACAGAGACTGCAACAGGTTATTTCACTTCCAGTGAAATAGCATCTTGCTCTTCCTATTGCGCTCTCTGTTCAGTCTTGGCAAGATATTGGGGTATTGCAGGCAGAAGTATAAGCTCTAAGGTAAAATCTTAGTAAGTAACCTGTTTCCATAAAAAGTGTTTCTGATGTTTCCGATTGGAAATCGCAAAAATGTTTACTGAAGCTATTTTTTCTATGTATTCCAGGAAAAACACAAAAATTTAACGATTTATCAGTTTGATTATTATAAATTGTAGTGTCTTCGTGTAGATTCAGGTGATATTTTTCTATAACCCAAAAAAGTTCATTAGCAAATTCGAAAAATTTACTACACAAATTTCCAAACTGATACGTCAGAAAATAATTATTTATTCATCATCAGATTTTTGCGAAATCGTCACGTGATACAGAAAATAAGCCATTTATCAAGCCCTCATTAGAGGTTATTTTAAAACAAATTAAGTAAATTTAAGTAATGACAAATTTAAAACAAGTCTTACAATATACCTTCGGCAATTCCCTATAATCTATAATCTTAATGGATGCTAAAACATAAATGTTCATTTATTTGAGAAACCTGAATATCATATATAAGATAGTGATCAAATAAAAGATATTTATTATCCCAGGTTTAAAATAAGCATTCTTAGATGAAAGTGAAACAGAGCGTATTTAAGGTAAGAAAAACAAATATCGGGTTATAAATAAAATCAAGCTATATAATTTGAGCCAGAAAAATATTTAACAGACTAAATATCTGAAGTGTTCATTGAAACTACGTTGTAAACTTTTAAATAAGGATACAATGATTAAGGCCGATGAATTTTGTTTTAAGGTATAAAAAGGAAAACCAAATGGTTGTTAGAGTTACCCTATAGATATCCTGCAAGAACATTATCAATTCAATTATTTTGATACACCATAAAATAAAAACGGATGAATATTTAAGTTACATATTTAAAATGCTTGAAGTAATTTTGAACACAAATTACTTTCTTTACCCTTTCAAAATATAAATAGACGAGTACTGATTCAGTCTTTGAAACTTTTAGATTTTTATTATTTTCCCAAAAATACACGCAGATGGCAGAGAAAAAGTACATTCACCAGTTTAGGATATTTCGTAAAACAATTATGCTGTCAAAAAAGATCTTCACTTATATTGTTTCCCAATTAATAAAAAATCATTTCAGAATATTTCTGAAGACGCGAGATGTAAGACCGACATCTAGGATTTTCAAGAGAATCAGTACACAGAGGTTCCGAATCTGGAGCCGTTCCGTGTAATTGCTGTTCTCCCTTAACTCCTAGGACAGAATGTCACGATAAAATTTCCAGGTTACTTCACCTGTCAGAGATATTGAATACTCTCTTCGAGGTGTCATTCCTTTTTACGCAAGACAATATATATTATATATAAATATAATATATATTGTTTCTGGTTAGGGAACCTTCATCAGTTGCGCTTCCCACAATTGAATGTCCTCTCGAACACTTCTTTATGCATTTGATGCATTTCGTTAAATTTGAAGACGCGAGATGTAAGACCGACATCTAGGATTTTCAAGAGAATCAGTACACAGAGGTTCCGAATCGGAAATTTAACGAAATGCATCAAATGCATATAGAAGTGTTCGAGAGGACATTCAATTGTGGGAAGCGCAACTGATGAAGGTTCCCGGCCAGAAACAATATATATTATATTTATATATAATATATATTGTCTTGCGTACAAAGGAATGACACCTCGAAGAGAGTATTCAGAATAATTTCTATTGAAATATTTCCTTAATAATTCTCATGTGGCCCATCGGACAATTTTGAGGTAGGTCTATTACTCTGTCTGTACTAGATAAAACGTACAAGAATCTTGAGTCAACCTAATTTGTTTATTTTGCACCTTCATGTAGTTAAAGCTTTAACTTAAAAAATATAAAATCTAAATGTTTTGTCATTTTTGATAACTAGTCAAGGCAAATTGTATAATTATTACGGCCAACTCCAGATCGATAGCACCTTAAACTTAAAAAATTGTTAGTATTCACCAATTCATATTGGTGCGTTCCCGCAATTTGTTTAGTGTGTTGTTTTCAATTTGATTGAATTACTTCATTGATTTTTAAACTTCTGCACCTTTTCTAAAACATTCCGTCGCGCTAATGCTAATTTTAAGTGTTTTTTTGCGTGTAAAATATAGACAGTATTGACATTCGTGTTTCGGATCCCTAGCTATTTTAGACGTTTGGGAGGTTCGTGTATTGTTCTCCGAACTTTTCAGTCGCTTTAATTCAGTCTGAAGAGACGGCGCTTATTGTTGTTTTTTGCGTTACGATTTCGCGAGTTAGTAGCTCCGTTCGAAACGACCGCTAAACCGCTTTCATTTTGTTTCTTTTGTGTTTACAAAAGCGCATCATTTGTTGTTGAACCCGCATTTTTGTTTGCTCAATCAATGAACATTACGTCGCTATTTTTTGTGTAACGTGTTGTCCAGACGAAGCTCTAAGAAACTGTTCCTGCTGTTACGGGGCTAGCCTCTGAAGAAAGAAGACCCAAGAAAACACCAGAGCTTCGACATAAAAGGTTAGTGATAACTTTTACTTGGTGGTTCGTTTATGTGACGGCACGTGTTTATTGATTGTTCCGCTAAAGTTCCTTCGTCAATTATATACTTGCATTACCAGCATTGAACTAAAACCGCAACATCTAGTTCATACATTTTTTTGAATATTCTCTATGGAATGTGCCATCGAAGACATTCCATAATTTGGTCCTTCGAGCCGGATGCAATTTGAGTTAATTTCGTGCAAAGATTATCGAATAAATTACATAATTTGGTCCAACTCCGGGCCGGATACATTTGAGTTAATTTCGTGCAAAGTTTAATGATCAAAACATTGATTTTTCGTTGCAATTATTGTTGAAAACCGCATTGAATTTTCGTTTCTTTATTTGTTAGAAGAGATAGCAAGTTCGAGATATTCACTCATTCCGTTGGAAATAAAACGCAATTTTTTTGCCGCCTTAAAAACTTTTGTTTTGGTTATTTGCAAAATTTATACGCTGAATTTATTTGACATTTGGTCAGATATTTACGACTTCAACAGTAAAAAATTGTACATTTTTTGAATAGTATTTTGTTTTCGTTCTATCGTGTTAGATTTGTTCAGTGGCGTTACAGTGATTTTAATTTATTGTTAAAATGTTAAAAACCGCTGAAAATTTACGAAAATTTAAAAATCATCGACAATCGGAGTTTAAAAGATTAGAAGTTATTTATTTTGCTGCCGAGAAAGCCTTAAGAGGTGACGACGTTGAATTGTTTTTTAGCATGATTGATATGATTGATTCAATCAATTCCGAATTTTTTAAACATCACAATTCCATTGTTGGCTTAATTTCAGATGCAAACGATGATTTTGACTTTGAGGATGACATTCGCAATAAATTTGAAAAATTGTTTTATTCAATTAGGTCTATTTTTGCTAAACTGAAATCTGTTCAGAATTCTACGCCACAAAATATAGCTCGGGAACAGGAAAGTGTTGCTTTGCCGCGAATTGATTTGCCTTCATTTAGTGGAGATATATTGGAATTTGGTACTTTTATTGATTTGTTTGATTCATTAATTCACAATAATGAAAAACTCAGTGCTATGCAGAAGTTCAAATATTTGCAGTTAGCATTAAAAGGGCCTGCTTTTGAGGCTATGAAGAATTTTAAACTAACACAAAACAATTGCGTGAGTACTTATGAAAGACTTTTGAAAAAATTCAAGCGAACTCGTTTAATCGCGGAATCTCATTGGTCAGCTTTAGAACAATTCCCCCAACTAACTTCAGATAGCCCTTCAGAGGTTCGGAAGTTATTGGATGACTTCAGTGATAATTTGGAAGCACTGAAGAATTTGGGTTTACCAGTAAATCAGTGGGAGTTTTGTATCGTTCAGATGATGTTGAAACGAGTTCCAAAGAATTTAGCCGCTAAGTTTGAACTTTACCATGGTACTATGACCGCTCAAGATGACTTTCCGATCCGTTCGGAAGTTGTTGATTTTTTGCCGAAGCATTGCGATGCCTTTGAACATGTTGAATTATCCCGCAAGGCAAAGCGCAGTGTTGACAAAAAGTTACCATTGAATTCAAAGCAACATTCTTCCCGGTTCACTACATCTTTGTTTGTCACTGAGAATAGAAATTGTTTAGTTTCTAAATCCGATCATGCGATTTACAAATGTTCTGAATTCTTGAACAAATCAGTATCCGCGCGGTTTAAGTTTGTTAAAGATTTTAGATTCTCATCAGTCGAATCGCTGTAAATCTTTATCAACTTGCCGCAACTGCAAACAACGCCATCACACATTGCGTCATTTTGTAAATCGTGGTGATTCAGGCATTCGGTCTGAATCTAAAGCTCCCCCCGCAAACCTGGCTTCCACATCTGGTGGATCCAGTACCATTAATACTGTTGAAAGTCCCGAAACTTCTCTACCGCAGACTTCTTGTCATAGTTCACTTTTGTCATACAATTCAAATGTGTTGTTATCTACCGCTTTAGTTGAGGTATTAGATAAGTACGGTTCTTATCACACTTTGCGATGTCTGCTAGATTCTGGTAGCATGACATCATTCATTGCGAGCAAGGCTGTGAAACGCCTTGGCTTCCGACCTATGCCCGCTTCGATTCAACTCAACGGGCTATAGGTTCGGTGCAGAGTACCTCTGCTGAGGGCTCTCTTACCCTTTCTCTTCGCTCTATAGTAAAGCGTGAGTGCAATTTTGTTGTTGATACTATTGTTTTACCCCGCATTTGCAATGATATGCCTGTTGCGCCCATTAACATGGCTAATATGGCATATCTAACCAATTTGAAACTTGCTGATCCTAGTTTCAATAGCCCAGGCGCTATTGACCTTTTGTTAGGTACCGACATATTTTCTCAAATTTTGTTGGATGGACGCCTTCTGGGAAAGGAAGGTGTTCCTGAGGCTATTAACACTGTGTTTGGTTACATCCTTATGGGTAGAGTGTCTTCGAGTTCTGTTAACTTTCACTCTCAGTCAGTCATAAACCCAACTTCGCTTTTTTGTCAAATTGAAGATGTAGTATCATTATATGATTCACTCCAAAGGTTCTGGACAATTGAAGATGTTCCTACCGCACTGGTTCAGTCCCCTGATGATCTTATCTGCGAAAAAATATTTTCCGAGGGATGCAGGAGATTGGATTCAAGTAGATTCGTTGTGCCCCTTCCTTTTCGAAATACACTTCCTGCTTTTGATGGAATGTATGATCTCGCTGTACAACGTTTCTGCTCTTTAGAAAGACGTCTTCTACAGCAACCAGATCTCTACAAACAATATTGTGATTTTCTCAAAGAATATTTGGAGCTTGATCATATGGAGTTGGTTCCCTATCCATCATCTACTTCTTCTGATTGTTACTACATACCGCATCATTGTGTTTTGAAACCTGATAGTAGCACAACCAGACTTCGTGTAGTGTTTAATGCATCCGCTAAAATACCTCATCGGTTATCTTTGAATGATTGTTTATTTATCGGTCCCAAATTGCAGCAAGACATTATCGCTATTTTGTTGACCTTACAGAATTTAGTTTTGGCTCACCTGCTTGCTATAGAAAACTTTTCTAGTTGTGAACTTCACACATTTGGTGATGCTTCTGAGAAAGGTTATGCTGTTGTTTATTTTGTGTTCGAAACCGCATCTGGATTTCGTCAAAGTTTTTTTGTGCTGTCTCAATCGAAAGTTGCCCCTTTAAAAACTTTGTCACTTCCCAGATTGGAACTGTGTGCTTCAGTTCTTACCGCTAAGTTGGCTCATTATGTTGATGAGCAATTCAATAGTCGTTTGTTGTTCAAGGTGATTCGTTGCTTGTCAGATTCCACGGTAGTCCTTTCATGACTTAGTTCTTCCCCGCGCCGTTGGAAGACATTTGTCAGTTATCGAGTTGCTTACATTCAGGAAAAATTTCCTTCTTCGCATTGGTGTTACATTCAATCTTGTGATAACCCCGCTGACTTGGGTTCCCGCGGCACTTTGCCATCAGAGTTATTAGGCAACACACTTTGGTGGAAAGGCCCACAATTGTTGATTACCGCTTGCTTGCCACATGCTTGCTCAGACTCAAGCATGTCACCACTAGTTAGGACTGAAGCCCGTATAGTGGCGCTTCAAGTCACCGCTTCATCAAATTTATTTGATACTTTGTTAGAAGAACATTCTTCTATTAATCGCAATACCCGCATTATAGCTCATATTTGTCGCTTTGTTGATAACGCCCGCAATCCAGACCGTAGGGGCTCTGGATCATTTTTGGCTGCTGAGTTATATCAGGCTCAGCTTCGCATTGTTCGCTATGTTCAAGATCAATATTTTTCTAAAGAGATTTCCCTTCTTCGAGAAAGAAAACTTTTGCCCAAATCGCTTCGTAAACTTTCGCCGTTTCTTGATGAACAGGGAACTCTTAGAGTTGGTAGTAGATTGGCTAATGTTAGTTTGAAGTTGGTAGACAATGTAACTCGTTCCTCGAAGTTTCCTTGGACTTCCATCGTCTTGAAGTGGTTGATCTCACAACGTTTCAATAGCTGTGTATCTGCTATCGTCATCAGGTGAATGATTCATGATTCATGATATGATTCATGCTATTGAAACGTTGTGAGATCAACCACTTCAAGACGATGGAAGTCCAAGGAAACTTCGAGAAAGATTCTCTAATGCTCCATTGCCGTTTGACACTAAATTTCCCGCACTGCTACCAAGTAAAAGTCGTTTGACTAATCTAATTGTCAAAGATTGTCATGTCACCAATCTTCACGCAGGAATCCAAACCGTTCAATTTCTTTTGCAGCAACGATTTTGGATTCTATCCGCAAAGAAAGTAATTCGTAGTGTCATAGCTCACTTAAGACGTGTCGTTGGAGATCAAATCCTAACCTATGAAGAACTTTCTACTGTATTTGCACAGGTCGAAGCAGTTTTAAACTCGCGACCTATAACCCCTTGTAGCAACGATCCATCGGATCTTACCGCCTTGAGTCCTGGTATGTTTCTTACAATGGAACCTTTAACAGCACCTCCTGAATCTGATTTCTTATCTGTCCCATCTAATCATCTCAACAGATGGCAGTTACTGAGTCGTTTGCATCAGGCATTCTGGAAACGTTGGTCGCAAGAATATTTACATACTCTTCATCAACGGAGCAAATGGACTGATCCCTCAGAGGTTGTTAAGCCAGGTACTCTTGTTATTTTGAAGCAAGACACTTCACCTCCTTTGAATTGGCCATTAGGGCGCATTATTGACGTACATACTAGAGGTGATGGTGTTGTACGCGTTGCTACAGTTAGAACTGCAAGTGGTACTTTGAAGCGACCTCTTGTAAAGCTTTGTCCACTGCCAGTGGACCCTTAGTTTTGAAATAAGTAATTCAAGGCTGGCGGAATGGTGCGTTCCCGCAATTTGTTTAGTGTATTGTTTTCAATTTGTTTGAATTACTTCATTGATTTTTAAACTTCTGCACCTTTTCTAAAACATTCCGTCGCGCTAATGCTAATTTTAAGTGTTATTGCGTGTAAAATATAGACAGTATTGACATTCGTGTTTCGGATCCCTAGCTATTTTAGACGCTTGGGAGGTTCGTGTATTGTTCTCCGAACTTTTCGGTCGCTTTGACTCCGTCTGAAGAGACGGCGCTTATTGTTGTTTTTTGCGTTACGATTTCACGAGTTAGTAGCTCCTTTCGAAAAGACCGCTAAACCGCTTTCATTTTGTTTTTTTTTGTGTTTACAAAAGCGCATCATTTGTTGTTGAACCCGCATTTTTGTTTGCTCAATCAATGAACATTACGTCGTTATTTTTTTGTGTAACGTGTTGTCCAGACGAAGCTCTAAGCAACTGTTCCTGCTGTTACGGGGCTAGCCTCTGAAGAAAGAAGACCCAAGAAAACACCAGAGCTTCGACATAAAAGGTTAGTGATAACTTTTATTTGGTAGTTCATTTATGTGACGGCACGTGTTTATTGATTGTTCCGCTAAAGGCCCTTCGTCAATTATATACTTGCATTGAACCAGCATTGAACTAAAACCGCAACATCTAATTCATACATTTTTTGAATATTCTCTATGGAATGTGCCATCGAAGACATTCCACATATATTTAAAACTCCAAGATCATTTGAAAAGCGATAGCGCCTTAAGTAAATAGTATAAAACGCATTCTAAATGAGTTTCATTAATTATGTGCTGACAAGTTCTCAATGTATTTTGACAATAGGAAATATAAATTACGGTATTAAGTTATAAAATTTGAATATGTTATTTAAAACATTTTAAATACCCTATGAATATTTTTCTACTGTTGACCAATTTGACAAAATGGCTTACCAGTTTTACCAATTGTGCGGCCTACTAGTGCCGCAATGATAATAATTTTCTCGAAAACTAATCTGAACCAAGTACTGGCCACCCAAATCAAACTGAAAATAAGAATAATCTGGTTGTGTTTGGAGATATTATGGCTTTTCAAATATACCATTTGACATGATATTGGTAGCTATAAAACAAATAGTTGCAAAACATTTTTTAAATATTAATCTATTTCCAGGAACTAAGCAGTTAAAAAAATTAACAAAACCTAAACTAGAAAATAAATAGCACATTCACTGTTGTTAGGCGTCGATTGTTCACATTTTTTACTTTGGGTGTGGGTACCTAACAACAGTGTACGTGCTATTTAATGTGTAGTTAATTTTTTGTTAATTATTTTCAACTTTTCAGTTTTTTTATGTTAATTCTTTAAAATATTTTAATTCAGCTTTAAAGTTTTATTTTTTTATTTTATATGTATAACCTTTAAAGGCCGGGTGAAGATAACCCCGAAAGCTTTCATATTACAGAAAAATATATTTTCGATTAAAATGACAGGGAATAGTTATACGAAAAAAATAAACTTGGTACGCGTTGAAGTGAAAAATATGTTTAATTAAATTACTTATTGTTACTATATCTTTTATATCTATATATAAGAATTCAAACATTTAAGGGCAGTGGTGAAAAGACAAATTGCCACAGCATATAAGGAATATATTGTAATTATCGAGTCTTTGATACGAGTTGACTCGAAAGAATTCTGGCCGTTTATACGTGATAAAAAGGGTATATCCAAAATTCCTGGCAACATCACATTTAATAATGGGAGTCTTACGGATCCGCAGGAAATTTTTAATACTTTTGCTGATTTCTTTCAGAGTGCATTTGGGCAGTCCAGTCTAATCTTTAACTCTGTTGGCCCAATTATCACGCACGTAAATTTGGAATTACCAAGTATTTCCGAACTAACTGTGTTTCTGTCTATGACGAAGCTGAAAAATAAGTTTACATCTGGATATGACGGTGTCCCGTCTTTTCTTACTAAAGATTGTGCTGGAGTTCTGGATGTTCCTCTCAGTATCGTATAAAACCTATCATTAAGATCCTTAACGTTTCCCTCTACTTGGAAATCAGCTAAAATATGTCCTATATTTAAATCCGGAGACAAATTTGCTATCGACAACTACAGGCCCATATCTATATTGTCGAACTTTTCCAAGGTTTTTGAGATAATTTTGTACGATCACATTTATCCTTATATATGTCATCAAATTTCTGATTCACAGCACGGATTTCTGAAGAAAAGATCGTCGGTTACCAACCTCACTATTATAACTCAGTACCTGGCGGAATGTCTAGATAATAAAAGTCAAGTGGATGTTATTTACACCGACTTTGCAAAGGCCTTTGATAAATTGGATCACGGTGTTCTACTTGGTAAATTGGCAAAATTTGGATTCGGTAGTCAACTCTTTACTTTTTTAAATTCTTATTTTGACAACAGAATCCAATCTGTTTTCTATAATGGCTTTAAATTAAACCAATACGCTGCTACATCAGGGTTTTCTCAGGGGTCAAATCTGGGACCTCTGCTGTTTCTTCTTTTCATTGATGACTTAACAAGTAGGCTAAAGTGTAACAATTTATTATGTGCTGACGATTTGTTGAGATTACAGGTATTGATCATTGCTATTTTCTATAAGAGAATCTTAATGTTGTTAGTGACTGGTGCTTGGAGAATAATCTACATTTGAATGTGTCTAAGTGCAAAATAATGTCTTTTACCAAGAAGAAAGCTTGTCTAGATTTTAATTATATGATAAGAGATGATTGCCTTCCACGCGCAACTTTAATTAAGGATCTTGGTGTGTGGTTTGATAGTAGGTTGAATTTTTACGAACACATTAATCTTAAAATTGTCGAAGCTAGTAAATTGTATGGCTTTATTGTCAGAAACTGTAAATCGTTTCATAGTATAGATGCTCTAAAAGTCCTTTATTACAGCGAAAGTTTCTTAAGTATCTATGTTTTAAAATTGATGGAGTTTATCCCAATAGAGGAGTTAATGAGCAACTTATGTGTAATAGATTTAATGTGGAAATTTTGGAGCTCAGGCGAATAATATGTTCGCTCACTTTTCTATACAAGCTTCTGCATAATAAAATAGACGCAGTGAACTTGTTATCACAGCTTAATTTCAATGTACATTCTGTTTTTCTCAGAGATCCAGTGGTTTTTAGGCATAGTCGTTACAACACTAACTTAGGCATAAACTCTCCTGTTTTTTGTATGACACAAAACTTCAACCTCATTTGTAGGGAATGTGATATTCATGTAGACTGTTTGTCTGTTATTTTGAGTAGGGCCAACGCTTTATTTAGTTTATAGTTTTTAACTTTATTTTTGATATCGCAGATATTGAGTATTTGTTAATTTTTGTTTATTTTTTTTGTTATTTTTTACTACATTTTGCTTTCTGTTTTTTTAAGGATTCTTTAATATTGTCCTGTTAATTTTTTTTTACTGTTGGGCAATAAAGCTTTATTTATTTATTTTATAAGTTTACTTAATGGTTTTGTTTGCTATATGTGATAACCGCACAGAATATCAGCTTAGGGCTTGGCATGTGTTGTTACTTAATTTCTAGTCAGTTAAAAATAGATTGCTACCCTTTTTATGGAGCAGTGTTCCAGCCGCTCTGATTTTAATATTCTCTTAAAAGTTAATGATAAAATTCAATATACTTATTATAGTGTTACGAAATTTACCTAAGCCGACATTGATCGCTAGGAGGACAAAAAAAATCTCGAAATAGCTGGGCAACTGTAGAATTGATACTGGATTCGATGCTGACTTTAAAACAAGCGGCCCATCATCGCAGCAGGCAGTTAGTTATTGCGAAGAGTGTATTTAGTGTTATTATGTAGAGATTCAAATCAGCTGTTGTGAATATTTCATGTAAATAAAAGTTTCTAGAAAGTGAGAGTAAATATTAATTTTTTAAATTTTAATTGAACCCACGGAGTATATAACAAATTTGGTGAGCAGAAGTGCAGGATTAAGTGAAGTTAAAATCGTAGTTTGATTTATGGAAACCAGAAGCATGGAAAAGACGGACGAAACTACCAAAAAAATTGTCAAGCAACTTACGGAGGGACTAGACGAAAAAATAGCCCAGAAGAAATTCAACAAAGATTTGTAAAATATTTTGATGAAAAACGTAAAATAATCTTGTCACTACGATGAAAAGCGAACAACAAAATTTAATTGAGAGATTATTCTCGAAATTTGAATTAACCAGACTAAATTAATTTAAATTATTAGATGAACAGAGACGAAATGAACTTGTAATACTAGAAGAAAAACGATAAAAATGATTTTAAAGTATTTGAAGAGAAACAAGAACAAGTTAAATTATCCAGAAAAAACGAATCTAAAATATTATAAGAAAAAAGACAACTGCAATTTGAATAATTAATGCAAATAGTATCGCAAGTTAATGAAACAGTTTGTGAAAGAATGCAAATAGTTGAATCAGACATAAAAGAAATAAACGACGACATAAGGATCCTAAAAAGTAATGTGGAGCCTCTTGAAATCAAAGTAGTTGACATCGATTCCATCTAGATCCAGGTGAAATTTGAAATCAGTTCCATTAAAAACACGGTACAAAGTGAAGTAAGTGATTTACAAGATAAAATCAGTGCCATCCAAAACCAGGTAGAAAAAGAAATAAAAAAATTGCAACAGGACTTACAGCGAGGAAAATACCAGAACACCATGAGTACCAAGGGTTCCGTTAGCAAACCACCCACATTTGATGGCAGTTCATCTTGGCCCAGGTATAAACGGCAATTTGAAGCAGTGGCTACAGCTAATGGATGAACCAAGAAAAATCTACCTCTCTTGTAATTTCCTTAAGAGGTTCGGCCTTAGAAATCCTCCAAAAATCGTCTCGATCATGGACAAAAGATACGACAGTCTTTAAGCCTTCAAGAATTCGGAGCAGAGGTTAGACGTTTAGTGCACCTGTCCTACCCAGACCTGCCAGAGGAAACCAAAGATCAATTGGCCACACAGAGTTTTATAAAAGGTATCAGAGATGTGAAAGTACAACGAAATCTAAGACTAAGTGGCATCAAAAAAAGTAATGAAGCTTTACTTCGGGCTTTGAAAGTAGAGGAAGTCATGAACATGTCCAAACCAAGAGTGCGAACAGTTTCCTTCAGCCAGGACGAACCAGAACTATCCCTCCAGGCAGTGTTGTCCGGAATCCATAAACTTCTAGAACGATCACAAAGGATTGACCTCAGTGGAGCATGTTACCGTCGTGGACGGACAGGGCACTTCCAACGCGACTGCAGAGTCAGGCTACTTGAAACATCACCGACCAGGGGTAACCAACAGCCCATCAGAATACCACCTAGACGACTACCTTTGGGGCAGCAACAGGCAGTCGAGGAAAACATCGAGTCCATGTTACAAAATGGAGTTATTGAGCCATCCATCAGCCCATGGTCCGCTCCCGTCGTGCTAGTTAAAAAGAAGGATGGAACCACCCGATTTTGCGTGGATTACAGAAAGCTGAATGACGTCACCAAGAAAGACAGCTATCCACTACCCCGAATTGATGACACTCTGACCACACTAGCAGGCTCCCGTTGGTTCTCCACACTAGACCTGAAGAGTGGATATTGGCAAGTTGGTCTACACGAATACGACAGAGAGAAGACAGCGTTCGCGACTAGTAAAGGGCTATTTCAGTTCACGGTCATGCCCTTTGGGTTATGTAATGCTCCCGCAACATTCGGGAGGCTAATGGAGTATGTTTTGAGAGGGTTAACATGGAGGACGTGCTTAGTATACCTCGACCACATTCTGGTCATGGGTCAGACATTCGACGACCATCTGAAGAACCTGGGCGAAGTATTTTCCAGAATTAATAACGCCAACCTGAGACTCAACCCGAAGAAGTGTTCCTTGTTCCAAAAAGAAGTAGAGCTTTTGGGCCATGTCGTTTCCGAGTCAGGAATCCGCACCAACGAAGACAAGATAGAAGCCATCCGTGATTGGCCAGTCTCAAGAGACAAGCATGAACTACAAAGCTTCTTGGGCCTCTCTTCCTACTACAAGAGATTTGTTGAGGGAATTGCCACCATTGCCGCGCCTTTACATCGGCAGACCACTGAGAAAGAGACCTTTTGTTGGAATCAGGATTGCTAAAATTCATTCAGGCGACTGAAGGCAGCACTATGTTCCAGCCCAATCCTAGCCTTTCCTACACAGTCCGGCAAGTATATTTTAGACAGCCACACAGGTTTGGGAGCAGTCCTATCCCAGGTGCAAGATGGTGAAGAGAGGGTGATCGAGTACTACAGCTTCGACGTGCTGGCAATACACGAATTAGCCGGAACGCAGGTGTTGGCCACCAGTGATCGGATAAAGACGCGATACGACCTCAAGGCCAATTCAGTCGGGTTCCAAGAGAGGGACAAAGTCTGGCTTTACAACCCCCAACGTCGTCTACCGGATTCGTCAAAACCCCAGGGCTAAGTTGAAGGTGGTCCATTTAGATCGACTCATTCCTTACCATGGAGAGGATGTTTCTGACCGGGAGATCAGAATTAAAGGGGTGGCGGTGTTACGAAATTTACCTAAGCCGGCCCTGGTTTCATTCCAATACGACATCGATCGCTGGGAGGACAGAAAAAATAATCTAAAAATAGCTCGTCAACTGTAGAATTGTTACTGGGTTGTACGGGAGGATTCGATGCTGATTTTAAAAGGAGCGGCCGATCATCGCAGCAGTCAGTTAGTTATTGCGAAGAGTGTATTTGGTGTTATTATTTAGAGATTCGAATCAACTGTTGTGAATATTTCATGTAAATAAAAGTTTCTAGAAAGTGAGAGTAAATATTAGTTTTTTAAATTTTAATTGAACCCACGGAGTATATAACAATATTTATTTTAATTTCACTATAATGTTTTTGATTAAAGTGTGTTCTTAAAGATTTCAGTAATTTACTTGATAGGTTATCGCTATTAGTTTGTCGGTGGTGTTCCAATTTACCAAAATTGTAGCAAAATATAGTTGATATGTGGACTCTATGACTATTGAAATATTAATTGCTAAAATATAATTATACTGCCCAAATTTGGGAAGAGTTCCCGAATCGTGTTTCCTCCTATTGCAATGCTCTTACCCTGTGAAGTTATCCTGAATAATTTTTAATGGCTAGTAACATAATTGCTATGAAAATTGCTGAAATCCTTCGAATTTGTATAGCGTAATCTCCAAATTTATGACCAGATTTTAAGATATTTACCTACACGAGCACGGCAGGACATTTGTGGATTTCTAGTGGCTAGATTCTAAATATTACTGTTAAATTTTTCTAATATCGTTTAAGTATGATTAAAATATTTTCCAATTTCAGTCTTTTGCAACTGAAGATTGTTCCTGACTGAAAAGTAAAGAAATATGTTGAGGAAGTTTTTATATTTAACGAATGCAAACTTGAGGTAGGTATTTATGTTATCCTAAATAAGTAGTTACAGTAGGAGTAAATTTTCGGCCATAAGCTAAATACGAAAGAGTTGGACATATAGAAGTCAATAATAGCTTGTTTAGATAACAATTTACCACTTATTCAACAATTTCTTACACGCGTATAAGAAAATAGACTTCATAAAAGGAGAAGTTGAAATGCAAATTTTACTTACTATTTCTTGCATGTTTTATATTGAGGTATAACTGAGTTCACCTGTATTAATAAGAATGATTTAGAATAAGTTGATTACATTACTTTAGCAGACCGTGGAGCACTTGTTACTCTATGTAGCCGCAAATGCAGCTGGACCTTCAGTTTCATGTAATTTGTCTTTTTACTGATTAAATACACTAAATATTTCTTTGGAATAGACTCCCCGACTGCATTGTCATTGTCATTGTGAGTAACTGGATGATAGTCGAACTCAGGCCTTCCATAAAATATTTTATTGAAAATATGAATTCATTTCTATCAAATCCTGTGCTAATAGTATTTGATCAACCTTCTTCGCACATGTGGTTTGAAACCTAAATTACCAATGTAGTATTATTGAATTCCTTCCCACCACATTACTCTCATGTGTTCCAGTTCAAAAATGCACAGGTCTATACATAATTCCAAATTAATTGTACCATTGTATCAGTCTAGAAACTTCTAGGGATAAACACAACCCGATCGAGACTAAAAAACCTTCAAAATGTTAAAAAGTATTGTTTCATTTTATAACCATATTTTTCTAGATGGGAATTTGTGATCGGCTTGTGTTTCTAAAAGACCAAGAAAATATCACTTTTCCTCTTTCTGTTATCATATACAGAATATTTCACCTCCTAATAAAGATTCTACTGAGGATGGTCCTGCATTGATAAACGTGACAGCAAAATACGAATGGTCTATATAATCCCAGTGCTGGTTTTGGAAGATATTTATATTAGAAGAAATTTACTTTATATACCGAGACCACTATCAATAGAGCAGAGCAAAAGATGAAAGTACAACACAGGAAGAAAAGATCACCGATCAATGAAAGATAATAGAGAAAATATAGGTACCTTAACTAGTAAATAAATAACTAAAAAACCGGGCCGCCTATATTTATTGAAGGAATTTTAAACACATCTGATGAATAAAGCGCACAAGAGAATTATTGTTCAGTGAAATGTCTTGACTCAGAGTCGAACTTTCGAGGAAAGGGTACAGTGTGTTGTTCCTAAGAACTGGTCTTATTTGAAATGAACCCAGGCAATTCCGCAGATTGGGAAGCTATCGCAGAATAAAAATGAAACTATGATGTTTGCTATTTCAGTCCTAAGTGGTGTTTCATTTAATTGTAAATTTATTTTTTAATAAAAAAAAATTCAATTGGACTTATACTGAAGAGCAGTTTTCAAAATAAGCTTGTCTTATATGATTTCACTTCAAATAAACAGAATATCGCCAATTCAAAATGCCAATGTTTTGGTTATCAAGTTGTAATACTGTACTGAACTTGTTAATTAATTTATGAGATAATGTATGATCTCACAATGTTTCAATAGCTTTTTAATTGCTATCCTCTTCAGGTGAAAGATGAGAAATTCAGATTATCCGTCATATTTATACACTTAACCGCTCATGCTCATTGGGTCACTTAATCCCCTGTCTCCTCCAATGGTCGCCGTACCTGGCGATTGGTTGTCGGTGATGTGTAGCGGCAGTGACCCCAGACCCTCTTAATTTGGAAGCTGGGCTCGCTAATTATACTCTCAGTGGAGATTATGCATGTCGTCTCTATGAATATTTTTTATGCCATACTTCCTTGTGAATTACCCTTACCTGGTCCCCGTTTTGGGGATATTCATTCATTAAAACATCTTCTCTATGTTACATTTGTTCTTGTTTGAAGGCCTTTGGTGTGCTGCAGATATTTTTGGCTCGATGAATAAGTTGTTTTCTGAAGGATACTTGTGGCATAATTTTCAATGTCTAAGTGTTTATTGGGAAATAACACCACACTTTAAAGGAAATTGCTGTATATTCCAAACGTTTCGGGGTCTAGATCCATAGTTTCTTAGCCATTGACAACGGGGTCTGATCTAGACCCCGAAACGTTTGGAATATACAGCAATTTCCTTTAAAATGTGGTGTTATTTCCCAATAAACACTTAGACATCGATGAATAAGTGTTTTGATGATGCCAGTTTTCGTTGTTGATGGGTGGTTACAGTTGTAGTGTAGGTATAACACTGCATGTGTAGCCTTCCTACAGACTATTGCCTACCAGCTTCCGATTAATAATGTGTGAGAGTTAGGTAAATTAAAAGGCCAACTCTACGTTGGCAACACCAGTGATTATGTAAATTAAACATTTCAAACTAAAAAAAATGTGTTATTACTTAACAGATTTATTTAAGTTAAATCACTGAACGACATAGAAACATTCCTACCTTTATAGTTTATTCTCAATGGCACAAGCTCTGCGAAAATTCAAATACACTTTATCTTTGCGGAAATTTATACTATAATGTCATCTGTAGGTACAATTTAATAACCAGCGTATTATAACAAAGCTATTAGATGCACATTTTTTCGTTTTTTTATGTTATTCGCCAAATACGAGTGCTATCCTTTTAGGAATAATTCATTAAAGCACTTTTTAAGAAGAATTTTACGAATAATACATAAAATGTCAGTATGCTTTGCTTTGATATTTTCCTAAATTTTCAAATTTCTTATTGACACCACATTGGATATTTGCAAAAGGATTACCAAATTCTCTACACACTAAAAGTCAAAATTAATGTTTTTTCATTGTAGCCTGTCAGTACGCCTGAATGCCAGACTGAAACAAATGAATTATATTTGTCATTTTTTAACTCGTCGAGTTCCCTTAAACTTGTTTAATTCATTTGCGTTAGGTTTATATGTTAGTATGGCTGTCAATAACGAAGTACGTTTGAACATAATGCAAGTTTATTTTAAAACTATTTGCGATACACACTAATACGAAGAACAATTTTTGAAGCGACATCAATCTAACAAGAGACGTTTTAAATTCTTCTTGGTTGCTAAATTGGAATTCGTTAATATTCTCAATAATATTAAATTAATTACCAAAATAAATAGACCAGTTAAAAAAATGTATAATCAATATTTCGAAACTATACCACATGTCTCCCTCTATTTTCGAAACATTGTCACACTGATGTATAACTTTTCGGATAATAAGATGATTTCGTTAATAGTTTTCTTACCCTCTTTTTCATTCCTCACAATATTCTGGCGAAGAAAATTCATAAACCGCATGATTTGCTTATTCCCATGAATAAAAATCGAGAGGTATGTTAACCTCGCCGGACCTCATCTAATTGAAACCAAGTGTTATTTAATAAGTCATATGCAGTTGTGGGAGAAATAATCCTAGGGATTTATTTCACATTACCTATAATATCACACCACATATTAAATTCAAATTTTGTCATGAGGATTTTCGATACTACAGTAGTAATGGTTGTTTATCGTAAATTCCAAAATTTGTAAATCGAGTTTCATTTGTCAAAGTTATTTTACATTGAGAATCGTGGATTGGTTGACATTTACTCATAAACCAATCACAATATGTTGTTCTTCTAATATAACCATTTCCCTGCAGATCGTGCACAAACTAGGTTTGTATGGATGAAATTTGGGAAGTATAGGTTGTTACTCAATTTATGTTGCTGATGTTGCTGGGTTATTCGTGACATTTTCACTTCAACAACTGCATCTCTTTCTTCATTACTTTAGTATGAATTTTAGGTTTATATTTTGAGAATGAAAATAAGCTAGCAAATTGACAGCTACGTACCAAATATCCCGCAATGGGTTGAAATCGCTCTGGAAATTGTTGTTCGTTTCGTATGTATGTGCTGCAGCTTCTGTTTTCATGTTAATTTTAAAATAAATTTTTATCATATCTTAATGTTCGTTATTTAAATATTTATTAGTTAACATATTACTACATAAGATAACTTTAAGTTAAATGAAAAGCAGATTTTGAAATTTTCTTGCACTTGTTATACAGTATTTGAAAGCCCTTGATGAGCTCTTTCCACAAATACCCTATATGGATAAAAAGCTGACATCCATAGATATTAAATTGTGTGCTAATAGTGCCTTATTTTATCTTTACTTTATGGCAAAGCAAGAAACGGGAAATTAAATTAAATGTAATGGGAAGTATGAAATAGTTTTATATTTTTCTCCAATTTTTAATAGCAAAGAGTTGAATTGGCATGTCAGGTTAGGCATCGAATCGATTGCTATATTTTGTTTTTGTAGTTATATACTTTGAGAATACTGTGCCACACATGAACATAACTGTTAGTGTTTGAACATTGAGGTCATTTGTGGCGAGTTGTGGTTATCCATCACGAATACGGTACCAAGATACGTGCACAGCATTTAGATATTGGACTAGTACTTCAAACATCGTTGTTAATGAACTCACTGAGCGGTAAAAAGCTTCCCATATCACTCGGTTTTACAAAAATAATCCAAAAATCAAACTTTCTATTAAAATCCCCTTGGTTACTAGTGCTGTCTGTTTACCTTGAAATTTAGTCGCTTCAGTTTGCGACACATATTGATATGAAATTTACCAAAGCCGAATCTGTTTCATTTCAGTACGACAAGAAGGAGAAACGACATCAAGAAGAAATTCAACAAAGTTTAATAAAATCTTTTGATGAAAAACATAAAATAGAATTAGAAAATCTTGTCACTAAGATGGAAAAAAAACAACAAAATCGAGTTTCCACGATGAAAAGTGAAAAACATAATTTAATTGAAGGATTATTCTCGAAATTTGAAGAAAAACAAAGCAAAACGGAAGAAAAATGACAACTGCAATTTGATGGAAAAGCTGTGGAACCTTTGGTGTGTCACAAATGTAAAAACACAGTTTTGCACCCTAACACCAAACCTTTATTGCAAACTCTCAACGCCGTTTCAACAATTCTAAGTTGTCATCTTCAAGGAGTAAACCCAAACTAAATCAAAATTACAATTTTCTCTAATTTATACCTACCACTAAACTATTACTTAAGTGATTAGTACAAGGGGTAAATCCTAAGTACCTGAATTCTAAATAACAGATTTCAAAAATAAAGCAGATTTTATATAATGCAAATATGTAAATTAGGATGATCCTTAATTACCTACCTACTTTTACTCTACATTATTAAGTAATGACATTTTTAATACTTATTTTAGGGATTCTTAGAAAGTAAACTATACAATGAACTGTATGGAATAGGGCCCTTATCTGAATTCATTAGTTTATTATTTTTATAAATCATAATGCTTTCGTAAGAGTCCAGTTCCCTATAATTATTTACTTGTTTAACTAATTTTAAAGAAGATAAATCTACAGAGTGGTTGTGTTCTAAAACATGATGTGCAACACTAGATTTATCCGCTCTTCCGTATTTCAAATGGGCAATATGCTCTTTGAAACGGGTACTGATATATCTGCGTGTCTGTCCATAATACTTTAAATCACAATCATTACATTTGATTTCATAAATACCGGACTTCTCGAAATCAGCAAGTTTATCTTTAGGATTGCCCAACAATTTCTGTAGTGTTGCTGTTGTTCTATACACCGCCTTCATACCAAGTTCTTTAAAAACTTTCTTAAAGCCCCTAGTATAACGACTGTACGGAACCGAGACAAAATTTTGTTCTTGTGAATCATTTCGAAAAGTTGACACTTCTTTCATTCGTAACCGAAGCCGTTTCTTCCTAATTAATTTATCTATAATATCTGTTGGATAACCATTACATGCAGCTATTTCCCTAATAGTTTTCTTTTCATTTTCAAACCTCTCTTTATTGAGAGGGAATGTCAACAACCGATGTACAAGGAAATTAATCCCCGCCATTTTATGTTGTTGACAGTGAAAAGACGTATTAGGTAAATATCTATATGTGCTAGTATCCTCCCTATATACATCAAACTCTAACTTATCAATATCATTTCTTAAAACTAATACATCTAAAAATTATAGAGTACCCTTTTGTTCCTATTCATATGTAAATTTAATAGAAGCAATCCTATTGTTAAGATACATAACAAAATCATTAACATTGAGCTCATTAGTATTAAATATTGCAAATATGTCATCCACGTACCGTATCCATACCCTAGGAAAATACTGGGAGTCATTTTTTGCTTCAACTTCGAACCTGCCCACGAACAAGTTGGCAAGAAACGGCTACAGGGGGTTTCCCATTGCAGTTCCTTCCTTCTGCTCATAAAAGCAACCTCCAAACTGAAAACAATTTTGGCTCATACAAATTTTTGTGAGGGAAATTAATTCATTAATTTCTGCCTCACAAAAAGAGTTTTCACGCAGTAAGTCCTCCAGGTACTTCAGAGTTTGTGGAATGGGTACACTAGGAAATAAAGAACTAACATCAAACGATACAAAAATTTCTCCAGGTTGCAGCGAAACGTTTTGTATAGATTGAATAAACTCTAAAGAATTCTTTACGCTAAAGTTTTACTATGGACAAGGTAAATTTTCGAATCGTTTTGTTAACCACTTCGCTAACTTATAAGATGAGGCGGCAATCGCTGAAACAATCGGACGTACTATTTTTCCCGGTTTGTGAATTTTTGGAAGACCATATAATTTCGGGATAGTTGGATTAGAAACATATAGTCTTCGTTTCAGCTCAGGACTTACAATAGATTTGCATGCTTTAAGGACATTGTTTACTTCTGATGTCATCTTTGATAAAGGATTTCTAAATAATTTTGAATACGGACCGTTCGTAATTAGGTTATCAATTCTATCAAAATAATCAGATTTGTCGAGTATCACTACTTTGTTGCCTTTATCGGCTTTCAAGTAAAAAACATCCCTGTTTCGCAATCGTTTAATAACTTTCTTTTATGTGTTCTTTTTCGTGTGTTTATTAATAGATGATAAATTTTTTGTTAAATGATTTCGAACCTGTTCACGGATTAAACCTTTAGAATTGTCTGGTAAGTATTAAATTGAACTTTCAACACTCACCACAACATCTTCTAGAGTTTTTTCATGCTCAGGAATGCCAAATTTTAAACCGTTATTTAATAATTCTAATTCTTCGTTACTAAAGGATTGAGATGAATGGTTTTCAACAATAGACGGAGTTGTCGGAGTTACTTTTGTCTTTGCTTGCTGTTTATTCATTGAACATAATTGTTTAAGTTTCTTCTTAAGTTTTCTCATTTTATTTTCATGTTTTGCATTAATCATGGAAAACATTCGTCTTTGAAACTCCATCCAATGTTTAAAATCATTCTCACTTAATTTATATGTTAGTTTTTTATACAATGAATAACTCTCAATTTCTAATAAGCTACGTTTAGTATAGAGATGTTTGATTTCTAAATCTAGCCATTTTATTTTTGCATAGTTTTCAACTTTTTTAGATGCTACAGAATTATTAGAAACTTTTACTTGAATAAATTTTGGAAAGATTGATTTATTTTTGCAAGACTTTAGAAACTTACTTCGTTCTCCGTTCTCCTATGATCAAATAAACTTTTATCCCAAGATCTTTATGGAGCAGTAGTACCTTATATTTGTTGCCACATTCTTGTAACAATATCGAAAGCAATCGGGATAGTAGTGGAAGTGAGTTGACAAAATTAATTATTGTTACAAATTATACTGATCTTGTCAAAATGTTATCACCCATAGTGTTAGTAAGTAGCTATAAATACAAAAGATGCCTTTTGTCCAATAATAATTTATATGAACTAGTGGTATTCCAATGATCTGAATTAGAATTAGTTTCAATCTTTTTGTTATTGTATGTAGAACAATAGTGTCTTCTAGCTAACGGAATTTGAACAGACGCAAATGTGAAGTTTATAGTGTAGAAACTTAGAGAAAAACGTATTGGTTTAAATGTTTGTACTGCTTTGCGTAAATTATGTATACGTTCCGTTTTCAACCGCGGCGATATAAAGCTTGCTCTGCATTTTCAAACAGACTATCGTTCTTTTACATTATATTGAAATATGTAGGTAATGTTTTCGTTAGTCTACATTCTCACAGTACTACTTTAGTATTTTTACAATATGACTAGTATTTTGTGTAGCGCCCTCTGAGGCTTTGCGAAGCCCTAGGGCTAGGCGAAGCACACTTTTAGTTTGGCTGCACTAGAACATCTACAGTTTATAATTGAATTTTTGATAACCAAAATCTTATATAGGCTAGATGTTGTCATATTAATATTAATGTAGGATAATTTGATTTTTTCCTTATGTTTAAGTATATGACGAAAAAGGCTAAAAATCAATTAATTTAACTCATTGCAACACTGCAGATTCCAGTACGACATCTATGACAGGGAATGCTCTACCTAGCAGAAAATATTAATCATGGGGAAAATTGCATTTCCACAGAAGGGGTAAAGGTTTGCTGGTGTTTTAAAACATGTAAAGCAGAATTCATTCGCCTACCAAATTCCCCGAACTAATAAAAATTGGTCTGCATTGTAGGCAGATTGTTATATTTCAGGCACGAATTGAAGATATACTGACAATTTTCTGGCTATGATAATATTTGGGAAGAATTCGGTTACGATCTGGATACCAATAAATTGATTCAATAACAATTACAATGACGAATTTGCATATAACCGATTTAAAATTGAGTAATCCTATGAGTATTCTTTTCAAATTTACAATACGAAAACATTTCCGATGTAATTATGTACATGCTCATTCACTTGCTAAGTAGCATTCAGATATGTAATACGAATAAAATATGTTAAATGTTTTGAAGAAATTACCAAGGATATATGATTTTACTAGTAGCCTGGTATGTTAATTTGAAGTCGTCGGAATTACTACTAATAGTAGCGTTTTGTTTAATTATAACTTTCCTCAAAACTTGTTTATAGTTAATATTCAGATGAAAATAAGTGTGTTTCACGTGCAAATTTAATTATAGCATTACATGAACTTTGTAGTGTTGTGAATGAAATAACGGGCAGATAAGTACACGTAAATTCGTAAAATAAAGAGATAAACGAGAAATAGGAAATATAAACAAGTATGTAAATCTATTTATAAATTTGCTAATATACATTTTTTATTAAGACATTTTTTTTCAGACATGATCAGTTAAATACGATCTGTTGCTCTTAAAATAATTTCAGGTGTTTGAATTTACAGTGGCAGGGGGCAGGTAATTGAGGAAGCTGCAAATTCCCTCGAGTAATGTATATGTCATATATAAATATTTTAAATTTTCTTATTATTTGACAAAAGAAGTCAATTTGTAGCATATTCTTTTTAAATACAAAACAAGTGGTCAACCCTGATATGCACTGATTTCTGGCTTTATCTTTATACCAAGTTAAGACTTTCAGGTATTACACGTAGGGCTGGGTCCAGAGGCGAGCTTCAGGAGCAGCGATCTCGTAGTTCAAACGTGGAGGCCTCTCGATTGTATTGGGCACAATTTTTGCTGTGAGCTAGTGCATTACCCACAAATAGTTCATTGGCGATTTCAACCTATTGAACTAGCTGTATCCTTAAATTTAAAATGTCCTCGCTTTAGTCTTGTACTCACTGAGCTATGAGTTTTCGTAAGTGGCGACGTTTGCATTGATTAACTGAAAAATATTGAATTTGTTGCCAACATCTTTTTATGATGACGATAGTTATAATGGAGTCATATTATTCCATCTTATCAGCTTTACTTTCTGATATATATATATAGATATAGTCCTTCACATTATTTTTCATCAATATATTTTTATGCCTCTGGAATCCATGTCGGTCAGAATTCTTTGGCTCATCCACACATCCCATTGGGACGAATTTTATAAAGTTTTATAAATTCTTACTGATTTCCCTTACCATTCTTGTTCTACTGTCGATTTCAATTTCTGTTTTAATATTATTTCTTCCATGTTTTATTATGTCCTAAATAATACAAAACTGTCGAGTTCTTTCTGTTGTTGATTTTAATTTTTGTGCTCTTTCCTCTGATTTAGAATAAATAAATTTTTGATTTTTGTTGGAATAATTTTCTGATCTATTGCACATGTTACTTTACTCCAGTTCTGTTCTTACTTTTCCTGTGGTAAGAAGGATGTCATCAGCAAATGTCATATTTTATAAGAATGATCCTTCATTCTAGTTAGTTATAGTAGAGAGATTTCCTTGTCTTATTTCGTTTTATATTTAGCACTTCTATGAGGATATAAAGTGGATGTAGAGCGTTTTAGCAAATGTTTTTAAGAAAGCTTATATCTCGCTTGTGTAACGTTTGTCGGGATTATTTTCCAATATTCTACCATGTCGAAAGATTTTTGAAAATTGACAAATACGATATTGGATTTTGTAGAATATTCTTTTAACATTCTGATATAAATCCTTTTTATTAGATCGGATGGTATTCTTTGAGTTTCTTCCGTATTGCTTTTTACAGATGGCATACAGAACCTATAAAGTTTTATCTCTTTGATCAGGGTCACTAATTTGTTACAAATTTGTCCTTTTCCACTTTTTATATTATTATTTCTTAATCTGTTAATGCTCTACAGATATTTAATTGACTTAATGCACTCCTTACTTCTCTGTTGCTAATTTCAGCATTTCTGCTAATAATTATTTATTTCAACTTGACTGAACTTTTGTTTTGTTGTGTTGTATATGTATCGCCATTTTTCTTAGTCATTACTTGTTATTCATTTCCTTGTTTACTTCTTTCTTTTTAGCGTCCTTACATAGTCTTTTATATAATTTTTTTACCATTTTTTTCAATTATTCAATATGTTACTTGTTGTTTTACACAAATGAGATAGAGAACTTTCCAAGTTTTCTGTTTGTTAAATTTTCCTACTGTTCTGCATATACATTATACGGTCATCTGTTAATGCTCTACTGTTGTTTAGTTGGCTCAATACATACCTTTCTTATATTGTTGCTAATTCTCACATTTCTTTTATTGATTATTATATCACTTTGATTAAGGTTGAATTTTGTTAGTTGTTTACTGCTACTAACCTAGATAAATATCCATGAAAGGAGTAGCGAATTATTTGTATAGTACATTCGAACTTATATGTATCAACTAGGCAATATCAATGCTGCAGAAACCCAGAGTGAATTAACATTCATGAGAGTTGCGTCTATGGTCAAGATTTGAGTACCTACTTACGGTGCAACTTGGGTATATGTTAACAACATCAAATAGCAAACAATATAAACAATAGCTGACACAAGATCCGTAGAATCGTGCAGCTATTTTCACAACATTAAGTGTTAATCTAAAATACGTAACGTACATTTTGTTGTATTATAGATTTCCCGAAGATATTATATTGTCATTAGATTACCTATAAAGTTCTAGGCATGATAAATGGCTCATAGTTTTTTCATTATATATAATAATGTAATATAAGAACATCACGTAGTATTTTTAAACTGTAAATTCCTAATAATGTTGTTATATACTCCGTGGGTTCAATTAAAATTTAAAAACTAATATTTAGTCTCACTTTCTAGAAACTTCTAGTTACATCAAATATACACAACAGCTGATTCGAATATCACAAATATAATACAACATAAGCTCTTCGTCGCACTAACTGCCTGCTGCGATGATGGGCCGGTCCTTTTAAAATCAGCATCGAATCCTCTCGTACAATCCATTCTCAATTCTACAGTTGCCGAGCTATTTCGAGATTAATTTTTTGTCCTCCCAGCGATCGATGTCGTATTGAAATGAAACCAGGGCCGGCTTAGGTATATTTCGCAACAACATTTTCCTTTAGGTAGAACTTAATTGCATGTAATATTATAAAGTAAATACCAGAGAGATAGTCAAATAATATTGACGCTAATGTGTTCAAGGGTAAAATGCTTAATCAAGCATCCTACCCCCTATGTCAGAAACTTCTAAGGTCAACTTTTTTATTACAGGAATCGAATCCGATAAACACAATCTCAAAACTGGTACATTAGTGTTAATACGCTCATACAATTAACGGAGACTTTTTTATGAATTTAACGCTCCTTTAATATATTGTCAATAACAAAGATTGATATATCCGAATTAAAATAATTTTTTTTTATAAATACTGAGATTATTTTCCGGAACGCCAGGCTATTGTCGACATTTTGAACACCGTCGTAAACATAAGACTTTGAAGCTGCTTAAAATGACTTGCACTTCCCTTAATACTGTTTATCCGTTTCACCACACTATACTTATTGGCTATAAAGTACTGTACTGTAAAGTACTTTCACCTACCATGTACTAATCGAAACCGCCCATTACTGGTAGAAAATAATCTCAGGAATAATGCGGAATTGGGTCATATCATTTAGTGCAAAGATAAAAACAGATTACACTATTTTATTCTCTCCCTACGTCTCAAAGTGAGTGTACATAACTATCTTCAAAATCAGTATTTTGTGACATTCGCATTTTAATCGCATATCAGTTAATACAAAAATATTGTAATTGATCTATGTCCAATGGGATAAATATGTATGAATCGAATTCCTGACCATGATAGTTTTAATACCTGTTCGAAGTTATCTAAACTCAAAATTCTATTTATGTTTTACTCAACTATATCTGACAGTAATTTTTGGTACTTTCTCCCAGAACCCTGATATCCCTGACCATAATAGAAAATATTTTTATAGGGAGCGACTTTCTGATGAATCCCATATTGGTAAAAAATTATTAGAAAAACCTCTGGAAGGCTATGCCTCACCAAAATGACCCACAAAATGTTTTCTTATTTTTGCTCCCTGCATATTAAGCTAAAGAAACGAAAGATTGTTAACATTTTGTCCATATATCTGTTTTTTTGGATTTTTCTCAACATTGGAGTACTCTTTGCAACAGGTTGAAATAAACATCCGTAAAAAAATTGAATTGATTTTTTTCGAGAAAATATTTTCTTTAAGAAATATATAATAAAGCCACACTAATTTTAAATTTTATGACGTTTTTAAGTTTTTTAAATAAAATAAGAATTTACGAGGTAAACATATAAATTTATTGCCAATGCATTTTTAAACAGATGAGCTATTTCAAGACAGTTGTTTCGAGCATTTGAGTCCATAGGGTAGAATGTAAACGTGTTCTGAAATTTCACTAATTTTTACTGCTTCTTAATATGTCGCTATTTATATTGTAATGATTTTATTTTCACAATCGGGTTCTCGGATTTATTTATAAACACAGTCCAACTCACTCTAATTTATTTCCACCACTGTTATACAATTTATATTCACAGAACTATTTACAATTTATCTCAATGAAGGCTTCCTCAGCTCTCCGTATTTATATATTTCTTCTCGGAATTCTCCAGAATTTCAAATAGCCGCCGAGATCTGGCTAAATTCTTCGGGAAAAACATTAAAGCAAGCCGCCGAACTTTATGCGTCAGACGAGCAATAATTAGGATTCTCCGAAATCCCGAAATATAGGAAATATGCCGATTCCACGAATTATCGCAGGAATTCCCATCACATTGCCCCCAGCTTAAGACCATTTCGTCACGGAATGTCCCAGAATCCTTCCTGTTGTGGCGATATCTGCAGTACTCTCCATTTCGACAACGGGAAGTGTGGTGGAAGTGACAGTCAATTTTCTTTTAATCTGGGCTGCGATTATTGAGATAGCATACAAGGATGTCGATACAACTGAATCTAAAGATAGTTTCCATCATACTTCTCACCACCTTCCAATTCAGTCCATCCAATCCACAGGCTATCTTTGGGAGAGAGTCTTCCAAAGATTGCTATATGTTGGCTTGCCCTGCGAGAATGTTTTCGTTACCAAATAGAAGATATCTCTGGTACCCATTGGTTGTTTATTATCGAGACCTTCCCTACCACTGGATCTTGCTTCCTTAGTTTCTGGAACTGGCCGTATTTCTTGGCAACACTTTGGCTATTCCTCTGGACATCCGGAGATCTCGAGCCATATAGTGAGCCAGGGCATATTCTATGGGCACCTCAAACAGGGCTCGGGGTTCCCCTCTGGGTACGTTGTGCTGCACCTTCTGCCCATTCGAGTAAAATGCCATAACTGTTCGAAGGCATATGCTTCTGCCCATTTAATGAAATAGTCCACCACCACAATAATGTACTTATTTCCGGAGTCAGATTCAGGAAATGTACTGGCAACATCAATGGCTATTCTTTCGAATGGACTGCCCACGTGATATTGCTTCATAAGAGCTTTTGCTCGCTTCTCAGGCTCCCATTACTTGCTGTACAAACCGTACAATCTTTGACATCTGCCTGGCAGTTTACCCAATAGGAGTGTTCTCTTAACTTCCCTAGGGTTTTCGATACTCCCAGAAGTCCTCCGTGGTACTATTATGTAGTTCTTGCAAAACTTCTGGTTTCCTATTTCTGGGAACTACAAACTCCGCTGGAGTTTCCAGGACGCGCTTCAAAAGTTCATTCTCCGGGATGAGGGAGATCCACTGAGACCAATGTGACCTTATGGTGGGTGAGTATTTCGAAATCGCCTGCCACGTAGTTTTGCGGTCTTCTTCCTTCCACTGAATAACCTCTTTTAACCCCGGATCTAATATTTGGTCTTTCTGGATCTCCTCAGATTGCCAATAGGCATCGACGTCAGTAGTTTTACAGAGAACAGGCACTTATTCTTCAGCTCGCGGACAATGTTTGCAATAATCAGGGCATGGTCTCCTCGATAAGGCATCAGCATTCTTATGGCTTGTCCCAGCGCGATGTTCAGTCGCGACGTCGAATTCTTGCAATCGCTCAATCCACCTGGCCCCTTGTCCTTCGGGGTTTTTAAACTGCAGGAGCCATTTCAGTGCTGCGTGATCAGTCCTCAGGAGGAATCTTTTACCACAGAGGTACTTGTAGAAATGTTCCACCCCCTTTACCACAGCCAAGAGTTCCCTGCGAGCATCGCAGTAACTCCGCTCTGGCGTAGTCAAGGTACTGCTAAATTAGCCGATGACATTCTCGTAACCGTCTTGGATCTTCGAGAGCCCCGCAACCTTTCCAACATTGCTTGCAACGGTATCCAAGACGAAGTTCACATCAGGCAAAGGCTAACTTAAAACGGGGGCACTGGTCATCGCTCTTTTCAGTGTCTCGAATGATAGCTGGCATTCCTCGTCCCACTGGTACCGCACATTACCTTCTGTGAGTCTAATGAGTGGCTTGGCGATATTAGCAAATCTTGCTACATACGGACGATAGTACGTGCATAACCCCAGGAAACTCAACTGGTGGATATCTTTAAGTATCGGCCATTCTTGGACGGCTGTAATTTTATGTTTGTCCACAGCTATTGCCTGTACGGAAACCACAGATATTGCACCTCTTCATGGAACAGCTGACACTTCTTCGTGTTTAACTTTAGTCCGGAACTTCGAGGTCGCCGAAATACCTCTTCCAGGTTATTCACGTGGTCTTCAAACGATCTTCCATCCACGATAATGTCGTCAAGATACACCAGGCACGTTTTCCATGAAAGCCCTTTTAACACTGTTTCCATTAATCTTTCAAACGTCGCTGCAGCTATACACAACCCAAACGGCATCAACGTGAATTGGTAAGGTCTTGAGTCGATGGTAAAAACGTCTTCTCTGGGTCTTCTTTAGAAAATTCCACCTGCTAATAGCCGCTCTTTAAGTACAAGGTGGAAACATCGATCCAGCCAACGTATCTAGGGTATCGTCTATTCCTGGGAGAGCTGTCTTTTATTGTAGCGTGGTTTATTTGCCGATAGTCCACGCAAAATCGGGTCGAACCAAGACAACTGCTGAAGCCCACGGGCTATTAAATGGTGCAATAACACCTTTTTCCGCCATCTCACGGACTATCCTGTCGGCTTCTTCTCTTTTAGCTAGGGGTAGTAATCCCGCCGCCTGCCGAATAGGTTGAGCGTCCCCGGTATAAATTTTATGTTTCACCAGATCAGTTCGTCCTCTTTTTCGAAGATATCCTGGTAGTTTCCAACGATGTCTCTCAATTTTGATTTCTGATTTGGTTTTAAATTCTTGGAAGAAACTGTTATGAGTTTCTCCAGCTCTTCAGATAGTTTACCTGGTTGTATTTCTGCATGCTGTGTGCTTCTGACTACAGAGGATACTGTTGAACAATGGCCCAAAGTTGTTCCTTTCTTTAACGGAATTAAGTAATGATTTAGGTTCATTACTTTTATTGTCACAATCTCCTTGGCACGAAACAGAGTCTTCCCCAGTGCGATTCCTCTGCCTACATTTCCGTCGTTAAGTTCAGGATCAAATATCATTACTGTTCTAGTTTCAGCTTTTCGACCATTGTCTGCTAAGCTCTTCCATCCGAGCTTCATTGTCAACTGTTCTCTTTTCGAGCGGCTCTGAATTTTTCTCTACCATGCTTTTCAAATTTTCTTCTAAGGATTTAGAATTTTCCAGTAATTGGAATTCTAAAGATTCTTTCAAAATTATAGAATTTTCTGTCAATTTATCTTGTAGGGCTTCAGAATTTTCTTGTAATTTTGCAACTAATTTATTTCCAAACAGATAAGTGTAACACAATAAACAATACACTATTTATATACTGGTTGATCATTTTAAGACATCTCTTTCTCTCAGAATAACTGTGAGGAAGAATTTCGGTACGAACAGCCAATAATCATGGCAATTGTACGACATTGCATTACTACACTTTGTTCTCCAAATACGATTTTAAATACTTATCTGTTGCAGGAAAAAAAAATTGAGGAGAGAAAACCCCAATGAAAAGCCAAACTAATTTATCTTCTAGGGATTTTGAATATTTTTGTAATGTTTCTAGGGTCTTAGAATTTTCTGGTAATTTGTCTTCTAAAAACTTCGAATTTTCTAGCAATTTTTCTTCTAGGGTTTTAGAATTTTCTAGTAATTTATCTTGCAATATTACCATTACCAGAAATTTCAAACAAATAAGTATCGGGATTGTTATCTTCATTTATTAGGGCATATCGTAGACGTTGTATTAATTCACTTTTCTTCCCACAAATTTCTAAATCCCTTTCCTCATGTTCTTTTCTTGTCATTTTCAACGGGTCTAACCTCACCGCTTTAAACATTGTCAGTCTATTTATATTTCACTTCTAAAGTTCTACAAATACACCTACACCTGTTACCACTGTAATGGTTTTATTTTTACAATCGGGTTCTCGGATTTATTAATAAACACAGTCACTCACAATTTATTTCCACTATTTTTACACAATTTATATTTACAGAACTATTTACAACTTATATTACCTATACGGCAGTCGAATACTCAATGAAGGCTTCCTCAGCTCTCCATATTTATAATATTTCTTCTCGGAATTCTCCAGAATGTCATAGAGCCGCCGAGATCAGACCAGATTCTTTGAGAAAAAAATTCAAGAAAGCCGGCGAGTTTGATGCGCCAGACGAGCAATATTTCGGATTCCCCGAAATATCGGTGGAATGCCGCTTCCACGGATTATCGGAGGAATTCCTGTCACACTATGATTTAGTGTAGAAATTATTAGCTGATACACCGAAAATATGCTTGAAAACAAATGCATTTTGCCGATGAGTCACCATCATTGTCACCAATTTCATGACTCCAGTGAAAGAAATAGGACTCCATCAAACGTATCCATTCCATTCTGTCTTGGGCCACTTGCATCAGATTGGTTTGGATTTTTTTTATGTAATTTTACTATCTAGTGGAGGTTTTTCTCTATTCGATGGGCTTACTATCTCGCATTGGGGCTAAGGTAAATTATTTTGTGGACGGCATCGGGTACCCCAGTTCTCTTTCTGTTAACGCCTTTAGGGATTTTGACTCTCTTGATTATTTCCAATATAGCGAGCTCTCTTGCTCGTTGGGCTACTTGGACCTTACTTAAGGTGTTCCTGGTAAGTGTTAAGATTTCTGCACCAAAGGTGATAACAAATATGATATATATATATATATATATATATTGAGAATATATGTATATCAATACTTTTTATAGACGTATAAACGTATAAAAACCCTAATACCAAACCTTTATTTTCTCACTCAAAGTACATTTCAACAGCGAAGCTGTCATCATCGAGGAATAAAACGGAAAGGTTTGGTGTTAGGGTAAAAAACTTTGTGTTTATACATCTGTGACACACCAAAGGCACCACAGTTTTCCCGGTATTAATACTTTGCAAAAGCAGCCTAAGCTAAACCAATCAATCATTCTATTTCTTTAGCGTATTTGTCGCTCCCTAAACAGACTTCGTCTCCTAGATATTTGTTTGAATATGGTCCCATTTGAGTTTCCTGGATAACAGTTCTAAACTATCTACTCTTCACTCCTTGTCCCCCCATCCTCGGGCTTCCGATGTATGTTTCCATATACCGTAACACCGTTAAAAATGTTTTTGATAAATGGAGATCAGCATTTTGTCCTGCCTTTTTTTGTCGAAGAACTTTTCATAATGGAGAAAAAATAATATTAGAAGCTTAGTGTACTCAACACATTTTTCTGTTAAGACATTCCAGAGCTGTATATGATTATTTGTTCTTGAAGCCTACCTGTTGTTTGTGCTGTTAAAGGTGTTAAATTAAAATTTTAAACTGAGCCCACACCGTAGATTACGCCATCTTACTAAATTCATAAATATTCACACTAACTTGGTAAATTTGAAAAGCGAAGTCATAACTCTGAGTATCTGAGTACTTAGAACTGATGCTGAACTTAATGCGTTGGACTTTTCCAGATGGGGATTCCTGAGATCCTTGATCCATTCAAGTCTTATTAAAGGTATCGATGATGATGAGAAATATTTCAAAGCATACGCCTTTCTATGAGGAAAATAGTAGCTGCTTGTGTTGCAGGTGAAGGTAATATTGTTAGTGTTCGACAGCCTTTTGTATATTATAATATTGTTACAACGTCAAATTATTCATTATTTGTTCACTTTTATTGTTAGTTCTAACCTTATTAGTCTATTAGACTCAAAGCAAACTACTTAGCTGATTGCTGTTTAATATGAGTCTTTGTGTTTCCTTACTTCACGCAATTATCCACTGCTAAAAATTAGTTTTTTTCTCGCAAATTCTTCTTTAAAAAGGCTTGAATAGATGAAAAAGTAAATAAATGGGACTCTTTTATATATTTGTAAAAAGAAGATCGAAAGAATATCGAATCAAAGAAAAAATTTGTAGGTTTATTGACAGATACTGTTCATCAAGTTTCGTTTGTTTAACATAATATACAGGGAACACAAAACATCCATTTTTTAATATTTTATGACGGGGACAGACATTTCAACAAAGGCTTGTTTTAAGAAATTATAAAATCCTCTTCAATTTCCATCCGAGAATCACCCGTTCCACTTTATTTAGATACATCGTGTATGTATACGTGGGTATATCTCTTTTACCACAAAATTTCAAGTTGGAAGAGGCAAGGGTTGAAAGAAATATTAACATTTCTCCCATATTTTATTATTAAAATATTAATAGAGCAAAATCTTAAATTTTATAGGTACACTTAATTGTCCAAATTTGGTCTTCTTCTACATTTGCATTTACGTTTTAATTTTATTCTCAAGATGTTTCCAGATAGTGTTCAAACTTGATTTTACTATTCACTGAAGTATTTAAATGATGTGGCATTCTCATCTAGTAGACCCACATAACTAGATTTATGGATTCGGCTTCCCCTATCGAAGAACCTGCAACAAATTTTAATATGTTAAATATGTTAATTGATGACTTGTGTGGAATCTTCTTTTTTTCCAGCGCTATTGTCTGCAATATTAAAATAACAAGATTGTCAGAAAAAAAAAGTGTTGTATCCGGAAGAGGTGATTAAAATTATCGACTACTCCTAATTAATTAGGCAAAATCGAGATACGAAATAGTGGTAAGTTGATACATTGCTTAACCAATTAATGGCTAATTTATTATCTGTAGCCTCTTAAGAGATTTCCGAGGCTGGTGTGGTTTATTGACTTTGTCTATGGTAGCAGACAAAATAAATATTGAAGTTGTTTGATATATGGTACAAATTATGAAGAAAAAAAGTAAAGACAGTATGATTACCCCATTGACTTTTTTAATAAACAGTTCGAGCATATAAAGCGAAGGTGGCTGCTATAAATCTTTCAATAAAGGAGAAAAATATGTATAATAAAATTTTAAATATTCAAATATCTTGAAAAAACTTAAATGGTAAAATAGTATTGTGCTTAAACTACGACAAACATGTATAATTAATAAGGTTATGCAATTATTTAATAATAGAAAATACTTTTTTAATGGTATTCTTTCTTATTATATCTATATTGGTTGACTTTGAGGATTGACCTATTATTTTCGTTCATTTTATAATGCGTTAATTACCAATAATGTATTTTTTATTTCAGTTAATCTTCCCAATTTCTGAAATCGGGATATATTACGATCTTAAAAGAATACAGCTTAAACTATTCAAATTGATTAAGCCCTTTGAACGAAATCAATGGGACAAATTGAATGGTAATCTTTGTAACTGATATTATAGAATATCATATGATTCCCTTGGAATATTCGTTAACACAACCAGTTTAATGTAACAAAATAATCAAACAATTTTCGAATAATTGGTTGGTAGAAATAAATAAGTTTACAAGGAATTGAGAATCTACTTCATTTCGGCCAAAAATAGAAAAAACCTAAAACTGGTAGCGAGAAAAAGAGAAAATATTAAATAAGCTAACTTTAAAATTAAAGCATATACTGGAGCGTTCTATTTGAACTTCTAGGAAACTAAAAACGAGATCTTTATCTTACTTGATGTGTAGTCATAATGGAGTGCAATTTACTATTTTATAAAATATTTTCTGGAATGGCGCTTGTCTAATTATACCAGAAACCGATAGTAATATTGCAAAATCCAATAGATAAAAACCCGTTTGTAAACACATTTGCGGACATTTATATTTCTCTATACTTATGTTTTACTGTTATTGAAAAGATAATATTATGTGAATTGTAGGCAAAAGTCGATTTGTACATGAGTCAGCTTATGCAAGAATTTAATTGAGTTTTCAATTAACATTTATAATAATTGGGAGACCTTAAGAAGAAGACTTTTTAAATGAAATTTAGTAATTGTAAAAACACTTTTTTCCAGATCTGGGGTGTTTTTTAGGTAATTAATTAATATAATTTTTTATGTGCTGGGCTTTGTTAATAAGAAATTATGAGATTGGGGGCATATACAAAATACTAAGGGTTCCGTACCACCTTTGAGATTTATTAGAATGTGGGTAAATGATACTAAATACTTTTAATTTATTTTCAATTTAAGTTTAAAAATTGCTCCCTCCTAATTATTATTAGAATTTTATTTCATGGAGTTTTAAGAGAGGGTCTACATTCATATATTTTTTTTCAGTTTAACTCAGTAATTGAGATAAAGGAGGAAAGAAGTAATTTTTTATATTCTTCTTAATATTTGGAAACAAATTATTTAAAAAATACTTGTATTTCTCATAACGCAACTTTTTAGCTATATTACTGATGGGCTTGACAATACTTAAATTTTTTTTACCGCCCTAAATTAATACAAGGATTTATTTTTCGAAAATTGTAGTTTCGATGATAAACGGGGGGAGGGGGGAATGGACGAATTTTTGAATATTTTGTTAATGTAATTTATACAAATCATTTCAAAATATGAACAAATAAATATATATGTATTGCTCATAGTGAGCCTTTTCATTTGATGCATTACATGATAGGTTATGAAAAATATTTTTTGTATTATTCAATTAATTCTATAATTTGCCCCCCATAATTAATATTAGAGTAGTGGCCTTATTTTTTTCTGTCAATTTCCTGTGAGGCCGTATGTTACTAATTTTTATCATAATATTGAGTCTTATACTTTCAGAGCTACAGGGGAGAAATTGGTCGTTTTTGTATATTTTCTTTAATAGCTTTTAAACGAATTCTTTTGAAAAATAAACAAAAACGTATTTGTAATTTTCATAATGCGTTCCATAATTTGACATGCTAGATGACTGTCTTCTAAACGTTGTTTGTGGCATGTTCTTGATTATTTTTGTGTTTCTTTGGGGAATAACACCACAATAGAAATAAAACTACGTATATTGCAGGAATACCAAACGTTTCAAAGTCTATTCTTTACATCAATAAATATAAAGCCATTGACAACGAAGTCAGAATAGACTTTGAAACGTTTGGTATTCCTGCAATATACGTAGTTTCATTTCTATTGTGGTGTTATTCCCCAAAGAAACACAAAAATAATGCTAGATGACGTATTGAAAACAATTTTATTTCCTGTTTTAGGTTACGTTAATATTGTTTCGAGGATACGGGGACGGGCAAATATGTCGAATTTTGTATAGTTATTAATATCTTTTAAACAAATTATGTTAAAAATGTGAAAATAATTAAATTGTATTCCTCCTTCCATTTGATATATTCTGTGATGCGTTTGAAAAAATTATAATTTTTTATTTAAAATTAGTAATAGGGGTTTCTCCTTATTTTTTATGTAAACTAGTAGTTATGGGAGAAAACTGCGGTGATGTGAAAGAGAAACAGATCAGGAGGAATTTTATATCGTTTTCCAAATATTGACTATACGGAAGCCTAACAATAGGAAAAGTAACTATATATAAATAATGGTATTTCAATATCAAATCACCCGTTGAGTAAGTCCTAATGTACACGGTATTACTTGTGAACCTGGTTTGCTTTTAAGCTATGTTACAGATTTAATCACAAACGCAAGTGCCAATTTCGTAAATTACCTGGTAGTGGGCAGCGAAATTGTTAAGAAAATAATCCCCTAACAAATGACTTTACAATTGAGAGGATTAACTAGCACTAATTACTGCAGTAATTTTTTACAATTTTAAGTATTGTTCAACGATGTTAAATATTTACAAATATTGTTTATTATGAATTGACTAAATGTTTCAGTTTCCAATTATGCCGAGTATCTGGTGGGACAAAATCATCAGTCAGTGTATTGAACCTAATAGATGTCGGTGACATCTACCGTCTAGTGAGTAATTGACAGATGGTTCGAGTGTTTTATATAAAAACACAAAAGTAAATATATATACAGATATATATCCACATATTTAGAACTATATCATTCAACGTATAACAGCCGTTTCGAACCAGGAGTTCTCGTCAGATACGCTTCCTTAAATGACAAGTTCTAAAGTGAAATACTTGGATGTAATACACATCAGTTAGGCAACAGTCAGTGTATTCAACCTAATAGATGTCGGTGACATCTACCGTCTAGTGAGTAATTTAAGTATATGAAGGCATACTATGCTATAACATATACCATACTCTTGACAGTAAGACAACCGTCAGTGTATTGAACCTAATAGATGTCGGTGACATCTACCGTCTAGTGAGTAGTAGTGTATCACATCCAAGTATTTCACTTTAGAACTTGTCATTCAAGGAAGCGTATCTGACGAGAACTCCTGGTTCGAAACGGCTGTTATACGTTGAATGATATAGTTATATGTGGATATATATCTGTATATATATTTACTTTTGTGTTTTTATATAAAACACTCGAACCATCTGTCAATTACTCACTAGACGGTAGATGTCACCGACATCTATTAGGTTCAATACACTGACTGATGATTTTGTCTCACCAGATACTCGGCATAATTGGAAACTGAAACATTTAGTCAATTCATAATAAACAATATTTGTAAATATTTAACATCGTTGAACAATACTTAAAATTGTAAAAAATTACTGCAGTAATTAGTGCTAGTTAATCCTCTCAATGGTAAAGTCATTTGTTAGGGGATTATTTTCTTAACAATTTCGCTGCCCACTACCAGGTAATTTACGAAATTGGCACTTGCGTTTGTGATTAAATCTGTAACATAGCTTAAAAGCAAACCAGGTTCACGAGTAATACCGTGTACATTAGGACTTACTCCACGGGTGATTTGATATTGAAATATCATTATTTATATATAGTTACTTTTCCAATTGTTAGGCTTAATTTAAACTATTTAACAGTCACTCATTGTATGTTTACTGTTTTTTTGGTTAAGGGATATTGACTAATTGTATTTGCTTTATATAACTCTTCATTCCATGCACCTAGCTTTCGGAGAGTGACATAACACATAACAAAAGGCCGTGTGAATGAATACCAAAATTATTTTATTAAGTAAATTGTGATAATAGTCCTGTTTTAAATTGTGTACAAGTTTGTAAATGAATTTGTTCAAGTTTTACATACATTTTTGATTGTTAAACGATGCTAGGCTAGGCAGGTTAGGATGCCCAGTTAGATGTACACTAACGAATGAAATATAAACGTCGTATATTCGGAACCCTGAAGAAGGAGAAAACAGTCTCCGAAAGCTAGGTGCATGGAATAAAGAGTTATATAAAGCAAATAAAATTTGTCAATATCCCTTAATCAAAAATCCGGTAAATATATATATATTGTTATAAACTCCATGGGTTCAATTAATGAAAATTTAAAAACTAATATTTAATACTATTTCGAGATTAATTTTTTGTCCTCTCAGCGACTGATGTATTGGAATGAAACCAGGGCCGGCTTAGGTAAATTTCGTAACAATATATATACATATATATATATATATATATATATATATATATATATATATATATAACGAAATTTGGCTTGTCATTAGCAATCGAATGGAGTCGTCCTCGTTCAGATGAAATCATTCGAAGTGGCCAAATATATCCAATACCTATTTATAGATATTTTTACTTTAATTTTTGGATATGTGAGATAAGGGGTCTCTAGATCAACTCTTCTACTTTCCAACGGGATATCATAATGATAAGGTCATCCAATGAGGTAATATAGCGTTTTATAAAAAATGTCTTCCATAGGATTGACTGAAAATTTGCAAAACTACTGGGGCTACAGTATTTACTGTTAGAACATAAATTGGCTATGAGAAGATGTACACTTTAAGTTATTAAGAATATTTTAGCCATAAAACTAATATATATATATATATATATATATATATATATATATATATATATATGTTTGTGTATACTGTTTCACGGATGGAAATATGTGGTTGATGATTTATTCCGGTGTACATCCGTTCCTCTGTATTCGTTTGAAAAATCACTTGACGTTTCGCCAAAATCATATTTGGCTTTCGTAAAATATACTAAGTAACTGAAGAATTTCTGGTTCTTGATCTCAATTTATAACTGCCCTGTGAGCCCTCATTAGTACTTAATCTCTCAGGTACTTTATCTTGTTTATTAGGTTGGGTTAACTGATGGTCAATTAAAGTGTAATTGCGGTGTTTATGGCTTTTGTCGGTAATTTGGGTAATCGGATTACTTGGGTTTACTGCTGGTTTTGTTGTATTGTTATTTTGATATGGGATTACTGCTTTCCAAAATGGTGATAATTTTAAAGCTTCGTCTCTCTTGTTTATGGTATCTCGGGTTTCAATTTCAATCGCTTCTCGTATTGTTCTGATTTTGTAGTTTTCGACATTGGCGATTTCTTTACAAGTATTAAACTCTATTTTATGCCCTGTTTCTTGTTCGTGTCTGAATAAAGTAGAGGTGGTCTGTTTGTTCTTTATGTATAGTTTGTGTTCGTCTCGACGGGCGGATATTCGCCTGTTTGTTTGGCCGACGTATAACTTGGAACAGTCTCCACATGAAATGCTGTAAACTCCATGGTTCTCTAAAGGCATTTTATCCTTTGGGTTCCCTAGCAATTTTCCGATTGTTGTTTGGGGTTTGTATGTAGTTCGAATTTTGTGTTTACTCAGAAACCTCCCGACGTCATATCTCTCTACCCCAGCATACCACTCCACGAAGCACTGGACAGTATAGCTATGAACGAAAACTTACCTCACCACATAATAGAACTAGCCGACCACTGCCTCAAAAATACGTATTTTTCCTTCGACGGCCATTTTTATAGGCAAATACAGGGTGCTCCTATGGGATCGGCTCTATCACCAGTTGTTGCCAACTTGTTTATGGTATATCTGGAAGAAAAGGCCATAGCTAAAGCAGCATTAAAACCAAAACTGTGGGTTCGCTACGTTGATGACATCTTCATTATATGGCCTCACGGGAAATTAGAACTCAATAATTTTTTTGCCTATATGAATTCCATTCATAACAAGATAGAATTTACCCTAGAAACAAAACACAACCAACAACTTCCTTTCCTAGATGTCTTCCTAACAAGAAACAACCTAAGCTTCCAGCACACCGTCTTCAGAAAAGCAACACACACCAATAGATATTTACACTGCAATTCACACAATCATCCAGCACAGATCCAAGGAGTAGCAAACACTCTTATAGCACGATCGGTACGTCTCACAGACTAGCAAACTAGAAAAGAAGAACTAGCTTTCATGAAAACTACCCTCAGAAAAAATGGCTACAATAACCACACCATCAGAAAAGCAATAAACAAACAACAGGATGAGAAAAAGAAACAAAATGATGACCAAGACTACGTAGCCCATGTAAGTTTACCATACATTAGAGGTACAACGGACAGAATAGGGAGGTTTCTGAGTAAACACAAAATTCGAACTACATACAAACCCCAAACAACAATCGGAAAATTGCTAGGGAACCCAAAGGATAAAATGCCTTTAGAGAACCATGGAGTTTACAGCATTTCATGTGGAGACTGTTCCAAGTTATATGTCGGCCAAACAAACAGGCGAATATCCGCCCGTCGAGACGAACACAAACTATACATAAAGAACAAACAGACCACCTCTACTTTATTCAGACACGAACAAGAAACAGGGCATAAAATAGAATTTAATACTTGTAAAGAAATCACCAATGTCGAAAACTACAAAATCAGAACAATAAGAGAAGCGATTGAAATTGAAACCCGAGATACCATAAACAAGAGAGACGAAGCCTTAAAATTATCACCATTTTGGAAAGCAGTAATCCCATATCAAAATATCAATACAACAAAACCAGCAGTAAACCCAAATAATCCGATTACCCAAATTACCGACAAAAGCCATAAACACCGCAATTGCACTTTAATTGACCATCAGTTAACCCAACCTAATAATCAAGATAAAGTACCTGAGAGATTAAGTACTAATGAGGGCTCACAGGGCAGGTATAAATTGAGATCAAGAACTAGAAATTCTTCAGTTACTTAGTATCTTTTGAGAAAGCCAAATATGATTTTGGCGAAACGTCAAGTGATTTTTCAAACGAATACAGAGGAACGGATGTACACCGGAATAAATCATCAACCATATGTATATATATATATATATATATATATATTTGTTTTGAATTTCGGGAAAAGGTTCTATTATCTAAGGAGCAAATTAGCGAAGCTGATCGTATAGTAACTCATTTGATAGGCTTTTCATTGCACTACAACAAACCTCATAGCAGCATACATGGTTTTATCGGTACATTTTGTGTAAAAGGTAAAATCTAAATTGCTACCGATTTTTTGAGATTTTTTGTTAAAAAACAAAAATCTATCGAGAAAAAATGTTAAATTTTATGTCAATTAATCATGTTTTATCATTAGAACATGTTCTACTATTAATTTTGTCACTTATTGTTGTAAATGACCTTGACTACTTGACATCGTTTAGTGGTTTACTTGGTAAAGGACATAAACATTTCGGTGAATTTGAAGAAAAGTAGGACCTAAAATTGTTCTAGTCAGACAGTTGTAAGATTTAATGTACTGCCTTATTTTGAATCCATTTAGTATCCATATTTTCAGTACCTTCTTTTAGAGTTGTTTGAAGTGAAAGTTTCCTTATTCCTTCGGAAAATTAAAAGATTCTTCATCGATTCTTTAAACAACGTACATTAAGATTTGGTCTTTACCCAATTTTCTTTAACAGACAATTGCGATACTTAATATATTTATATCAGTAACCAATTTCTGTGCTGCTGGTTTAGTAGTAAATCTATACAGACACAAGAGCCACCCATAAATATTACAATTAAATAATGGAGAACTTCATTACAAAAGTAGAAGAACGAAAGTCCAGGATGATTTCTATGCCGTATACCAAGTTAGAACGGCGGCTATGTACAATTTGATTCAGAGGAATATTAAGCTGTGATATTCCCCTTCCTCAGCTTAAGTATAAATAAGTACCTTCGGTATGATCACAAAGGTGCTGCTAAGATTCTACTTCCGGTTCACAATTTCCAAGAACATTTTGCATTTAAATTTTTTCATCAAACAAAACATGTATATTTTTCATCGTAGTGAAAAAACTATTTCCTGTCTAAATAACTTACTTCCCGTAATCTATGAGTCATAACAATTAATTTATAACAGACCTATTACCTTAACGAAACAATATTTTTTTGGCGATTTAAAACGGATGGATGCTTGGACGGGTATATAACTCCCTAAGATGTTATGATCAACCTCTGGGACAGTCATTCGTACTTATGGGAGCTGTCACGATGTTATTACTAAAATTGGTTTCGAAGCAAAACCAATAGAAAAAGATCTTAAACAGTTAACATAACAATTTCCTTCAAACTATACAGGGATTTCTTTATATCTCTTATGTTGAAACTGTTGATAGAACATTAAAAGAACATTAAAGAGGTTTTTGTAGTGTCGAACTTATTTATTCTGTAAATCTGTTGTAATAATATTGTAATAATATTTCAAATTTCAAAATTTGCTCGATAAATTGATTGCTGGTTAAATTTTATTATTTCTACTAAACTGTTCTCAAAGGTAGTGTTTCCGATTTTAATTAAAATCAATTTCTTGTGAATAGTTACCTTTTCCACAGTTTCGCAAAGTTTAGACTGTGAAAACTGTTAAAGGTGGTTCTTAATACCAACTTGTATAAGATTGTTATTTCTATAGACTGTAAATGTTCCTGTTTAAAAAGCTATTTAGATTTTCCGCAATGAATAATGTTGGTTCCAATGGGAACCATTTTTTTTAGAAGTTACCATAGTCTGGTTTGTAGATATACACTATATCAATGAACAAGGGTTTGATTTCTGATCTTTCTATGACACCCTGTTTCACATAAGATAATTTTAGAACTGAAAAAGTGTAGTGTCTTTTCTACTGTTGTATCTTTAAAATCTGGAGAATTTTTTTGGTTGTCATTGCTTTTCCTTAGGACTAAATGGCACAGTTTGCTAACTCAGCTATGTTGAGTTGGTCTTTATTGAATCTGAATTCTTAATAGGTTTTATTATATATAATATTTTTAATAATTATATGCATCCATAGAGTAAAACTACCTCACATTTTCATATAAATTGTTACCATAAAATGCAATTTAATGAACATCGGACCGCTATTTAAATGGAAAGTAACTCATACATAATGAGGAAAAATTAAATATATTGTACCTCTACCACAGCTCATTTTAGTCTTAACCGAAGACACAAATTGCTTGCAATGCTTTAACTATAAACAACGAAATTCAATATTGTATATTCATTATGAATGAAAAGATGAAGATATTAAAACTGTTATGGCCCCAAGCTTGTATGCTTGTTCGGCGCTAATGTTATTATTGTGTGATAAACATGTATGGTAGAAAATTTAGATATTATCGCTTGGAAAGCGGTTACTTAAGTATATGATTGCTGTGGAATAAAATTTACAAGGTATCGACGAAATATGTGAGTTTACTTACCGAGTCAGGCGAGATATAAAAAAATACAATACTGGAGTTTTGTTATATTGTATACTATTGCACCAGATTAACTGGGTTCTAATTAAACTTATTATCTAACTATTGTAGAATTTTATTCATCAGCTTGCAGAATTCGCAAAGAAGGATCGATATTTACCAACAAGGTTATATAAAACTCGTAGAAAACGAGTTTTAAATAAATTCTTAACTACAGGTATATATATTCCACAAATTATTCTTGTTTATTTTAAGAAAATGCCGAGAAAGTTGAACAGAGTGCTGCCTTAGTTTCTAAAAGTTGCAGTCAAAAATAGTAAATGTACGGCCATCGGCCACAGTACCCTAAGAGTTAAGCGTAATTTGTACCTTTTCTAGAGATTTTGGAAAATATACATTGGAGCACGTCATCGGACAGCGAGGCATTATATTATATATGTTATTTAATACGACATGTGGCGACAGGATTCCGTAAATTGGCACAGAATGTAAACTCCATGGCCAAGCTATTAAATCAAAAGATACCAAGATTTTCCTTTAAGGTATACAATCATAAAGCTAGATAACAGAAATAGTGATATATAATTTTATGATTTTAAAATGTATAATTTCAAACGATTTTAAAGGAAGATTACAAATTCCACACCAGAATTGTGAAAGAATTACATGAGAATCGAAGCGTATTTTGGAGTTAATGTCTAAGGTGGTAAGGAAGAAAATTATAAAAATGTAATGGACAAGTTCAAAAGTCGTAAACTAAGAAAAACAGTGCATGTTGTTTTAGATAAAATATAATTAAGCAGCACAATAGTGAAAACCTTGGAAGTGACGCCCTTTTGGATATTATAACAAAATACAGAAATAAGTAAATATTGCTTTTAAAATAATACCAATTACTGAGGAAAATAAGTAATATACCCCGAAACTATAAATATAAGTACTGCTGAGAGAAAAAAATCTTGCTTATTTTGTACCGCTTAAAAATTTCGAAAGAGCTTTGTGAAAGTAGGTATTTGTAACGGAAAGTAGTTGTATTAATGGAAATGTTAATTTAATTCCTCAAATAATTTGAAACCATTATATCGAATGTTGAGTACGGCAATTACTTTTTATACAGCATTTACATTTACTTTTATTAGAAATTCTTAAATTACAGAATATTCAGTAAAATTGTATAGTTTAAATTTTATGTTAATTGCTGTTCACTGTCATGAATCTTTATTGAATGTTCTCGTCACTATTTAGATGAACTAATGAAAAATAACTATACGTAGTTTCCGATGAATGATCATACGTGCCGATCAATACGTTTGCCAAATTATAGGACTAAGTTATTCATTGCGCGAATTTGTCACACCTTAAGAGAACTAGTTTCAAGGATAAAGTGAATCATTTCCTCCAAATGTGAGTCTGCATATGTAATAAAATGACGTATTACCTAATATCGCATAAGAATTTAACGATATAAGTATATAAAAAGTTTAAAGTTTGTAGTTGTTTCAAATTGGTTTAATTAGATAAAACTTGCCTGTTAAATACCATTAAAATCGTAATAATTATTAAATGGAGACACTGAGTAGCACCACATGTTTTATCAATTTCACAACCACTCTTGCAATAAGAAAAAATCAAAACAAATAGCCCAATATAAAAAATGTGCAATTCATGTGATAAGTTTTTCATCACATGGATTTTAACACATAATAATCAAGCCATTGTCCAGGGTTACTATAATATGGAATTTACCCGGTGGTTCATCCTACGAAGTCCTCAATCAAATCTAATGAACGGCACTAAATAGTAACTATCTCTTGGCAATTTAATACAAAAATGTATTTCCATTCCCACTAAACTAAGAAACTGTTATTTAGTTACAAATTTTAATTAAGTAGCTTGTGGAATGTGTGAACATATTGAAAAATATGTTACTGATGGAAAATATTTGCAATAATTTCGCACATGTTGAAGAAAACTTATTTACCACAAATACTAAGACTTTGAAACCTTAGTGAAGGTGAAAAAAATAACATAGTTTTTTAAAGTGCATTCAAAGGTGTAACAGGCAGAAATGAGAGGCATCCCTTAATTAAACTTTGAGTTACTACGAAATATATCATTTATTTTCCTGAGATATTGATTTGTTGTCAATTTACATTCATGACGGAAGAGTTGATTCTTCCATCAGAAATGAATAAATAAGTTTTGAATCTTGGCAATATTATTTTTCTCTACTTAACAGTAGTGTTTCAGCATTCTAGCTGACATATTCGAGGAGTAGATCAAAACTCATAACGACGTAGGTTGTAGCAAATCTAGATTTCCTATTACAGTACAAAACTGTCTTTTTATAGGTAAATTTTACGTACCTAAAAAAGCTATCACTAAAATACTAAATGTATCAGTTCAATATTCAAAATGGTATAAAATATTTGTCTCACAGCATAATCTAATTTAAATTGATTATTTTAATTAAATTGTTATTCACAATTGAAACAACATATTAATATCTTGTTAAGGAACGTGTATATTTCTGCACGATAAAATTATTTTTCTGCTGGCTATCATTCGCATGTATCAACCCTTATAGTTTATAATTGCCTCTATTTACTACACGTGTTTTGAAAATTCTATAGGTCATACCTATATAAAAGCAATTACACTCAGAACAGAATAATTTATAAACTCCTGATTTCATATATATGTCTGTAGTTTATTCTTTAGGTTTAAATAATAGGATTGATAGTACGTTACGATGAACAACTATTATGTTCACTTAAATTAAAAAACAGTAATTCCACCTTTGTTAATCATTGTTAACAGATAGGTCAAACCTGTCCTAAATTAGATGCCACAAATAAAGTTACTTTTAGTAGTTTTAAACCAATGATTACAATTCATCAAAACCTAGATATATTCTAGAGTACTAAGAAATCATCTACTTCCAATTTTATTATTAATGATAAATTAGATGTACACAGCAGCATATTATTTCACTTTTTCAAATAGCCATTTTTTCATATATATTATATATTTTTTATCCAGAAACGCAGGGCGCATTCTTAATTTATTATTCTTCTTCTTCAACTGATCGTATTACCTACCAGCCTTTAAGGCATGAAGCCATTAGGGCTAACCATGGTGTTGATCTGAACGATCATATTGACAAGATACAAGTGGTTTTTACTGACAGATAATTAATAAATGGAAAAACTAGTTACATGATCAGGGCAACCTAGGATTATCGGCTTCACCATCATTACTACTATTCAGACTTAGAGAGTCTTTTGTCAATTCCAAGTGTCCTTTAAATGCGGGAGATGTAGTATTTCGGGGAAAAAACTTGCAACTATTAACGGATTTTTTTAAACATAATCACACATACATGCAGCTACCCCGCCATCTTGTACTAATGTCACCGTATAGTAATATAACTGATTTTATTACAAAGTATATAATTCCGTCCATAACAGTAGTGACTGAATATCACAAAGTAGCTGCTTTTACTATACGTTGATCTTTCATATCTTGAACAATTAGTTTACCTAAATACACATGAAATAAAATTGGATATTGTTTTAATCTCATAGAAATTGGAGTAAAAGGATGTCAATTCGGATATCAGTATTAATATACAGGGTGAGTTTTTTTTGATGATCAGTATGGGGATCTCGGAAACTAGCGGAGATAGAGCAATGGTTAAATTGGGAAAGATTTGCACTTTTACTGGCCCAATTTAATGACACTTTCGGATTTTTGTAAAAAGTCATGGCTTACTAGATATTTAAAAAAACGAAATTCTGTCGATTTAATCAACCTCTAGCTCCTTTGCTTTTAATTTAAAAAAAAGTGTAAATATCAAAATTGAAGGGAATTGTATCCCGAATATGATTCTCATGTCCTCGTTTGCATGACAGCTTCTCGTTTTCGAGATATGACACTAGCTTATTTTTTTGAATAGTTGGCTATGACCTCAAAAACGATATAATACTCAATATAGTTATTCATAAAAGTAACGGGGTTATGGATGCTTTTCTCTGTTATTTTCACTTTTAACGTAGGTAGCCATGAAATAGATTGATTTATTAATAACTATTCCAAAAAACATTGAAAGATTTTTTTATTAGGTATATCAGATATAACGAAAAAACTGAATAAGTAGGTACTTACTAAAAACTTAAGAAATTAAAATACATAATAATGGTTACAATTTATGTTCGAAAAGTCCACCATTGTTATTTAGACAAACATTGCATCTTTTTAAGATTGACATTACCGCTTTCCTCACAGACCGCCTATCAATTTCTTCAGGTGCTTGTAATATAGCCTCCCTTAGGTCACCAACTGTCTCATACTTTCTTTTGTATTCTTTGTTTTTTAGCGCATCCCATAAATAGAAGTCTATAACTGCGTGAGCGATGTATTGCAAGAAATGCAAGTAGCGCTCTCCAGTAAGTAATTCATCATAGATAAAAGGCCCCAGAATAGTATACCCTATGATACCACACCAAACATTAAAACCAAATTTTATCTGGGTTCGTCATTGTTCTACATAGAAAGGGTTTTCTTTAGCCCAGATATGCTCATTGTGTCTATTAAACATACAGTTAGTAAATTTAATTTCATCTGACCATAACACCTTTAATGGAAACTGTGGATTGTCAAGGCACATGTCTCTAAACCGTGTACAAAACAAAATACGTCGATGTTCGTCACCAGCATGCAAAGTTTGAGAAACTGAAAGTTTGTAGGTTGGAACTTGTGCGCTTTCAGGACCTTAACCACAGTTTGTTGAGATGTGCCAGCTTCTGCCGCAATCTCACGAGTTGATGTAGATGGATTTTGATTTACCATTGCAAAAACATTTATTTGTGCGACTTCGTTAATTTGATTACGTTCCTTTGGTGGTTTAGTAAAAGATCCATATCTCCGTAAACTATCGTAAAGCCTCTTAAATGTACAAAGAGTAGGTTGACGACGATTAAAATATCTATGAAAGTATTCCTCAGCTGCACGAACTGAATTTTTATGGCATATGATATAACATTCCACCATATTCAGTATTTCTTCGTTAGAATATTCCATTTTATCACGAAAACTTGTCAATATCGACAGTCAGTTCAGCACTACTAATGGAATTACTCTGAAATGAGGAAACGTCAATGTGAAAAAAATCTTTTTCATGGCTACCTACGTTAAAAGTGAAAATAAGAGGGAAAAGCATCCATAACTCCGTTATTTTTATGAATAACTGTATCGAGTATTATATCGTTGAAAAGCTCTAAAAATGTCCGATTTTTTGAGGTCATAGCCGACTATGGTTTCCATTCAAAAAAAGATAATTTTGTGTCATATCTCGAAAACGAGAGCTGTGACGCAAACGAGGATATGACAGTCATATTCGGGATACAATTCCCTTCAATTTTGATATTTACACCTTTTTTATAAAATCAAACACAAAGGGGCTAGAGGGATTTGACTAAACCGACAGAATTTCGTTTTTTCAAAATAACTAGTAAGCCATGACTTTTTACAAAAATCCGAAGGTGTCATTAAATTGGGCCAGTAAAACTGCAAATCTTTCCCAATTTAACCATTGCTCTATCTCCTCTAGTTTCCGTGATCCCCATACTGATCATCAAAAAAACTCACCCTGTATAACCGCTTAAACTTAGTGTATGAAGCAGAATACAAGCGATATAAAAAAATACTTAAAACTTAGAGGGAGATCTTACAAAACCTTAATAAGAAGGAGAGGTCCAAATTTTCACCTAATGACATATACTTTTTAAACACGAAAATGTTAGCTCCATAAAGAATAATGATTCTTTTCGTAACTAAGAAATTATGCAAATAAATATGTGTTACAAAGTGCATTTGGCAATAATATAAGTTTTTCTTCCCATAGTGTTATAATCTAATACAGAATTATTGGAAAGAGTTATCTTAGCTCCAGCAATTTTAAAATTTATTTATCTTATCTGTCTATTCAGCCAATGAGTTGAGTCCAATAACGAACCCGAAATGAAGTTATTTACTCTAATAGTGTTAGGCATTCGGCGCCGAAGGGATTTTAATAAAGGGGGATTCAAATTAGTTTAGATCTGCATAATAACTAAGAAAAAACAAGAAGGGTTGGTTATACTGACAGCTTTAATTATATGGTAAAGTTGTTTAGGAAATCATGTTTTCCTTTCGGGGAGCGGTGAATACAAATGATGTACGACAACAGATGTGTGGAATGCATTTTTATACTATACCTAATTCTCCAAGGGGTGGCTTAAAATAAATGTGGAATCCGTTAGATCACAGGGATCGATTTTTTTTTATTTTTTCGTTAATTTTGTTAAAACTGATAATTTGCATCTCGAACAAACTAAGTCACAAAATTTAATTATTAAAATAGTACTAAAACCGGAAATTAACTTTAGTATAGATTTCAATTCAACAATAAAATAATACATAAAATGTCCAGACGTTAAATTTGGTTCTTATATTTTAAGGAGATGGGTTGTTGATTATTATTGATTTAGGAATTATTCATTATCAATAGCGAATATCATGTATTATCTACGAAAAATTTGGCAATTAAAGATTCACGTTTCTCGCGAATATCCCAAATCCTGTTGGAGCCATGCACGGGTAACTATGTAGGAATTGTCAGGAATATACATCTAATTATATCGATCCTTCTCAAAATACACAGTCGCCGCTATTTGACAAATAGAATAAGTTTATGATATTATTGGTTGCGTAGATTGTGAATATACTAACTTTTACATAGGCAATAAAGGACAAACATTATTTAGAAATAAAGAAATGTGTGAAATGTTCCCCTTAATATAAACTTGTTCGGTGTTCTGTTTGCATAAATTTGTGGGTATTTGCCATTACTTTTAATTTCTGTTGTTCATTGAATTGTCAATTGTTGGTTGAGTAACTTTAGTTGGTGTTCTCTTTAAAATCATGGTAATCTATTGTTGTGTTTCCTTTTGTGGAAATACTAGTTTAACTTCAGTGATAACGTCGGTTTCCCAAAAGAAACTGAGGTAAATTACATAACTTTATGAAAATATGTAACTGTATTTACTAAATAATATTTATATTTTGTATAATAAAAGGAATATATTTGCAGCTACTTCAAATCTGCATGCACCAGATTAATAACAGTAAACAAAACGCCCCAACAAATTATGATGTCTTACAGACTGTGTTATCTTCACTTTTACACAGAAAGATTTGTTGGGGCTTAACAAGAACAAAATCGAACTTGACATTCGGGGCCATTCCTTCATTATTTCTTAATTATGGCAAGTAATTTATTTCATAATGGTTTTGATGTCATTACAGTACATTACTGTACAATTTCTTAGATGAGGAAATTAAGGAGAATGTTAACCCTGACTTGGAGAGTGAACTGGAAAATATTTGCCTAGGTTTACCAGTTGCAACCACTTCGCGAGAATTAAAAACACCTGCTGCTTTGAACATGAAAATATATCAACACCAAAAAATAGAAGAGATAAAAATAGTTTTACAGTTTAGTTGTATTTTTAATATATTAATATAATTCTCGATATGACGAGGCCATCTTACCTTCTGAAAACTGTTAAGGGAAGAACACCAGGAGAGTTAACACTAAGAGGAACGAATCTTTACAGAATAGTTTCAAATTTTTAAAGAATCGTGTAACCTCAATAAAAATTGTTTACTATTGTATTTCCTTTCGTTTTATAACATTTTAAAAATAATAGTTAGTCATCCTGTCTGTTCGATTAAATCTTGCTAAATGATTTAGTCAGAAATCAGGATGAAAAAGAATTTAAAAAATACACTATATTTAATATTAATCCATGTTTAATTTCCCCGCCTTGTATGTTTCTTTAACCACTCACTTGAAAGCTGTAATCCAGTGAACGAGTTTTGCACGAAGAGTTACCTATCTGTATGTCACATATAAATCTCTTATATATGGTTGGAGCTATCGCAAAACAAAAATGCTCTCAGTACGATTTCCTCATAATAATAAAACCAAATTTTACTAATTAACTAAAAACGATAAAGGACCAAAAATTTCATGTACTATTTAAATACATTATTAAGATATTACAGATATTATTAATTATTTACGTCCTTCCTAATCAAATGAAATTACATTTTGTAAATCTGCATAAAAACTTTGTATTTCAACCAAAAATTATTTCATTCTTTCCGCTTCGGGAATGTTTCGTATAAATGTTCAAAAGACACCGTTTATACAGTTTTAAACTTATGAGTTTTCATATATTGCCAACAATTTTTGATCAAAATTAAGATTAGAGTTAGAAATTTATTAGAAATATTTTTTATTTTATGAATAGTAATAATTGCATAAACCTAATTATTTTTTTATAATGTTTACTCCAATTGCTATAATGTAATGCATTGCTAATGTCATTAATACAATTTTTGAGAATTTAATCACTTGTAAAACCTCCATTTCACTAAAAATCGCGGTTATTTTTTCCTATCATGAAACTTATTTTTGACTTAAGGGTTCTTTGTTGCTAATTGCCAAAAATTATCATTACGGAACACATTTCAATGTTAATTCCCTTCTAGTTCCCATTAAAAAAGCGCGTATACTAATTAAATAAATAAAATGTGAATATATGTTTGTTCATAATATGTTTGTATGTATAGTTGCTAAGATTATTTCTTAGCAAAAAACAATTTAATTTTAGTCCAAAGATTATTTATTTTCATGTACATCTTATCCTTAAAAATAGTTATTTTTTAATTATCATATTTATCAAAGTTATCGAAAAGGACTTTTTAATAGTGCCATTATTACCTATACTGTTGTCGTCATTTAAAAAAAGCATAAAGCATGATCAATAAAATAGTGAAAAATTAGAATAAAAAAAGGTGAAGTCATTTAAAACGCTTTAAAAAAGAAATACCTAAAGTTTTAGTGTGAAATTTACTGGTCTCTTTATGAAGAATTACAAATAATTTCTTGATAAAATATGTATTTGATATTTTAAATCGAAATATATATCTAGTTTCAAGAGAAGCTCTGCAGTATTTTTGAGCTGGGATCTGGGATTGGGTAGAAAGATGCTTACAATTTTAAATAACTCTTCAAAATCTACTTTTTCTCCTGCAGTGGTTTCACCTTTCTAATAAGATGTTGGTCAGCATTATAGTTAATGATCTCGCAAGCCAATATTTTTTACACAGTAAGCTATTTTTTAATGCAAATTCAAATCTGACCTAACTCAGTTCTGATATTTACGTCAATACCAAATGGTACAATTAAGATAATCAATGGGAAATAAGCATTCATCATCATCAGCCTAGTTTGTCCACTACAACATAAAAGCCTTTCTTACATTCTGCCATGTCTTGGGCAACTAGTAGCGAATTTTCATCGAGTCCCTACATCGGCACTCCATTTTGTAGGCAAACTTCAGAGGTGCCCAACTACAACCCTGAAGTAACGTTTCTAAATTTAGGTAGGGTCCCAACAGTGGGTCGTTATTGGTATTTCTGTATATTCTGCAAAAACTCTCACACTGGTACCTCCTGGTTTTGGTTTACCACCTTATCTAAGATGGCAAGTTCCCAGGATTCGAAAGTGCTGGTTACTTTTGAAAACAAATATTTAATAATGTCAAACAATAAAAATGTCCTAATAAAAATGGCATAAACTCAAAATTAGGAAAGAACACCATTAGTTCTGATAAGTGAATAAAGCAATGAATCCGCTGATTACAAAACCTCGATATCAACATTGAAGACGTGCTAACTGCTAAACGTTACTATTCACTATGTATATTAGCTATATAATAATAGCTGACCTTTTCAATCAAACTGTTTTATATAAGTATTATATTTTTTAAAATTTATAAGCAGATATCTCTGCTTCGGAACATACAAAAGCAAGTACTCAAGTCTCATATTCATCCTTACTTTATTTGCCCTTCATAAATACAATTCTCATAGCACCTTAACGTACATTCATGAACTATTTGCTCACTCATGTTGAAAACTGATGAATGAAAACAATAATATATGTAAACCTCATATACAGATAACACTTGTATTATCTCAGACACCCATAATTTTATTTAAGTGAGCGGAACGTTAAATGTGAAGTGCTTGTGTCGATAATAATAACAATCGATAATACTTTAAGTACTTTAATGGGTTTTTCTCTAAATTATTAATAATTAAATTCATACATTTAAGAAACTATTTTTTTTGTTGTTGAGCCTTAATTTGGTTGTCATGCTTTCACCAGTATCTATGTTAATGTTTAGGAAATTGTTAAAAAAATATGATTTAAATATACAGTGTCACCATTAAAGTTTACAACATATGGGAAACGTTTTTATAAACAGAATATTTTTGTTTCCTATTTTTGGCCTATAAAAAGTGTTTTCAGCAAATTCATCTCGCAGTTCTATTTTTATACATTTCTAAATTACGTGTTTATTGTTTGAGAATGACATATGTAGTCTCAAAATCTGGACATTTTTGTTCCAATAATAAATTAATAAATATTATTTTTTACGATAAACACATTAGATTCTAAAGATGGTCACGTTAACATAACTAAAGAAAGCTTCTGATCAAACTATTTACAATAATTCAAAATTGCGGTGTACACTGCATACTATTACTAACTATGGCCATAATTTGAACATCCTACAAACAATATTTCTGTATGTTGACCTTCTCTTTCAATACAAATATTGGTACATTTAGAGATATATTCGTATAACTTTAACCCTAAAAAGTTCATAAATATATAGCTTTACTTCTATCGTTTGATGTATTAGAGAGCCTTAAAGTATAATGGATAAATTGCCTTTAATGCTTAGGAGAGGGTTATCTAAGGCCTCACTTATTTCAAAATTTAGAACTTACGGTATCTGTGAGTCCCCAAAAGTTTTCTAACGAAGTATCGTCCAGTTGTCTATTAAACAGTCCAGACCACACATATACCTTGAATGAAAATTGATAAGTACCTACTATCACAAACTCAGGATTTTCTTGAGACTACCGTCGACAATTTGTAGAATGTGTGCTTCTATTTGATATGACAATTACCTGATCAGGCCTCAAAATTGTTTAAGAAAAATTCTTCTATCTTACGTTGAGAATAGAAAGAAAACACCAAGCGAATATCAAAATCAATTTGTTTTAACGTGTTCATAAATATAGGCTTGTAAGTCTGTTTTTGACTGACTTCTAAAAAGAGAAGGTTACCAATTCGGCCTTTATCTTGTTTTCTAGGTATGTTATTTACATTTTCAACACATATAAATAATCCATTCATAACTAAGTCAGAATCGATTTTGAAACGTTTGGTTTTTTCCTTTCAATATACAGCTTTTTATTTCAATTGTGGTGTTATTCCCAAGAAAACATAAAAATAAACAAGAATATGCCACAAATAACATTAGAAGACAATCACCTTATTTTTCTCCTGTTCTGAACCCATCTGAATAATTATTGCTGTGTTTAACAGAAAGTACATCTGGATTGGTGAAATTTTTAATTTGAGATGAGGGAGGAAATTTGTGATTGAATACATACCTGCATGGAAATCGAACAGATAGCTGCCCAGTATATAGATTTCTCCAAAACACCTTTTTTAAATTACGTTGTAATGCAGAAAATTTTGGTGGAGGTCTCATATACTTTTCTATGATTTGTAATATGCAATTTTTCGGAAAATCGTCGAAAAATCCAATATTTCTATTAAAAATACTATAAAAGTTACAAACTGACATTTTCGCATAAATATTTGAAATCCAATACGTAATAATCCGGCAGCTGTAGACACAGAATTTTAATCACGAATTTGAAAATTTTCCATGTACATCGCAAGCAAACAGGTAATATTGTATAGTATAATTAATATTATTAAACATATTAAATTAACGAGTAATGAGCTCATTTTGTTTGTATAAGTGAAGTATGGATTATATAAGAAATTTTCTATTTTGTTAAGTCGTTCCTTTATGTGTCGCCAACTCCCATCCTAATAGAAAATTCAGCTCAGCTCATGTCAAGCACTAAATACAGGGTGTTTAGTATAGCAAACAAAACCATAAAGTAAAGCGATAAAACCAATAGTAATAATTATTAATTTAATTAACCAGATTAGTGGCTTATTAAGTCAACACATACCAAATTCATTTAGATCATTTAACTGTTACCGATTACTGTAAGGGAAAATGTATCATTCTGTAATATAAGGGGGCATTAGGTGTTGCCTGGTCTATTAAGGTTATACAAACAAAATAAAAAACATAGAGTAAAAACTACTACCGTTCAAAATAGAACAAGCAACAATCAAGTCTAATTGATACCGCGGAACAGACTTCAAAAATATACTCCATAGGTAGATAAGTATCTAATTCATTATAATTAATGTGTTCAGAATGAGCACCTTTTATTGTTAACATCTTTTTTACTTTATGTGTAGGTACCTAACAACAGGGAATGTGAAGACGCGAGATATAAAAACCGACATCATTTTCGGGGAAAGTAGCACATTGAGGTTCCGAATCTGGAGTCAGTCCATGTAATTGGTGTTACCCGTAATTTCTAGGTTAGATGTCACGAAGAAAATTTCAGGTTAACTTCACCTGTCAGCGATATTGAATACTCTCATCGAGGTGTCATTCTTTTGTACGCAAGACAATATATAATATATATTGTTTCTGGTTAGGGAACCTTCATCAGTTGCGCTTAACACAATTGAATGTCCTCTCGAACACGTCTTTATGTATTTGATACAATTCGTAAAATGGCTCCAGATTCGGAACCTCTATGTGCTAGTGCTAGTGTTGCTATGACAAAAGATTAATATGCTTAATTTTATCAATAGTTATATTTTCGTAAAAAAAGCAATCACAAAAAATAATCAGATAAATTTTCCTCCAATTTTATGTGCTAAATGTTAGCAGATGAATGAAAAATTAACGAATATTCTGTACCAGACAGAGTGAAATTCGTCTAAGAAATAAAAAGTATAAGAATAGTTAGTAAACGTGTTGCACGACAAAAAAATACATTTGCTTCAATCAATGAGTAACAACAAAACTTAATGAAAAATATCAAGATGAACAAAAAATTACAACTACAAAGCAACAAAAACAAGTTGATATGCTGTAGCGGGTAACGAAATATTTTATGGAAATTGATGATATCGGACTGCAATACAATAAATAACAAAATTCAAATAGTAAAAAGTACAATTGATCTGAAGAAAAATAAGATAAAAAAATTGCAAAAACTTAACTGGCTCCTATCAAACTTAAAATTATAACGAAGTAAAGAAATACGGACTAAGTTCAACAATCTCAATGGCAATTACGTTAAAGAAATAATTAAAACGTTCGCAATTATAATTATATGAGAATATACAAATTGGAGTTAAAATGTTTTACAATATGGACCGAAGTTTACTGCCATTTTATATATACAAGTAGGCAAAAAAAATATAATATTTTCATATGATCTTGCCATTGCGAACATTGTTATTTTTTCTTTGCCTTAAGTGCCATTGAGAATGGTGTCTGATTTCTACCCTGACATGTTTTGAAATGTTGAGACTTTTTCTCAATTGTGGTGATATCAGCTAATAAACAATTGAGAAGAATTAATCCAAATCCAAATCAAACAATTGAACGGCAAGCAATGTCTCTTAATTTCATTGCATTCAGAAACACAATAATTTGACTTTTGGCATATCGTCTACCCAGTTGAAACCATTATCAATATTTTCAAATCAAATCAGAAGACGACACGAGACTAAAAGTACCCTACCCAGTTGAGATCACCGATTAGCGGCTGCCTGTTCGAGAGGATTATCAGATTTTAGAACAGACTACACGAAAAATGACTTCACAGCAAATGTTTACAAGCGGTCGTACGTTGTACAGCTTATTTTGGAAGTGTTTCAGCAGCCATAACTATAGTTATTCTTTGCCAGTAAAGCCCAATTATACCCGCCAACCCGGTTAGGCAGCAAATGGGCGCATATGCTGACTAACCAGCCACAAGAACCTAGGATAGTATGTACTCGGGGTTTCGTCATTCATCAACAATGACTGGCGGCAGTTCAGTGGTCAATCGTAAAGTTAACGCCTGCACATTCAACACTACCACTGGTGTAACTATTTCCAAATCCAGTTAGAACACATCGGAAATCAATCAGGGACTAATAACTTAAAACCTTGTAAAAGTTTGCCGCTACCAGACAATACAATATTTCTGGACAGCTAAAGAGAAAAAATTACTAGAAACTGAATTCTGTATAGATATAAAGATCTATATAAATTGTATTATTTGACATATATAATTGATGATTTGCCGATCGCGAAAATATGTTTTCAAAAATCTCTTGGTGATAATATTAATAACTAAATATGCGCTCAGACATAATAAATTAATTTAATTCTTTTACTGATTAATTACAAGGGTACGTCAGTATACACTTCTAAAGACTAACTTCCGTTACTAAAAGAAAAGAAACCGATAAATACCACAGCATTTTAATTAATACGTATAATTAATAAAAATTCGTTAAAATAATTTGTTTATATATTTTTCGATAGATAAATGCTTTTAGATGGTACTTGTCTTTGCTTTTCTCAATTACATAAGATTAAATAATAACCATCGAAATTTTGTTAATAATCTCAATTTGCAAATATGTTGTAAAAATCATGAACATATTCCTAAAACCGCATAATATAAAAGACGGACATGCAATAAAACCGTAAGATAATGATTTAGCTATCGCAATACACTTTAAAGTCAACAAATATTTGCCCTCAAAATTAATTATTTCCTTTATTAGGCTTCTTCCGCTGTGTACGTATACGTAACATATGATTGGAGAAAATTGGATTATTACAATAAGGTTTATTATCTTTCGGGTAGCAACTGCTGGTAATTGTTTACATTCGGCTTTAGATTTTTGATATGCCGATGAACATGCAAAACATTAACTCGAATAATAAGTAAATAACAATTATTTAATTCTAAAATGTTTTTAAAGTCAACGATCAATTGTCTAGACGTAAATAAAGTTTATTAAACGTGAGGTGTTTAAAAATTTTTGGAGCTTAGATCTATCACGTTTGAAGGATATACGAAAGAGTTGATGCATTAATATTTGTAGTATAAAATAAAATAAATCAAAATCGCTATAAACAACTTATCAGTAAAGTTATTAAATAGTCCGAACACCACGTAAATATTAACATTGATTGAACAAACCAGGCACACACATGTGGGTTTTAATGAAACAAATATTTTGGAGTGGTTCAATACATTGTATTCTAAAATATTATGCAGACCTATTGTTTAATTTCAAGACTCTAAGCCATGTCATAAATAAGAGCGTCTGCTGTTAATAAGATTTCTTACACATATATAAAGATATTAACATAATTACTCTTAGTTGAACTAACTGAACGTTGCAATAGAGGCCTCTAACTAACCAATATCAAATGGAAGTTAGGTTCAATTCTAGAGATATTTTAACTGCTCATTGGAGTTTTCCCTCTTTACTTCTTTTGTGTAGCAGAAATGTATTTCAAAGTTGTAATGAAATAAAGTGTAGTAGGAACTATTTCGCAAAATTGCCATATTGCAGGTTGTTTCTTACAGAATGTCTCCCTTTGAGAAAAAACCTGTACAACATGTCCAACCAATCTTTCTGTGTACAAATATTTGTATTATATATTATCTGTTGTTGAGACGTTTTAACTCAGCCTGGAGTTGTATGTTTTTGTCAAGCCTTATTTGTTGCATTTTCACTTAAAAGCACAATTTTTGTGTGTGCCAAATAAGGTTTCCGCAACAGATAATTATACCTAATATACAGTATATATGTCTACACAAGAAGATGTTTGATGATATTAAAGAGATTGTTTCTCTCAAAACATCTGCGAGGAAGATATTCTTAATAGAAAACTAGTAATCAGGAGAATTTTATAAAATTTTCCCTACTGCACTTGGTTTAATTACAATTTTTACTTATTTGTCACAGAAAAGAATAAGGAGAGAAAACCAAATAAGCAGTCAAAATAATCAAGGACCTCCTCAATAACTGTTTCCAAATTACTCAGTTTTAGAGGAGTCTACTCTTTCTTCATGCAATTGAAAGTTAGCGGGCTGCCAGGCTTGCAGGCATTTTAAATAAGTGCTGTACATCGCAAAATACTGAAATCTTCAACATAATAAAACTGTGCACCAACATAGTGCATCGATCATTAACAATGGAATAAGAACAGCTATGTCAGAAGTTGTAAGGGACTATTTGGCAAAGTTTTATATAAATACAGCCGGGATTTGGCGTTGAGTCCATTGCTTACAACCTTGACGAGAGTAATGTCAAAACAATGGAATGAAAGGAAAGTTAGGCTCCAATGATAGGTCCATCTGCAGGCAAGGTCATCCTGCTTTTTGGTTCACGTATGAAATAATTTTTCTTTTTATTTTAGTAAAAGTCAAAGCAATTGCCAATTTGTTAGTACTGTTAACTATGCTGCAATTATCTGTTATTCATTGTTTAATATATCTTCTTACAATTTTAAGCTATAGGGAGAAGTTTATTTTCAGATTTTGTCTCTCTCGGTCATTTTTTATGTTCAAATGGGGAAATTCCCAAGTCTATGCACACTCATCTAAGTGTGACACATCTGAAATAACTACCGATACATTTATTACTTTTGCGGATGTACCTATACTGCATTTAAACTCCAAGTTAGTTTTCAATTTTTCCTATAATTTTAATACATTTTAATCTGTTACAAAATTTGGTTCAAGAAATATATTTGTAATGGCAATTATTTTCAATTGCGTAAGATCTGCTGGGTCTACCTCTTAATATCAAAGGATACTTAATATCCCACATGTACTAAAAGTATTATAAACATGTAGCTTTATACACAATTTAGTTGACTTTAAGAAAGGAGTGTCTCAGCTTGGCTAAGAAAGATCGCCTATACTTAGTAACGAAGAACAAATTTCACCTCCAAAGTGAAAAATACTGGAAGAAATACTGTACTCTATAACCGAACTTTCTCAACAGTTGAGACTTCCCTCAGGGACAAAAACACGACTAAGGATTTCAGTGCCTTTCCCTCCGATTCATAGTGTGTTTGTGAGATGTCATTATCGGGCAAAAGTTTTGTAGATTATAGCGAATTACTGTATTATAACAGATAACTGTAATGTTTATTTGTTTAAACTAAAAGTTTTCAAGGTCCGATTCCAGTTTTTCTCGTTGTCACTTCAATTAATGGTCCATTTTTATTACAAACATGTGATAGATTTGAAGGTAAAATCTCATTTCCTAACATGTTTGTAAAACAACGACATCAATTTACAGTTGGTTGGTATGAAAATCATACCCTCCCCTCTCGTCCAAAGCCATTAATGAGTTTTAGGCTCAATGTAATACTAACTATTTATTTAAAACCTACTTGACAAATAAAAGCATTAATAAATATAAGATTAGTTTTCTATCAATACGAACAATTTAAATTCAAAACTGCATCCAAAATGCTCAGAGATTCTTGTTCCGCAAGGGACGCTATAGTTTAATATTTAATTATGGATCGTGACTCCTATGCTACGCCCTGTATATTTTTATCAAATTTGCAGTGAAAGAAAAGCTAACAGTATATTCATTATTTGACATATTTTCCTTTAGTTCTAATGCACTTCCTAGTCATGTTCTAGCTTTTCGGTAGCCTCGCCTTACATTTTTTATCCGATATCTGCAAATCACTGATTTACTGCATTTATTACTATAAATGAAGTCAGAATAACTCTTTTTCTTTGCATTTTTTACGACTTCGGAAAGCCTGACTTCTCTAGAGTTTAAGTCTGGAGAATACTGTGGACGTTTCAATAACTTAAAGTCCGCGGAATAAAATATTGCTATTGTACATCAAGACGTGTGCATGTAAGTATTGTTATGTTGAAATAGCACGCCCTTCACGCATTGTTCACCAATGTATTTTTTCAATTTACGTGTTTGGAGACTAACTCGTCGCAATAACTGCATGTGGCAGTGACTCTGCGCATATAAAAAATGATTTCTTTAGCTTAGCCAGGCACTAGGAACCTTCCCAGCTGATGAAATCATTATGAATTTAAGAATTTGGGAAGTGTCCTAAGATATCTACTCTTTAGTTTATAATTTGGGTTCACGTTCGTAACGTTGGATCCGTGATTCATCGAAAGTAACAGGACTATCAACAAGTTTTTGTTTATTGTTTTATGCAATGTAAGAAAACGCTCAAAATTTAGTACCGGTCGTTGTGATGACCATCTTGCACTTGTTATGTAATTTCATAGTTGTTTTCTGAGAAGACATATTCTCTACAAACTGTAAGCACATGTGGATTTATAAATAATACAACATTTATCTTTTTGATGTAGTTAGAAAAATTTGTACCTGCTGCTATATTTACTTGAAATAATGGCAATAAAATTATTCTACAGTCATATTTTGCTAAATCCGACTTTGTGTTTTTTTTATGTAAATATTTTATAACTTGTCTTAGCTCTATTGATTCAATTTTTAAGAAAATACAAGTTTTGTCAGCCTAATATTTTAAACAGTCTAGAGTAAATAAGAACGTAGCATAAAGCCAACCCTAGTAGAAGATTGGCAATAAACATATATTATAGAATTGGACTTGGACCATATAACCAACAGAGACTGCTTGTGTATGCAAATAACTGGGAAGAAGATGTATGATTGCACTGAGAACACTTCACCCTGACGAATATTTTTTACTTTCATAATCAATATAAATTATAGCGAAATGCGGTTTTAATTTATTTTACATGAAACAAACCTCCTGATATATATGTACCTAAATGCTTTCTTATGCTTCCAAGAATCGAAAAGTCAACTGAACACAAGTATCTAAATACTTATAAATACCAACAGAAAATTCTTCTACTATGCATTATTTGTTAAATAAAGAACAGGTTAAACATAATTTTATAAATTGTCAGTGAACGGCGCCGCTGACATTTGAGATTTACCAAGCACCACGATTCATGTCTTGATAAAAATTTGTCGAGATTCCAAAGAGTCTCTTGCTTACGGAATAATTTCGATTTTTATAACCCGCGTTACAGATAGTAAATAACACCAAAGCTGTCTCAACAACAACACGAACAATTATGCTCTCATATGATAAAACGAAGAAATAAAAAACAAACGAGGAAATATAAATAAGCTAGTGACACTGTAGTCTCGTTGTCTAAAGTTAACAAATTATCAGACCGAGAACTCTTAAGGGATGGTTCTAGTAACGAAGAGGTTTGTCGCTTCTTATCTGAAAAGACATTAATAAAATAAATTAGATACAGGCCAAATAGTCATCCGTTTGACGGCAACCATCAACAAAAAAGAAATGCTTAAAATGAAATCTTGCTAAAAGGTGTCAAGTCATTTGAGATAATACAAATTGTATTGTATTTTATGGATAAACTAAATTTATGTATTGGCGGGAGTACATAAAATTTAAATTTTATTTTCCCTAAATAGAATAAACCCTTTCCAGTCTGTTTATACGTATAAGGTAAACTTGTGGATGCTCTGAGCCAACTCTATTATAAATCATTTGACAAACTTGTGTGTTAAGTATACCCAGAAAAAGTTTCATAGAAAATTTCGATGATCGATATTTAGCAGGAAATGAAATTAACACATACTGTCTGTTATTCTCGGGGATGACTGGAGATGTGTTTTTTTTATTTGATGATGAATATTATTGGAAATTTTAATTGTGTCGATGAACTTTCTATCCTACTGCACCTTAGGGATGTTCCGATACGGTGTCAAGTATCGATATTTCCTATCGATATGTATCGGATTTTTTAAAAATCAATCTTTTTTTATGTTTAGGCTTAGATCTTAGGAACATATATTTATAAGCATATGCTTAGGAAGGAAGGGGGGAAGGCGCTTCAGGTTAAAGGTAGACAGAAAGGAAGACTTGAAATTTTATATATTTCTTATTTGGTGTAAGTGTAAATATGAAATGAAATAATAAATGAAAAATGAACTTTCAAAATATTTACAATTCCCATCTTGCGAATGGCATTGAATTGAGAAACAAGAGTTTTGATAATCTTTAGCCAAGTATCCTATTACGACTTTGACTCATAATATTTCCTGATTTGCAAAGTGGCCTCTCTGAAGGTACTCACGTACCAACAATTGATAAATATTTAAAAGCTAATCTTTTAAGTATGCTGTTTTAAGGCCTTTGTCTCCAAAATGCTATTACATCTGTATTAATTTCTACAGTAGGTTGATTTAGGTAAACTCTTAGTTCCAAACTAAGATTTGTGTCTTCATCAGACTTACTTTTTTCTGAAGTAGATACCAAACTCTTGTGGGATGTTTATATATTGAAAGTATCTTCAGTACTTGACTTAGTTGCACTTGACTAGTATCAGCTACATCAGCATGTGTTGCAAAAGTTACATTGGAGTAACTGTTAGCTTTTTTTCTACTTCACTAAGTGTATTAGCAACAACAGTTTTACCAAAATCAGTTGAGGGTGTCAAATTTTTCAAATTGTGGGAAAGGCAGCTAATAGTTGGGGTTATTTTGAAAGATGCTAAATGTCTTTCACTACAAATTTCCTTTGACACTGCTCCAATTGTTTTAAAACAGTCAGTATTTCCTTGTCAACCTCCAATTTTGATACATCAATCATTCGTCGAAATTTAGTATATTCTAATAAATTAGATTGGTCCAATATTTGAACATAGCTTTAAAAACCTCTCTAACATATAAAAAGTCAAATTCCATGTTGTTGAAACTGACTAAAAGGGTTTTTAAACATTTGTATCCTGACTTTTTCTTAATTCATCTGATGCTATCACACTTTGCCTTAAATATGTAATGCAATGTTTTTATTTACACTTCTCTTCGGGTTCAGTTCAGTTCTTGGAATTAATTAAAAATACAGTCCAACTCAGTCTAATTTATTTCCACTACTACAACACAATTTATATTCAGAGAACTATTTAGAATTTATGTTAAACACCTGATCTTTACTATGCGACCATCGAATACTGAATACTGTTCATATTTATATATTACTCTCGGATTTGTCTACTTGGTCAATGAGGCGTCTGAAAATTTCTTTCATGTATTCTGGAAGATTCGAGGAAATTCCATGAATGTCTCTTAGAACCAGCCGCCGGCCTCGGGTCGACAGACCAACATTTCGAGTTCCACGTAGGGATGATCGATATTCATCGATGTTGAATAATCATCGATGTTTAGCGCGAAAACATCGATGTTTTGACATCGATGTTAAGTTATCGATAACATCGATACATCGATGTTATAATAATAAACATCGATGCAGTCTAGGCCATCTAGCGGGAATTAGGTATAGTAGATTGTGTGTTGTGAGAAATAAAGTTAAAGCACAGAATAATCTATTCTGTGGATGAAGTTAATAGATTACAGCCATTGCTTACAATAGAATAAGTTACTCATAATGGGTGCGTTCAGCAGATACAAACTGTTGTTAACGTTTGCTTACGTTTTATGTTTTGTGCTGCACAAAACATGAAAGTTGCAGCACAAAACATGAATCGTGCAGCACAAAATATGAAACGTTAGCAAACGTTAACAACAGTTTGTATCTGCTGAACTCACCCAATGATTGTAAGTATCACATTTGCACATTGTTGAATTAGTCTTGTTTTCTGTGTGCAATCTACCAAATTCTTCACAATCATGCTTGTGACATAGAACACAGTGACCTCATTTTCCCACTACAACATTCTGAAATTCATGCTTCTGTTGAGAAATCTAAGATTTTTAAGACATTTGGTTCTTAGTAATGATGGCCAACAGTTTTTCCCGAAATTTTGTAATGCTTATGTTTCTCTGCCAATTTTCCGAACCACTTTTAGGAACGTTTTCCGTTGGTCTGATAAGTTTACGTATAAACCTCTTGCCGTTTGCAGTTTTTAAAGAAAATTAAAAACAAATTCCTATTAGGTATATGATTACAAAGTATAATATAAATATGTAATAAAAAGGGATACCACCTAAGTCTCGACTTTTACTTTCAATGCTGGCGGTCGTGTTGATAAATAAAATAGCTTCTTTATTTTGCCACCTAACTAAAACATCGATGTCCAAAAACATCGATGTTTTTCTTTCGATGTTTATTGTACATCGATACTTTTGATTCGATGTTAACATCGATGTCAACATCGATTTTTTTCTAATATCGATCATCCCTAGTTCCACGAAATATTGGAGGAATGCCGATAGCATCAGATATCGGATGAATAGAGATTACACCAGACATTGGATGAATTCCCGTTACAGTAACAATACCTTTTATCTTATCTACACTTTTATATCTTCATTGTCCACCAAAATTTTAGAGGCAACAAAAACGAGCAAGTCTACTTTTACTAACAATGTTAGTCACAGCTTTAACATTATTTTTTCGATTATCTGTAACAACAATTACAACTTTATTCAATGGAATATTCCATTATTCACCAAGAGGTCTTCGTGTGCTACCAATATATTCGGCAGTATATATAATAAAATTATGTAGTGTGCTCATTGGGAAGTAGATAGAGCACTACCTAAAGTTCATAAGTATAATTTGGGTATATATATATATATATATATATATATATATATGTTTTTAAGTTTTCGCGGGCACTAAATGTTTTAGGTGGTCTCCGGAAATTCATCCGCGTAATTGCTAACTGATCCCTGCCGGGATCGATGGTAAAATGACGACGTTTCGGCAGAGTCACATCTGCCCTCTTCAGGTCGGTTCGCATAATTCTCGTAGCCTTCTGCTTTCGCTTATAGTTACTCGAATACAGTATTCGTGGATTAATGTTATGACATTTCATCGCAATATAATCCAAGGAGATTCCACGCAATTTACCAGCAACGTAGATACTATCAAATTTGGAAATCATCAAACAGCTAATACTGTGTGAAGGTACCTCTTTACCTACTCCAGAAGCCTACTATATTATATTTTTGGTTTAGGTCTTGATTCTTGTATACATATCACCACTAAATATTAATGAGCCATTTGCCATTTTATTAATTACCAAACTCTTATTTGATAGGTTTTTATTGACTAGTGATCTCCTAAGTGTTTAAGTTTGGTTTGAACGTTATTGTGGTACTTTTTGTTGCAGTATTTGATGGAATGTTGTCCTCAAGAAACTCGAAATATAACAGGGGTAGTTCAGCTATTATTGAAAATATGTTGTCATCGTCAAAACCGGATACTCCAATTTTAATTATGCTAAATCTAACATTCCTAAGTGTGCCTAAAAAAACTTAATAATTTTAATTCAATGATAACTAATAAGAAACTGTGATCTTTACTACCCCATCAACTTTTTTCCATATATCTTGATTATTCTAATTATATAACGATAATAATTTCGTTTACTATTTACAAGAAAAACTATCATGTCCAAAATATCCACTTCTGTTTTCATCTGCCCAAGCAAGTCGAGAAAGGAAAGAATTCAACAGTCTTGAATTGAGGGTAACTGCTTTTTGTCTCTTAAAGCTATTTTAAATGCGTTCACGAAATGGGAGTCATTAAACCTAGGATAAAAATATATAATAAATTATTTTTAGACAGCTTGCTGTTTGCAAATGACATAATGTTATCCGAGGTATTGTAATAGAAACTAAAACGGACATAATATATAACAAAGCTCTTACCGTTTAATCTGGGTTGGTGTTGAAATCTTTTTTAGCAAATCACCTGAATTGTTCATCATGATTATATTGAAATACAGCGATCGCGAAAAAAAAACAACATCCGTTCAGAGTGAGTGAAAACTGCACGAGCGTCTAGTGAATAAGTCAAAGTCGTTGAATTGCTCACTCTGATTTAAATCATTTGTGCGAAAAAATGTTTTTACGACTGGAACAATCAATCACGAGTACTCTTGAGAATTAAGCGGAACAAGTGAATTCACCGCAATTCTGATAAATCATTCTGTCAGGTTCGGAATTGTCCACGGAGAATATCAATGAAAAGAAATTTCATAAAATCTACTTTATAAAACAAAAGGGGCACATATTCAAAAAAATTATCATCCCTATATTTGTCAATTTAGTTAAATGATTAAACAATTATGATAAGACTATATGTTGTGCAATGTTAGATAAAGTGTTAACGAAACGAAATTTTAAGTACACGAAACTATTTGGCTTGTGTAAACACAGATGATACTTGTTGATCTTAGCGTACCCCAATATTTCTTTCACCTGTAGCCCTCCGGGGTTTCCCGTCTTCACTGTTGAGAAATTGCTACACAAAGTCTTTCAAAAAGAGTTAGACAAATATCCCGCAACTACGTTTTTCATTTATTCATCTCTTTTGTTCGATTTTTTTTGTCTGCTTGAGTAAATGCACCTTTTATGGTGAAATACCACCGTGGAAAGGCTGCTTTTGTTTCTTGCCCGAGGTGAGTAAACTAAAGGCATAAGTGAACAATACAGCACATTATCTGACCATTTCGTTTTGCTTAGTTAAGCGAAAAAATAATATTTGCAAATGTTTATTTTACTTGCATACCGCTGAAATCCTTCGAGCTATCTTTAAGACCGCTTCAAGTAACCTCCGCAAAAAATAACATTAAAAATAATCAGTTATTATTAGTTACAAAATAATGCAGTAATAACTATTTTGTAAATCATAAGATTTGGAAGCCGTAAAGTCTCGAGATTCGCGATCTGAATGAACTTTATGTTATTTTAAACTCATATACTAATAATAATTTTAGATTGTGATTGAGTCATATTCCTATGTGAACGACTTATTCTCAATTATATAAAAAGTATCCAAGTCTCCGAATACTGCATTAATATTTAAACAAAACAGTACTTAAAAGATGTCTTCTCATCGAATTTAAAATTAATAAATAGACTTTTCTCAGTGCTCTGATATGTTTAGAATTTTTTTTAAATCAAAATTACCACCGTTGATTCAGAGCCAACTAAACATAATTTCTCACTCAAATATTTACCGCAAAAAAACGCGTAATATTGTTTGATTATTCGTCTGTAAAAGTGAAACATTTCGTCTAGAAATTATTTATTAAACAATCGCGGGCAAAAGATCAAATGTAGACGCGATTTCTTTTAAAAGTTTACACTAATCAACAATAATTGAAGTCTTATAGTATGTCAATTGTCAAGAGTTCCCCTGAAATGTATAACTCGATCTAAAGTGCGTTATTAACATTGCCATTAGAACGTATTAGGAGATGTCTGTTTTTGGTTAAAAATAATAATTTTCGATTCTAACTAATAATGAATATTGAAAGGGTACCTGATTCGCTACGTGCCGTAGCACAAAACCTTCCAGAGGTGGTGCGGCAGGGTTTCTTCCAGAGGCGGTTGGCTCTCGGCACTGAGTATTAGTTTTAGTAGTGTGTTCGCGACGGTCGAACAAGTAGCACGCACGCATTGAGAGAGAGTTTATCATGAGAACGTGTGGTGTGTCGATGCTGCTAAGTTTTCTTATATCTTGCCGACGAATAATGTTACGCCGTCGGCGTGTTATTACTGGTGATAGACAGTGACAGAGAAAAACAGTGCGACAATATGTACCAGTCATGTTGAAGACTCTGTTATCGGGACTGCTAGTTGCTGTAATTTGTAGTTTCGTTAACGCATCTCCAACAACACAGACTTCTTATCCAGAGACAACGCCATCTGTGACAGATCCCACCGAATCAGCTTTGGAGGATCCTGCAGCCCGTAGTCAGCGTAGCGCCAACCTTTCTCACGTTACTGGTACGGCTAGAAAAATACAAATGTTTATCAAAAACCGTCACCTGCAGATTCTTCCTGAAGGAACCGTTAACGGCACCACAGATGACAATAGTGCCTACACAATTTTCCAAAGAACCACAGTTGGCATCGGTCAAATAAAGATTCAGGGTGTTGCAACTTGCCAATATTTGTGTATGGCAAATTGCGGACTCCTTTATGGCTCCAAAGAATATAATGATGAATGTGTTTTTAACGAAACCATTACCCAGTCAAATTATAATACATATTCGTCTAGAAAATACTCAAATAAGAAACGTACCTTTTATTTGGCGTTAAACAGGAGAGGTCAGTCCAGAAAAGTTGTGATACGAGTTAACCACCCAGCTGGTAAGCTCTCATCGTATATTCGAGTCCTTACGAGGAACGTTTCCCCGGAAATGCTGCCTTCCATGAGACACCACAACCACGCATGCACCAGTACAGCCACAGGTCAGGCGCAGAAATATCAGCCAGGTCTTCAGCGATGTCCAAAGCGGCGGAAACGTAAGAAGAAAAAACGAAAGTGTTCTGGGGATGATGCCGATCTTGAATCGTGTTCAAAAAAACATAAAGGTCATAAAAGACATGCGGATGTGTCAAAGTGTGACGAAGATGACGACAGTGAACAGTGTCAAGAAAACAGTATGCAATAAAATGACTTAAAAAATCTGTGTTTAGTAATATTTAATATATTAGTTAGAAACCTATTGAGTATTAAGATTTCAAATCCTAGAAATTTTTCAGTATTTTGTACAGTGATACGACAAAAAGTAAATAAGAAAAAAACATTATTGGTGATTTTTTTGGGTTTTAAATTTTAATTTGATCATTTTCAGAATTATGCATAAATCTTCGTTAACAGAAGTGTGCTGAAAGTTATAAATATGCATTGAGATATCCAGTGGCGGGAACTTCGTTAAAGCCAATAGGTGTGATTTATTGGAAAGAGTGAAAATAACAGTGTACATCTTTTGCAATATTGCAGTGGAGTTCGACCAAGGTCAGCATGATTAAAGAATATGCCTGTGATATATTTAATTATCGAAGGTTCTTTATTAAGGTATTTCTATGAAACTATCTAGTGCTTCTGAGCTTTGCTACTTACAACTTATATATATTGTTTCATATATTAATACTGCTGTTCATTTTGAGTTAGGAGCGTTAACTGGAGAAAATGTAGAGGTTTTAAGTAATTCAGTGATACAAAATTTTCAAGGTCATTGAAGGGCATTACTTCTTACCTTTTTTTACTTTTTTTGTTATCACGTACAATTAATGTTTTCGAACGAATGTTTATAGTTTCATCATAAAACTAAATATTGGACATTTTTTGTGATTTTTTTTGGGTTGTAATTGAAATTGTAGATATTGGTTAGCTGAAGTTTGATGAAGCTGTTTCAGTTTTGTAATATAGATGTTGCAATTTTAAATTAATAGTCTTACCATGGAATCTGGCAGCTAAAAAGATGTACAGATTTGTTTCTCTCTGAAAATAATATTATCTGGAATATGAAAAATACGCTACTCTGTGAGGAGATTTTTAATTCTTTCTTTTGATCGCAATTCCATAAGAATATGGATAAAGAAATATGTTTTTGGATTTATAAAATCTGTATACTTTTTGGTAGGCATAACGAAGTCAATTTGAGACTAACACTTCTAATGTCTAAGATCACATTGATGACACAAGGGTACAATAGCTTTGATGATTATCCTCATTTCTTGAAGATTTTAACGGTGTGAGATCACTTGATCTCAAGACAATAAAAATCCAAGGAACCTCCAAACAACGTTTATAATGCTCGATAATTACTAACAAAATTAAATCATTGTTGGAAACGACGGTGCACAGATGCACAGAACTTTTAAGAATTGATTAAATTTTAGCAGTAGAAATTTAATAAAATAATGTTATACTGATTTTACGATCGTAGCAAAATTTCTTCTTACAACTGAAAATACGATGGGTATACGATTGGATACGATCTATCCTTGTGTAATTGACAAATAGAATTAAGAATTGGGTTTTGCATAGAGTTTTAAATACTGTGAGTAAACTACAGAAAAATACGCAGACTTGGCTACGACTGTGAGATCCTGGCAATTTTTAACACAAGTTTGTAACGATACATTGAAATAAGGTGAGTTTTTAGTGAATTTATTTAATTATGATATTAATTTTTTAATTTTTAGGTACAAGTTATACCAGGAAATTTCGCAGATCACTATCTAAAATCTGACACATAAGGGAAAAAATATTGGCGTTGTGGACAGAAGACTACAAACATTGTAACATAATAAATATATTAATAAGGACCTAGTTATGTGTGCAAATATGCTGTAGTCTATAGATGTTTACATTATTTCGTTTATAAAATCTGTAGCCAAATATATGTAAGCCGTAATCAAGTCTCTTGAATTCCGTACTTGTCTTTCCACGTCTAACATCGTTAGAAAAATAACGCAAAATGAGTGACGAAAAAGTTTACCGTTGATTGATATAGACCTGGTGTCTGATTATTCGTAATTCGATTAAATGAAAACATGTTCGTTCTGTTGAGACCGTCTGTAGATTATATTCGTGTTGAACTCCAAGGTGTAAACTAAATATGTAGTACTGTGCAACTGTATTCCTAAATGAAACGGGGTTGTCCAATAATAGAATCCGCGGAGGATGCTATTGTTAGTAATGGTTGAGTTATTACAAATATCTGCCTAAATGCCATTTTAGCGGGAAGTTATTTATGACAACGGTAAGTATAACATTTAATTTAACTGCTAATAAAGTGATACAGCGTCATTAAATATGCTTCAGATTTTTTGCTTAAACAATTTAGAATGTAAAGTAAAAATATAACGTTATATAGAAGTGTTATTAGGATTGTTAGGTTTACGATATATTTAAATGATGGCAAGCAGCTATTTAACTACTGAGAACACTTTTTCGAGCGTACGGTCGTTAAAACAATTCTATATGTGGATGTTACATAATTTATTTCGTTTCTTGACGTTAAAAATATCCTTTTGGATTGCCAGACAAACCGCTCTCTTTAAATAATCTCATTATGAGGCATTGAATAACTGGATTTGTGGATAAATTTATTGCTGAGAGAATTGTTGGAATTTCACCTTAATCTTAAAGTTTTAGAAGCCGGAAAGGACAAGCAGTGTGATGTATGTGTTTCGAATGGTTGAACATGTTTTTAATTTTAGTAAATGATGGCATTATTTCAGTTTTGCTGTTTCTTTTAACGTTGTCAGGTGAACAGATATAATGATCTGGAAATTATCGATATGGACGCTTTGAGCAAATAATTTTAACTTAAAATATAAACAAACTGGCATTAGTAGTTTCATAGAAGTTTAGATGTGATAAATATATATTTAGAACGACATTTAAGATTGCCTAACTCAAAATATATTCAAAGCGAATTTTTGACCTAAGAAGACATTTACATTGATAGAATTACGAATTGTTTCATAGGCATAAGTACTAAAAGAAAAATTCATTCACTTTTGAAATTCCTTTCCTCATGTCAGTATTTTCGGTTGAATTGACTGTACATCATTTTTAAAATATTGCATGAACGCTGCAGTTACTTACTACAGAGTCAGCAATTGAAGCGCTAAATTTTGAAAACCCGAAAGTTCATTTCCTGCTGACAAGAACCTGCTATGATTGAAATTTGACGCATTGACATTTACTGCAGTTTGTTGAAAATGAAGCCCTAGTAGCCTTATGTGTTAAATCGTATTATAAATATGGTGACTGTGTTACTTCTATACAACGATTATTTTGTAGCAATGTCAGTATTCCAGAACACGGAACAGTGCCAGTACAAGCAATTATGTCAGGCATAAAAGTTTGAAGGAACTGGTTTAAAATTAAACTGAAATCATAGACAGTCAATAGTTTTTGTAAAGCATTCACCCATTGAGAAACTTAGAATAATCAAGCAATCCAGTCTTTCGCAATAAGCCGATTGATTTGCTGGGAAGAAATGATAAATAAATAACGTAGTCGATACTGGAATGACGAAACTGACAGGAAAAGTAGTTTTTTTTACTTGGCACTATTGTGCCATATTGCTTATACTAAATTCGACTGAAAAAAATAGAGGACTGTCAGATATCCAGATTTGTGCACATGTAAAGCACAATGCATCTTAACCAGCGTACAAATCATAATCTTATTAAAAATATGATCTGATTCGCCGAGTATTAAGATCTGAAGAACTATATATAGGTACGGCGGTTAGTTGAACGGAGTCATTTTGAACGAATCAAATGATATATTTCAATTAACTCTTGTTTTCTGAATGATATTTGTGGCATCAATTAACTCTTATTGGCAAAAATCTGATAATACATTATTCATGAAAATATAGGACTTTTCTGATTTACTGCCTCAAAGGCAGGCCTTGTAAAAAACCAATAGGATCCAAAAATAAAACAGTTAAAAATTCTTTACATTTATTTGTAAACAAATATGGTATATTTTAATATATGAATATAAATTATTTGTTGTGATAGTTGAAAGCAAATATTCGAGAAACTAATTACAACAGAAAAACTCAACGTGTATATATATATATATATATATATATATATATATATATATATATACTTATATGAAAACATATGTTGTCATTAACATTTATCTGTATTTGAAAAAAGGATTTTAATTATAAAATATTTATCATCGTATATTATAAGGAAAACGAGAATAAAATTTAGGTTAATTTAAGGTTATGAATTCCTTGCTTGAACTGGTCAGGCAGTTCTTCAAACAATTTTATATTGGCCAATAAAATATAAATCATTAACTGTTCTTTCAGAAAATTTTACTGACTATGAAATTAAGCTTTAGCTTGATGATATTAAACAAATTCCTGATTTAGACATATTAATAAATCATTTAGTCTTTATGTATTATGTAAATTAATATAATGTAAGGAAATAATTATGTTGTCCTAAAATGTGTATAATTAAAACACATCATCAATTTTTACTTTCACTGTCTCCAAGCTTCCGTTAACAATTTCTAGCCTATTCCTACTAGCGACGATTTAAAGTTGAAGAGTACCCTTAGCTATTTTTTAATGAAATTACTTTGAAAGGATCATATCTGATGGGCATACATATATATTCTTTTAGTGCCATACGTACTTTATATATACCATCAGCGATATATAAGTTGTATAACAAGTTTGACGAGGAGGTGAACGCCTTGTTTGGCCGTCTTGTTGAAATTCGATTATAATATTACACAACAATAGAATTTGAATCATTGAGTTGAGATTGAGATTATTTTGTTTGCAATAAAAGACGAGAAGATGGCACGGGAACGGGGTGATGCACCATGTCGAAGATGATGTAGTAATTTCTGCTGCGAACAGGAATGCGTTTGGACGGCACTTGAAAGAGAAATGCAGAAAGTATAACTGTTCAAGTTATTAATCTTTCAACTTTGACGATGCAATGTTAATAGATTTTTGCTGAATTGCTATTTTCCTATAATTGGGCTTATTTAGAAGGTTGTGCAAAATATCAATACAGTTTGTAGCAAATGTGAATTTTCAAATGCACAAATGTTACGATTTTAGTTAGATATTGAAAAAAAGTTTTTTAAGAATAAATTTAATAAATATTTTACATTAGGTAAGAGATTAAGTTCCCATGTAGCAGTAATATGTCGAAGCTGGACGCAGAAATGTTTTAATAATTTCCATATAACAAGCAATTCAAGTTTAAGATCAGAAATTCAATGCTATGTCAAATATTTTCTCCTGTCTTGCAATTAAAATCTACTGACCCACAAAAAACTTTAATCACTGAATTGCGATATTAATATATATATATATATATATATATATATATATATATATATATATATATATATATATAAGAGCAAGTAAGGCCAAAATCCAAGCAACTAGAATCTATAAAAATGTCCAACAACAACTCATTTCAGGTGAAAAGTCATCGAGATGTCCGAAATTTTACGAGCAGCCAAAACTACATAAAGGAGTAGCACTTTTGAGAGCAATAGAAAGCTCAAGTGAATCCCCATCAAAACAGCTAGCCAAATTTCTAGCCCAACAACCGCAACCATTTGCAGAGGGGACCGACTCATACGTGAAAAATTCAACACATTCAATTGAAATACTTAGCAAAATGGTTTTACAAATAGATTGTCTTCTTGTAAGCTTTCGGTAGTGTACCTTTCTACCTACATCCATATCGACGAAGCCATGGATATCATAATACTCTTTATGGTGAATCTTGAAGAGTTGGTACTAAGAACAGCAAGTCTTAAAACCCAATTGATGTTTATGACATGTGGATGATACCTTGGTGATTTGGCTTCAAGGGAGGGAACACCTCGACACATTTTTAGGTCATCACAAAATAAAATGTACCATGGAGGTTGTAGTCAATCCTCAATTGCCATTGCTTGATGCTCATAAATACGAAAGAAGATCCAAGCCTTGAACATATAAAAACAACTCATACTAACAGATACCTCCAAACTAATTCTCATTCCCAACCAGCCCAAATGCAAGTCGCCGTCAAGAGTTGAGTAACTAGATCAAAAGACTAACTGGCCATGATAGCATTAAACAGAATATACAGTTTAAAATCAGCTTTACAACAAAACTGATTTACTTACCGAAATATCTCAATAACCCTAAAGTCGACACCGAGAATAACTAACGATGAGACAAACCAGGCATATTTATCGTATGTCAACGGTACTAAGAACAGTATTGCGAGAATTCTACATAGGCACAATATTGATACTATTTTCAATACCAACAGAAAAAATAACAAGGTGTTCAGGAATCGGAAGACAAGAATCACTTTAGAAAACGACAGGGGTGTATAACATTCCTGGTACAACCTGTAAAAAACATATCTGGGGCAAACTAACAGACGAATACAAGTCCGACGTAATGAACACCAGAACGCCAGAGGAAAGCAAGATAAAACAACGTCCATTGCGGAACACTGACATGTGGACAGAAAAAAAATTCTGGTACGTAAATAACTTAGTGAAAGACCATTACATATAAGGAGTTGACTAGAATCGTTTGGAAACTCAAATTATAATAAACTTTGTTGATAATGTTGAAATGAAAGTTAACTACTACTACAAAGTGGAAGGGTTGCTTGAACACAATCACAAAATTAAATTGAGAACATTTGGAAACAGTTAATAATATTATATAAGGCTCTTTTGTGAACAGAAAATACTCACATGGAAGTAATGTGTAACAAGTTGAGGCTTGAGATAGAAAAGGAAAAATATGGCATGTAAAAATGATACCAAGTCTGCCAGATCAGAATATTCTAGCGACGAGTGATGAGTTGCGTCTACTTGAACAATAAACGCGAGTTGGAGAAATTTACATCTGTGTACATAAGTGGTTTTGTCTTAATTACATAACCTCCTAAATACAGGAGCTATAGAAATTTTACACACCATGTACAAAAACTGCATAAAAAATGACATTATTGTCTACCTAAGAATAAAATTAACTTTCGTATGCACAGAATCGGAAACAATGTAACTAATTCTTTATTGTTACAGATTTCAGTAAAAATTTCCGGCAAATTCGTAACATAGAAATACCATGAAACTTACTGACCTATAAAGCCGAATGTTTTACGCGGTTAATAAAGTATAAAGTCTGTGGTTTATTTATCTTGCGTTTTCGCGAATAGAAGAAATTTGTTTTTGATTACACATTGAGAACAGTGTATTGATTGGGAAAGGTGACTGTTTGTTGTGAATTCAAAACTATAAGAAAGTGAATTACAAGCTGTTTTCAATAAACTGGAATTGTTTCAAACATCTCGAATTACGTGACTTATATATCTATTGCGTAATACTAATATTATAATATAGGTCTTTGACTACAGAATTGATGTTTCTATTATTATCGTCTGAAAATATAATTGTTATTGCTAGTTTCCGCTCTAGTTGAACGCTTGTTATAGACAGCGTGAGTTGAAGGTTTTAATGGGCATAATTATCAGGTCAGGGTATTTAACAGAGACGGAAGGGCGTTATCCGATACCTTCAGTGACACCAAGATACTGAAACTGAATATAATTAAAAGAGATATTATATAAAAGTGTGCTGTATACTTCCATCAAATACAAAATCATAATGTATAACACAAATTTAGGATACTTTAGGCTACCTGATTTAATTTCTGCTTTTTATGAAAGTTCATTGTAATTAATTTTATGCAAACCTCATAATTATGTAAATCCTTTAATCAGCCATGGATCAGTGATTTTCTGAATTCATTCCCAGGTTGCATATTAACTGATAATGATCACCTTTACAATTATCATTAACATTATTCAATTTTTGTTGTATCAAATCATTTTATAAGAATCTGGTATTACCATGATCTTTAGGCGCTAATTTCCTCTGTTGGTGTTGCTTCTTATCGAGGTACACTCTTCCGTTGGTGAACTTTTAGATATTAGTGAAATAAATGAATTATTTCCTGAAACTAATTTGCTATTGTTAACATGTAATTTAAGCACACCTTTTTAGGGTTCCGTATATACAATATACGGATACCCTTATAATATCACTCCTGATTTCTGCCTCTGTCATATCACAGCAATTTTCTCCTAAACTATTGGATAGAAGAGGTTGAAATTTGGTATCAATGTATAGTTTGGTGACCCGATCAGGAGTACATATCGTAAAAGATGAAATTTTGATTTCAGGGGTACTTCTGGGGGGGAAAACTAAAAAAATCGACCGTCCCTCCCCCTGATCTCCGAAACTACTGAGCCTAAAATTTTGAAAAAAAATAGGAAATATAGAACGTTGTCCGAACTTTACAGGAAAAATAAGAAGAAACCATCAATATTAATTTTGGGGGGCAAATTATACAATTAAATAAAAATTTAAAAATAAAAAAAATTCAAACGCATCATGTAATACTTCAAATAAAAGGTCCCATTCTGAGGGACACAAATATATTTTTTTCATATTTAAAAAAAATTAACTAAAAAGATATTAACGAAAATATACCAAAATTTACCCATTCCCCCCTTATTTCCGAAACTATAAAACGTAAAGTTTTGAAAAAAATAGAGGTATAAGGTCTGACCTGAAGTTTACTGAAAAAATAAGGAGAAACCTCTACTTTTAATTTTGGGGGGCAAATTACAGAATTAAATGGAAAATATAAAATTAAAATTGTTTCTAACCCATCACGTTATATATCAAATGAAAGGGCACATTATAATGAAAACAAATATATCTTTTTCATATTTAAAAAATAAATTAATTAAAAGATATTAACAAAAATATAAAAACTTTTACCCATTCCCCCCCCTTATCACCGAAACTATATGGTGGAAAATTTTGAAAAGAAATGAAGGTATAGCCCCTCACCTGAACTTTACTGGAAAAATAAGGAGAAACCCCTAATATTCATTTTGGGGGGCAAATTATAGAATTAAATGGAAAATATAATATTAAAATTAAAAAAATATTTAAAAAATACCCATTCCCCCCGTTATTCCTCAAACTATAAGACCTAATTTTTTTTGTTGACAGGAAAAATATGAAGAAATCCCTAATATTAATTATGGGGCCAAATTATAAAATTAAACGGAAAATAAAAAAATATTTTTTAACGCTCATTATGAGGAATACAAATATATATTTTTCATATTTTTAAAATTAATTGTTTACAAGATATAAACATAAAGATATAAAAAAATTCATTTCTCCTCTTTATTTCCGAAACCATACTATCCAAAATTTTGAACATAATTAGGGGTACTGAGGCTCTCTTGAAATTTATAAGAAAAGTTATTAGAAAACCCCCATAGTGAATTTAAGGACAAATTATACAATTAAATGGAAAATAAAAATTCAATTTTCAAACGCATCATGTAATATATCAGATAAAAGGCTCATTATTTAAATTACAAATATATCATATCTTTAAATCATTTGTTTAAAATATATTAACAAAAATATTAAACATCGACTTAACTCCCAATTTAGAAACTACACTATTTAAATTTTGAAAAATATATTTTACTAGCGGACCCGACAGACGTTGTCCTGTCCCATGTAAACTTTTAAAAATTAGCTGTAACAATATAATCTGAACGCCATCAATCAGACGTAACTGAAACTAAAGCACACTCTTGAATATTTGACACAGCGACTACAGCGCAGTCTGCCGGATCCTATGTAAGTTGTGCTAACATCAACAACAATTTTAATAGAAATAATTTAACTAAAAAAACAATATCTAGTTGACCGTATTGTGAATCTAAACCATCCTCAAACACCCTGGAATACAGACAAAAAATTTCATCAAAATCGGTCCAGCCGTTTAGGAGTTCAATGACTAACACACTTACAGAAGATTTATATATATATATAAAGATTTGTATTTTTAAAAATTTGAATAACAGATTTAATAATTTATAATTTAAAACATGACCTATTTTGCCCTTTATCTTCCAATCTACAGAGCCTCAAAACGCAGACAGTAAATTATAAAAGGCTTATCTGAAAGTTTATTAGTAAAATAAAACTAATGTTAATTTCTCGTGGCCAAATTAGAAAATTAAATACTTATGTATTCTGATAAAAATCAAGTGAATCCTGAATCAGATAAAATAAAAAGTCTATGTGTAGAAAATCAATGTGTATATTTTTAGGGTTCCGTATATACAATATACGGATACCCTTATAATATCACTCAGGATTTCTGCCTCTATCAGATCACAGCCATTTTCTCCTAAACTACTGGACGGAAGAGGTTGAAATTTGGTATCAATGTATAGTTTGGTGACCCGACCAGGAGTACATATCGTAAAAAAAAAGTTTTGATTTTAGGGGTACTTCTGGGGGGAAAAACTAAAAAAAAATCGACCGTCCCCCCCTGATCTCCGAAACTACTGAGCCTAAAATTTTGAAAAAAATAGGAAATATAGAGCATTGCCCGAACTTTACAGGAAAATTAAGGAGAAACCATAGAATTAAACAAAAATTTAAAAATAAAAAAAATTTCAAACGCATCATGTAATATATGAAATGAAAGGTCTCATTCTGAGGAACACAAATATATTTTTTCATATTTAAAGAAAATTACTAAAAAAGATATTAACGAAAATATACCAAAATTTACCCATCCCCCCAAAACTATAAAACGTAAAGTTTTGAAAAAAAAAATAGATTTATAGGTTCTGACCTGAAGTTTACTGGAAAAATAAGGAGAAACCTCTACTTTTAATTTTGGAGGGCCAATTACAGAGTTAAATGGAAAATATAAAATTAAAATTGTTTCTAACCCATAATGTTATATATCAAATGAATGGGCTTATTACGACGAAAACAAATATATTTTTTTCATATTTTTAAAATAAATTAATTAAAAGATATTAACAAAAATATAAATAAATTTACCCATTCCCCTCCTTATCTCCGAAACCATAAGCTGGAAAATTTTGAAAAAAATGGAGGTATAGCCCCTCACCTGAACTTTACTGGAAAATTAAGGAGAACCCCTAATATTTATTTTGGGGGGCAAATGATAGAATTAAATGGAAAATTAAAATTAAAATTGTTTCTAACCCATCATGTTATATATCAAATGAAAGGGCTCATTATGATGAAAACAAATATATTTTTTTCATATTTTTTAAATAAATTATTTAAAAGATATTAACAAAAATATAAAAAAAATTACCCATTCCCCCATTATCTCCGAAACCATAAGCAGGAAAATTTTGAAAGAAAATGGAGGTATAGCCACTCACTTGAACTTTACTGGAAAATTAAGGAGAACCCCCTAATATTTATTTTGGGGCGGCAAATTATAGAATTAAATGGAAAATTAAAATTAAAATTGTTTCTAACCCATGATGTTATATATCAAATGAAAGGGCTCATTATGACGAAAACTAATATATTTTTTTTCATATTTTTAAAATAAATAAATTAAAACATATTAACAAAAATATAAAAAATTTTACCTTTCCCCCCCTATCTCCGAAAATATAAGCTGGAAAATTTTGAAAAAACAATGGAAGTATAGCCCCTCACCTTAACTTTACTGGAAAAATAAGGAAAAACCCCTAATATCTTTTTGGGGGGCAAATTATAGAATTAAATGGAAAATATAAAATTAAAATTGTTTCTAACCCAGCATGTTATATATAAATAAAAGGGCTTATGATGAAGAAAACAAATGTATTTTTTCCATATTTATAAAATAAATAAATTAAAAGATATTAACAAAAATATAAAAAATTTTACACATTCCCCCCCTTATCTCCGAAACCATAAGCTGAAAAATTTTGAAAAACTGGAAGTATAGACCCTCACCAGAACTTTACTGGAAAAATAAGAAGAAACCGCTAATATTCATTTTGGGGGGCAAATTATAGAATTAAATGGAAAATAAATAATTATAATTGTTTCTAACGGCTCATGTAATATATCAAATCCCAGGGCTCCTTATGATGAATAGGTACAAATATTTTTTTTTAATTTTTAATATATTTTAAAATATATTAAAAAAATATTTTAAAAAAATTACCCATTTCCCCCTTTATTCCCCAAACTCTAAGACCTCATTTTTTTTTGTTTATAGGAAAAATATGAAAAAAATACCTAATTCTATTATTTGGCTCATTATGTGAATTACATATATATCATATTTTTAAATCATTTGTATAAAAGATATTAAAAATATTAAACATCGACTTAATTCCCACTTTAGAAACTAGACTATTTAAAATTTGAAAAATATATTTTATTTACATTTATAAATAATTTGAATAACAGATTTAATAATTTATAATTTAAACTTTGACCTATTTTGCCGTTTTTCTTCCAATCTACAGAGCCTCAAAACTCAGACAGTAGATTATAAAAGGCATTTCTGAAAGTTTACATTTTGGGGGCCAAATTAGAAAATTAAATACATATATTTTGTGATAAAAATCAAGCGAATCCTAAAGCAGATAAAATAAAAAGTCTATGTGTGGAAAATCAAAGTGTATATTTTTTATAAATTTATAACGCTTCCTTTAAAAGATATAAGGGTAAGTACTTGTATAAGAAAATGCACTCACTCCTTGCTTGTCTGAAACTGGAATATTCTAATTTTGAAGGTGGTACGGAACCCTAAGTATGCGAGTCCAACTCGCACTTGACAAAATTATTTATAAATTTAAAACGCTTCCTTTAAAAGATATTAGGGTAAATATAAGAAAATGCACCCATTCCCTGCTTCTCTGAAACTGGAATATTAGATACTTGAAGGTGGTACGGAACCCCCTTAGTATGCGAGTCCAACTCGCACTTGACCAAATTATTTGTATGTAATTTTGTTATATATTCCGAGAATGAAACTTTCATGACTACCTGGAAAAATCCCATATTTTTAATTTTCATCTGGTGAATAAATAAGTATGGGGTAAAAAGCCATAGCATAACTAGTTAGATTTCTGCTATGGGGAATGTAACGTTCCCAGGATACTTTAGCACTTGTCCCAGAATACAATCATCTTCCAGCTTTCTTATTCACTATGTCTATCACATATGGCAATTAAAACAAATTAAAATCAAGATATCATAACTTCAAGAAAGCAAACCATCTTGATCAATAAGATGAACTGCCACTTGTTGATCTGGAAGTTCTCTACGATTATAATAACGGGAGTAACGCTATAAATGAACTTTAAGAAATCATGTATACCACTTCTGACAATAACATGTTCTCCCAGGTTCATCACTTAAACGATCGACAAGATAAAACTTAAAGCGAAACGTAGAAGAATAGTTGAGGAAACATGATAATAAGGCAGATCTGAAGTTATTTGAAATATTGCGGAAGGAAATCTAGTCGGAATATCATAGTTACTTGACCAATGTACAAGACGAACAACAAGGCATATTAAGTATCTATGGGAATATCTGAACGAACGCCACCAGAATACCGAGAGACTTGCAATATGGGGTTCTTAGCCTAATTGACTCGCTAGAGGGTATTTTCGCTGCACCTGCAAATAATAATATTGATGTTAACACAAATATAAAGAACAACGCCATTGTAAACACTAAAGAACATCAAGACACCCGGGCCAGATAATGTACTCGCTTTTTTATTTGAAGATGGCCATCCCACTTTCTCTAAACCTAAAACAACTCCAGGCAATTTGTGTTTACGAAACAAGTCCTTTGGTATCATGTGGAAGCAGGACAGAGTATGTTCAATACTAATGAGGGGCAACAAACATTAGGTCAGCAATATAGCTATATAATTCTGTTGTCCCACTTCGCAAAGATACTTGAGAATATAATATGTACTCTTGTTAGTTATCTGGTAGATACAGCTGACATTTGTCATGCAGAGTAGACTGTCGGGAAGGTGGAGCCTCCTGTTACTCATAATCAACTACAACAAATTGTTTAATGTAGCATTGTGGCTAGGAAAAATATACCCATTGTAACACACAGCCTTATCAAAATAATCCAGTGCAAGTTACAGGTTCTTTTCACCCCGAATGAACAAGCAATGTAAACCTACCTTAACGCTATAAATATTATTTGGATAAAACGAGTTATGTTATGCCCATACTTTCGTTTATTAATTTTATTCGAAGAGCACTAGAATTATTTATCGTCTTCTAGTATCTAATTCAATAACTAAAATTTGGTCAAATATTTGAGCAAAAAGTAAAAGATAATTCTTTAGGTTGTAAGTCTGACATGCCATACAACCGGGAAAATATTGAAGATAGTTAGATTACTTAAAACTTTTAAATCGTCATATGAATAAAACAATTAATACCGATACGGTTAAGAAAACAGAAAATGAATTTAAATAGACAGATGTCGAAAGATTCTTTAGGTAGTATAAGGAATAATATAATGTTGCCTAACATATAATGGATGTCAACGCATGCGAAATGTGATGCTTTGACTTGAGGTTAAGAAACAAATACAGTGGTCACATGCTTCGCTCGACGTGGAACTGTCAAAAGTTCTGCCAACAGAGTTTATCTGACTCGGATCAGCTGATATGTTTTTACATGATAGTTTGGATGGGGATATTCAAAAAGCCCGCCATGGAACTGACCGGACGGGGAGAGTAGAATTTCCTGTGTGAACTGAAGAACACGAGGTGAACAAAAAAGGGAATTTTGGAGAATGGTCTCGGAAAGATTCCGAGGGGTAATAAAAGTGATTCCGATTTGTTAAAATATCCCTCAACTATAATGTTAGATGTAAGTTCACCGATTTCCATAGTTCGTTTTGGGGAAACCTATGAAATAACCGCAAGGGTTTAATTTAAAAAAAGTACTTTCGCCAGTAAAGAAGGTAAGATAAATTAGTTTTCTAATAACATAGTAAAAATCATTATGATCATTTTCTTCATGTTACTATAAAAGTGAAAATGAAGACATATCCTTTTTATTAGTTGAATGTATCAACCCCTTTTCATTTGTTATATGGGTGATATTTCACTCTATTAAATATTAAAATTCTTGGTACAGAGATGTTTCAAGAGTTAAGTACTTCACAGATTGGAAATGAAATTTATTTCATGAAAATCTTTATTGTAGGATTTTGGTTGGGTTTAAGGCTTTTATATGAGCCAGAATAGACCTGAGGTTGGTCTAGGATAGTACTAACATTGATCTAAAATTTGGATTGTGCTCAGCGACAATTGAGAGCAAACTGGATGTTAATGGAGATGTCTACACTCCTTGGTTGTGTCCAAAATTGAGTTGCAGTGTCAGCGAAGGACCTGGTTAGGATGTCCACACATTTTGCTACGCTGGATGATTGAAACACCCAGACAGTGTCACCATGTTGCTCCATCTAGCAAACACTATCCCATCTTTGATATTAGATCTTGGACAGTTCATCCATATCAATTTGAGTAAAATTTACTACAAGGACAATTAAGGTCAGACCTTTTCATTTTGACTAAGAAAGCCTACTCTAGGTTTACCAAAATATGTGTATATAAATGATATTTTGATAATGTGTTTAAAAATTTAAATTATAAATTTTTATGAATTAGTCAGTCACAAAGTACGACACCTCTAGTGTCTATGTGTAGAAAAATTGTAAACTATAACTCATGAGTTACAGGATATAAAGATACCAGTTTAATAGATAGAATTTTATAGATACTTATTTTAGGGATACATATTTAAAGTTACAGATCTTAAATTTTCAAATGTTTATTAAGGTGATTATATATTTTTTGATTAGTACTTGTTACATTCCAGTATATACACGAATACATTTCTGAATTTCATTGTTGATTATAAAACTAAATAGACAAGGAAAGTTTAATATTCAGTTCAGAATAAATATTTAGTTTCTATTCTCTCATTGCAGATATGACTGAACAAAAGATTTAAGTTTTATTAAGAACATATGATTAATTTCCAGATTAGTTTAATAAAACTTTGTATAATGAAAGTTTATTTACCTATAGAGAATTTTTCTTATTTTCCAATATTTATCTCAACATTTTTTTAATTGGTTTAAATTCAGAAGACCCAGAATCATATTGTACTAATTTAGTTAATTGTAAATAGATCCTTCTAGAGTTCATTAGTGTTTAATTTCTCTAAATATCTCAATATATAGAACTTCCTTTCTCAGCTTAAGGAGGCATAGATTAAACTAAGCTGAGTGGCGCCCTCTCCCTCACTAACCTCAAACAATCCTGAATTCTCCTTGGTTGTCACCAAAACTTCAGCAGTAGAACCCCGACCACAACATCAATAATCCTGAGCCCAGCCGGCGCACATTTGTGACCTTCATGGTTACACCAAATGGCCTTCCACTAATTTCAGGTGGACATTACGCCATACCATATTTCAGTGTAGCATCGTATATCCACTAAATATTAGAAAAGGGAATAAACGAACATTACTACAAAAGTGAAAGAATACACTGAGCCCATATAATCTTAGATAGAGATGATTTACAATAGATTACAAAATTTTTCATAAATATAACTCAATCTAGCACATCCACATGATGAGAGGTTCTAATAGAAAATTCTTCAAGAAACGAGAAGAAAAAATAGCAGGTACATTTGGGAACGAAAATTATAATTAAAAAAACAACAGATTTTGCTGCTTATGATAATCAACAACACATTTTTTTTGGAAAAATGATATTCTTGGATAGAAAAAGTTATACGTATTCGCAAATAACAAAAATTAAAACTTTTTATGAATGACACGAGTTTAATTAAATTAGGCTTGTTTAAGGATCAACAGATGGTATCAGTATGCTCAGTTCATATTTTTAAATGCAGTTTTAAAATCAAAACTGGCAAATTTTAAAACATGATAATTTATTGCTCTAAAAATAAGGTTTTGTAAGCATGCATATTTCTGAGTGCACCGAAAGGCCGTACATTAGAATATGTTAAAAAGCAACTGATCGGTGGCAACATAAATGTAGATATGGTTTAATATTTTAACTGCTAATTTTACTTATTTTGCAAAGCCATGTAGGTGAAATGAAAAATTTTGCTTTTTATTTTGCTTGTTTATTAGGGTTTTTCCACTCAGAATTTTTCTGCAACAGACAAATAAGTAAAAATGTAGTTGGAATAAAATTGTAGTAACGCTATTTCGCAAAATTGGCCGAATTACTTGTTGCCTTCTTCACAGATATTCTGGGAAAAAGATATCTACAAAATAATTTACTCCGTATATAAATAGCGTTTTGTATATTATGTTATACTTAAATGTTTTAAGAATAAATCTTCAGCTGAAACGCCTAGTTATTTATAACAACTGGAGATTTGGAGTTCAGATAAGTATTACACAATATGAAAGACACTAATAATATACATCTCTGTCTCTCAGACTACTACATTTTTTCCCCTAATTAAAATTTCAATACTTACCTGTTGCAGAAAAAATATAAGGAGAGTAAACCATAACAAACAGGCAAAATAATCAAAAACGTCCTTAACAATCTTTCCCGAAATTAAATTTCGTTTCGGTCAGTACTGCACGTCAATTACTGACATATCTACGAAAGTGGTGCTAGCTAGCGACAATTTATTTTTTATGAAAACTTTATTTTGAGAGGACATATATAGTAAGTCCAATCTTACTACAATTTAATGCCGCAGGTTTTTAAAAAAGTTTTATGAATAAATTGCAAACAATTATTTGCCAGACGCGAATGAAGCAGACACCCAAGGAGTGTAAGAACGCAAGTACCGTAATTAAGCTGCTATTATTTCGATTTACCTAATTAATGGGGGTTTATGAAAATATTCTGCGCATTCAAATTGGGCAGTTACCTCTGAAAGAACCAGATTTAGAGCTCAAAATCATTAAAAGAGAATAATCAATTAATATTACTTGTTATGTTAAAGCTAGGGGACTATTAAGGTGCAGACATTTTTTAAATAAGTTTAATAGTAGGACAGATCTAAGAATCTGGGTTATTAACGAAAAAAATGCATTATAAATCGCTTAAAAAGTGCATAGCCAAAAATAAAAACGTGAAACACCAGTAAACCGTTTGTTTATGGATCAGTGCCAGACAAAAAGTTCCCTTCCCCTGGTGTCTTTTGAACAGTTATACTTACCATATTGAAACTTGGGGGGTGAAAATAAACTTGTAAACTTTGCTATTGTAAACTTCTCTACTAGTTGTAACAGATAACAGAACAGTAATCGATGACGTCATAGGCCCATTGTGGTTACTAATTTTAAATAGGACCGGATGGAAAGTGATGGCTCATTTGTAAGACACTGACAATACCTATTCTGTTATATTAATTTTATTTGGGTTTACTCCAATTTGGATGGGTAAATCAAATAAATAATATAATCATTGTTTCGCATTTAATTATTGAACATTATTTAGTTATTATGATTAGTTGTCAAAACATTGACGTTTTTAATTATACTATACTTTGCAAAGTTTCCCCCAAAAACTGTATACCTTAATTATATAGTTTTATTAACGAGTTAAGGTATGTTTATAGACAAACACGTTCGTACTAAAGCCAACAAAGTAGCAGCTGTCTTAATAATTGCTGAATCTAGAAAGAATCTCCAAGAAGCGAAAGATTTATTTACTAATAGCCACTCAGATCGTACTTTATCGAGGAGTTACTTAAAGCAGCTTCTTTAAAAGTTTGAAGCAACAAAGCAACAGGTAGTGTTAGAGATGCCAAACGATCTAGCCGTCCAAAAGATCTTGTCGACCAACAATTTGACACAATTGCAGAAATGGTAGTAAACCGTACTTCCTCCACTGCTAATGCTGCATTTGTCATAAGGTTTCGGTAAAAAAAACAAATTTCATCCATACAAGATAATCCAGGTGAATTCGGCCATTTGGAAATAATATTTCCACAGGATGCTGCAGCGAAACGTTACATGGATGGCGAAAATCGTAATAGGTGGATTGGACCAGATACCATTATATTTTTTCTCAGGGGAAATCTAAGGTTGACGCTACGGAATCCAAAAATATTAATGTTTTAAAATAAGTAATTATTGGAGAATGCATAGCAGTTTTAGATAACACATTCGGACGAGTACAACAAGAATTTACTAATAGAATGCATTTATTTTGAGCACATTGCACACTTGCGGTAACGATTTGTTTAATTAATTACAGCGTAATTGTGAAAAATTAATTTTGGTATTTATTTAATTTATCCCTCAAAAGTAGCCAAAACCCATACCTTTCAAATTTGCTATTATTAGTTAAAGTTTGTCCTCCATAATGCTTATAAACTTAGGTATATAAAGAATTTGCATATAGCACACCTACCCAATCTTAAATAAACCAAATTTAATTAAAATCGGTTCGTAAATAAGGAAATGAAAATTAATTTTTTTATATAGGTTTACTATATTAAAATAGCAATGAAATAATGGAACACATGCGATAATCCAACATTTTAATTGCACCTTGTTGCGCATAAATTTCCAGCAAATACCTAAGTTCAAAATGCTCACGTTATTAATAAGATTTATTAACGTGAAATGCAGCTTTACGAACATAACTTCTTATTTCAGTGTATTGTAAATCACGTGTGAAATAGATTTCCAGTCGAGACACAAACCCAGAATAGTTGAATGAACATCAGCACGTCACTGAAAAAATCATGTGGTCAAGTGTATATCTTGCAATCTCGGTGTTCCGCGCCCATTTCGCCAGACCAGACAGGTCTCTAGACCGAGGCAGACGGTTTTCATCGGTGCTAACATTGCCCTGAATCTTCGGCTTCTTGCGTTCACATGGATGGATTGATGACACATCTTTCTGAATAAAAACTCATTAGATAAACGTCAATAAATATCAAATGTCTGCATGTTTTTCTGGGGCAAGGATATAAATAATTTTGTTTGTGGAACGCAAAAAACTTATCTTTATCGCATTCATTGTTAAAACTGAACGATGACAAATCCAGTTTAGTTTATCGGTAGTAACGCAGAATTATCTCTTTATATTTTTTCTTAGTGAATTATTAGGTTATAAGATAAAGCAAAAAGGACCACCGCAAAAAGCGGTGAATGATTGGGCAATTACAGAAATGTGAAATGTGTAAAGGTCTAAATAAGTATATCAATTGATAAAATGCTCCATTCAATTTCCCAATAGTATTATTTTTTTTGTAATTGGTGATGAATGATTTGTGTCCTGTGGACAACCACCAATTTAACATTTAAGTAATGCATAGAGGTATCTAGATTTTAGCCACAAGGACATACAACTGTAGACCATTTTTTATTGTTTTTATAGGAAATGAGGTCTTTGACAATTTACAGTAAATAATGAATCACCTGATTTCTTAGGAAATGTGAAAATGCTGAACAAAATTATTACACAACTTCACACACTAATACTATAAACATCAATCTTCTGAATTCGGTTTTAAACATAAGAATGATATTAGTTTTTAAAGAAAGCTGTTACCATGAAAAACGGAAACGTTTAAGAACGATGTTCAAACTATAATTATTTTCATTCGTCTTTTGGTTGTGTGTTGCACATCAATGTACCCTCTGCTATTTCAATTTATTTCTTTCCATATGCATTTTCTTTACAATCCATTCAGTAGGTCCATTATTCTATGATGACAATCTATAGGTTAACTTGTCTATACCTTCAAAGCAACTGATATTATTTAAATATTTGTAGAATCTGATCAAAATTTGGAAAGCGCATTAATCGTTTTATATTTATTAGTTAAAAAATTCTAAATATTTAAGCATTCTCAAAATATTGTACTGCCGAAAAAATATCAATTTTAATTTAAACATCTCGATTACATATTACGGCTATAAGAAGCATGCTCACCTTTTCTTGCAAAAAATGATTGATACTAATTACATCCACATAATTTAACCAAAGGATAATAATGCATGTTCAATTCGAATTAAAAACCTCTTTTCGATGTTATTACGGTTTAACCGATTCCATTCAAAATATTCACTCAGCAACAGAAACCTGGTGTCGGTTGCGGATACTGAAAGTTCAGATATATTCCGGTGTTACATACAATCAAGTATAATTAGTATAATTTTAGTAACGCTTTCGCTTCAGCGTTACCCTGTTAAGTCCATTTAAACGCGCTTGTTGAACATTCAGAGATGTGAGCTTTTGAACTTAGTGGTTATGCTTAAATAAAGTACAAATGAATTTTTATTTTAACTAAGTAATTATAATTAGAAAAAAATGAATAGTAATTTTGCATTTGCATTTGTTTCAACACTTCTTTCCGCCCGACCTCACACTAAACTGATTTTAAATACGACTTATTTTTTTCTATATAAGGAACAGGAATAAGCTAAGTCTCTCTTCGTTTATAGAAAATTAATAGCATGTAGTAAAAAAACAAATATACCATCCGATTAATATACAAAAACTACAATCCGTTTGCTTTTCCTTCTAACACACAATCAAATTCCCTATTTGTGATATTTTTGATTAGAGACTACTAGACACACGTCAGAACAGCATCAAAAAGGGCTAGTTTATAAATGGTAGCGACAAGACAAGGATGACAAACTAAAACTCTGCAAAAATTGTCAAGTTTATAGATGGTAGAGACGAAGATGACAAACTTATACGAGGATTAAACTGCAAAAGTGACCAGTTGAAAACAATGGATGACAAGTTCAAAAAGTGAACAGAATGGCACTGGTGTATAAAGAAGGTATGATGTGAATTACTAACTATAAAATAATATTGTTATAAAACTTATCAACTCCGTCCCTGGCGAAAGCAACTTAAAACAATATTCAATCCAAAGAACATAAAAACATCAATTTCTGAAATCTTTAAAATGAGCAAGAACTATCAATCTCGACGCTGGGCAACACAATCTAGAACGAACAGGAAACTCAACTTATGCTAATAAGCCGATTTTTATTTGAGTATTTCTAGTCAGTTAGTTTAGTGCGTCCAGCTTAGTGTGTTGTTATGATTTCGATGTTATTGTATTAGAATCAGCTGTTGAATTTATTTGATGTTTACGTGGAAATAAAAGTTCTAGAAAGTGAAGTTAAACTTTAATTAATTTGAATCCATGGAATTTATAGCAATTTGGTGATCAGATGTGGAGGGTTAAGTGAAGTGGAAATCGTAATTTGATTTATGGAAACCCGAAGCATGAATGGATATTTCTCGAAATTTGAATTAACAAGACAAAATGAATTTAAAATATTAGAAGAATAAAGACAAAATGAAATTAAAATATTAGAAAAACAGAGACAAAATGAATTTAATATATTAAAAGAAAAAAAGATAACAGCAATTCGAACAATTAATGCAAAGAGTGTCGCAAGTTTAAACAGTTAGTAACAGAATGCAAATAGTTGAGTCAGACATAAAATAGATAAATGATGACATTAAGACCATTAAAAAATGCCGTGGATACTCTTGGAACAAAAGTAGATGACCTCGATTCCATCCAGAGCCAGCTGAAATTTGAAATCAGTTCAATTCGAAACACAGTTCTAGATAAAATCGGTGCTATACAAAACAAGGTAGAAACAGAAATAAAATAAAATGTAACTGGACTTATAGCGAGGAAAATAGTAAAACACCATGAGTACCAAAGTACCGTTTGCAAACCACCCACATTTTATGGCAGTTCATCTTGGCCCATGTATAAACTTTAATTTGAAACCATGGCTTCATCTAAAGGATGGGATAACCAAGAAAAATCTACATCTCTTGTAATTTCCTTAAGAGGTCCTCCAAAGCATTCCAGTCGCTGAAAAAGACAATTTCGACAAGATTATCGCCATCTTAGACAAAAGATAAACGTATCCAAGCCGAGGGTACGAGCGGTTGCTTTCAACCAGAAAGAGCCAGAGTCATCATTTCAAGCGATGTTGGCTGGTATGAACAAACTATTAGAACTGTCACGAAGAACTGGCACCGTTGTGGATGAACAGGCACTTCCAACGTGAATCAGAGTGAGGGTACCGGAACGATCACCAACCAGAGGTAGTCAACAAACCGACCTTACCATCCAGGGAACTCGAATCAGTCAGCATAAGGGGGCGAATGCTGACTAATCCTCCACCAGCTCCCAGGATAATGTCCATCCGGGGATTTTGCCGAGATAGCAGCAGCCTAGTCATCAGGGTACCATCAATGGCCGAGCAATTACCATCACCATATAGTACTGCAGACAGGCGACAACAGAATCCGGCATAGGGTTGTAGTAGCGAATATTGAAGAGGATTTCATAATGGGAATGGACCCAATCAGCCAGCATGGATCTGTTCAACTCGAGTTCCTAAATGGGGAATTAGTATTGACACGGCCTCAGCGACCTCCACAAAAATTGTAGCAAAATCCTCAGCCAGAATTTCCGGTCGAACGGAACAGATTATACGGTGCTGGTAGAACAGCTATTGAGCAGGTTTGGCGTTGTAACTACATTTAAACCAGGGGCGTAACTACGAATCAAATGTATTCCAGAAGGTCTGTACGATCTTGGGGATCAGGAAAACGAGAACAACGCCATTGGACCCACAGTCACACGGAATGTTGGAAAGATTCAACAGGAACTTGGAACAACACCTATCCAAGGTCGTCAGCAACAACCAGCGTGATTGGGATGAGCATATTCCCCTATTTCTGTTAGCATATCACTCTGCCGTACATAATAGTACAGGCCTGACTCCAGCCAGGGTCCTATTCGGAAAGGAGCTGCGATTACCTAGCGATTTGGCTTTTGGCTCCCCGGAGAAACCTTCCCAATACATCAACAATTATGAATACCAGTTCCGGCATAACATGCTGGCAATACACGAATTAGCCCGAACGCAGATGTTGGCAACCAGTGACCGGCTGAAGACGCGATATGGCCTCAAGGACAATTCAGTCGGGTTCCAAGAGAGGGACAAAGTCTGGCTGTACAACCCCCAACGGGGCAAGGGTAAATCTCCAAAGCTTACACCCGCCTGGGATGGTCCATACGAGATGGTCAAGAGTATTTTTACTCAGTTAGTTTAGTGCGTTCAGCTTATTTTGTTGTTATGATGAATAATTTGAAACCACGGAATTTATAGCAATATTAACGTTATGCCACCCGATGTGCCTTATTTTTTATGTAAAATATATATTTTTTCCTTAATAAAAACCTATTGGCATTCTATTTAAAATCCAGACTCCTGTTACATCAGCGCGACACTAATTGAACTGATTTGGACGAATACTTATTTCATTATGTAGTATTGCATTAAATTATGTTACAACAGCTATTCGTTTACGCCACACATACCCAGGTCGCTATAAGATCGTAAATTTTAGGACAAATGACATTAATAGAAGAAAAAACTGGTATACTAGAATGAACCCATTAGGTTTTCTGAGTTCTGATTCATAATAAAGGACATAACTTAGTTATAGGAAACTCCAGATTTATCAAGTTTACTATAATGGTATACAAAATGTTTGGTAAGATAATACAAAATTCTATACAAGTATTCTGCAAAGATTATTGGCTGTCCTTATACAAAGCGTTCCACACATTTGTCTGTTTTGGAGACATCTCAAATCCGAATAAATGTCATTGACTATTTATCTTAGTTATACCTTATTTCTTATGATGATTGAACAACTGCGAATACTCTAAATACACCACACATATTTATATACAGAAACACTAATTGACTAGATTTTACAGATTAGTATATTTTCACACCAACAGGAATTTATATACAGTGTGACCCTTTGAACTGATGCCACCCATGTCAAATCTACCCTACCAATCGACATCCTGGCTGCAGAAAGGGGACGGCTTTATCGCAGAAAGTTAGAGAAAGACCAACCGACAGGAAACAGCGATGAAAGAGCCATGAGTCTAAGGCAATGGCAGGAGAGGTGGGACAGCTCTACTAAAGGAAGGTGGACATATCGATTGATACCTAACATCAGTCGTTGGGTCAACCGCCAGCATGGGGAGGTTGGGTTCTACATCACTCAACTCCTGACTGGACATGGATGCTTTCGAGCATACCTGCACAGGTTCAGGAGGGCAAACTCCCCAAACTGCCCACACTGTACGGACGTGATAGAGGACGCGGAACACGTGTTCTTCTCCTGCCCCGGTTTCAGGATCAACGTGCTGAAGTGGAGAGGATTCTGGAGACTAATATCGTTCCAGAACAATTAGTAGAAGCCATGCTGAAGGGCCCCCAAGCCTGGAACTTGGTATCAGATTACGCGGAGACTATCCTCAAAGAACTCCGCAATACGTTCGAGGAGTAGGCTTTAGAGGCTTTCAATGTAAGAGCAGTTAACATCTGCAATGAACCACCCTTGCGAAGTAGTATTGACAAAGAGTGCCGCAGGGGACCATGGTTGTAGGAGAAAGAGGTTAGGGTTTTAGCGGGTATACGGTGTACTGGTTTCAATGCAACGATTTACTCTTGCTTTGAAGTCATTGCATCGGGAGTCCCGCACGACGGCTAGCACGTGCTAGTTAAGTACGCAATGTATTTCCCCCCTCTTCGGATAAAAAAAAAAAAAAAAAAAAAAAAAAACCCATGTCAAATCTTTAATAGTCACAGATTTTGATGCGATTAAATTATTGGTCACATACAAAAAACAAAAGACCAAAAAAATAGCAACACCCAGCAAGAGATGAAAAAAAAAACAGTTGGGCTCCTTAAAATCATACCTTTATTTTAAAAACTCAACGCCTTTCCACAACTCTAAGTTGTCATCACCAAGGAGTAAACCAAACTAAATCTAAATTACAACTTTCTCTAATTCATACCTACTAGCAAACTATAAACAACTTACAGTAATTAGTACAATGGGTAAATCCCATGTACCTGAATTCAAAATAACAGATTTCACAGATAATACACATTTTATATAAAGAAATTATGTAAATTAGAATAATCCTTAATTACCTGCCTACTTTTACCATACATTATAAAGTAATGACATTTTTAATACCTATTTTATGGGTTCTAAGCAAGTAACCTATACATTGAGTTGTATAGAATAGGACCCTTGTCTGCTTTCGTAAGAGTCCAGTTCCCTACAATTATGTACTTGTTTAACTAATTTTAAAGAAGTTAAATCTACAGAGTGGTTAATTTTTAAAACATGATGTGCAACACTAGATTTACCAGCTCTTCCGTATTTCAAATGGGCAATATGCTCTTTGAAATGAGTAATGATAGATCTGCGTGTCTGTCTGTAATACTTTAAATCACAATCATTACATTTGATTTCATAAATACCCGACTTTTCGGAATCAGCAAGTTTATCTTTAAGATTGCCCAACAATATCTGTAGTGTTGTAGTTGTTCTATTCACCGCCTTCATCCCAAATTCTTTAAAAATTTTCTTAAAGCCCCAGTATAACAACTGTACGGAAAAGAGACTAACTTTTGTTCTTGTGACTCATTTCGAAAAGTTGACACTTCATTCATTCATAACCGAAGCTGTTTCTCCCTAATTAATTTATCTATAATATCTGTTGGATAACCATTGCATGCAGCTATTTCCCTAATAGTTTTCTTTTAATTTTCAAACCTCTCTTTGTTAAGAGGGAATGTCAACAACTGATGTACAGGGAAATTAATCCCCGTCATTTGATGTTGTTGACAGTGAAAAGTATTAGGTAAATATCTTTATGTGCTCGTATCCTTCCTATATACATCCAACAATGGTAGAGTACCCATATTTTCCTGTTCATATGTAAATTTAATAGAAGCAAACCTACTGTTAAGATGCATGATAAAATCATTAACATTAAACTCATTAGTATTAAATATAGCAAATATTTCATCCACGTACCGTATCCATACCCTAGGAATATACTGGAAGTCATTTTTTGCTTCAACTTCGAACCTACCCATAAACAAATTGGCAAGGTACGGCGACAAGTGGTTTACCATTGCCGTTCCTTCTTTCAGCTTATAAAAGTGACCTCCAAACTGAAAACAATTTTGGCTGATACATTATTTTGTGAGGGAAATTAACTCATTAATTTCTGCCTCATAGAAATAGTTTTCACGCACAAGGTCCTCCAGGTACTTCAGAGTGTGTGGAATGGGTACACTAGGAAATAAGGAACTAACATCAAACGATACCAAAATTTCTTCAGGTTGCAGCGAAACATTTTGTATAGATTGAATAAACTCTAAAGAATCCTTTACGCTAAAATTTTGCTGCAGACAAGGTAAATTATCGTTTTGTTAACCACTTCGCTAACTTATATGATGGGGTGTCAATTGCTGAAACAATCGGACGTACTGTTTTACCCAGTTTGTGAATTTTTGGAAGGCCATATAGTTTTGGGATCTTTGGATTAGAAACACATAGTCTTCGTTTCAGCTAAGGGCTTACAATAGATTTGCATGCTTTAAGGACGTTGTTAACTGCTTATGTTATTTTTGATAAAAAATTTCTAATTTTGAATACGGACCGTTCGTAATCAAGTTATTTCGGGAGATCTGGACGGTCATGAGAACAGGTTCACATGGCTCTCTTCAAAAAAGTTTAAACTAACTCGAGCAACATGATGCCGAGCCGAGTACATACGGCTCTACTAAATCCTGAAGATAACGTTGCGCTATCATGTTGCTTCGAACAGCGACTAAAGGTGAGCTACTTCCATGTGCTATAGCACCTCATACCATAACGCTTAGTGTTCGATATCAGCTTCAAATCGAGGTTGACGTCTTTCTGCTCGACGTCGTCTAACCCTTCTTCGGCCATCATGTCCACCCAAACAGAATAGAGATTCATCAGAGAAGACTACCTGATGCCATTCCACATTCCGATGTTGTAGTTCTCTGCGCCAATGTCGTTGCCGTCGATGCTCAACGGTCAGGGGTAGCACCAGATGGGGTCGATAATGCTGCAGTCCAAAAGACCTTGTACGGCGGTAAACCTAACCACTCTTCAGCCAAATTTCGAGTTGTCGAAAATTGGTCTCTAAAGGCCTAAACCAAAAATTCGACCTGTTTCAAAGTTACTAAGCTGGCGATACATTCAGCGTATACGTACTCTAAGCATTTTAACATTGCTAAATATCAATATTGGATTCCATTAAAATTATTGTTTCTTTTTGGTAAATAAATAAAAATGAAAACAATGACTATAATATTAATTGATAAGAAAAAATTTTAGATATAAAAAACATTTACCAAACATTACAAAATTTTAATCATTTACGCTTTCTATAGCATCTATGTTTCACCAAAACAATATTAAATATAAAGATTTCCTTCTGGGTGTTGCGATTTCTTTGTCAGTGAGTATATACAGAGTGAGTTATTTTTATGATCAGTATGGGGCTCTCGGAAATTAGCGGAGATAGAGCAATGGTTAAATTGGGAAAGATTTTCAGTTTTAATGGTCCAATTTAATGACTTTTTCGGATTTTTGTGAAAAGTCATGGCTTACTAGATATTTTGAAAAAACGAAATTCTGTCGATTTAGTCAAATCCCTCTAGCTCCTTTGTTTTTGATTTTATAAATTGTATCCCGAATATGATTGTCATGTCCTCGTTTGCGTGACAGCTTCTCGTTTGCGAGATATGACACAAACTTATCTTTTTTTGTATGGAAACCATAGTTGACTATGACCTCAAAAGTCGGACATTTTTAGAGCTTTTCAACGATATAATACTCGATATAGTTATTCATGAAAATAACGGAGTTATGGATGCTTTTCTCTATTATTTTCACTTTTAATGTAGTTAGCCATGAAATAGATTGATTTATGAATAACTATTACAAAAAACATTAAGCGATTTTTTTATTAGGTATATCAGATATAACGAAAAAACTAAATAAGTAGGTACTTACTAAAAACTTAAGAAATTAAAGTACATAATAATAGTTACAATTTGTGTTCGAAAAGTCAACCATTGTTATTTAGACAAAAATTGCATCTTTTTAAGATTGACATTACCGCTTTCCTCACAGACCGCCTATCAATTTCTTCAAGTGCTTGTAATACAGCCTCCCTTAGGTCACCAACTGTCTCATACTTTCTTTTGGTATACTTTGTGTTTTAGCGCACACCATAAATAGAAGTCTATAACTGCCAAATCGGGAGACCGGGGTTGCCATTTGTTTGGGCCTATTCTTCTTATCCAGGAGTTTGGATAGATATTATCTAAGTGTTGTCTTACTCATGACAAGTTATGAGTAGGTGCTCCATCACGTTGGACCACTCAATTTCTAAACGAGTTCTCAAATTCAAATTATGCAACATGTCTTGAAAAGTGTATTGCAAGAAATGCAAGTAGCGCTCCCCAGTAAGTGATTCGTCATAGATAAAAGGCCCCAGAATAGTAGACCTTATGATACCACACCAAACATTAAAACCAAATTTAATCTGGGTTCGTCTTTGTTCTACATGGAAAGGGTTTTCTTCAGCCCAGATATGCTGACTAAACATACCGTAGTTAGTAAATCTAATTTCATCTGACGATAACACCTTTAATGGAAACTGTGGATTGTCAAGGCACATGTCTCTAAACCATGTACAAAACAAAAGTTTGAGAAACTGAGAAACATTTTGATTTACCATTGCCAAAACATTTATTTGTGCTGCTTCGTTAATTTGATTACGTTCCTTTGGTGATTTAGTAAAAGATCCATATCTGCGTAAACTATGGTAAAGCCTCTTAAATGTACATAGAGCAGGTTGACGACGATTAAAATATCTATGAAAGTATTCCTCAGCTGCACGAACTGAATTTTTATGGCATATGATATAACATTTCACCATATTCAGTTTTTCTTCGTTAGAATATTCCATTTTATCAGGAAAACTTGTCAATATCGACTGTTAGTTCAGCACTACTAATGGAATTACTCTCAAATGCAGAAACTTCAAATTGAAAACAACCTTTTTCATGGCTACCTACGTTAAAAGTGAAAATAAGAGAGAAAAGCATCCATAACTCCGTTATTTTTATGAATAAATATATCGAGTATTATATCGTTGAAAAGCTCTAAAAATGTCCGATTTTTTGAGGTGATAGTCAACTACGGTTTCCATTCAAAAAATGTAAGTTTGTGTCATATCTCGAAAACGAGAGCTGTCACGCAAACGAGGACATGACATTCATGTTTGGGATACAATTCCCTTCAAATTTGATAATTACACTTTTTTTATAAAATCAAAAACAAAGGAGCTACAGGGATTTGACTAAATCGACAGAATTTGGTTTTTTCAAAATATCTAGTAAGCCATGACTTTTTACAAAAATCCGAAAGTGTCATTAAATTGGGCCAGTAAAACTGCAAATCTTTCCCAATTTAACCAACGCTCTATCTCCGCTAATTTCCGAGATCCCCTTAATGATCATAAAAAAAAACTCACCCAGTATATATATATATATATATATATATATATATATATATATATAGTTATATACTCTTTGGGTTCAATTAAAATTTTAAAACTAATTTTCACTCTCACTTTCTAGAAAGTTTTATTTACATCAAATATATACAACAGCTGATTCGAATATTACAATAATAACGCAACATAAGCTCTTCGCCGTCTCACACTAACTGCTGCGATAACGGGCTAATTTCGAGATTAATTTTTTGTCCTCTCAGCGATGTTGATTTGGAATGCAATTAGGGTCGGCTTAGGTAAATATCTTAATAATATATATATATATATATATATATATATATATATATATATATGTTATATGCAAAATATATCAGCACTTAGTTCACACAGTCGAGAAGTCAACGGAATTTAAAGCGTACGTGACTTCTCAGGGATATCAAATTTCATCTTGAATTATATGCAAACAACTTCCCGGAAACCTACACGAGTCCGTTTACCCAGTAAAAACGCTGACTTGCATCAGCACTTTTGTCAATGTTATAAAAGCAACTGGAAACGTTCTCGTGTTGTCATTCAAATAATATCATTTATAGTATTAAGTTATTCAAGTACTTTAATGTTCAATTTTAATTTTGTATGTTTCTTAATAAATATATTTTTTTAAAAAGTGAATTGAATCAAAGTGAATATAAAATTGGCGCAGTCAGTAGGATTGTCCAACACAGTTAGAACACGTGAATACTAACTGACTGTGGAGATTTCTAAATCATTGTGGATAAAACCTACTTGAAAAGGACAACAACTACCAAGTACTAGCAAGGGAACACGCAACCAGGCTAACCAGTGCTAAGTGACGCGGAGAACAGTCCGATGCGAGGAATAATAACGTAAGAATCACATAAAGTAACTATTTTTTATTTTTGAATGACCACCAGTTCTTTCATTTATATAATATTTTATTCCTCATAACCTTACATTCCTAAATAATTTTGTAACTATATATTTTACATAATCATATTATTTTATTTCCATTACTTTGACTTACATATTTCGAAGTATTTGAAACATTATTTCAAAATTATTATCAATCTACCATTTATACATTCCTATTTCAAATTTGTTATTACTCTATTAAACATTGCTCGATATTGGATTTTGATAAACTAGATATTTACATTTAAAACCTCAACATTTAATTTTTATTTATTGTGCGAATTTATACATTTATAAAAATGGCCACCACTAGACAAGCAGATACACCAACCGTAGAACCCTATAAGCTTTCGGAAATATTTGCCATAATTCCTGAGTATGATGGTAATCCGATATTTTTAAATACTTTCATATGCTCCTGTAATACTGCTTACAGCATGGCAACGGATAATCAGCAAGTATTGCTAATTCTCCACATCAAAAATAAGTTACGCGGTAGAGCGGCTGAATTAATTAATTCGCGAAACCCTAGTCAATTAGCTGAAATCCAAACCCTCCGAGAAAATCATTTTGGAGATCCTAGAGATCTCTCGGCTCTCATACAGGACTTGCAACGAATGCGGCAAACTCCTAATGAATCCCTCCTCACTTTCTCTGCTAGACTCCAGACGCACCAAGCGAAAATGCTAGCAGCTATAAACAAACAAAATTTAACAATCAAAGAAAAGCAAGCGCAGATTGACTTAATAGAGTCAATGGCTCTTAATAGACTCCTCACGGGTTTAGAGCCCAAAATTGGTCAACTCGTTCGTTTCCAGAATTAAACGAGAACTACAACCATCACATTTAGAAACCCAGAAATTTTCAGGTAATAGAAGTTTCCAACAACCCCCTCGTAAACCAAATAACGGTCCACGTCCAAAAAAATGCTCTTTTTGTAAACGCATGGGCCATTTAAGCAACGAATGCTTATTGAGAATGAGACAATTTCAACACAACCCGAATTCTAATCAGAACTATTCGAATTACCGCCCTCATTTTTCCAATCAACCTGCTAATCAATCTACGAATGTTAATCCCAGTCAACAATTTTCACAGCAACAATTTCGTCCATCTACCAGTAGACAACCCCAAATGTCTGGCAATTACAGACCGAACCCGAGTTTCTTTAAACATCAACAACGCCAACAACAAAAAACTCATCACTTGAACAATCTGCAATTCGGACCATATCACAATGACTATAACTACTCTCAAAACGAAAATCATTACACCTCTTTACCCGATGAGTACGGAAACGTACAAGATTATCACCCTAATGATTTCGAACAAAACAATGAACCAGAATATTTCAATACTGAACAGTTATACGAATTTTATTCTGACGAACCTGATTCTTCTCAAGTAAATTTTCATTTGACCCCCACTCAGTCAGAACCCCCAGACCAAGAAATTTCAGAAATTCAAACCCAAATTCAGACAATGAATCTGGACGACTTCAGCCCCAATGTCAACTTCCCAGAACAGAACTTTCTGTAAGACCCCTTCTTTCCGTCAACTCAAAGAATCTTTATTATATTACTGACTCTTCAAACACCTATAAACTTCTTATCGATACGGGTGCAGGACTTTCAATTTTTAAACCTGAAACCTGCCAACGCTTCAAACAACGATTTCCCGAAAACGTAGTCATCCAAGGAATCACCGATCAGAAAATCTTAATCAACGAATCCACCCTTGTACCTTTCAATGTCGCCGACCCACACAAGGTATATATTTGCAACATCGACATTGAATTCGACAGATTACTGGTTTCAGATTTCCTTGAACACTATAACTGCGTTATAGACTTTAACAGCAAACAACTTGTTACTAATTTTAAAACTTTACCTCTGTACAAAGTTACGGATGATACTGTCATGCGTACTCAGAACCCTTCAGCTTTCAATAACTGCATCCCGGTTGATACAATCTGTTTAGAACCCCGAACAGAACAAATATGTAAATTAAAATGTAACCTCACTAATACTGATGCTTTCCTATCATCTGCCGAAATAGAAAAAGTTTATCTTCCCCGTGCCCTTGTTAAATTAATGAAAAAGGCGAATTTCTTACTTCAGTTTTAAATGCAAATGCTATCCCCAAGACTGTTAATTTCGACAATTTGGAACTCGAACCGATAAACAATTTTTCCGTAAACATTCTTTCTGAAAATTACTCTCAAAACTTGACCCAGCCTGATAGACAAACTACAATCATGGAACAACTTCGGTTAGAACATCTGAACGAGGAGGAAGCCGAACTTATTTCTCAACTTTGCCTCGAATATTCCGACATATTCTATTTAGAAGGTGACCAACTGACCTTTACAAACGAAATCAAACATTCGATAGACACGAATAACGCAAAACCCTCTTTCACAAAGTCATATCGGTACCTCCAAATACACAAACAAGAGGTAAAAAGTCAGATATAAAAGATGCTTGACCAAGGCATTATACGTCCGTCTAATTCGCCATGGTCATCCCCGGTTTGGGTAGTTCCCAAAAAACTATACGCATCTGGTACCCAAAAATGGCGTGTCGTCGTCGATTATCGTAAATTAAATGAACTTACTGTTGACGACAAATATCCCCTACCGAACATTTCGGATTAACTTGACCAACTTGGCAAATGCCAATACTTCACCACCCTCGACTTCGACTTCGACTTCCGGGTTTCACCAAATCGAAATCGATACTAAAGACATCCAAAAACAGCATTCACAGTTGATAATGGCCATTTGGAATTTGTTAGAATGCCCTTCGGTCTTAAAAACGCCCCATCCACCTTCCAAAGGGTAATGGATAATATTCTTTTAGGTGTTCAAAACGAGAGATGTTTAGTCTATATGGACGACATTATCGTTTATTCTCCGACTATACATGAGCACATAGCCCGACTTTCTGAAGTTTTCAAACGATTGCGAAAAGCCAATCTAAAAATCCAACCCGACAAATGCGAGTTTCTTCGCAAAGAGGTCGCGTATCTTGGCCACCTTTTAACTCCCGAAGGCGTGAAGCCTAACCCCTCAAAGGTAGATTGTATCTTAAATTTCCCCCAACCAAAAAACCCAAAAGATATCAAGTCCTTCTTAGGGTTAGCTGGTTATTACAGGCGATTCATCCCCAATTTCGCCAAGATTGCAAAACCTTTGACAAGATTACTTCAAAAAGACACACCTTTCCAGTTTGATTCAGAATGTGTCAAATCTTTTGACGAATTAAAAAGAGCCCTTACTTCTACTCCCATACTCATATACCCTAATTTTGAAGAGCCATTTATTCTTACAACCGACGCCAGTTCATTTGCTATCGGCGCAGTGCTCTCTCAAGGCCCCGTAGGTAAAGATTTACCCGTAGCTTATGCCTCCAGAACTCTCTGCAATGCTGAAACTAAGTATTCAACCATAGAACAAGAACTCCTTGCAATAGTGTGGGCGGTTAAACACTTTCGTCCGATAATTTTTGGCCGTAAGCTTTTACTTCTGACCGATCACCGCCCGTTAACTTGGCTGTTTTCTATAAAGGATCCTGGAAGTAGACTTGCAAGATGGCGCCTTAAGCCCGAGGAGTACGACTATCAAATAATTTGCAAACCCGGCAAAGTAAATAAAAACGCCGACGCTCTCTCTCGCATTAAAGTTAACAACTTTAATGAATACATATCATTTCAAGCAAACAATCATCTGACACCATTTACAGTACTCCCAACAAACGAACTAACAAAATTCTCTCAGGCCTACCCCATAACCGACAAATCCGCAAAAACCGTTGTTAGTACCTTACTACTCTATTTCCAACACTTCGGTACTCCATTACGGATACATTGTGATTATGGCAGGGAATTCGACAACACACTAATGAGAGACTTGTGTAAGCTATTTGACATCAAACTATCTTATTCTAGTGTGGCACATCCCCAGTCAAATGGTTCATTAGAACGATTCCACTCGACCTTATTAGAGATGATTAGAATCCATAAACTAGAAAATCCTAACGAACACCCTTTTAACATCCTCCCTTATGCTCATAACAATTCTGTAAACAAAACTCATGGATTCACCCCTTACGAACTTGTTTATGGACATACTTCGAGTAGGACTCCAGAAACTCTCTACAACCAACAAGCCCTGATAACTAAGTACATAATAATCGTATCTCTCACTACTATAAAATTGCTCGCGAAAGAACGGAAATCCAAAAACATAAAGCGAAAGTCAGATTTGATGAACATGTTTCTGAAAATCTCCCTAACTATCAGATAGGCGATAAAGTCTATATTAAAGAATCCCAGATCAAGGACAAACTCCAAAATAAATTCAATGGTCCTTTCGAAATCCTGGAGAATCACAGAAACTCCGCAACAGTACTAAACTCTAAAACTAACCAAAAATCAAAAGTAAATTTCGACCGAATGAAACCATTCTCAGAAAGTTAATTTCTGTTTCAGGTTTTGCCAGCTGTTCGGGTCAGCAGTACCCCAATTTCAAATACAACCAATAAACAATACTTTAGGTATCTACTTCCATAACGAAGCAGAAATAACTGTATCCAATGATAAATGGACACTTTTAGTATACAGAAACATTTCTACACTAGAACAAGTATTTACAACAAATAACAGAATATTACAAACTCTTGTAAAAACTATTAACTTCAATTCTTTTGCTATGAACTACTTTCGCGCAGACGTACAAACCCGCGTTAACCTTCTCAATCAAATTTCTAACTCAATCAAACACAAATTTACTGACATTCACATGGACACTAAAAGACACAAACCAGGTATACTTGATGGGGCAGGTACCCTTTTTAAGGCAATCACCGGCAATTTAGACGCCGCCGACGGAAAATACTTTACCGAAAGCATAAACCGCTTAAATCAAGGCCAACTTCAAATTGAGAACTTACAAAAAAACCAAATAAGTGTCACCACATCCGTAATTAAAAACTTCAACGAAACTATCCAAAATCTTAGAATTGACGAGAAACTTTTTAAACTATTTAACGATAACATGATAAAGCTGGAAAACACTATCGGAAAAATTAATGATAAGGTCGCCTACGTCGAATCAAAACTCGCACTACTTGAAATGTGTGAAAAACTTATGGAGAATTATCTCTACTTAGAAGATAATTTAAATGATGTTTTAAATTCTATCACATTCGCACGTCTGAAAATAATTCACTCTTCAATTTTAACACCAGAACATCTTATTACCTCATTACAGGAAATATCGCAAAATTTATTTAAAAGTAACCTTCCATTAGCTGTAAAGTACTCGAGCATCGCACAATATCTGGAAATTATTGAACTAGAGGCATTTCAAACATATACCGATCTTATATTTGTGTTAAGAATCCCTTAAGTCGAACAACATCCTTACACAGTCTTTCATTTATATCCTATCCCTATATACGATGAAAGAACAGGTTTACATCATATGCTATCCTTCACTCAAAAATATCTTGCAAAGAATGATGATTCTTTAATGTTTATTCCGATCAAAGACTTAAGTGCGTGTAAACCGTTATCCACTCGTAAGAAACTGTGTTCTGAACTTTACGCATATCCTATTGACACAAACGCGTTATGTGAAGCTCAACTTCTAAAGAATGTCCAGAAGGTACCCGACAACTGTAAAAGCTCACTAATATTCACTCAAGGATACAACGTTCAAAAACTAGAACCCAATACATGTCTCATAATTACTTCTGAACCCATAAGTGTTACAGTGAATTGCGCTCAAACAAACCCAAAAACTCTTACAATCTCCCTCAACTCCATATTGACTCTTCAATCAGAGTGTAGTGCGTTTATAGGAATTACAAAAGTTCAAGCCGAATCTGGTAAACAAACCGATGTTCTAGAAACCTTCCAACCAGTAACAGTGCCGTTCAACTGTTGCGACGCAGTGCCAGAAAAAAATTATAATTCCTGAACTTCAGCCCCTGAAGCTGAACACGCTTAACGTAAAAGAATTAGACGTAGCAAATCACAAATTGGAACAATATTCCAGAGACCTCGATGGTCTCATAAACCAGCCGTTTGTAACCAAAAATATCTCTTGGTTTACCTATACAACCATAGCTGCTCTCATGATCATAGCAGCACTCATCACCTTCCAAGCTGTCAAAAAGAGGATGGTAAAACCTCCAAAGGACTGCAATCCTGACCAGACTTCAGTGCCTCAGCCAAGACTCAAATTCTTCCCCAAACTTAGGCCTGTTTTGAAAACAGAACAAAGCTTAGAGACGCAAGTTTAGGTATACCCTTTATGTTCTCTAAAAACACCATTTTTAATATTGATTCATATCATTAACCTTTTATTTTTCTACACATTATTTTTATTCACATTTCCTTTTACTTTATATTTTATTTTGATATGTTTAGGTTAAGCATTTAATTATTACTCGTATTATTTTATTGCTCATTTATTTTAACATATTTTGATTTTATTTTACAAATATCAATTTGATTTTTACCTATTACTTTATTTTATTCATATTTTATACACTTATTACTTATTATTCTTCATACCATTCAAACATCATTTTATATTATTTTATGTTTCTGTTCCTAAAAGTTGATGTTATAGCATCAACTTTTGATATGTAAGGGGAGTTGTTATATGCAAAATATATCAGCACTTAGTTCACACAGTCGAGAAGTCAACGGAATTTAAAGCGTACGTGACTTCTCAGGGATATCAAATTTCATCTTGAATTATATGCAAACAACTTCCCGGAAACCTACACGAGTCCGTTTACCCAGTAAAAACGCTGACTTGCATCAGCACTTTTTTCAATGTTACAAAAGCAACTGGAAACGTTCTCGTGTTGTCATTCAAATAATATCATTTATGGTATTAAGTTATTCAAGTACTTTAATGTTCAATTTTAATTTTGTATGTTTCTAAATAAATATATTTTTTTAAAAAGTGAATTGAATCAAAGTAAATATAATATATATATATATATATATATATATATATATATATATATATATATATATATATATATATATATATATATATTGCTGTAATTTCTCCATCCACCTGGCCAGTTGTCCTTGAGGTGTCTTTATGTCCAGCAGCCATTTGAGATCGGCATGATCTGTTCGGATTAAGAAATGACAACCATAGAGGTATTTGTGGAAATGGTCTAAAGCCCATATTATTGCAACAAAATCTTTTCTGGTGACGCAGTTGTTTCTTTCCGGTTTCCAGAATCTACGGCTGTTGTACTCGATCACCCTCTCTTCACCACCTTGAATCTGGGATACGTCAGCCCCCGAACCTGTGTTGCTAGCCTCGGTGTCTAATATGAACTTGCCGGACTGTGTAGGAAAGGCTAGAATTGGGCTGGAACATAGTGCTGCCTTCAGTCCCTTGTGATGTTTCGCAATCCTGATTCCAACGGAAGGTCTCTTTCTCAGTTGTCTGCCGATGTAGAGGCGCGGCTATGGTGGCAAATCCCTCAACAAATCGCCTGTAGTAAGAACAGAGGCCCTAGAAGCTTCTGAGTTCATGCTTGTCTCTTGGGACTGGCCAATCACGGTTGGCTTCTATCTGGTTCTCGTTGGTGCGGATTCCTGACTATGAAACGACGTTTGCCCAAAAACTCTACTTCTTTGGGAACAAGGAACACTTCTTCGGGTTGAGTCTGGGGTTGGCATTATTAATTCTGGAGAATACTTCGCCTAGGTTCTTTAGATGGCCGTCGAATGTCTGACCCATGACCAGAATGTCGTCAAGGTATACTAAGCAGGTCCCCCATGTTTACTCGGTCAGTATATACTCCATTAGCCTCTCGAATGTTGCGGGAGCATTACATAACGCAAAGGGCATGACCGTGAACTGAAACAGCACTTTACTGGTGGAGAACGCTGTCTTCTCTCTGTCGTTTGTGTGTAGACCAACCTGCCAATATCCACTTCTAGGTCTAGCGTGGAGAATCAACGGGAGCCTGCTAGTGTGGTCAGAGTGCCATCAATCCGGTGTAGTGAATAGCTGTCTTTCTTGGTGACGTCATTCAGCTTTCTGTAATCCACGCAAAATAGGGTGGTTCTCGGTATGTATTCGGTACTGGATGATGTTGGTGCGACCGGTGGTTCAATATTGACTGTTTACAATTTGCCAGTGCTTTCTGATAAATTTCTTGGCTTTCTTCTGTTGCTTCTGCTCTGGTGTCAGGTGTGTCAAATGGTCAGCAAACTGTTGTAGGAACTCTTTACTGGGTCCTGTTTCCGTCACCGATGTCTGGTACCCTTCTTCGCAATTGATGGTGGTCTCGACTGGCTCGAAACAAGCTATCTCTTGACCATTGGCAATTCTCGTTGTTGGACAAATTCAGGACTCTAACTGGTATATCCCGTCCGGTTTTAACTATAGCCCCCTCTAATTAAGTAGTCATGAGCTAAGTGTACGGGCTCCACCATTCCAACGGAGCTCCCAGGAATGCCTGCTAGCTGCCCATGAATAATCTGTTCCGTTCGACCGGGAATTCTGGCTGAGGATTTCGCCACAATTTTTATGGAGGTAGCTGAACTGTTGACGGGCCGTGTCAATACAAATTTCTCATTTAGGAACCGAAGAACATCATATCTCGTGTCGAATATAAATACATGCTGGCTGATTAGGTCCATACCCAGTATGAAATCATCCTCAATATCCGCGACCAGGACCCTACGTCGGATTCTGTTGTCCCCTAGCTGTAGTATTATCTCTGCTTCACCCTGTATTGACATGTACTCGCCGGTGACTGTTTTGAGCTGGATGTTATTGGTAACTGGCCGGATTTCGGATACCCTCAAAACCCTGGACTTGGCAATGGACACAGCGGCGCCGGTGTCGATGGTGATGGTAATTGCTCGGCCATTTATGGTGCCCCTAATGACTAGGCTGCAGCTATTTCGGCAAAATCCCCGGATGGATACTGTCCTGGGGGCTCGTGGAGGATTAGTCAGCATTCGCCCCCTTATGCTGACTCATCGGAGTTTCCCTGGTTGGTGAGGTTGGTTTGTTGGCTACTTCTGGTTGGTGATCGTTTAGGTGACCTCACTCGATAGTGACCGTTCTAATCGTTTGTTCATACCGGCCAACAACGCTTGAAATGGTGAATCCGACTCTTCCTGGTTGAAGAAAACTGCCCGTACCCTCAGCTTGGACATGTTCATGACTGCCTCTACTTCCAAGGCCCGAAATAAAGCTTCATTACTTTTCTGACGCCACTAAGTCTTAGGTTTCTTTGTACTACCACATCTTGGATACCGTTTATGACACTCTGTGTGGCCAACTGGTGTTTCATTTCCTCTGGCAGGTCTAGAGGATACTTGTCCTACCCAGTACACTAGTACACTAGTACTAACCGTCTAATCTCTGCTTCAAATTCTTGAGGGCTCTCCCCGGATTTTTGCGTTTTTCCACTGGGTTGCACTTGGTGTACCTGGCTCAAGGATTGATTGTCGTATCTTTTCTCCAAGATGGCGATGGTCTTGTCGAAATTGCCTTATTTATCGAATGCTTTGGAGGAGTTTTAGGGCCGGACTTCTTAACAAAATTACCAGAGAAGTAGATTTTTCTTGATTATACCATCCATTAGCTGTAGTGACGGCTCCAAATTGCCTTTTATACATGGGCCAAGATGAACTGCTATCCAATGTGGGTTGTTTGCTAACGGAAGCTTTGGTACTAATGGTGTTCTGGTATTTTCCACGCTGTAAGTCCTGTTGCATTTTATTATTTCTGTTTCTACCTTGTTTTGGATGGCATTGATTTTATCTTGTACTTCACTTTGTACTTTTTTTTAATGGAACTGATTTGGCCTTGAACTGTGTTTTGATTTGAAGTGATTTCAAGTTTTACCTGGCTTTGGATGGAATCAAGGTCATCTACTTTTGTTTCAAGAGTATCCACGGTATTTTTATGGTCTTAATGTCATCATTTAGCTCTTATATGTCTGACTCAACTACTGGCATTCTTTCATTAGCTGTTTCATTAACTTGCGATACTATTTGCATTAAATCTTCAAATTGCAGTTGTCTTTTTTCTTCAGTTTGGCCTTGTTTGTTTTTGTTTAAATATGTTAAAATCATTTTGTCTTGTAAATTCAGTTTGATCTTGTTTTTCTACAAATTTTGAGAATAATCCCTCAATTAAATTGTGTTGTTTTTCTTCCATGGTAGTGACAAGATTTTCTAATTCTAATTTGCGTTTTTCATCAAAAGATTTCACTAACCTTTGTTGAATTTCTTCTTGATGTTGTTTTCCCTTCTTGTCACGTTTTTCCAGGATCTGGGTAATTTTTTCATCCAGTCCATCTGTAATCTGTTTGAAAATATTTTTTTGTAGTTTCTTCAATTTTTTCTTTTTCCATACTTAGGGTTTCCATAAATGAAATTGCGATTATAACTTCACTTAATACAACAGCTGATTCAAATATCACAATAATAACGCAACATAAGCTCTTCGCCGTCTCACACTAACTCCTGCGATAATGGGCTGCTCCTTTTAAAATCCCCATCGAATTCTCCAGTACAACCCATTATCAATTCTACAGTTGCCGAGATTAATTTTTTGTCCTCTCAGCGATCGATGTCGTATTGGAATGCAACTAGGGTCGGCTTAGGTAAATTTCTTAACAATATATATGTATATATATATATATATATATATATATATATATATATATATATATATATATATATTTGTTTTTAAGTTTTCGCGGGCACTAAATGTTTTAGGTGGTTTCCGGGAATTCATCCGCGTAGTTGATAACTGATCCCTGCCGGGATCGATGGTAAAATGACGACGTTTTGGCAGAGTCACATCTGCCCTCTTCATGTCGGTTCGCATAATTCTCGTAGCCTTCTGCTTTCGCTTCTAGTTACTCGAATACTGTATTCGATCGATCGAAGTGCCGCGTGAAACTATGTGAACCAAATGTGTGTTAAGCTAGCAGAGCCATTTCATAACGCCCAAATGGGACCTACTCCAGAATTTATTGCTTATTTATTACTAATTTATTACGCAAAATTTAAATTTATTGCTCCCACCCATCCCGAGAAACAGTGGCTATGCTAACTTTAGACTAGAGTTAGCATAGACATATTCTATATCTCGGGAACGAACAGCGCTACCGGGGTGATCTTGGTGGCGTATTTTATTGCTAACTAATTGCTATCGAATGGCACTAGAGCAAATAACCAAAAAATACCCCTACATCCCCTACTGAATTTCTCACCCCCCGACAATTACGAAAAAAATTTATTTCAATATTTTGTGTTGTATAAAATCAGTAGACTTTTAATTGCTAATTAATTGCTGAAGTTTTACCCTCATTACGATTTCATTCCTCCAACGCCTTTCAAGAAACTGTGGACATGCCAACTTTAGACTAAAGTTAGCATAGCCACATCTATATCTCCGGAACGAACAGCGCTACCGGGGTGATCTTGGGGGCGTATTTTATTGCTAATTAATTGCTATCGAATAGTAGCAGGGCGAATACCCAAAACCTACCCCTTCATCCCCTAATGAATTTCGCACCCCTGACAAGTAACAAAAATATTTCTTTCGATGTTTTTTGTTGTTAAAATCAGTAAAGTTTTAATTGCTAAATAATTGCTGAAGTAAAGATCTCATACGTTCAGCCCTCTCCGTGAAACTGTGGCTATGCCAACTTTAAACTAAAGTTAGCATAGCCCTATCTATATCTTCGGAACAAAGGGCGCTACTCGTATGGTATTGGGTGCGTATTTTATTGCTAATTAATTGCTATCGAATGGCACCAGATCAAATACTCAGTAACTACCCCTTCATCCCTTACTCAATTTCTCACCCCTGATAATTAACAAAAATATTATTTCAATGTTTTCGGTTGTTAAAATGTGTAGACTGTTAATTGCTAACTACTTGCTGAAGGTCTACTTTTGTTACGATTTTATTGCTTTAGTTAAGGGCGCCATACTTGTAGTTTTCGAGGACATTTGTATTATTTGAGATCTGGTCTCAAAAATATTATATGTCCAACGTATTATTCAAGGACATTTGTATGTTTTGGGGACAGGACTAAAAAAAACATTATACATGTACAGATTCAAATAAAGCCATTTAAGTATTAATACAGTTTAGACCTTGATTATTAAGATATTGATGAGGAGAACATAAACTAATTAAAGGACTAAGAATTCATTCAACCTTACTCATGAAGTTATTACTGCATTAAATGGTATGCAAACGAAAACTAGGAATAATGTTTAACGAAAACTTTTAACGAAATATTTACATACAAGTTATTATTTGAGGATATTTATGTATACAAAATCATATCATATCATTTGAGGACTGTTACTATCTCAAATCAACATAAATACTCAGCATACCATCATTAGTTCAGGTTTAAATGAGTTTTGCCCGTAGGACTATATGGAATGAGATGTTATACTTAAAAGGTTGATAAATATACCCTAAGATTTGTCGGTGAATAAGTAGTAAAACATCCTTAGTAGAAGTATTGAGATGCAAGATTAAGTAAAGAAGTGAAAAAGAACAATTAATTTAAACATGTAAAGTATATTTTCAATAATGATAAAACATCCGACATACTATTAGGAAAGAATGAAAACAATTAAACTTCAGCTCAAACCAATATGTTTTACAGACCTCCAACAGAAGCAACTATCGACACTGTATCATATATTTTTCAAGCACATAAATTATTAACTATTATATCAAACAAAGAAGTACAGTACAGTACATTTAAAATTGTTAATATTGGAACCCATGAGAGAAATTGAATCGAATTAATGTTAATTATAAAATAGCGTCTCAAGTAGTTTAATACACTTTTTAATGAGAAAATTACGAATATTTATTGTTTATGAACAATCTTTTGTTATTGTGAATTAATTACCTTTATCCTATCTTAATAGTATGCAAGTTCAATTCGGCAACGCTGTTCGTATAGCTTGAAATCTTCTTGTTATTATTTTGCAGGGAGTAGATAGTTTTGTGGGTGCAAGGCCCACTAAATTCACCGAATCGGACTCGGATGTTTCGTTTTAAATACTTAAGAAATTGAAGTTGAAGACTTGTGAACAATTTAGTAAATACGTATTTTGATTATCGAATTTGTTTTCTTCAGCATAGAGACTGTAATGTCATTTATAAAGAACTAATATCAATGTAACTATGATTAATGACATTTTTAAACATTGCCTGGATAATTTATAGTTCTGTAACAAACTTTTTGACAATCTGAGAATCGGAATATTTGTAGTATCAATTATGTAACGGTGTTGTTTAGAATTGATTCATATGTTCAAAATTGATCAATACAAATATTTACATCGAAGTATTAGGGAATTATGAAGTCCAAATATTGTGTTTAAATTATAACATATCCAAAATATTCACTGTAAGATACTAGGTGTTAAAGGTTATATGCAATATCAGATTTTTACACTTTGGTAAATACCACCACCATGCACCATACTTAAAATTACTGTATTTTCCAAACATTTCGGGGTCTCGGCCAGACCCTTTTGACAATGGCACAGAAACTATGAAGAAAGGCACAATTCTAAAATGTAAAATTAAAATGTATAACAATATTAAGTGACGTATGACGTAACTAAGAGAATTTAATTTGATAAAATACAAGGTAGCAAAGAAACTTCTAAAGATCATGTAATAATAGCTTTCATTTTACATGGCAGGAATTTGAAAGGATGATCTTCAGAATTTTATGTGGCGCTCCTATGTGCGACTTTGTTATAAGATCCGCCAAAAAAGCGATCAAAGAATTCTGTTAACTCAATGATCCCATTAAAATCATAGACCAAAACCAAGGAAAAACCTTATGAACTATACCGATACTGAGTTGTTCACAACGACAGGACCATTAATTTTTCTTATAGTTTCTTTACCATTGCAAACGGGGTCCGACATAGACCCCGAATCGTTTGGAAAGATACAGTTATTTTAAGTATTGCGGTGTTATTTCCCAAAGAATGCTTAAACATTAACTACATAACTCACAACTATCCTTCAGGAAACAAATATTATCAGAAATGCATAAATAGTTTATTTTTCGGTTTCAAACCGAATCCTTGATAGTTCTCCCCTTACTACAGGGTACATATATGGTTTGTCACTAACCGTTCGTATACAAACAAAGAATAATATAATATCTACTTAACATTCAACCGAGGTTAGTTTCTTTTATTTGTGTTCACACTCCTCACAATGGTTTCTGAAAAATATAGATAAATTAAGTATTTGAAATTGAAGATGTAGTATCTAATAGCAATTGAAGTTGAAACAGATAATTAAATCAAATTCCTTCAATAAAAAAATAACTAACTGTAAGATTTTTTCTATACCAGACTATATTACTCTATTTGTTGAAATCAATTATTAATTTAAAGAAACACTTAAAAATATGACATTGTTTTTTACGTGTATGACAGATTATCAATTAAACTAGAATACTTATCGAGAATTGAAAACTAACTTCATTTTATTTTAAGACACACTGTATCCCATTTCAGTAGAGCTTAGATTTTGCCTTAAATGCGTGTTTTATATATTTCGGGCTTTAGCAATACAACAAAATAATAAGAAATGAACAAATCAATTAAAACCTTTAACTTCAATTACTTAATTTTAGTTTGGTAAAATCATTACTTATATTATTCAGTATATGTATATTTAACATAATATTTCTTCTATTACAATACAGATCAATCACGATTAATATTATATTCGATTGTTCTTGTAAACTTTTAATAATACCGTAAATAATTTAACATAATATGCACGCATTTCTTGCACCATCGGCCGAGGGAAGAACTGCCTCAAATAATCCTTCTAAGAAATGTTGGTAAGTAAATACTCAAATTACAGCATTATCAATATCTTTCCTATATAATTTCATTTTTAAAATACTTTCAGTAAATTAATAATCATTAAGCAGTTTGCTACACACACAATCTGACGGCGAATAAAAAACTGTAAAAGTTCATTTCCTTAACCTAATTTTCGGAACGTTTTCAGACTATACATGATGAAGATTTTATTTTTAATTCTTCATAAATTGGAAAGTGCTTTACATATTTTCAGATCAGAAAAAAGACTGTCCCAAATACTTTACATAAAACAGTTTATTGAAAGTTAACTACAATTCTCGGATAATACAACATTCATAATAAGGTAAATAATGATAATAAGGTGAATAATATCTCGGTTAGTTAACTTTTACTTAATATTTTTACTTAATATTTTTTCGCAGTCATGTAAATTCCCAATATTAGATCGAGTCTTTTACAAGGTTGTCAAACGTTCTGATTTGTACCGGTATATTAACGATAAGTGATCTTAATAGTATATTTTTAAATAATGTTAAATAAATGATGTCTTAGCACTGCCGAAATTATAATAAATTTTTATTTCTTATAGGTATCTTCCTACATTGCGTATTGTTTGGAATATTATGTTACTTACATCGAGTAATCAATAGCACCATTCGTACAGTTTGAAATAAACTGACTAAAAATAAATAAGAATGGCACAAATTCTAAATTCAATCTTGAATATCGATTATAACAACAAAGTTCCAAATGCAGTATTGCTCGAGAAAAAATTACCATAAACGGATTCAGAAAAAATAAGTAGGGTAATGTATAATTTGAGAACATTCATCGATACATAGTATTATTCGACAACCATGCTATAATTATATCTATAATTAATAAGTATAGTCTTATTTTCCTAATCATATACAGTCAACTGATTTTAATAACGAAGAACATTTAAATAAATATTTTTGTTACTTGTCAGGGGGTGAGAAATTGAGTAGGTGATGAAGGGGTAGTTTTTGGGTTTTTGGTCTGGTGCCATTCGATAGCAATTAATTAGCAATAAAATACGCCACCAAGATCACCCAGATAGCGCTGTTCGTTCCTGAGTTATAGAATATTGCTATACTAACTTTAGTCTAAAGTTAGCATAGCCACTGTTTCTCGGGATGGGTGGGAGCAATAAATTTAATTTTTGCGTAATAAATTAGCAATAAATTCTGGAGTAGGTCCCATTTGGGCGTTATGAAATGGCTCTGCTAGCTTAACAAACATGTGAACCAAGTGTGGACGGTTAAAGCAAATATTCTGCTTATTTGACTATTTTGATGTGTATGGAAAACCGACAAGTGGACGGTAAGGCGTATTTGCTTTTAGCGGTATTCGACTTATTTGTTCAAATAAAGCAAAAATATCGAAAATCTCTCCACACATCGCCGTTTTTGGACAAATATACCAAATACACGAATACGCTACACCAAGTGAAGTACCGCCTTAACATGAATATTTTATTTTGTTCAAATGACAGCTACTATATATTTTTTTACTATTTGACTGTTAAATAAGGAAATATTTAAATTATCTGGATTTTTACTTCACATTTCGCTTCATAGGAGGACCAATAAAAATTGATAGCTACAGAAAATATAAACAGTTAATGAACTTAATAATAAAGTTATCTCATATGCAGAAGTTTTAAAGAACAATCTCCTTTCTTGCGAAAATTTTGTGGAATTAAGGATAGTTTGTTGCAATTTGTTTCTTTTTATGCAATGACATCTAAACGCTTGACTAGAGAAGAAAATAAAATAAATGTTATAGTGCAATTATATGTTCACGAAATTCCTCTACGGCCGCCAATATCCCTTGCAATTTTAATACTATACACAAACACACGTTAAAAAAAAGTATTTGTATCTATTTCTAGTACTTATATATATTATGTATGTGAATTTATGATACACTACTAGAGAACAATCAAATGACAACGCTTGAACAAAATCAGCCGAAAACCACTTGGGCTGTATACCCAAAACAAAAAATCTAATAGGAATTATTTTGTACTTGGAAGATTATAATCAGTAGCTCAGACAGAGTTTGTGACAATATAGAATTTTGATCCATTGGTATAGAATCATGAAATGGCAAAAATTAAAAAAAAAATCAGTCGAAAGCAATTTTTTGCGAGGCTTCATAGGGAACTACAAAAAAGAACTTTGCGAGCTATATACCGCAAATAAAAAACTGACAGAATTTGAGCCCATCCAGACTTTGATCCACATTAGAATAGTGCAGGATCCTTTTAATAATGATCTTAAGAAACTCTAAATTTTTCTTGTTTGAGTGTAAACAAAATTCATATGCATCGAAAGTGAATAAAAAGAAGAATCTAATAGTAACAAAATGTGATAAGTATCATTTGAACAAATAAATTTATATGCTGAATTGTGGGGCACTTTCTTGTGTTTAACTTCCACTGTGTAAGCGAGGCGTGACCTGATTAGTCAGTGGGGGTCGAGTTGGCAGAGTCTGTTCTGTTAAAAATGTAGGAAAGGTTATAAATTTCAATAACTTCTCGCTGAAGGCGAGAATGCTAGTAGGCCGTGGTTAAGAGTGCCTCGATACTGTATAAGTGTTTTCGGGTTGTAATAACCGACAATTGCGCCTTAGCTCAGGTCATTTACGGAGAAAAAAACCTTTTGGTGACGAAATTAATAGTAGAAAAAATCCAACATCAATCTGTTCTAATGACAAAACATGACTAATTGACATATAATTTAACATTATTTATCTATGAGTTTTGGTTAAAAAAAATAAAAAAATCGGTAGCAATTTAGTGTTTTACCTTTTACACAAATTCCACCCACTAACGGTGTTTGCTACCATGGGTAATGTTGAAGAGAAATGAAAAACCAACAAAATGAGCTACTGTATACTCAACTTCGTTAATTGGTTTCTAGATAATAGAACATTTACCAAAAATTCCAAAAAAATAAATAGTGGTTTATATATTTTTTGTTTTATAGCTAAAATATTTTTATTAACTGAAGCGATAGATCTTCTAATACCCAATTTATGTTCTAAAAATAAATACTGTAGCCCCGGTATTTTTTGCAAAATTTCAGTCAATCCTATGAAAGGCATATTTTTTTGAAGTATCACCTCACCGGATGACCTTATCATTATGAATAAACCACCGTTGGAAAGTAAAGAGTTGATCTAGAGACGCCTTATCTGACTTTTACAAAATTTAAAATATAAATAAGTATTGAAAATAGTTGGTCATTCGATATAAATTTATTTGGACTTGTCCATTCGAAAAATTAGCAAAACGGAATACCTAAACTCCATTTAGGTAGATACTAATGATAATGATGGACATGAATTTTAATATGCGACAGACGTACTTATTTTAAATTTGAATAAAAAAACCGAAAATTTGCCTTCTCTATTTACTGATTTTTAAAAAAAATAAGTAAATAATATTCGGTTTCTTTGTTTACATTTTCAGAACATTTCATATTTTAATGTTATATAAAAATGATACAAGACATTTAATAATATAAGAAAAAATATGTTATCCTTCAATTAGTTAAGAATGCATCTTTATGTTGTTCAATTCAGGTTTCTGTTAACAATTTTTTTTGTTAATAAATACTAATTAATGAAAAGCTAAATTTCGTCAGATATACATGTGTTGATCTTTTACTGAAACATTTACAAATGGAAAAATCGCTTGCAATTAATAGCATTTGCATTTTGTATTTTATGATTGCTATTTTATTACATAAATCCATATTATGCAAGAAATATTGATATGGGTCCGCTTAAAATTAAAATTTGCATTAAGATTAAGTATTTATTATAGGATATATTATCGCCCCTTAGCAATTTTTCGTGTGAACTCATCCAAATAAATTTATACGGAATGGGCAAATATGTTCAATACTTATATGTATTTATAATTTAAATTTTGGAATAGTGAGATGAGGTATCTCTAGATCAACTCTTCTACTTTCTAAGGGTGGTTTATTCATAATGATAGGGTCATCCGGTGAGGTAATATGGCCTTTAAAAAAAATGTCTTCCATAGGATTGACTGACATTTTGCAAAAACTACCGGGTCTACAATATGTATTTTTAGAACACAAATTGGGTATGAGAAGATCTATCGCTTCTGTTAATAAGAATGTTTTGGCTATAAATATAAAATAATTTCGTCAAGTGCGAGTTGGACTCGCATACTAAGGGTTCCGTACTACCTTCAAGATTCTAATATTCCAGTTTCAGACAAGCAGGGAATGAGTGCATTTTCTTATATTTACCCTAATATCTTTTAACGGCAGCGTTTTAAATTTATAAAAAATATACACTTTCATTTTCCACACATAGAAGTTTTATTTTATCTGCTTCAGGATTCGCTTGATTTTTATCCGAATATTTAATTTTCTAACTCGGCCCTCAAAAATTAACGTTAGAGTTTTATTTTATCAATAAACTTTCATGAAGCCTTTCATAATCTACTGTCTGAATTTTGGGGCTCTGTTGATTGTAGATTTGAAGATACCGGGCAAAATAGGTCAAGTTTTAAATTATAAATTATTAATCTGTTATTCAAATTATTTAAAAATACAAATCAAATATATCTTTCAACTTTTGAATACTGTAGTTTCTAATGTGGGAATTAAGTCGATGTTAAATATTTTTGTTAATATCTTTTAAACAAATTATTTAAAAATATAATATATTTGTAATTCACATAATGAACCTATTATCTGATATATTACATGATGCGTTTGAAAATTGAATTTTTTTTTCCATTTAATTGTATAATTTGTCCCTAAAATTACTATGGGGGTTTTCTTATAATTTTTCTTATAAATTTCAAGTGAGCCCCTAATTTTTTTCAAAATTTTAGGTAGTATGGTTTCGGATATAAAGGGGGAAATGAGTATTTTTGATATCTTTGTGTTAATATCTTGTAAATAATTAATTTCAAAAATATGAAATATATATATTTGTGTTCCTCATAATGAGCCCTTTCATTTGATGTATTTTTCCTTTAATTTTATAATTTGGCCCCCAATATTAATATTAGGGATTTCTTCGTATTTTTCTTGTGTTATAGTTTGGGGAATAAAGGGGGAAATATTTTTTTTAATATATTTTAAAATATTCATTAAAAAAAAAAGAATATATTTGTGTTCGTCATAATGAGCCCTGTGATTTGATATATTACATGATCCGTTAGAAACGAGTTTAATTTTTATTTTAATTCTGTCATTTGCCCAACAAAATCAATATTAGAGGGTTGCTCCTTATTTTTCAGTAAAGTTCATGTAAGGGACTACACCTCTTTTTTTCAAATTTTTGGGTCTTATAGTTTTGACGATAAAGGGGGGAATGGGTAATTTTTTAAATATTTTAATTAATATTTTTTAAATAATTCATTTTAAAAATATTAAATTTGTATTCGTCATAATAAGCCCTTTGATTTGATATCTTACTTGATCCGTTAGAAACAATAATTTTTTATATTCCATTTAATTCTATAATTTGCCCCCCAAAATGAATATTAGGCGGTTCTCCCTATTTCTCCAGTAAAGTTCAGGTGAGGCGCTATACCTCTATTTTTTTTCAAACTCTTACAGCTTATGATTTCGAAGATAAGAGGGTGAAGTTTTTTATATTTTTGTTAACATCTTTTAATTAATTTATTTTAAAAATATAAAAAAATATATTTGTTTTCGTCATAATGACCCCTTTTTTTGATATATATATATATAACAAGACGCGTTAGAAACAATTTTAATTTTATATTTTCCATTTAAGTCTGTAATTTGCCCACCAAAATTAAAAGTACAGGATTCTCCTTATTTTTCCGGTAAACTGCAGGTCAGACCCTATACCTCTAGTTTTTTTCAAAACTTTAGGTTTTATAGTTTCAGTGATAAGGGTGGGGGGGGAACGGGTACATTTTGGTATAATTTCGTTAATATCTATTTAACTATTTATTTTTAAATATGAAAAAAAACATATTTGTGTTCCTCAGAATGGGACCTGTCATTTGATGTATTACATGATGCGTTTGAAAAAATTTTTATTTTTAAATTATCATTTTATTCTATAATTTTCTCCTTATTTTTTCTGTAAAGTTCGGGCAACGTTCTATATTTTCTATTTCTTTTTTCAAAATTTTAGGCTCAGTAGTTTCGGAGATCAGGGGGGGAACGGTCGATTTTTTTAGTTTTCCTCACAGAAGTACCCCTAAAGTCAAAATTTCTTGTTTTATGACATGTGCTCCTGATCGGATCACCAAACTAAACACTGATACCAAATTTCAACCTCTTCCGTCCGATAGTTTAGGAGAAAATTGCTGTGATGTGACAGAGGCAGAAATCCTGAGTAATATTATAAGGGTATCCGTATATGGTATTTACGGAACACTAAAAATATATAAACGATTATTTATTTTTTGGAATTTTGGGTAAATTTTCCATTATCTTAGAAACAAATTAACTAAGTTGAGCGTACAGCAGCTCATTTTGTAGGCTTATCATTTCTCTTCAACATTGCCCATAGTAACAAACACGGTTTTATGGGTGGATTTTTTGTAAAAGTTAAAAGTTTTTGCTATTTTTTGTAAAAAAACAAAAACTCATCGATAAAAAATGTTGAATTGTATATCAATTAGTAATGATTTATCATTAGAACAAGTTGATATCGGTTTTGTTGTACTATCAAATTTGTCACGTACGTATTTTCGTAAATGACCTGGGCTACCTATGTTCTGCAAGTGCTGACACTATGCTGTCAGGTACCGATATACTCGTATACAGTACGGCTAGAGCACGGTATTCTGTAAACTCCTGATGTTGACAAAGCGGTCATTGGAATCCTAATACTGTTATACAATATCAACATACCGAGGTACTTTCAACCACGAACCACTTCATTCTCGGCTTCCGTGAGAAATTGTTGAAATGTATAAACATCACAATAATTTTATCAGAAAAGACGGAGGCCTCAAACTTAACAAAACATAGTATCCCGCTCTCGGTTGTGCAATACCAAAGCCAGTTGCACATATCCTAGACTCCGACGACTCGACCTCAACCGACCAATCAGTTCTCGCCACACAGGCAGGTTTATGGCAGGTGCTACACTGCTCGAGATCCGTTTATTCTTGAGCATCCTATGAGGAATTACTTATACCTGTGCCACAAATATCTGCCACAGTTGCAGATGAAACGTTCGGAATGAATTCGACTAGACCACGGAAAAACACCCCGTCAAACTACATGCACCGGCCGTGAAAGCCTACGTATTTTAAATTTATATTCGGTATAACCGAAAGTGGCTAACAGTTGAGATTATTTTAGTTAAACTAATGTTAGTTTAAATAAAAAGCAAATAATGATATCAAAAATAAATTTTAAAAATTAAAATCTGTGTATTTACATCATGTTGTGTGCGAAAGCCACCTAATGAACCTATACATTAGAATTAAGAAATATAATATAAAAATCGTGTTATAAATATACATTTCTGCAATATTCCTGATCGATGAGATACTATATTCTGGCAAATCAAACATTAACAAAAATAGTAGTTAATTTCAGTAACATATGGCGTCAACACAAGCTTCATAATATATTCACTTTTGTATGAAATAATCAAACATCTTTATGTTACTGGCACAGGAAATTTGCCTGATACCTCTATCGGCAAACAGGTATCACAGCTGGCGTTTGTTTATTTACTCACATGTGCCGTATTGCACCTCAAGAAGTAGCGACATTTTTGTTTCGAGATGCGATTATGGCTCAAGATTGATTACTTCCATGCTAATCTATTTTACACCTCCACAACCTTTTATTTATTTTATGTTCTCCTTGTTAATTTTTGTTGTGACAACGTCATTATCTACAACATCGTGGTAATAATTTTCAACAAAATCGTATTCGGAGGCTTGCGAAAACATGTCAAGAATGATTTTAAAATTGATACTTATATGATTTCTGCCATCGTTTATCTTGAAACCAATACGACGAGATTGACTTTTCCAGTAAGACGACTTGTTTAGGATTGAAATACCAACTAAATTAGTCGAATTAGCGATGCACCGAGACAGAATGCAGGCCTCATTGGCGTCAACCGCAAATTCTTCGTAACGAGAACTAATTTCGTTTGATGGTTAAAAAGGATAGGTCAGTTAGCAGACATCGAAGATATTTGAATTTTTATTTTAAAGTGGTCACGGGGAACTTTTTAAGCTGTGACTCATCTGGCATAAATCGTTTGACTGTTTAGTACTGCGAGAGGGGAAGTTTTGTTATTTCTTTACCCAGTCAATATATTACATATTACAAATAATAATTAAATTATTAATTTAATTACATTATATAAAATCTTATTTTCATTAAGCAAATTGGTAGAAGTTCAGTTTTTCACGATCAGATGTAATCTGTCTAGTTTCTAATTGTAGTAAAGGACAGAGTGCGTATAAGGAGAGTGATGCCATGCTCGGAAGCACGGCAATTTTCTGCTCATAAGAATGAACTTTAAAATCGCCAACACGACGGCTTGTGTATTATGCAACCGTACAGGTCTAAGAGAAAATCCCTAAAAATTCAATATCTTTTAGGCATTCAACTCAACGATATTAAAAGTTGATATTAAAATTAATTACCTACAAAGTGAAAAAAAATAGGTAATAAACAATTTCATGTACCTACCAATTTGTCTTTAAAAAAATGAAATATTGATAGTAGAGTTATTAAAAATAACACGACACCGACACCACACACTTGAAATACCCATACCAACCCGACCCGACACGAAACACTGGCTTGGTCTTGAAATGCCCATCCAATTCAGTTCTCTGTGTAAGAAACAGAGATAAAGTAATATATTAAGAGTCTCTGCTTTCATCGAAAATCTTTAATATATAGAAAATCAACTAATATACAATACCTGCACAAAATTTGCTTTGCGTTTTAATAAAATCTCCAATTTTTTCTTTGTTTTCTTTGTGATACATTAAATTAGACACTTGACATACGACAGAAGTCATAAAGGAGTTCATTAAACTTGCTATTAAATTTATGTACTGACATATTATAAAGAAAATATTATACATTAATACTTTTAATTTGTTGATTGGAAAAGCTTAACATGTAAAACTTCAAAAAGTTGTATTCATGAATTAATATTGTTATATTAGTTTTACCTTTCATCACTAGATGGCGTCACTGTTAATTGTACAAGAAAGAAGGATGACTTTGACTATACAGATCATACAGATTAAATTCCTTAATATCGCACTGTGGACCATATACTTCCTATAACTATACTTCTAGGGGTAACGTACCAATTTTTCCACAATTTTTTTGGCGTTGATGCCGAAAAAACCAACAGTTTTGTTTAATAGTTGGAATCTTGACGCTTGTCGGTTTAGATGTCATTTCTCATTTGTCATTTGAAATCAGAAAAAAATTAAACAGAAAAACAATCATAAAGAATTATTTTCAAAAATGGCAAAAAGTGGTTTCACATTCAACAGGAATATAACATAACCAACCTAATTTATTGTTTCAACAAAGGCCAGTGTTATACAATGTGTAATGCTCTGAATATAAAACCTGAGTAACACGACAGGAAAGTTACAAGAAACTTACAGAACAGTTAAAAGAAGTATATAATGCAGTAACATTTACATAACGGTAGATAATGAAAAGGAAAATATTGCAAATTTAAAAACCCAGTTCTTTCATGAATATAATAAAATAAAGAAAACTACAAGTGGTACTAGAGCAAATTCTGTCTATGTACCTACATGGTAGTGTTACAAAATTCGAGTGTTTTTAGCTACTAGTAATCCTGTCTGTGAAGGGCAAACACAATTTGAATATATAGAGGATGTATCACCGTCACAAGAACAAGATGTACCTTAAATCCTATTTGAAGTAAATATTGATGAACTTAATAGTGTGGAGATTAACACTAACGATAGCAGACCAGATTCTTTCTGGACAGTCCTCGAGACCTTCAAGAAAAAGAGGTGAACAATATTTGGAAATTACTAGAAAACGCAGTAAATATTTTTTCAAAATGTGAAACAGAATCAGGCGATGAGTTTGAGTTATTTTGACAGTCAATAGCAGCTGATATAAGGAAGATTAAGAATAGCCAAAAATGATGTACTAGAAGAGGAAATAGAATAAACAACATTCAATTTTTAATATTGTTTTATTTACATATTTTATTGTAATTTACATATGTTCTTACCAGGGCACACTTCCTTCATTATTAAAGTAATTCATGAATTAATTTCTAATTTCTCTAAATATTGAAGAAGAGTGATTTCCATCTTGATCTGAAAGTCCATATTTATAAGTTATTTCACTACCTTCTCTGGCACTGTGTGCACCAGACATCTTGTGCAAGAAGTTGTGAAAAATGCAACAGGCACTGTAATTTTTCTGCACTTAAATTTATTGTATTTAACAGGACTCTAAATCTATAGTTAAAAATTCTTTGTTCATGGGTCATATTTGTTAGTGGAAAATCTTACAGTATGCTTTCTGACAGTGGGAATGCTGCATCGGCCACTTAACATGTAGCTTTTTTTGATATTTTGTCAATAATAATATATTTTAGGTATTTTGAGTAAAACTCATTTTAATATTACATAGAATAGAATAGAAGAACTTTTTTTTTAAATTGTTGCTACCGTTGAATATATAGGTATATAATTTATTGTTTTGTATAAGTGATGCGTTTGTTATGATTTTAGCTAAGAACAAAACGAACTTTTGTTTGACGTCTTGTCTTCAAACACTTATTCAGATGAACAAAACTATTTACAAACACTTACTCAATATATAAACTTATATTTCTTTACAGATATATTTAATTTAAAAATTAAATTTGGATTAATACTTGACTCGTAACAAAATAAGAATACCAAAATTATAAAATTATAAAGATATCATGAGATTTACTTTAAATCATCAGATCTGGCAACACAGCGACAAACACTAAACATCTGTTATTACGTTGCTATAGTAAATCGGAAATCGGTGCAAAAAATGGCGAAACCAATCAGTATTTCGCCTATACCTTGGCAACAATTTTTTTATACGCACTCTGGTAAAGGGTAGGTAATAAAGCCTTGAATTAGCACCCACATAAATATTCTCGTTTGTCTCAAAATTGGTATTTTGTCGTATACTTCGAAAAGCAAAACTACTCCATTTCTAGTGTCCAGTATCTCAAATTTATGATACTATAAATAAATTATAAATTATGGTTATTGAGATTTAGTTAGTTATATTTAGTAAAGTAAATCCCAAATAAATAAATATATACTGGATACTGTAGATTTATTAATTGTGTAATTTTACTTGGAAAACTTGCAATTTATTACTAAACTTCGGCATTTATGACAAATCCTTATTTTATTGTCTGGCCAATATATTTTGCCTACGTTATTGTCGCACAGAGGTATTAACAATTTAAACATGATTCAGAATCCTGGATGTCGAACCAATTACAGTTTCAAAGTAGGCATCACATATATATAAATCCAGCCCTTTTATTTCGATTTATTAGGAAACATATGCATTACTGCATGCACAATTCAATCTTATAATGTGACAATCGGTAGAAAATATTTAACATGTTTACATCAAGACAAATAAATCATCTATAAAATAAGTATTGGGTAATGTGAAAGTACCAGGATACAAATTCATTCTAGTCATTGACTCATGATAATTAGAACTTTATTTAAATTTGTTGTAAGATGATGAAATGGAATAAAAAAATAAAAATGATGAACGGCAAACCCGCACTAATCAAACTTACAAAGTTCTAATGAGAACAGCAAAAGATTTATAGCAAACATATCGCCATATTAAATTTTAGAGTCAGATTCTGCATGAGATTTTGTAGAATTGTAATGGTAAATAACCAAGCTAAGGGTAACGGTCTAATTTCGAAAATGGCAAGTTCACCTAGTGCCATAAATTGTCTGATTATGGTTGTTGAATAAGGTCTTCGTGCTCGTAGATTAGGCAATTTTATTAAATTGACTTTTTAAAAAATAGTTACTACAGGATAATATTTCCATGAACCAATAGATTGTTCTAACTAAACTCTATAAGAATTTAATTCTCAGAATTTCTTTAGAATCTTAATGATCACAGTTTACCAGATCTTTATCTAAAAAATATTTTCTTTAATGAATTTTCTGCGGGAAAGAAATTGGTACGAAGTGAATGTTCTCGGCATGACTAAACAAATCGACTGATGTTCAAGAGCTTTCTTCCAAGAGTACGACACAGTTTTTTGTACAACATTGTTAACGGTAATAATCGGTTTCGTCAGGATGTATAGAAGTAATTTCGGAAGGCTCTTAATTGCACCGCTGTCGCACCAATAAGTAGCTTTTAAAACAACGAGTAAAGAAATAAAATTAAAAAAATGGCAAATAAGACTATAGTTGACGTAATATATTCCGGCTATTTGTATTTCCTGAATTTGGTTCGTAGTAAGTCGTTCCGAAATTTAATATAGGTATACTGATATATATGTACTGTAGAATTTCAACAGTTTAATGTAATCAATCACGTTGGTAAATTATGTTCTATTTGTCTCATTTATAATGTGGATTTCTTAAAAATAATCAGTAAAAATGGTTGTTGATCATTTAAATAAATACCTCTCCAAATCTCTACAAAAGTATACTGTGACAAAAACTAGCTAAAAAATAACTTATTTATTGTTGTTCAGTTCACAGGCGAGTTAATTCATCAGTAAGATGCATTAAAAAAATGATTAGTAAATATCTATCCAAATTTGTAAAAATAAGTTAACAATAGTTCAACGAATTTGTGTCCCACTAATTCAGTATACTACACTTTACACTTCTTTTGTAAAGTTCTTTTTCGAATATTTTGTATATTCGCCAGTAGAATTTTTGATAAATCATTTCAGTGGCATCCGGACCGAAAACAGAAAATAACGTTGAAGCCACACACAAATTAAACATTGCCCAAAAGATGGCAGAAGCAACAACAAATACACATTCTCAAAACGATGCAAAAATACAGATAACACCAAAACAGTTTACAGAAGCGCGTGATACGAAAATGCCGTTGACCTTCTCAGAAAAATGTAAACAAACCGTTCCCAATAAAACTAAGCGAAACACAAGGATAGGAGCAAATAGTTCAGTAACGACGTTAAGATCAGCTACGAGGAAAGCTTACATGCACATCTCCAACCTACACCCCGATATTGAACCTGACGATATTGTAAATCACCTAAAAAACATATGTGAAAATGTCGCGTGTGAGAAACTGAAATCCCGATATCCTGGTGACTACTCGTTCTTGAAGGTAAGTGTTCCATTTGATAAACTATATGGTATCAACAGACCGCAAGTCTGGCATACGGATATTAAAATAAGCAAGTTTTTTCTCAAAAAACGGGAAGAATCCAAAACAATGCCATCGCGTCTGCCAAAAAGTGCGAATAATACACCTGAACAGCAGGAAAATTTAGATGCATCTCTAATCCAAAATAAGTTTTTTAGGAAGAAATAAATTACTGATAATGCATCAAAACATTCAGTGTTTTAAAAACAAAGTTTTAGAGTTAGAAATAATCTTAAGTGAATGTGAAGTTGATGTTTTACTTTTAACAGAACACTGGATGTCAGAAATAGAAATTAGGGAAACGTGTATTTCATCATATTGTTTAAAATCATATTTTTGTAGAAATAGGAATGAGCATGGTGAGGTAGCTATTTTGTCAAAAAAGTATCAAGAAAATTGATGTATCCGATATATGTGTTAAAAAAGTTTTTGAGTGTTCGGCTATAGAAATTTTAAAACCGAATGTTGTCGTTGTTGTAATATATCCTCCACCTTCTGTAAATTTTAATTTGTTCTTGGATTGTTTTTCTAATTTAATTAATGTGTTTAATGATTGCAATAACATGTTATAATAGGTGCTGATTGTAATGTTGATTTCTTGGTTGATAGAAATGAAAAACTCTTTCTTTGTGATATGCTCTACACCTGTGGTCTGAAACTAACAGTAAATAAACCAACAAGAATTGGAAAAAAACCGCAACCTGTTTAGATAATTTTTTTATTACTAAGACTATTGATAACTATGAAATCTCTAATAAAGAACTGGGATTGTCGGATCATAGAAATATTGTACTCAATGTAGAATTTAATATAAACAAAAACAATTGTCATCCACATTCTTTTTTATATACAAGAAATTTTTGTTAGGTCTTTTTCTGATCATTTGGTACGTGAACAATAGTTTAATGTTTTAAATATTTAAATATTGTATATCCTAATCAAGCGTATGATAATTTTCAAAATACTCTTATGTACTATTTTAAGTTATGTTTTCCGATGTATCGAAAGAAAGGTAAAAAAAAACAGTTGTCTCTGACTGGGCATCCGAACTACTGAATCTGAAGAATAGGATTTGTTTGCTTACTGATTTATCAAAAAAATATCCAGAATTTAAACCTCTTTGTCGTGAGACTAATTTGCTATACAAATCCGAATTAAAAAAGTCTAAAATTTATATTATGATTTTATTGTCTAAAAACAAATCAAAAGCTATGTGGAATATAATTAATGATCTGCAGGGTAAGAATACAAACAATCAACAAATTAATGTTTGGGAAAATGATATTCAGTAAACGGATGAACATGTAGCTAATGAATTTAATTCCCATTTTACAGCAAACAGTGCTAATGCTTATGTCAAAACAGATTTTGGTTTCTTACAAGAGAATATCCCAATGAATAACATGTCTTTTTTTTGTCACCTGTAACTGTGCAAGAAGTATTGTAGATAATAAAAGACCTAAAGCCCTCATATGTCAGCGGTTTCGATCAATTCTCAGATAGCTTATAACTTGCTCAAAAAAATTGCCCTTCATATCAGCACCCCGTTAAAACATATAATAAATTTGACTTTTGAAAAAGGAATGTTTCCAAGTTTGCTAAAACTAAGCAAAGTTTTATTTAAAAAAGGTGACAGAAATGTATATTGAAACTAGAGAGCTATTAGCTTAACCTCCAGCTTCTCAAAAGTTATTAAAACTGCTTTTTATAATCAAATATGGAATTTATTTAAAAAAAATAATGTTTTTATCATCTTTTCAGCATGGTTTTGTAAAGAACAGGAGTGTCAATACAGCTCTCGTTGAAATTTACAACAATATTATAAATTCGGTAGACAAAAAGCTGTGTTCGATAGGTCTCTTCAAGGCCGTAGCCAGCGGGGGGGGGTCTGGGGGTTTCAACCCCCCCCCGAAATTTTATAATATTGCGTTTCAAGATTCAATTTTAACCAAATAATCATCTTTTTCATGAGAATAAATTTTATATTTATTCATTTTTATATATCCTGGATATATATGAATACAAATACAGATTATTCAGTACCAATCAGTCCACCAGCAATCAAAAAAATTATCCTCCCCCCCCAGAAAATATTGTCCAACCCACCCCGAAAAATTTTTCTGGCTACGACCTTGGGCCTTTCTGTACATTTTTCTCGTGCATTTGACTGTGTCAACCATGACATTCTGCTTATCAAATTGAACGTTACGGGATACGTGGTATTCCGCTTAGTTTGATTTCTGACTACTTAAAAAATCGCTCACAAATTGTATGTGTTAATAACTTATGCAGCAAAAAATTAGAGGTTACCTCTGGTGTTCCTCAAGTTTCGATTCTTAGACTATTTTTGTATGTAATCTTTGCCAATGACCTGCCCGCTTACATTCTTAAGAATTTGGAACGTAATTTGTTACGCAGATGATACCAATTTTTTAATTGTTAAAAATGAATATCAGTCAGCTCAACATACTGCAGAGCAGATTTATAGAGATGTAATTAAGTGGTCGCATAAGAATGCCCTACTGTTAAACACAGATAAAACTATAGCTGTAGCTTTTAAGAAAAAGAAAAATGTAATTGATATTGATGAAAATCTGACGTGATCAGCACACATTGACAAATTTTGTGAAAAGTTAAGGGCAAACTGTTACGACATTAGGCAGTTGAAAAATCACTGCAATAGGGCTGTTCTACTTTCGGTGTATTATGGTAATTTTCATTCCCATTTGCGTTACGGGATTTTGCTATGGGGTCAATGTTCCCAAATAAATAGAGTTTTTTTGTTGCATAAACAAGTAATTAGAACTATCTGTGGTCTATCATTTCGTGAAACATGTAAAAAGCTTTTAGACAATTAAAAGTTCTTACTCTTGTGGGTATTTACATTTATGAGGTCGCCTGTTTTGTTTATAAGCACAAACCCATATTTCTTGATAATCAGAGGACTCATCTTTATTCTACTAGGTTTAGGGATCTTCTTGTGTCCGATCAGCATTCAACAACTTTATACCAAAAAAGTATTATCTTCGGTGGTTGCAAAATATACAATCTCTTACCAAGTGATATCAAGGAAGCCAAAGAATTTTTCACCTTCAAAAGGACATTGAAAGTATTTCTCTTGGCAAAAAATTAATACAATATTGCTGAATATTTTTGTTCATAACTTATGTTTTTTGTCTTTATATATTTATATTCTTATCATATTTGTTTGTCTTTTGAATGCAATAGACATTTAATGTATAATGGACGCACTCATCATACAGCAATGGATATATTTTATAATTTTTAATTTGAATGTATCTTTTGTTTGTTTGTGAATAAAGCTTGAATTGAATTGAATTGAATTGAAATCCGGCATACTTTAAAACATATATGTTTGTCAGTTACTGACGTGTGGACGCATATTAGCGGTACCTCTTTCGGATAGATCTCTTTGGCCAAACGAAATTGCTCTTACACGCAAATTCATAACGACTAGAGTTTTTATACACAAAGTTTTTATACACAACGAATCGCTTAGTTCTACCTCTTGACGCTACAATGTCCCTCTGATGTGGGTGTAAACTGCTCTCTAAATTAATTGAGTGCATTTGGATGATAAATATGGAATCACAGCCTTAGCTTTGCTTCGATTGAAGAAATGTTTTTATGCGTTCCACTAAAGACTGAAATTTATTTATTCTGTCTCTAATGTTTGTAGTAATTCTAAAATATTCATGAAATCACACGTGACAGGGTCTCAAGATACACTGTTCCTACGGTGGTCCAAACCCTCTTTTATATATGGTCCAGCGAAAGTGTAATGTTCTGTATCTTGGCATTTTCCTCTTAGTATCTCCTTTCCTACTTTTTCAATTTCATCTTGGACTCATGTTCCAATTAAACCCGGAAATAAAATTTTACTGACTATTTTTTCGAAAGAACCGATTTTGGTCCAGCATTATGAATTGTCTATTAAGTTTCAGTATTTATCTTATTTATGTGAGTTATTGCATTGATAGCATTTCCGTTAATTCTACTTAGTATCAGTTTCTCAAATAATTGACCTAGAAATTTAAGTACCTCCTTAAAAAGCTTCCGTTAGATTTACCATTTTTCGTCCAATCATTTGATTACAACTCGTAATTTCAGTATTAATGCACTTATTTCATTAACCGATATTGAGTTTCTACTTATTTCCTTCATTCCAGAATTGAATTCAGAAATTAGAGGCTCTTTTCATATTTTCTTTGCCAGAACAAGTATGCCCGTCTGACCCAATTATGGAAAAATTCTAGGCTGCCATTAAATATTTGAACGTTTGATGTAGCTGCCCTGTATATATAGCTTATCTTGCTCAGTGCACTGGTGACTGGTGTCGAACGCTCTTGAAGTCTATGAATGTTCTTTAGTACGATTGATAACTTGCCTTCCAGTATGATTGTGACCAATGGTGTCAAAGTCACTGAGTCCGGGGTATTGTAGTTCTTGAGAAGAGTCTATTGTATTTTGTAATCTGTTCTGTGTGACGTTGATGAATACTTGATACACAAACGGCAGAAAACTTATCGATCTGCAATCCCATTGTCTTTTTAACTAAGTTGCTCGTGGATTAATACTAAGAGAGCGTTATTCTCTTGTTCTGGTATGTATCTATTTTTGAAAAGTTTCATGTAGATTTTGGCTTGGCGTTTCCATATTTCTCTATGAGCCTATTTTAGTAGTTCGGTCGTTATGCAGTAGGCTCTTGCTCTCTAACCATTTTTCATGTAATTGGGGACGAAGTATAAGAAGGTATACACGTGTTTATATATATATAGATATTGTACTTAATAACAATTGAGTTATCAGGCATTAAAAATAATATCATAAAAGTCTGTAACACAAGCCATTCCAGTCAAATCGTAACTCATAAAACTTTTCAAAGGTTTCTCTTACGTGTGAAGAAAGGGATATTATAGAGTATAGGAATTGGAACACAATATGTCAAGGGATTTTCATTAATAGGTGAAATTGCTTTAAAGATATCCTCTGGTACCTATCATCTATAGACTTACTTTCTTGCCTTAAGACTTACTGCTTATCTTTTGTTTAAAGAAAAGCCTTTCGTCTGAGGATGTACGGTTGGTTAAACTAATATTAAAACAACATTAAAAATTTATCCTGAAGGATAATGATAATCTCAGGGCAGAAAGAGTGCTTAGCACCCGCGATATTGAAAATCTGAATTATTATTATTAATACAAATTATTTTCATTATTACAGCTCAAACACTAATTAGACAGCACTATATTCTATGAACTCATTTTACTGCAATCTAAGCCACAGTCGCTGCTCAAACACCTGACAATAAATTGGAGACTTACAAATAGGAGTAGAATAGTGTGCTGTTCCTATTAAAGAAATAATTCCTATATTCTTTAGCATATTTGTAAGTGTTGGCCAATGTTTCACTAGGAAGCAAGAAAGATGTTTATTTAGAATGTACCTAAAAGTGAAGCCACAGAAATATCACAAGAAATTATGTAACTATGTGTTGCATTATTTCCGGAAAAACGAACATACCTCGCCCTGGATTTATTGCAAATCTTAGCCTAAAGCTAGTAAGGAAATAAGTTTCATAATAGTGCACTAGTTAACGATTTGTCTGTTCTTTAAATTGTGTTTAGGTGAAAAACAGAAAAAATAATTACTGCAGGATTCACGACAATAATCAACACATCAACGAGAAAATTTCGATAAGAAGTATACTATCAAACGGAAAATTTGTTATAAATTTTTTAAACATTCCGAACATAAAATAGTAATTGAAGTAGAAACTACAGTTCCCTAAAATTACTCTATCTTTTCCGAATCACTAAAGGTTTGTCCTGATTATTTCTTGGAAAATGAGCATTTTTTTCTCCTATGGCATACCTAAACACTCTAGGTTTTTGGTTAGAGATTTTACAACAATTTTCTTTCATTCTTGGAATATTCTAAATAAATTCATTTTCGTTCTTATACTCTTTCTGTTCTTAATAAGAATATTTCTAGTCACATGTAATATTTTAGTAACCAAAAGGATAAGGGTATATCTACTTTAAATAATGTATTATCATTTTAGAAATAAAATTAGTAATGAAACAGCAAAAACTGAGAGTAAATTATCTTTGAAATTAAATGTAGTAATATTAGTTAAAGTGCGACACATTCTCTTCGTTAGAAAATAGCAAACAATTTTATAAAACAATTTCCTGAATCATATAGGTAGATGTGGCAGACAGAATGACACAAGTCTGGACTAAATTAATGATGTATTAGTAAGCATTTACTAAACACTTGGTAATAATTCTTAATACTATATTCAAAAATTTAACCTACTAAAAGTATATCCATTGTTGATTTACGAACAAATCTGTCAACATCGACAGTAAAAGTAAACAGGAAAATACGGTTGTTACTTCCTGTTAAAGATTCTGTGTGAGTATTCATATATCACTCAAGTACCCATTAGTTATCGACGGCGTTTTTGTTTTCAAAAACAAAGGAACTATTACCAACAATAATTCTTATGTACCCAGAACATATCGCATAACACGGCACTGAATTAAATGGAAGAAATGCAATGAGCAACTGCGACCGACAAAACCGTTGAAATATATCAAATTAACGAGAAATTAAATTTCATGACTTATATAGAAATAACAGGAATTTATTTGATGTTGAGTACTCCGAAATGTACCAGACAAATTATCTTACAATGAACGGTTATTGACAAATTCAAATATCCCGCTGGGATCGCTGTAAATCGCTATAAGATATACACCTGCTTCGGTGCTTGAGATGTCTTTTATTATATGTATATTCTCTTGATAGGATGGCTAATTGACATTAGTAGATAAATTATGAGTGGATTGGCTAAAAAATGTAAGAAGGGGTTTAATTTTGAAATATACATAGCAGACATGATAGCGAAACTTTTCAAATGAGAATTGAGGTTGTTTCAAATATTTGTTCGTCTATCGTGAGAATATTTGAACTCTACACCATTAGGAAGTTATATGCCCTCAAAAGGGCTCAAATAAAACTGTTTTTTTTTCTGTTATTGACAAAACGGTCAAAAATAAATATATGGGTCTTACATAACATTTTACGCTAAATAACATTTGCTATTCCGTTTTTCGACATGCAAATCATAAGCGTCCTATTTAGGTTGGTGAAGGGGGTTTTCGGCCCCTCAAGAGCAGAGTAATTTTCAAACTCAATTTACACGAAAACCATTGTAAAGATCGATTTGGACAAACATAATACTTTTTACCTAAAATTGTTAAGATTATATATATTTGTAGAGAAACTTGTAAAAAATGGAAATAAAAAAAATACGGGCCGAAAACCCCCTTCACCCACCTAAATAAGACTCTTATGATTTACATGTCGAAAAACGGAGTAGCACTTGTAATTTAACGTAAAAAGTGATGTAAGACCCATACATTTTTATTCTATTTATTTTCTACCGTTTTGTCAATAGCAAAAAAAACAGTTTTGTTTCAGCCCTTCTAAGAGCATATAACTTCCTAAGGGTGCGCTTTAGGGCACATTTTAATATGGACTTTTTGGCTTACTTTGATGAGTTGTATACACAGCAGGAGTTTGGAACCCTATTTTAGAAACACCTTGTATAGTACGATATTAGTTTGATATTAAACGTGACTGTAATTCGAAGTTGAGTTGTATTGTGTGTTGTCGTTGTTTAATAAAGTACTCACTAATTAATATTTAACTAAAATTAAATGAGGTACAGTAAACCTTTTTAGAAAACATTAGAGAAAAAACTATGCTAATTCTTACTTTTCTGAAGTTGTGTTAAGAATTATTGGAAAGTCAGATCTCGGTTCCAATGGCAATAACATTTTAATGTCAAATTATGAATGCGAAATATGTCGTTGCCAACTTTTTAGTTTTTGATTTCTTTATTAAGTTGAGATAGTTTTTAACTGTCTGATTTAGAGCCTGAAACCTTTGGGGATTTGAAATATGCAGACTTTCCAATAATTGTGGTGTCATTCCCAAGAAATCATTAAAACACAAACTAGAGAACTAGCATTCAGGAAACAATTATTTAAATAAAACAATATATGTGTTTTCCGATTTATTATTAATATATCTATGGAATGTATGAAATACGTGAAACAATGTATAAAATATATGATATTTTAAACAACAAGGTGTTATCAAATCTCCACGTCCACATTTATGGTTTTCAGGAAGACTATAAACTTATTCACTGTCACAAATACTTTCTATGCTTTTTTTATTTCATTTCATAATCTATACCATGACAGGTTAGGCCAGGCTGTCTATTATCAAATTTAAGTTACATTGGGCCTACTTTCGGGATTATAATTGAACTAACTTTTATTCTATGAATGTTCGGAATGATAATGTTAGAGTACACATTCAACTACAGTTTGATTTTCTGACTCATTTAGGAACATATAATGTTGAAAGGTACAATGCGTATAAGAGTCAAGATTTACAATTCGTGATTGAGAAAATTAAAAACAGAATATCACCCTTGACTTTCAATATTTATACGCTAAATGCAAAAGCAGACTATCAGCAAACATGTAAAGAAGAAAATAGCTAAGGTGTCACCAAAACTTTCTTTCATATTATATTAATGATCTTGAATATTGAGTTTTTCTATATAAGAGAGATCAATAAAAGGAGTATATGAATGTGAATATGATTGACGTAATGCTTATCATTACCAAACCCATCAAGAGAAAAAGACAGAGTCGAGAGAAGAAAACGAAGAAGAGAATAAATAAGCTAATAAAACTACTCTCTTCCAGGTGTCATTCCTAGATGTCGGTCTTACATCTCATGTCTTCAAATTAATAAAACTAAATTGTATTCATTTGTATAACATTAAGTTCTTGCATTACCAGTCGCTTCTTAGCAGGATATTAGAAATTCTAATACAAACTTGCCTATAATACAGAAATCACAGCAGTGATACTATATTTAAGACTTCATTAATAAAAAAATATCACCCACATGTCACAGAGATAATGATTTAGACTTATAGTATTGGGTGCATATACAAAAATTACTGTGCACGAACCAATACACACTTGTGGTGTTTAGGAGGAAAGACCTTTAACTCTATATTTGTTTAAAAATAGGAGCTTGATATTAGATCTTGTCGCGGGATCGAATCACAGCCGGCTCAAGTCGTCCTTGATGTAAATGGCAAAAATCAGAGAAATCGTCACTTCACCATTACTAACCCACGTTGAACCAACATAGTTAGGTATGCTCCATATACCCTGTAAAATTCAATCTCTTTGGTCTTCTCAATGCTTCGAGACCAATTCTTGCAGCAGAAGGCCAAAAGCTTTTCCTCTATTCCTTCATGACCAAGTATTTTTTCAGTTCTTCAGATTTTGTCTTCCTAAATATATTTTAAATTTATGGGTCCCAAAAAAAGTATGAAAAATACATTTTTCTTGCGATAGAGATAGAGAGAGAGAGAAAGAGAGAAAGAGAGAGAGAGAGAGAGATAAGGAGAGAGAGAGGGAGAGAGACAGAGAGAGAAACGCCTAGTAAGATTTAAAAGCTATTACAATTATATATAAAATGCGTATATGAAGGACAATTTTCTTACCATCCATGACTTGCACTTAATAGGTAAAATAATGAGATTGCCTTTAAATTAGCTACAATTATTAACATTATCATATGATATAAAAATGTATTATTTAAAACAATAGTTACTTTACTTAACTTCGTAATTAACTACTAGTGGATTAAAATTTAAAATTAATAAAAGCATTACATCAGTTTCAAATTAAATATGAAACTTAAACCGGTTTCATACAGATAACTATAAAATTAAAGTAATAAAATTACTTGACAGCGATATTTCAAAGATCCAGTGCCATGTGGCGTTTTCAGTAATACAATTACTAGGTATTTCTGGTATGCTCATGAAACAATTTTTTTTTTAATTTTCTGTGGTGTAGTTATCCACATATAGTGGACCTTTTGAGGTAATGATGTCTTTTTGAAGATATATGACAGCTAGAAGCAATAGGTAAATAGTTCAGTGATTTGCCGAGTAACATCTGGCATCAAGAGGATTGTCGACCTAAAGAATACTTAAGTAAAACTAAATTCTTTAATGAATTATTAGGTCACAACTCCAAACCATTTTTGTAATTCCCTGTGGTGTATGTACCAGTGGGAAATAATTTGTTTGCAGTGTCATATTTTTGAGGTAGTGAAAGTTTAATTAGTACAAAATTTGTTGACAAACCAGCTTTTACTATAATTTTCAATTGTTGACAAGTTGTAAATTTGTTTGGACGAGTTTAGGACAAACTATATGTTTGGGAAAACTTAGACAGCATTTGTCATTTAGTTGATGATAATTACATCAAATTTTTTAATTAGATCTTAGTATAACTTTTGTTTTTATTTATGTGATGATTGTAATTCTCCTGATATTATTTAATTTAATTAACTAATATCTCTCTGGAACAGAGTTGTCATGTCTTGGAAATAGTACTGCGTATTCAAAAATTATTATTTACTCTTGATGATGACGAGTAAAGTTAATTTAGATGTACCGAAAATTATGTAGTGCTTTATACCTTATCTTGAATACTTGCAAAATGTTTGAAGACACATTTTCTGGGACTCACGCCTAGACGCCTGAATTCAAATAAATCGTCAATGACGAAATCACCAAGCAATACATGTTGGCGCAGCATTGACGACTGAAGTATGAGACTTTCTTGATATTATTTATAATATATTATTAAAAAATGTTAATATGATGTACTAATTTGCAAATCCCCAAAAATTATTGCCAGATACAAACGGCCTAAGAACCAGCTCTGCCTTAGCGAAGGGGAAGAGGACGAGGAGCCCAGAGATAGAGGAGAGGTAAGTAAAAAATGAAGTATATAACAATCTTTTTTTCATGAGACAACAAGGGGGCCCGGGGGAACCTACCAAACAAAGAGAAGACAGAAGAACACACACCCACAAAACAAACGACGACAACGTGCACGCCCACAGAAGGGTACAATTAGCTATATATCATAGCAAAGAATGAGCCACGTAACACAAATAAGACAGTTGCAGTAGTACCAATAAGGTAAAGCAACGGAACCAAACCAAAGCCAAGCTATCCCAACAAGAAGACGGCGATTATGCAGAAGGAAAAACTGCGTTAGCGTGAGGACCTGAGTTAAGTCTCAGGGAGTGGATGGCAAGGGGGCTGGAAGTGGTCATCAGTAAAATTTTCTGAAGGGCAAATCTAGGTCCTGGGCTCGCGCATTGGTGTGTGTGTATGTGTGACGACTGAAGGCCAATGTATCGACAACCTATTTTCCTTGCCGTGCGTTACCTTGCCAGAACTCGGTGGCGCTCGTCTAGGTAACCGACCAAATGGTAATGCTAACTAACGTATATAGAGCTTATATAAACGGGCCAATATTTAGCTTAAAAGACAAAGTGTACTCTTTTTCACTCATGATATTTAGATACGGATTTATATTGTCCTATTCCTGAACTTAAGAAAAAAAACTTGAATGGCCATGTTTATGTAAGACTGAAATAAATTGTTTAAATTATTTTTTAAGTGACAAAACCCGTATATATTGTTCATGATCTAAAACTGTTTTTGTTTTTAGTCCTCATGTCGTTATGTAAGCAGCAACACTGTGTATTTGCCGAACGTGTAAACGATTGCAATTGTCTTGTATCTATTTGCCTACGTTCGCGTTGGCCTACGCTTGTCCAATATGTGTTGCTGGCACTACTCTAGCATTTGCCTAGTATCAATTTGCCTATACAGCAATACATGTTAGCAAAACGTTGACGAATTGAGACCAACACGAACATATGGACAACCTAATTGAATTGCTTTCACATCACTCGGTGCCGCTAGCCTAGGTAGCCGACCAAATGAAAGCGCCTACATATATAGAGCTCATTTGGTTTGTTATTTCTAGAAACAATAATAATTTAATATGATGTCATTTGCTGTGCACCCCTCACATTAGAAATACTCAAAACTGACTCCGAAAAAAAGCTTCAGTACACTATTTAGAATTAGTCGACTTATATAGAACAAAATATGAAATTCAAAATGTATTAACACGAGTATGAAAATATTAGCTAGTAAAATTTTAATTAATTATTTATCAAAACAATCCCTTAAACAAAATAGTTCAAAATATATTTATTTGCCGTAGACTGGAAATTTGACATACTTCTTGGCTAATATGAAAATTACATAATTTCTCATCTAGAGATTTAAATTATTTATTTATTTACCTAGAGTTAAAAATTGCTTATTATAATAATATTTCTATACTGACCTATATTTCATTGGTCTGCTTCTACTTTCGGTTGCAAATTCTGAAAACAAAAATATGACGAGTTGAATAAATTTAATAACTGTTCCTAACAGATTGACCTTAGATAAATTGTGAGATTAAGGAAATAGGGGCATATTGAAATATGTGGTAACGTTTCCCGAGCTCATTTCGAGACAACAGTCAAACTAGCATTTGCTGTATTAATTTTTCTGTTAATTTTGATATGGATAAGCATTAAGTAATGAATAATGACTTGTGCTTTGACTTATCAGTCAAACTAATGAGATCCATACAGACTTATAGCAATTGCTAATATATCGATATATTTAATTCAACACATCGAGAAGTATATTTTAAGGGAAAAAACTAAACAAATAACAATTTACAGACAATTACTTAAGCATAATATACGAACAATAAAAAAACTCAAATTATTATGCATGACATTAGTAATACTAAATTATAATGTATTTACAAAATAAATCTGTACTCATTAACTTTTAAATGAGTTGTCTAAAATCAGTAGTTAATTTAACTTATGTCAATGTACTGTAACTTGAAGCTAACATGCCCATAATTTCCTCTAATTAGTTAATTAATTTACATCATTGATACTGACGCAATACCTTACAACATAAGTGTATCTAAATATTTAAGCATATGTTGAAAAGATTAACGACTATTTAAATAATATTTCTAATCTATTACAATTACTGTCTTTGATATTCATATTAAATTTTGAATCATAAAGGTGGTTCGTTGATTTACCAACTTCTTCAGATACTAGAAAAGAAGAATACAGTCAATTAAAACATTTACAACACTACAATTTGTCATTAAGAATAAATGGAAACATTATTTTAAACTCCTTCAAAGTAATAATCACCTGTATTATCAAACAACAATTGTCAGAAACATAAGTAATAATTACGAAAATGTGATACAAGAAGTCTTTTAAAATCTAAACATGAACTACCTTTGTCTAGCATTAACAGAGCTGCTCTATTAGAAAAAGTCGAGAAATGATCAGGCACCTCACTTAAGGAAAAAATGAATTTCGTCAAATTTCTGAAATGTTGGTATGCTGTAGAAGTTGATGTTCTGCCATGGGCTCAAAAAAATTATTTCGAAAATGCCGCATTTTTGTAATCAAATTTCGCCTGATAGACGTGTTTTATGTCCGGTTATTGGAGAAATTGGGATTTGTACATTATTGGACATAAAAATTTCGCAAAACAATTACCATAAATTTTGGTGTATTATAGGGTGTTTCAAAAACCTGCAGGTAACATTTTTTTCGGAAAATATAATTTTTTTATTACAACGTTAAAAACTTAAGGAGATGTTATTGCACAATTAATATATCGTTAAAACAATAATTTGTTGGATGTGCTTCATATGGTCTAAAGTGTAAGCCATAAATATTGCTAAAGAGGGCCTAAATTATTTTTTACTATTAATGAGTCACCCTGTACAAACCATTCGTGCTGCAATTTTTATTTGAGAACAAATATACAATTCGTCTCCCTATACTCCGCTGTATATTAAATTCATTGCAAAAACTGTAAAGAGTAAAAAAACTCACTTTTTACACCAAACTGTAGTTTTAAAATTTAGCGTCGACTTTGTATGTTATTACACTTTTACGTTAACAAACGTCCTGTGTTTAACTGAGCTGAATATTATTAAACTTGTATGGCTCGTTTTTTAATCAGATTTCTCATAAGGCCGGTATTACTTTGGTAAAAATCTTTAATGAAATCTTTTATAAAACATTATATGATGTGAACGTCAGAAAAAATTTCATTAAATGACCTAAATCAAATATTTGGTCAAATGTTTTTATTCAAAATGAGGAATTTATATAAATTTTTGGTTTTTATAGCTCACTATTTAACAATACACAAAAATGCTTTAATTTTTTGGTATATTTATTAACTTTTCAATTCGCCGAGGTTTCTTTAAGTCTTTCTACGTCCAGACAATGGTCGTTTCTACCAATTTTCAATGTAGGCAATTCACTTCCTGTTTCTATTTTATGTATAACATACAAAATCAACTTAACAAATAACAAAATTTTTGCTGTACAATTCAAAATAAACTTTTTTCATTTTCACTGACAATTAACGTAAAAAAACTTTGATCAAATAAAGAACGACGCTTGTAAATGTAATCAAAGAAATATTTTGTCAAAGATATTTGATGAAATATTTGACAATGTAATAGCGGCCTAACAGACATGTATTATATCCATTTATTGCAGACAACGTGATTTTCACATTATTTGACAAAAATATTGAACAAAACAATTACCACTAATTATCTTTGATTACATGGTTTTTCCAGTAAACGCATTATATATATATATATATATATATATATATATATATATATATGTAATATAATGTTAAACAAACGAATTCTTGGACGTGTTCATGTATTATGCAGAAATATTGCTATAGTGGGGATATATCAATTTTTACTATTAATCAGTATAAAATACTTTTTTAAATTTGATAGTTTTGCAAAGCTGTGTAATATAGTGTAGGCGTAGATTTGTTTAATTTAATATTAAAATTACAGGGCGTAAATTACACCGTTACTCATTAATGGAAAAACTAATAGATGCCAATTGTAGCAATATTTACGAATCACACTGAATAATGCATAAAAACGTCCTGGAATTCATTTCTTTAAAATTATATTAATTGTGCAATTAGATTTTCTTATGTTTTCAACGTTATAATAAATAATAATTTTTATAAAAAACAATAACTAATAGTAATTATTTTGAACAATATTTATGTCAAACAATGTGCAAATCACGTTTTCTGTAATAAACAGACATATTAAGAGAAATCAATAAGAACAAGGACATTTCCAATGTTTAACACCTTATTTCTCGAAAACTGGTCATACAATTTTAATAATATTCTGCGCAGTTAAACACCGAATATCTTTTAATGGGAAAATGTAATAACATACAAAGTGGACGACAAAACTTAGAACTACAGGGTAGTCTAAAAAACTATTTTTTTTCAATATGTACAGTTTTTGCAATCAGTTTAACAGCCTGATGAGTATAAAGAAAGAGATCACATATATGTTTAATGTATGATTAATATATTCCCTCTCTAGTTATATTTATGACTCACACTGTATATTATATGAAGCACATCCAAGAAGTTATTACTTTAGAGATATATTAATTGTGCAAATAGCATCTTCTTATGTTTTCAACGTTGTAATAAAACAATGTTTTTTTTTTCAGAAAAACATGTAACGCATTTTTGAAACACCCTGTTATACACCATAATTTATAGCAATTGCTCTGTGAAATATTTGTATCCAATAGTGTACATATCAAGACTTCTCTAATAACCGGAAATAAATAAAACAGTTCTATCATGCGAAATTTAATATATATAAACTGAAGCATTTTCTATGTTTAATCTCGAAAACTAGCCATGGAATCTGTTTGGACCTATGGACACTTTTTGTGAAAACCTCAACTTCTGCAACACACAGAAACTTTTTTCCATAAGAAAGGTGTCTGGTCCTCGTGTATAGTAAGAGGCGTGTAATATCAGGAATAAGGATGATGTTCAGTCTTTTTAGGGTTCCGTATATACAATATACGGATACCCTTATAATATCACTCCGGATTTCTTCCTCTTTCACACCACAGCAATTTTCTCCTAAATTACTAGACGCAAAAGGTTGCAATTTTCTATCAGTATATAGTTTGGTGACCCGATCAGGAGTACATAATGTAAATGAAGAAAGTTTGATTTTAGGGGTACTACTGGGGCGAAAAACTAAAAATACCGACCGTTCCTCTCTTTTATCTCCGAAACTATAAGAAGTAAAATTTTGAAAAAAATTTGAGATATAGTGCGTCACCAGAATTTTACGGAAAAAATAAGGACGAACCTCTATTATTAATTTTGGGGGGTAAATTACAGAATAAAATGGAAAATATCAAATTAAAAACACATCATGTAATATAGCAAATGAAAGGGCTCCTTATGGCCAAAACAAATGTATTTTTTCATATTTTTAAAATAACTTATTTTAAAGATATTAACAAAAATATAAAAATGTTTACCCATTTCGCCTACCTTATCTACGAAACTATAAGCCGTAAAATTTTGAAAAAAAAATTGGAGATATAGGGCCTCACCTGAATTTTACCGAAAAAATAAGGAGAAACTTCTACTATTAATTTTGGGGGGCAAATTACAGAATTAAATGGAAAATATAAATCTAAAATTGTTTCTAACACATCATGTAATATATCAAATGACAGGGCTCATTATGGCTCATATTTTGAAATAAATTATATTACAGATTCTAAGAAAAATATAAAAGATTTTACCCATTTCCCCTTCCTTATCTCCGAAACTACAACACGTAAAAATTGATAAAAATTAAGGATATAGGATCTTACCTGAACTTTACTGGAAAAATAAGGAGAAACCCCAAAGTTAATTTTAGGGGGCAAATTATATTATTACATGGAAAACATAAAATTAAAATTATTTCAAAAGCATCATGTGAAATATCAAATCAAACGACTCATTATGACGAGAAGAAATATATTTTTTTCAAATTTTTTAAATGATTTTTTTAAAATATATTAACAAAAATATTTAAAAAATACCCATTCCCTCTTTATTTCCAAACTATAAGACACAATTTTTTGTTTACAGGAAAAATACGAAGAAATCCCTAATATTAATTTTGGGGCCAAATTATAGTATTAAACAGAAAATAAAAAATACATTTTCTAACGCATCATGCAATGCATGAAATGAAAGGGCTTATTATGAGGAATACAGATATATATTTTTCAAATTTTTAAAATTAATTGTTTACAACATATTAACAAAAAATTTAAAAAATTCTGATTTCCAGCTTTATTTCTGATATGATATCATAATACATAAAGTTTTGAAAATAACTAGGAGTACTGGGGCTAACTTGAAATTTATAAGAAAAATTAGTAGAAAACCACAATATTAAATGTGGGGACACATTAAAGAATTAAATGGAAAATAAAAATTAAATTTTCAAACGCATCATGTAACATATCAAATAAAAGGCTTATTATGTGAATTACATATATCATATTTTTTAATTATTTGTTTAAAAAATATTTTCAAAAATTTTAACATCGACTTAATTCCCACTTTAGAAACTACGCTATCTAAACTTTTAAACGAGATATTTTATTTGTATTTTTAAATCATTTGTCTAAAAGATTTAATAATTTATTATTTAAAACTTGAACTATTTTCCCCTTTATCTTCCAATCTACAGAGCCTAAAATTCAGATAGTAGATTATAAAAGGCTTCCCTGAAAGTTTATTAGTGAAATAAAACTCTACTGTTACTTTTGGGGGACAAATTGGAAAATTAAAACATATTTTTATAAAAATCAAACTAATCATGTAGCAGATAAAAAAAAGTCTATGTGTGGAAAATAAAAGTGTATATTTTTTATAAAATTAAAACGCTTCCTTTAAAAGATATAATGGTAAATATAAGAAAATGCACTTATTCCCTGCTTCTCTCAAACTGGAATGTTAGAATCTTGAAGGTGATACGGAACCCTTAGTATGCGAGTTCAACTCGCACTTGACCAAACTATTTTTTCCTGCCCTATATAACGAAAATTTTCTAAATTAAAAATACTATTTCCACAATTTAACTAAACCGTGGACTCATGTCTTTTCAATTTTTGTGCTTTTGATGTAGATTGCTAATTTTGTCCACCACTATTCAGCAATACTTGACTCATTCCTGAAGGTAATAAACATCATGACTAATGGTCTGTGGTATTCGATGGTCTTGATCAATGTCTTAATAAAAATCGATGACAATAATAAAATCTTTATTTTACCCAAAAGTAAATATGAAGTACATATGAATTAAGTTCTATTATTACAAAGTTAAGCAAATTAGAACAAGAACAGAAAAAACATACTAATAAGATTGATAACAATCAATAATTTAATAAAAAAAATATTTTTTTAAACCATAAATAAATATGAACTAGTAAAGTTAATTTATTTCTAACAGGCCACTGAGAGAACATGCATCAATACCACATAAATTAGAATTCTTAATAAAGCTGCTGCACAGGTTATATATCAGTGACCTAAGTAAAACTGCTAGTACAGTCTGACCACAGAAAGTTGAGTGATTATTTGGCCTTATGCCAGGTTTTGGAACATGAAAAAAAAATTTAGCTACCATTAACAAGATAATACACAAATGTTATATATGAAAACTCTCTTCTGAGCTGTAAGCAGCCGATATTAATTATGCTTAAAAGAAGTGTTTGTTCAAAACTATGCTCAGGTTAAATACTTTTCGAAATAAAATATAAAAATGTTCTGTGTACATTCTTCAAGGCTTGATTATTAACCTCATACAGTGGAGACCAAACTAGGGAACCATATTCCAACTTGGATCTTACGTAGGCACAGTTTTGAATATTACGGCAAGACCTGCAATTTCGTATGATAAAACCCAACATTCTCAAAGTTTCGGTAGATATCTTATTGAAATGGTTAGAAAAGGTTAGCTTTGAATCATGCAAAAGGCCCAAATCTTTCAAAACTTCGCATTTTTCTAGAAGATTGTGATCTATAAAACAGTCATGTGCAATTTTTAAATTTTTTCTTTGTGAACGCTATTATTTTGCATTTTTGAACATTTAGGACCAGGTTGTTATATTCACACCACCGAGCAACGCGGTTCAAATTACGTTGAAGACTTAAACAATCAGCCATCGTTAGAATTTTATTATACAATTTACGGTCGTCAGCATACATTATGTGTTCTCAGTCCAATATTTCACTTAAATCGTCGATATATAATAGAAAAAAATATTGGACCCAGGATGGATCCTTGAGGTACACCTGATGTGGAGTTGATATGCAACGAGTTGTGACCACTAAAGGATACATATTGCTTCCTGTGTAGTAGATAAGACCTAAAACTTTGTGAGAGACCGTACGAATAACTTTTTCAATAAAATATCATGATCAACACGATCAAATGCGTTCGCCATGGCAGTATAAATATCATATTTCAGTAGTTCCAAAAGAGAGATAGAACTGTTTTTACATCACTTGTCATATATGATATTAACATTTTTGATATGTTTTGGACATTTTGCGTTTGACACTTGTTTAAATGTGACAGTGACAGCGTTGCAGAATATGTATAATATTTAATTTTATTTGCCGTTTCTGAAATTTCGAATATTTCTAAATAAAATTCTCTACCTGCCTTCCGTAGAATAACTGAATTTTCACAATATGATTACTTTTGTTTGCATTTTTATATTCCTAGAAACAAATCATGCTAAGAATTGTTCCGGATTACCCCCCCCCCGCTAGTTAAATGAAAATGTTTTCAAAACAAATTCAAACCTATGTTATCCACCGATAGCACAACTTTTTTGAATCGGTTTAGTATTTTCAGAAAGTACCCCCTACAAACAAATATCTCTTTATAACTTACATAGAAGATTGATATAGATAATAGTGTTAACAATATACTACTAGATAATATGATTGGTTGTTGTAAGTTTTTTCTATAACTGTTATATAAATAGTGAAGTAAGTCAGTAAAACTGCATTTTTTATCCTAAAGAGTAATGATTTTTCTCTATCAGAAGCGTTTTTGAATTCTGTTGCTTCTTTTATAAGCAATCTAAAACATATTTGTACAAAATACCTTTTAAAATATTAATGTGCAATAGATTATAGATTAATTATTTCAGACTATTTTTAAATGAAACCGAATTCGGTTGAAAATAATGGAAACTTTTGTTCATTCCAATTGAAAATCCGTATATTAATCCCACACTCATTATCGGCAGTTTCAACGAAATAAAATAAAGTATTCAACAATAATAAACCACTCGAGAACTCGAAGTTTAATGTTTTACAGCTCACCACCCCGAAAAGTCGTTCCATAGAAAACAAACTGAAAATGGGGAAAATATTCAGAATATTCGAAATTAGAGCGAAAGAATACAACTAAGAGCTTAATTAAGTGGAAACTTTAGTAACAGCTGATCAGGAACTCGCTAAAATATAGACGTAATTTTCAACTTGATTCAATTTGGATTCTTATTATAGTCTGAGTATTTGAAATTCCGCTAGAATATTGGAAAAGAAAATTGATGGGAGCGACGCGTCGGGTTCCGATGCTTTTCATTAAACATCTATAAGATGCAATTGTTTATTAAAAGAGTTCTGAAGCAAATCGTAGAAATTCGTGTCGGTTTTAAATGCTGAAATATAGCACGTCGGGAAAGATAGATTACTCTGAGCGATTAAAGTAGTTCGAAACTTCTTTTAGTTACAAATTTTAAATTGTAACTCAGTGCACTTAACTGATCTTGGATGAAAAATTATTTACAAATTCCTCTTTTATCCAGATTGAACATTTTAAAGTAGAACTATGTTCATTTCAACTATTTGACATTTTTCTGATATGGTTAAAAAATTTTATCATAGAATTTAGGTTACATGATATTATAGTATATTTCTTGATTGATATTTTTTATTTATAATTGAATTGTTTCTACTTATATTCCTATCATGTTATGTTTTCACTTGTAATTCTAAGAAAATTTTGCTATTGCCTTGTTAACTGTTTTATTTCAGTATTGAACTGGTGTAATTTCTCTTTATCTCTTACCAAATTTGAAGTGTGAGCATGCGGAAACGAGAATAATGCCAACAAGCATTACCAGGGCAGATTTGATTTAGCCGAAACGTGATCAGCTAACGATAGATTTTAGGAGTGAGCGGTTATCAACTACGCGGATAAATAGGCAGAAAATGACATTTAGTATCTACGATAATGTAATTTAATTATATATATATATATATATAGTTTGATCTGAATTCACGGCTGAGATAATTGATACTAGGCTTGGAATGTTTGTACAGGTAGCAGCCTGGTTTAGGATAAGTACACTCTGTAAACTTTTTGAGAGCTTTCGAAATGTTTTATTTCTTCTTCAGTCAGTAACTATAATTAAAAGAAAACACATAACTTAACTATAATCCTTTAGGGAAATAAAAAAAACATTTAGAAAAAAAACTGGAACACATTTGAACATTGGATAACCTATTAGGTTGACAGTAGTACTGAGTATATATAGATCAACATTAATAATACAGGAAAATTGTTTTGAACTAGTATAAACATTTACAATTTTATAAACATTTTTAGCTTTGCATAAACCAGGAAAAGAAGGGCGTTCTCGAACAAATTTTTTCAGCATGTGCGTATATCAAAAAACAAAACAAGGTGACAAATGACATGACACGTCAAAATTAAAAGACATAAACCCTCCCATAGATTAACCACTATAGACTTACAATGAAATATCTACATAACAAAACACAAAATAAAATGAAACATTATAACATCATTGATGAAGAAACTGGTTAGAAATTACTAATTCATTAAATTTTATATACACACATATATACAGATATATTAATTAATTATTTAACAATAATCAAAAAAACCTTGGACGGGTTAAAAATCTCACAAACTAGATGTGACTAAAAGAAAATGTAATGGTACTTGAAAATTAACCTCCAGTAGGGTCAAATTTTAGTAAATTACAATATATTGCATTTAGGTTGGATAGATCAGTTCTTTTATTGATACTATTACTATGGTTAATGGTATATACCATTACCAAAAAACTTCTTTTAAACAGATTGCGTTCTACTGCCAGGATGCTGGAATTGTCGAAATCAGGTAAATGACCCTTTTCTATGCAATGATTTGCCAAAGCACAGGAGTTCTTTTTCAAACGAATATCACTTTAGTGAGCCGTTAGGCTTTGCTTTAAGTTTCTCGAAGTCTGTCCAATGTAGGTTGCTGGGCAATCACTACAGTTGATCTTGTATGCCACATGTGATTTCAACCCTTGTGAGTTTTGTCTTTGATGTTACTAAATAGTTCATTTATGGTTTTCATTGATTGTGAGCGAATCTGATATTATTTTCATTTTTAAATATTCTTAATATCCTGGGTGTTGTTAACTCTTTTAAATAAGGCAAAGATATATAATTATATTTGACCTTTTTGCAAGTGCAATCAATATTCATATTCATTATGTTGTTAAGGTTACTACATGGAGAACTTTTAAGGCTTGGCAAAAGTGGATTGTTGAATAGTAACCTATTTAAAAGTCTGGGGGAGGGCGGATATGAATTGTTCAAAAATAACTGGAATAATATTTTAAGTGGATGATTGGACTTGAATTTTTTCTATACGAATCTACTCTAAGGATATTTTCAACTCTAACAACTCTGGTGTCGAGAAATGGTACACTAAATTCTTTATCTTCCTTTTCAATGGCTACAATAGCTCCCTTCAGTTCACCATATAAAAGGAAGATATTGAATTTAATGTACCATTTCTCGACACCAGAGTTATTAGAGTTGAAAATATCCTTAGAATAGATTGGTATACAAAAAGTTCAAGTTCAGGGAGGTTTATGCATTTCAACTCCAATCATCCACTAAAAATGAAAATTACTCTTATCAGAAGTATGAAAAATAGAGTGTACAACATCTGCCACCCTTATTTTAAAGACAAAAATCTTAAAATATTATTCCAGTTATTTTTGAACCATCCATATCCCCTTTTAAATAGGTTATTTTCAACAGTCCGCTTTTGCAAAGCCTTGATAGTTCTCCACATTGTAACCTTAACAACCTAATGAATATGAATATAGATTGCACTTGCAAAAATGTCAAATATAATTATATATCTTTGCCTTATTTAAAAGAGTTAACACCCAGGATATCAAGAATATTTAAAAATGAAAACAATATCAGATTCGCTCACAAATCAATGAATACCATAAATGAACTATTCAGTAAGATCAAAGACAAGACTCAAGGAGCTGAAATCAAATGTGGTATACAAGATCGACTGTAATGATTGCCCAGCAACCTACATTGGACAGACTTTGAGAAACTTAAAGCAAAGACTAACGGCTCACTAAAGTGATATTCGTTTGAAAAAGGACTCCTGTGCTTTGGCAAATCATTCTATAGAAAAGGGTCATTTACCTGATTTCGACAATTCCAGCAACCTGGCAGATGAACGCAATCTGTTTTAGAGAAGTTTTTTGGAAATGGTATATACCATTAACCATAGTAAAATTTGTTGGAGAACGCCCTTTTTTTCCTGCTTTATGTAAAGCTAAAAATGTCTATAAAATAGTAAATGTTTATAATGGTTCAAAACCTTTTCCTTTATTATTAATGTTGATCTATATATATTCAGTACTACTGTCAACCTAATAGGTTATCCAATGTTCAAATGTGTTCCGGGTTTTTTCTTAGGATGTAACCTCAACAAACGTATGTCCTACATGTTTTTTCTTGTTTTCCTAAATGTTTATAGGTAAGTTTTGTGTTTTCTTTTAATCATAAATACTGACTGAAGAAGAAATAAAACATTTCGAAAGCTCTCAAAAAGTTTACAGAGTATACTTATCTTAAACCACGCTGCTTCCTGTGAAAACATTTCAACCCTAGTATATATATATATATATATATATATATATATATATATATATATATATGAACTAAACTATGTTCCGAGTGAGAACCGGGTCTGAATTTATTAAACGTTTCGACTACTGCTTTGGAGCCATTATAAAGAGACAAAAGTGAAAAAGAGTTTCAAAGTCTAGATCGATCTCGGGGCCTCAATCTGCCTACTCCCCAAGAGTCACTAGGTAACTGAACTGAATTTGAATCTGCCCTGCTTCTTTTATTTATAACTATCGGTAGGTTAGAAGGTTAGAAGGGGATGTTACATGATGACGGGACTGTGCCGTGCTGTGATTTGTATATATATATATATATATATATATATATATATATAAAGACCAGAGAATTAACGTGACGCAGTACCAATGAGAAAAATGTCTCTGTAATTATTTGGATGTGGATACTCAAGAAACAAATAATTTTATTTTATACTACCAAGTAGCTGTCGGGTCAAATGTTTGTCACGATTTACTGGCATATTAGTTATCCTTTTGCCAAAAAAGTAAAATCGGCCCTTTTTGTGACATTTAAGAAGTACATAATATATTTTTTGTGACAATTAGGATGTATTTAGAATTCGTTTTAATTCGCTAGAAGTCGTTAATAATTTTTTTATGAAAATCGGTTATTTACGAATTTCTAAACATTAATTTATTATTTTTATGAGCCTTTCTGAGACCCAAAGAATTGAGATATTTATATAAATTGGAGTATGTGATAAAACAAGAACGTATTCTGAGATATGCAGAATATTTATTGAGAAGTATACTGACCGTCATATTCTCCAGTCTATGGTTAGTAAAATTGAACAAAAATTCGGCCTAAATAGAAAGTCAAAGAATTTCCTAAACCAGTGTAGGAGATCAAAATTGAAAGACGAAAAGTAATTGGACATATTTATTAAATGGTGAGCAAAACCCACAGACACATATAAGAGAATAGTGATAATGATGTAAGTAAACATCTGTATATTCTATATTAAGAATTAAAAAAACAGAAATACCATCCACAAAAAACCAAACTGCTTCAGGAACTAAATGACGATGATCCTGATCCTACATTATAATTTTGAGAAATGGGGACTCATAGATGCCAATAATATGCATTTCTTCGATGAGGCAACAATTACCCTACATAGAACGGTCTACAAGCTAAATTGTCGGATAGTCGGTATTGGAGTACGCAAAATCCTTACTAGATGAGAAAGGGTCACACTCAGTATTATATTAAAGTGAACCTTTGAGCTGCCATAATATATAATTAAATAACTGGATCATATTTGTTTGATAGGTCGTTAACTGGGGCGAGTTACTTGGATTTAAAAAAAATGTTTTATTACGACTTTTTCCTTCATATATAGAAACAAGATGGAGTTACACTACATTATTCAGCCGCAGTACGAGCTTATCTCGACCAAGTTTTCCCGTATCGATGGAACGGTAGGAATGGCAAAATTGAGATATTTGTTTGCTAATCTTGATTAGTACTCGTTAAGATGCGGAACTAATCACGCTATTTTTGGGGAAAACAGAAAAGTTTTACTTAATAATAACGTTGATTAACAATATCGATTATATTATTAGCTTATTGTTCCTTAACAATTTTTTGATCTGATTTTCAATGAAGCTTTCTTATTAGTAAGAATTAAATTATCGAATATGATGCATGGCAAACATAGTGAAGTCCCAAAAACTGGTATCTGCATTTACCAAGTTTAATATAACAGTATTTCCATATAATATTATTTAAAATATTCCAAACAAATTTTAGAATCTAATTCGTATATTTATGTTTGGTTTCAGCACTTTGGCGATCCAGTAAAAGCAGTTTTATTATTTTCTCTAAGATATTTAATTAAGAGTTGTGGTACTATCGAAAGCCGTGCATCACATCACAAAATACTCTACTTTGTTTAACTTTTGATCTTGCCATAAAATACGCTACTAATCCCCTATAAGCTTCTTGTAAATTAAAGAATTGAGGTTGCATCTTATTTAAATAACCTTATATTTTGCTTTTTTAACTGTTTAATTATAGAACTAACTACCTTCATCGGAAAGTAATTTTATTCATATTTATTGTCTTGAATCATTTCAATATGCATTTTAGCCCAGTATTAATTCCATGGCATAAACTACAATTGTAAAAATTAACTGTACTTCTTAAAACAATTGTTTATTGATAAGTGATAATCTAATTCTAGTTAATCTCTATCAAATAATATAAGTAATGGTTATTTATTGGTATATGAATATTTCTGAATGAATTCCCGTAAATGGCTCTATGCAGTTTGAGTGCGTCTACAAATTGATAGGTACTTTTCTCATTCTTGGGAAAAATCGTATTATTCAGACATTTAAGTATTAAAAAAGTATATGATATATTGTGACAATACAAATTAACATCACATGAATTTGTGGGCTGTCATATTGAATGGCACAATAATGGGGCTGTTCGAAGTTCCACCACACCTAAGCGGCGGCGACCGTTCTCCTCGCTTTCTAGATGACTTATCAGGACTGTGGTTATAGCACGATGCTGTTTTTGCTACCGTGCCTCCACGTTCATCGTTACCTAACCCAGTCGATTATTATTTTTGGGAACAATACAAACTTTTTTTCGAAATAGAAAGCCATATTGAGGAGTAGCTACGACAAGCGTTTAGGTGGCTGAAAAGATAAATTATAAAACAGTGAAAGTTATGAATTTGTTATGTATTTGTATGAGTTGGAGACATTCTAAACAGTTACTATAAATTTCTGAAATGAAAAATAATATTTATTTACTTGTTTTGCTGATAAAAACAACAGTTACGTGAAACATATCTTTTAGTTGCTCGAGTTCGAGTGTTTTAATTTTGCTATCATCTTTCCTAAATATAAACGACACTATTATAACATTTAAAAATCCGGTTCAATCGTAAAACTTTTTTAACTAATGTGCAAACACGTTTAGTATATTTTCTAACAATGATCTCGCAACGAATGTTTCAATTAATTTTGTGCGAATAAAATTATTTAACAAATTATTTATTTGTAATAGTATTGTTAATGAGATATCTCTTAAACAAACATCACTTAAGAAAAATACATTACTGCTTCAACCTCTACAAAAAAACAAAGATGAAAAAATAACATTTCAGTTCAAAATTTTAATAACTAACCTTATAGTCAGAGAGCCGACAAACAAAATTCTATAACTTTTAAACTTCTTGGTATAAAATAACTTGGTTTGAAATGTTAGAATGTTTGAAGCCTCCTTTACGATTCCTGTTAGTTTGGACTACTAGTTACGGGTCACCCTGTTTATATATAATTTTTTTAATAAAATTACTTGGCAATCTTAATTCAGCGTTTTCAAACTTGCCAAGCAGAGTTTCAATTACCACTAACAGTTGTAAATGTATCGTGATAGTTAATGAAACTGTATCATTCTACATAGATATTCAGCTTCTGAAAAAGCTTTCATAAGTATGACTGGTTACAAATATAGCGTACTTTGCTATAGTGATTAAGATATCGATATTTCCAGTTGACTTCAAAATGCTTTTATTCAAAGATATTTTGTTATTATCTTTTATAGTTTTTCAATCCATTTATATCAAGATATAATATTATCTATAATCGAGAACCGTCATTAAGTGTTCATGTATTTCCTATATACGAATTTAATATATTAACGATTGCCAATAACGAAAAAATTAGTATTACAATGGCTTTGATAGGTGTGGTGTCGTGTGGTCTCTATTCTAAAAATCACAAAGAAATACCGTTACACACAGCCCTACCACGGATTTAGGCTTCCTGCAAACTAGTTTTTTTTAAAACTCCTAGAGACACAGAATCCAATATGAAATTCTATCACCTAGTTCTACTATAACAGGGATTTTCTTCTAATTTAAATTGGATCACCTAGACGTGTAGGCTTTTCAAAAAATAAATATCCAGTATTTCTACCTACAGGCAGTTTGTTAACAGCTTTAATCAACTTTCCGTCACCCATTAACGTATACCCTATTCAACAAAGGAAAGTAGTCATTAAAATAGATTCACAATGACCGAAGTTCGATATGGAGCATACAAAAATATCTGAGCTGTTAATAATTACCGACTTTTAAGTCGATTAAAAAAATTATTAGAAAGTAAACGTACTCTACTTGTTGCCTACTCAAAAGGTATATAACAGCTTAATTAATGTAAAGAAAAGTTTGTATATTGTTACGTTCCTCACTGTCGTAATACAAAGCAGCCATTGTAAAAACTTTTGAACACTTTGTTGAAAAACTATTGAAATATCACAAATGCAAAACCCCGGTAATCTTAGAATACCCCAATGCTGGCGGTATACTTTTCTTTTTCCTTTTCCACGCTGGAGCTGTTATTAAAAGCATTCTTAATTGTTGACTATTCTTAGCGCTGAAAACTTAAAATGTAACATCAATTTTAAAAATTTACTTTACATAATATCTGCACTTTAACTTTTTATATACATCACTTGTTTTCGCTTATGTCAGTCACCTTTGATTGACATTTCTTTTATCGAAAGAATATCTCACAAGTTTGCTTATGTACAAAATTGTAAAAACGCTTTTGGAATAATTATTCTTTAATTATACATTATAAAGAGATTTATACTTTGCTGTCCCAGACATATTCCTAACTCAAATCCATAATAGCTTAAAAGTATGGTATCTTAAGTAAAACGTGTAAATATAACATTTATTACCTTTCACCCTATGATATCTCCTCAACTGTTTTCAAGTGCTAGATGAATGAAAGAAGTTATCTTCAGCTATTAAATTAGTTCACACTTACGAGAGAGCCATAAACAAAGACCGAGATTATGGGAAAGAATAAGGAAAATGTATATTACGTCAAGCAACATTAAATGTTTTTATTCCTAGTAATAAAATTATTACAACTAGAGATATTATACATTTTAAATACTAAGTCTTAAAATGTACCGTTGCATTTGAGACAGTTAATCTTTTGTATAAACAATGCAACTTTATAATAGTATTTTGAACATGAAGTATAGTTATTCGATTGAACGAGAACGATTTTACTTGTTCCCATACTTTTGTATGACCTAAAACTGGGGGTAATTCCGAGAATTGCTACAAAAAACATTAAATCATAAACAATAACGTTGGGTCAAACTGAAATTACCTCAAAAATTTTCAAATACCATCGCACCATCCCAAGTTGGGTACGAGTAGACTGAATAAAGCCAAAAAGGATAAATTGAATGAATTATTGAAAGGGATAAAAGTTCACTGTCATCCTGAATATTGATTTGATTCTTACTGAAATTGACCAACTTTATTTTATTTTTATGTATGTTAACGGCTTTTTTGAGAACAAGTTCACCTATTTTCACAGTTCACATCTATTTTATCAAGGAAGATCCCGAGTTAGCCCCATATATTTTTCATGATGTCAAAGCGTACTCAATTTTATGGTAGTTTAAATAGGGGTCGTTTTAATACCTTATTTATTATGAACGAGGTCCTTCTGTGAAGTGATATTTTTGGATTAATTGTAGTTTCTCCATAAGTTATGTAATACTGCGTTCTTAAATACTTTCAAACCTAGTTTTAGAACTAGATGTAATTTATCTATTACTTAGTTCTGTATAGCGATATAACAGAGATTGTGCTAAGAATATTAAATAGAAATTAATTGGGTTTCTGTTGGAAAAGTATTTATTCTAGTTTATACTTGAAGTCTGTTTTCTAGCCAGTGTAGCAAGTTGAAATTATTATCATGAACTCCTCCTTATGTTATAATGCATAATATGGAACAGAGCGCAATAAACAATTCTCCATATTTATTGTTTTGTATAATATACCCAACTTATTTTCCCATTTTAGGGGACTATCAAAAATGACACCTAAATATGTGAAATTTTTCACCTTACGTACGTCCTTACCGTTCATATATCTAGTAAACTATCGCATCGATCACCGAAAACAATCTAAACTGTTTTGTCTATATTTAAAGATAATTAATTTTTAAGGCTAACCTTTCGATAACTGCTTCAGACAGTTTGTCATTTCTGATTCTATAGCTTGTCAGGTTTTGTGATAAGTTAATATTACAGTTTCATCAGCATAAGGAAAGATCGTGCTATCAGGCATAACTTCTAGAAGATCATTCAGATACACTATAAGGAAAGGCCCAAGTATTGCACCCTGTATCAAATACTTTTAAATCGTCAAAATACAGCTAAATTGGCATGTGGGTTGTTGCTAAGTGGTTAACGAAGCATTATTTCTGCATTTTTTAAATACATTTGGCCAAGTAGATTAGAATTTTATCTATACAACTAATTTTAAGTTTCAAACTATTTATTTCGTTGTTTGTTTCAGTTACGTTCAGTTGGATAGATGTACGTCGTGTTACTGTTATATGATGGTAGTTTAATTCAATAGTTGGGAGGTTGATCAATTTTTTCACATAATTCCTTACCTACATTAATGAAATATTTGTTTATAATATTGACATCTTCATTAGTGTTATCAATTTTAATTCCATTTTCATCAAAAGCTTAATGGATGTTGTTCTGTTTTCTGGCTTTTTGCCTACTACTGTATTTATAATTTTTTAAAGCTTTCTAAAGTCGTTACTATTTGATCAATTCTGATCACATTCATAACTAAATTTTGCTCTGTTTATAATGTTGTCTAAGTCTCTTATTATTTGGTTCGGATTTCTATATATGGTAAAGTATTGCCTTAGTTTTTCAGGAAGCAATGATACCAGGAGTTATCTAATTCTTTCCAGGAACCATTTTGGATTTCTTACCATTATTTTACTTTTGGTAGGTATATGCATTTAATAATTGGTTTATTTGTTGCTCAGTTAGGATTACCCATTGTTAGAATCTAGCTAAAAAGAGCATACTCGAAACCACTTTACCCCACATTTCCAAATCTCTAACATGTTTCTTTTCCCTAAAACGTCTGACGTTCCACGTTTTAAAGAACCATGTATGTAAATTTTTTTCCAAATAATGAAGTGACCAATTTCTAAGTCTAAGATACTTCAAATAGCTAGATGCATATATTAAGCAATTACAATTTAATTCTGGAAACATTGTAATAGGTCACGCAAACAAAGTATTATTAAAATATTAATTTGGTATGTTTCAAACATTCATTGTTCATATAATACCCTAAAATACTAAAAACTCACTGGTACAATTGCATTGCCTATCTTGTCAAGACTCTGACAAGCGACCCTGGAATATAAGGAAACCTTGTCCATTACAACTCTGGCTCAAGGACGTCAGCCACTGTTTTCAAATATTTAGTACATTCAGTCAATGGACGGATTTACTTCACAAATAACATCTCGAAAACTTGGCTGGCAATGCACACTATTTTTATGTTCATACTTCATCACGTCTTTTTGGAATATTCTCAGAAATGTTACTTTAAAAATAAATAATTATTGTCTTGTATTAATTTTCATTGTTTTGCATTATGTGTGTTAAATATTTAAGTCAAAAAGTTTCATTCAAATAGTTAATACTATTTAAAATTTTAAAAATATTTTTAATATTTAGTGGTTAAATATTCGAATTTCTAACAACAATATAATACTGGCATACTACACATTCTACTATACTATCACTAATAATTCTATAAACTAGATGTTGCTAGACTATAACAATAAACGTCGAAATTAACATGTTAAAGATTGATGAGTTTAAGAAGCTAAATGTACGGCATAGTTACATTTTGTTCATTTGTCTCAGAGATGCGTTTTTTATATTTCTATATGTGAGACCGATGTAGGTTTTGGGACATGTACCACAATTCAGTTTATATACCCCTGATTATGAGTTATGAGACAAATGATCAAAAATCTAACTATGCCATACATTTAGCTTCTGAAAATCATTAATTTAACGAAGATTTCGAAATTTTGCATATAGAAAACAAGAGTTTAAAATTGATTTATTTTGAAACTTTAGAAATTAATAACCTTAAATATTCAGGCCTTTTGTTAAATGACCAACTAGATATAAATTCCTCCCCTCTCCTTAATCGCTTTAATGGTTCTGTATGAGATTACTATAAATAAAATAAATTTAGAGTACAACAGTAGTTGTTTAAAATACATTGTACACCTGACAAAGCGATAATATTGGGAAAACGTGTAGTGAAAAACATTTTCCATAATAGATCAGCGTTTACGTGAAAGACAGGCGCTTAAGTTTTTTTAATTATTCTGCCGGCTGACCCATACTACATATATCATTATTTACTGACAGCCACATAATAATTGAGTTTCAGAAATGAAATCACTGTTAAGACATTTAATTACACTGAGTTCCCAATGCTTGGTCTCGAAGGGCAAGAGTTTGGAATTTCTTGAGATAGTAAATTTGAAAACTGCGATGTAGGAGAAAATCAGCAATTATAATTTGACGTATTCTACAATAGTAGGATTTCTAAATTAAGAAGTGTATACCAATTAAATAATTAAAATCTGATTGGAGGTACAAGGTAACATTCAATCATCGATCACAGATTAGTAGTGAGGCTCGGCGAAACATATAAGTATATATGAGAGTATCATTTTAAATCAGGGCTGACGATATTTAGACGTTCAATAAGAGCTAAAGAAAGAACCGTTTTTACTAAAACAGCTACATGCAATATTAAATAGCTAGAAGAGCATTAACTGAAAGGAAGAGCTATCTGTAAATTGGATGCAATCGAATTTTGATGTCTCTTTTGGTACGGACATCGATATGAATGTCAGGATAGCGATTGCGTTTGAAGATTTGGCAAAACGAAGATACAAGGGAGACAGCAACTTTCAAGGAAGGATGGAATGAAACAGACTATAGCAGACAGATATATGCACGACCGATATTGGGTAGATAAAATCAAGTGGAAACTTGCGTACGAAATACGTCACATTTTCTATGTTAATATTCGAGTTTTATGTAGCTCCAGCTAGATTGCCCAAGTGGAATCATCCCAATAATTTCTATTGGGTATACCTCAAAAGTGACTAGACACGTAAATTTATGTAGTCCCCATTCGAACATTTGGATGGATATAAAAATTGTCCGATTTTTAATTTTTAGAATAAATTTCTTATGCAACATTCATTTATATTTACAATCGTAAGAAAAGATGTGCGTTTTCTAAATAGTAATGAAACATAGTTCATTTATACTAATGAAATCTATATGATTCTAATATTTCCAGGATCATATTACTTTAGACACTACGTACCTACATATTTTGGTGTAGCTATAGTATTTTACTAGTATAGGTACAGCCGTTTTTCACTCATTTCCTGTTCCTGACAGCGATTCCACTTGTGTTACAAGTCGTCAGCTATATTTCAAGAGTTTCGGCTGCTTCATTTAGACACTTGTAGTAATTTGCATTGCACGAATTTGTTTCTTGTCGTTATTCTGATGTCTCCTTCTACTAAGGGAACTATTTTTCCTTTTCTGTAGTTGGTATAACTCTTTTGTTGTAATGTTTGATGTCCACTTCAATCTTCTTTCTAAGTTTTGCAAAGTTTCGCTGTTGTGTACTTCTGATTTCGTTCGCACAGTTCAATACATAAGTTCAGTAGTTGCTACTTATCTTGAGTTTGTGGGTTTTCTATAGTATTAGTGGATACTTCTATTTTCCGGGTAAATTTTTTCGATTGAATTTGTTTATAGCTTCTTTTTATGAAACCAACACCACACACAACTCAAAACATATGTATCTGGGTTTGGTTGATCAATCAATTTGGTGACTACCATATTTCGTATTCCTCACTTTCTGGAAATCTGATAAATAAAATATGAATCTAGTAGTTACTAGATTAGGCATCTTTCAGTTTATTTTTTTATTTGAAAATTTATGTTTGATTCAACACTAAAATGCATATATTTATCTGACATCTCTCTAAGTTATGCTGTTATTATTGTTATGATATATTACCGGTGAAGGGAGGATTATTTAAACCTACAATCACTGTTTATAGTTTCAGTTTTCAAACGATTTGGTTGCTAATTGTATAGATGTTCTGAATAATTTACAATCTTTATTTTTTTGCACAATGCCACAATTATCTATCTCATACTTTTATGTAAATACGCAAAATGTTACTTTTACCTTACTATATGTGACATTAATTGGTTTAACGTATGGCACATTTTGCTTTGTTGAATAGAATACAATATTACTACGAGAATAACGAGTATTATAACGAAACTCTCACTATGAAGTGGTTGGAAAGCTTTGATAAACTGCTAAATTTATTTGATAAAGAATTTCCACAACCGAGAAAAGAAGTGAAAATAAAAAATCTCAGTGAACAGACAGAATATCAAATTAATTATAACATCTCTAGCTCTTATGCTACTTTGGTTGACTACTTCCATAAACCACCCTAAATATTGTTGGGTAAAGGCGAAATCCGAGTCCCACATTACTGCGTTGGATTCATTGACAATAGTAAAAAACACTTGGAATTTCGTAAATTTTCACGAATTTTGTGTCGTGTTTGATCCTATTGTTCAAAACAAAAATCTAAGAATCCCAAGAAGTAAAAGTATTCTTTGGTTCGAAAACCTGTAAAGTTTGGAACTTCTTTCAACTTCGGTTCATCTTCTCCCGTCAGTAGAAAGTGCCCAGTGACGAGTAGATTTAGTAGAATTTTCTTTCCAGATGTTGAAGATAACAAAAGATTTGGAAAAGGGACAAAAGTCAAAGACAGATTGATTCCAGATTTTCTGAAACTTTGAGAAATCCTGACACTAGCACAACCTTTGGTTCTTTGAAAACTTGAACTAACTTTGTTTCTTTGAAGAATCACTTCTTAAAATATCAAATTAATAATTTCTTCAAAAAGTGATCCTTCAAACAGAGAGTTTCGCGCAATCTGGACGAATTTTGCCATTGACTTGTGTCTTTTGAGTTTTTTTTTTCAAATGTTCTGTGAACAGAAAGACATACGTCAAATACGTATCGTTACCTAAAAAAACCTTTCAATAATATTAAAATATTGTATTAAAGCGTATTTGTGTAAATGCTGATACCGTTTAAAATAAATTTTCCAAACGTTGAATAAAGTTACCATGTTATCCTGTCAGTACTTTATAACACATACTTTATGAATAAGTAACCTGTTAATTGCTAAGTTCGGGACCGGCTTTAAAGTATATTATCGTTATAATATTATTACAAGTTGTCTAATATATTTATGATTTTATATATAGCTTTACACAAAGTAAATGTATTGTAAACCATAAGCTTTAATTTATGAATATGTGAACTTCCTGCATTTACAGTAAAACATTTTAGTTACCTCTCGGTGGTTTTATCTAGACAGGCTGTCGTATAAACACAACTCGTTGCGGTATCATCTATGATCTAACTATATTAAATTTAAAGTTCCTTCCTCCTTTTCTGTTCAAATATCTATCTGTCAGGCAATGTGCCTGCATTAGTACGGCAACATCGACCCAAGAGCGGGTTATAGTTATGCAACAGATGGCTATCCTCTCATGTATCTTTGTTTATCCACAGCCTAATTTCCATGTCAACGCGGACGCGAATCGTTCGCTAGTGATCTCACTAATTACAGTGTAATGGCCTCAGGTGCATCCGTTAGCGGCGAACTAAAGGTACCTTTACTCGTGTGGAAGCGCATCAGGTCTGCCATCCTTGTTTTATTTTCACTCTGTCCGACTTGCGGAAGTTTCAAAAGGTAATTAATTAAAATATATGATTTCTAATGGGCATGATACTAATAAACCGGCAAAGAAATAAGAACAAAAATTGCACCACCCAAATTATGAACGTAAAGATACCACAATGGTTTTTCAAAGCAAAAATTCATTTACCATTCACCATTTCTAATTGTAAACAGACAAAATTGCACCTGAGGAATGCATAATAAATGTAATGGACTGGTTTTCAGTCAATAAACTAAATCTGAATATTGCAAAAACCAATACAATATATTTTAGCTAAAGAAAAGGTAGGATTTCAAATAATAAACGGTATTGGGAGTTACACTAGACCCAAGTTTAACATGACAAAACCATATGAATGTACAAGATGGAAAAGCTTTTTATGATCAGTAATTTGGTGAATGGAGGATCTGAACAGATTATAAAAACATCATATGGGGCAGCGCAAATGTGTATAAGAATAATGAAAGAACGGCAATTTCGGATTGTCAAAAGAGCTATACCAGTATAGGTATAGTCACATTACCATGTACATTGTACATATATCTTAACCTGCTTTATCTATGTCCAGGAAAATATTAACAGCTTTAGTAAAATCAGTGATATACATAATTATGTCCTACATATCATAGATATATAGATATTCCGTAATAAAAAAATATCTTATAAGTAAAGCATTTTATCTATCAAAATTATTTTAATATTTTCGGAAATATGGTGGTTGTGATATAGTACCGTCATTCCCAAGTATATTTATTTTCTACTTCAGTGTGTTGTTAGACATGGCTTTTTATTTAAATGTGGAACTAATACGTTTAATTCTAAATAATTTGAAACTTACATTTATTATTCACAACATCTTTTGAAAAGAAATCGTCTCGGTCTCGTCAATTCTTAAAAAAGTAACTCTCGTCTCGGTCTCGTTACCAGTTGTCTCGTTTCGCTTAATTTTATATAATGATAATAAATATTATATAAACTAAATAATAATCAATAATAAATAACTTTTTTAAACTATATTTATAACACTATTATACAAACATATTTTAACAAGTACATAAATGTGTTCATTTTACAAGCTCTTAATTTTATCTTTGAAATTACTCGATGACCAAGAATTTAAACGTAATAACGCTTGCATCACATCATCTCTGAATGATGTATGTGTTTTTGTCAATTTTTGTTATCAATTACTTGGGTATTTTACCAGTCCTATTATATATACCTCCACAGATGTATACAATAATTATTGACATCATTACTATAAGAAATACAAGGAAAAACAAAAAAATTCTCCATATGTACAAATAGCAACAAAATTTTCAAACAATTGGTATTTAGAGGCAATAACAGTTGTTTCATATGTTTTGAATTTATAATGTTTATTGTATAACAGGTAAAAAATTTCCAGCAAAAGAAACGCTTTTAATAGTATTTACCTTTATTACTCTGTAGTTTAATGTAGACACATACACTCAACACAGAGTAAGGTAACCCATCCACTTTTTAAAAAAATTATGGAAACTTAAAATATAAAATTCAGGGAGGATAAATATTTATGATACGTTACTACAAAAAGCGTTAACAAGTCAAAGTAAAATTGCGAAAAATCATACTTGGTTATTGAGTCTTTTTTTAATTTACAATAAAATATTTCACAGATATTATATATTGTTTTCTATGTAGACTTCTTCTAATTTTGCGAATAAAAACTTTAAAAAACATTTAACGATACCAAATACGAGACTCTTGCGTTGCATTGTATGTAGTCTCGGTATCGCCCATAATATTTTCCAAAACGTCTCGTCTCGTTCTCGTCTAGGAATAGCGAGACGAGACGAGACGTGTGAAGTCCTATCCAAAACTTCTCGTCTCGTGTCGTCTTGCTGTTCCAAGGCGAGAAAGTGATGAGACGAGAAAAATCTTCCTCTCGCGTGAAGCCCTAGACATGCAGAAAATAAGGAGTAAACGTTAGGCAAAATACCAAAATGGATGAAATATTTCACAAATCAGGAGATAGAAATGAAACAGATAATAACAGTACTATAAACAGTGGATACTTCTTAAAATGAAACAACCACAATACGATTCGAGAGTATGAGAGAATAACAGGTTGATATGTTATCGCGCAGTTGCTGTCATGAAAGGATTTTGCAAAGTCAGATGGATAACTGCCGCAACATATATGACCAAAATTTGTAAAAGACAAAGCTTTCTCATCCGATGAACTACGGTTAAATTCATCGTTCATTACACAGGTCAACATTTGATCTAAGCGGGAACACGGCATGCCATATAGAGTACTAGGGGTTTTTCGGGTCGCTGATTACGATGAGAGCTTGACCTTCATCACGTCAGGGACAAGGGCATTTGAAGGTTAAATCGAGAGACATAAAAATCTAAATAAATTCTAGCTTATATTTTTGAGGTTTCTGAGTCCGAATCCGTGGTTTGTTTGACTGAGGTTTTTCCCAGAGCTCACGCGGTGACTGTGGGCAATGGAGTTGGTTTACTATCCAGAGAAGTCCCTGGGTAGCGGCTTTCATGCCGTCATGGCAACCTAATAGAAAAAAATTCGAGACAGGGCTTCGGAAACTCAGAATTGGCGGCTGGTCAGGGTGGGAAAGCGGGCCCGCAGGCGTCGTCATCATGCGACTGTTGCTCTAGGTTGGTGGGACACTTTGCCAATGTAGAGTCCAATGGGACAAGTCAAAATCCTTACAAAAAGTGTCCAAGGCGAGGGTTGAGTGGCCTTGCTTTAACTGGCCGGGATCATAACCTTGCCTTAACTGACAAAAGCTAAAACACTAAAACAACCTATGGATTCGGACTCAGGGAATTCAAAAATATAAGCGTTAATTTTTTCAGATTTTTTAGAAGAAGTCTATCCATTTGTCTTTCAAATAACTTTCAAACGACCTCTGGGAAAAAGCGCAACGTCAAACAAACTACGAATTCGGACTCAGAGACCTCAAAAACATTAGCATGATTTTTTTCAGATTTTTTGGTAGAACTCTCTCGATTTGACCTTGAAATGCCATTGACCCTGACGTGATAAAGGTCAACCAACCCTTTCATAGTAATCAGCTACCCGAAAAACCCCTAGTATCCTATAAATGATGCCGTGTTCCCACTTAGTTCAAATGTTGACCTGTTTTATCTCAAGATATTGAGAACTGTAGCGGACACAATCATTGTCACAAAAGGACAAAAGCGAATACTACAATAATATAACTCCTAAAATATAGCTTACAAGTCTTAGAAATAAAATAATTTATAAAAATATACCGTAAAGGAAATAAACAATTTGTTTCGATTCAATCAAATCCATTTGATGTGTTTAATCCTAATATAGCTACACCAATGATAATTTTCGAGAATCTATCTGAAACATGTTAAATCCATTACATACATTAGAAAAACACAATTTTTGTTATCTAGCTTTACCGTTACATTTACTAATTATTTAAAACTGAAAATATTTGAATCAAGCTCACATTGAACAAAAGGCAAAAGGGGCAAAAATTTTAAATGCCACAAATGACAAGCTATCCAGTTTAACCATAAAATCATGGGGAATTACAAGATAAAATGTATTAGGAAATTTAGAAACATCTGGAAAGAAACAAAGAGTGCCAAAAAACGTCACGCCAACATACAAGAATTAGTCAAGAACGTACAAATAAAGACCGGTAGAATTTAAATTAAATGATGGACAATATACACTTCACTCAAAATCATAAATTTTATAACTGAAAAGTTGCAGAACTGAGAAATTATACTTGGAGGAAAGTGTGGTCATTGGAAAGCGAATGATTTATTTGAAGACTAAATTATAAAAAGAAACATTTATTCAGCGATTTCCATGGTTATTTTCTAAGCTAAAGCCACTTAATTGAAAAGTTCTATCTACTGTTTGAAGATCTTGTAAGATTCCATTATTAATAGAATTTATTGAAGAAATATTGAATGTAAAGTTTGTGGCGAAAATGTATATACCTTATATTTCTTTGGTTTCATGTAGAGAGTAGTGCAGTAGTCTGTGAAACCACATAAAAGGTTTTTATCGAATATTTTTATTCTATACTTCCATATTTCTATATTATATTGGCAGAAAAAACACTGCTAATATGCATTATCGGTGTATGTGCATGTGGTTGTATATACGCAAAATTATTGTACCAAAAGATTATTAGTCATTATCTAAAAATCAGCTTCTTCATTTTAGCCCATCAATGTTTTAAATATTGCAGTAAATTTTAAGACAACCCTCAAAATTACAACTTTACAAATATTGTCCACTACTTGTCTTTGTAAAAAAAATTCCGATTTTCTTTATTACGAAACCACTGATATTTCATAAGTACTATATATCTAGGAAACAATTATGTAGGAGGTAGGGCGAGAATTCAAGAATAGTCTGTATTAACAGCATCTGAAAAATAATCTTTACAAATTCATATTAAGGGTTGCGTACGACTACTGAAATTTGTTATAATTTGGGTAAATTATAAACTATGTTTTATTAATTTTCCAGTTTACTCCAAAAATCTCTTTTCTTATAATCTTCCTATATTGAAGAAAATCAAATTAGAGTTTCGATTTCTTTTTGCTAAAAACTGTAAGTTATGCTCTATATTTATTTATTCAGTATTTTGAGCTCAATAGGTGCAAGTGGTAAAAATCGGTCGTTTTTGAATATTTTACTAAACATCTTTTAAACAATCCATTTTTAACTATAACGAATAATATCTGAAATATCATTTTATATATTACCCATATGAAGCATCTAAAAAAAGTTCAATTTACCTTAAAATTTCTAATTTTCTGCTTAAAAGTTAACATTATTATTGCTTATTTTTCCAGTAAACTGAGGCCTTACCTAAATTCGTTCAAAGAATTTATAAATCATACAATTGATTCATATAGAGCTACATCCCTCCTAGATTTTTGTTAGTACACTAGTAAAGTATCTTTAACACGAGACGTTTGCGCCATCTCGTGTTTCGAAACTCTGGTTCTGTTCAAGCCTAATTTATGTTTGCCGTGTATAAAGAATAAAGTTTAGTTATTCCATAAAATGGAAAGAAAAATATCAAACCGAAAGTTCTGTGTTATTGTTTGTAAAATACACCAAGGAAAAATCATAAATTACAATTTTAACATTTTAATGGATTTCCATATCCATTAGAGATGAAGAAAAAATGGATTGTATCCATTCGACATCATGGGCACATTTCATTTTCACATTTTTAATAACTATTGAATACATAAAATTTATCTTAATTATTGTTCTATTAACAAAAATAACGTTAAATATTTATCAATGTACTTTTTAATTACGATTACGATTACAAAAAAATTGGATTATCAGTAGTTGATGAAGGTGCAGTAATGTTAAAAATAGTAAGTAAATAAAGAACAGAAAAACAAATTAACTTTAATGGTTATATACAGTTTATTCATAGATTTGACTCAATATGGATCAAGATAAAAATGTTGAAGTGTGAAACAGTTTAGGCAGTTAAACATGATGTTGGTTACTCTGAAAGAAACTTTACTTGATTAACTTTCTTGATTCTAAGGATTATTGAATCTTATTTATTAAAAATTACGATAAATTTAATGTATTTAGTGATGACTATAAAAGTGGAAATCAAATTTAATTACCCTTTACCACGAACATTTGCCATCCATTTTTTCTTCCTGTCTGGTTCATATGGAATCTGGTTGAAATGGCTTACATCACTTCTGTAATTAAAAAGTTGGTGGATAAATATTAAACATTTTTTTTGTTAATAGAACAACAATTAATAATTATGACAAAACGGTTCGGTACCATTTTCTCCTCTGTCCTTTAACTGATTTTCTTTATTAGGGTTCCGTGTATAAATATATGGATTCCCATATAATATCACTCCGGATTTCTCCCTCTTTCACATCACAGGAATTTTCTCCTAACCTACTGGACGGAAAGGGTTAAAATTTGGTATCAGTGCATAGTTTTGTAACCCGATCAGGAGTAGATATCGTAAATGAAGAAATTTTGATTTTAGGTGACCTCTGGGGGGAAAAAATTAAAAAATCGACCGTTTCCCCCTTATCTTCAAGATTATACGAAGCAAAATTTTGAAAAAAATTAGAGATATATACCTAAATTTTACCGGAAAAATAAGGAGAAACATCTAGTGTTAATTTTGGGAGGCCAATTACAGAATTAAATGGAAAATATAAAATTAAAATTGTTTTTACCCATCATGTAATGTATCAAACAAAAGGGCTCATTATGGTGAAAACAAATATATTTTTTCATATTTTTAAAATAAATCATTTTAATGATATTAACAAAAATATATATTTTTTTACCAATTCCCCCTACCTTATCTCCGAAACTAATAGCCGTAAAATTTTGAAAAAAATTAGATATATAGGGCCTCACCTGAACTTTACCGGAGAAATACGGAGAAACTCCTAATATTAATTGTGGGGGGTAAATTACAAAATTAAATGAAAAATATAAAATTATAATTGTTTCTAACGCATCAACTAATATATCAAATTAAAGGGCTAATTATGAAAAATACAAAAATATTTTTCTCATATTTTTAAAATAAATTATTTAAAACATATTAACAAAAATATACAAAATTTTGCACATTCCTCCACCTCATTTCCGAAAATATAAATCGTAAAAATTTTAAGAAAACTACAGATATAGGACCTCAGCTGAACTTTACTGAAAAAATAAGGGGAAACCCCTAATGTTAATTTTACGGGGTAAATTACAGCATTAAATGGAAAACATAGAATTAAAATTATTTCTAACGCATCATGTACTAAATCAAATCAAAGGGCTCATTATGAAGAATACAAATATATTTTTTTCAAATTTTTTAAATAAATATTTTAAAATATATTAACAAAAAAATACCCACTTCATTACCTAAATTATAAAACCTACAATTTTTTGTTTAGAGGAAAAATACGAAGAAATCCCTAATATTAATTTTGGGGGCCAAATTATAGAATGAAACAGAAAAAAAAATTTAATGCAACATGCAATACATCAAATGAAAGGGCTCATTATGATGAATACAAATATATATTTTTTTATATTTTTAAAATTAATTAGATATTAACAAAACATATAAAAAATTCTCATATCCCGCTTTATTTCCGAAACTATACTACCCAAAATTTTGAAAATAATTAGAGTTTTGGGGCTCACTTGAAATTTATAAAAAAAAAATAGTAGAAAACCCCATTATTAATATTGAGGACAAAGTATAAATTAAATGGAAAATCAAAATGAAATTTTCAAACGCATGATGTAATATACCAAACAAAAGGTTCATTATGTAAATTACAAATACATCATATTTTTAAATCATTTGTTTAAAAGATATTAACAAAAATATTAACAATTGAATTAATTCCCACTTTAGAAACTACACTATTTAATTTTTTTTTAATATACTTCATTTGTATTTTTAAATAATATGTCTAAAAGATTTAAAAATTTATTATTTAAAACTATTTTCCCCTTTAAATTCCAATCTACCGAGCCTAAAATTCAGACAGTAGATTATAAAAGGCTTACTTGAAAGTGTATTAGTAAAATAAAATTTTAGTGTTAATTTTGGGAAACAAACTATAAAATTAGATACATATTTTTATAAAAATCAATGTGTGGAAATTAAAAGTGTATATTGTTTATAAATTTAAAACGCTTCTTTGAAAAAATATTAGGGTAAATATAAGAAAATACACTCATTCCTTGCTTGTCTGAAACTGGAATATTAGAATCTTTAAGTGGTACGGAACCCTTAGTATGCGAGTCCAACTCACACTTGCCCTAATTATTTTTGTTTTATTTAAGGTTCGTTCCTTCAGCCTAGGTAAGCAATACACAACGGTTGCGTACCTGCGCACAAGAAAAATAGGGTTCCATGAAAACAATAATTGTTTAGTGAATGGTTCGGTTTCAGGTTTCAAGTGACACAGTGATTGATTCGCAATCAGTTAATGTACCGTAATGTGGATCACCGGCATCGGAGAAGAATGTGTGGTGCAGCCATGCGCATTAATGAGGCAGTTTGGTTGCCCACTAGTACATGGATCGAGTTGCGAAATAAGCGGTTCATGTACCGATGAATTAACTAATTGCCGATTGGTTCGCAATCCGCTGAAGGAACGAACTTTTAGTAGTTACGGACGGAAGACCTTCAGTGCAGAATGCCAAAATTAATTTATAAAATTGGTTCACTTATCAAATAATAAATTAATTATGAAATCAATATTTACATTCATACTGTCAATGCCAAACAGGTAATAGTGACAGTGCTGCCAGATTGCTTGGAGAGAAAATCATAAGATGGATCCAATGTGAAAGACAAACTAAATTTAATTGGATATTTAGTGGTACATAAGAAGTTCCAAATATTACCTATATATGGAACGGCTTGAAATATAAGGTGTAATAAAATTAAAGTTCTACCGGGTAGTTAAAAAATGTTGTATTGGGTGGCACTTACTAGTTGCGTATACAAGGTGGTTGAAATACGACTGAAGTAAAACTATAGTTATACAGAATGGATTAAAAAAATAAGAAAAAAGGTTAAATAAGCATATGCGGGAAGGATATTAGAGTTATAGGGCGGAGGGTTTAAAAAATGTTAGAAGCAGTTGCATATAAAGGTTGATTGAAAAATACGATGTAGTGGAATTATAGTTGAATTATAGTAATACAGAGTGGTTAAAAATTCTATATAGTGTGGAACATAAGTTGTTGCTTATAGTTGACATATTGGGCGAAGTAAACTTATAGGTATACAGGGTGATTTAAACAATAAAAAAAATAGAAACAGTTAATAGGGTGAAGAGGATTAATACTTATACAGGGGGTTGCAACATCGTATAGAATTGTATAATAGTTGTGCAAGGTGATTCAGAAAATGATAGACAAATATATTGGGTGGCCAATACACAGAAACATATGCAGATTGTTGCAATATAGGGTGAATTAGAGTTAGAAAGTGGTCCAAATAATAAAACAAATAAAAAAGTTAAAAAATATGTGAATAATACAGAAAAAATACTATTTAGAGAAAGAGGGATAAGAAAAATCAATAGAATTGTAACTCATATAGAAAAAAGAATATATGTCAGAAAATAGTTACTTCTTAATTATAAATTATTTTACATTATATGGTCCCACTGCTGCAAAGTTCTTACTTTTAAAACCCGGTGACTGAGTTTTACTTAAAAGAAAAATATATTTGGCATTTTAAAGATTTGTTTGAAATATCAAGAATACGTATCCATTTACTAGGTTAAGTTTGGTACATTTATTCTAGATTAAAATATATTTTTATTCGAAATATTTCCTTGAAATCTTGCATTGCTGATTTTAAAATTTGAAACCTAACAATGTTCAAAAAATTTACAATTCGAGTCGCTCTACCTCGACAACAGAAACCACTGCGTAACACTGCACACGGCTGTAACTCTGTCAGTTTCATTTTATTTTGATGACCATCTTTTATAATGTCCAGTGTTTGTAGTTACCTATAGTTCAATAGGAAAATATTCAGTGCTGTAGATCACAGTTCAGTATTGATTTTTCGGACAAGTAGTACTAACTTTCGTAGAAAATATTTTTTGTAAATTTTTGTTGTGATTATATTTCTATCATTAACATAAAATTAATTTCACAATAGAACGAGGGTATTGTACAACATACCATTAATGAGCGGACAATAGAAATGACATTAAAGATTAGAGTTTTCATTTTCTTTTATTTTTAATTTTCTATGCACGCTATGTTCCCTATTTATGTAGGTACTTGGACGAAGTCGGGGATAAAAGCTAGTTTGTTATAAGAAATTGAATCATTTGGTTAATATACAACTTAAATCTGGTTTGACATTAGTTCTCCGTAAATATCTTCCCCACATATTATCGCGAAAGTATCTATTAATACTAACACAAATTGATAAATATAAAAAATGAAATGCCTCTTTCTTTACAAACAACCTAACTTTTACATTTACTTCTTTTCAAGCTGTATGTGAAATATACTTATATAATAGACTCTTTTACACTCTCTTCGAAACACAATTAAAATACTATTAGTTTCCCAGGTATAAAATTACATATTATTAAATATTATTATTAACAATATAATAATAATTTTAGTGCTTTCAAATCTCTAACACTAGTTAGGAGTTACCATCGTTTATTTAACAGCTTCGTTAACTAGATTGTTAAATTGGAAGGAATAATTTGAATTTTTGAATATAATAGCAAAACTAGCGTAATCATGGCATCAGTGCACAATAATATTCAATGCTACCTGCGCACATTGCATTGGAATGTCAAACCTGAATTCTCACAAAACACTTAAAAAACAAAACACCATTTTATTTCACAGATCAAATTTATGTTTCATTGTTACGAAATTAACAGGAAAAACGCCATCTATAAGGAATGGTATATATATTATAATATTACCTATATACAAATTAATGATTTTTGATTCGAGTTAGGACGTTTACAATATTAGGCAGAGCGGTACGATCAGCAATTTAGTTGCACAGTCTTCAGTAAAATGTGAAGTTTTACGCAAAATAGTATGTTAAAATTAACCCGATTCCCCAAAAATAGTTGTGTTTATGTTTGAAACTGCATTAACACGAAAATGATTCCAAAAATATCACTGCTTTTTTACCATTACTTTGGAAACAAACACTAAAAGACTTAAATCACTTTTCGAAGGCACTATTTTAGCACTCATTTCCACTGAACATGTGAACTGAAAATGACGTGAAGTTCTCATGAACTTGCATGCTGATTTCAACTTTACAGCACCCACCTATACGATGCCACACAGGGATAGTGTTTAGTGTTATAATGCCGACGTTCAATAGCAGTCTCTACTTTCTCGATGCTGAATTAGTGGTCCATCTATATAAGTATCGCTTATATGTAATGTGTGATAATTACCTCAACTATTGGCAGCTCCTCTAAGCTGTTCGGTAATTTCACTGTTTTCTAAAATCAGATTTGAGTATTGTCGGTATTATATCAGTTAACTGTTATAAAAAAATTAGTAGCTGAGCCACTAACTAGCCTTGATTTTCGCAGTTGGCAGAAGACAAAAGAAACAATTTTCATAAACAATAATTCCCCATTTTTGGATAACTCATATTTCTCGAAAGCTTTATGAGGCCGTAACTTACGTAGAGTTGGGTAGTATCATGCTACATACTATTTGTGTAAATAATCTTTATTTGTCGAGGTCTTGCAGAAATGCAGAGTCTGTATTTTTTAATAATTTAAGCGGTAACGTTTCGAAGCGGTATTCCATATTGCAAAACACAAAAATTTTAGTTCGCTTATTTTAAGAATACATATTAGTATATTAGAGCTAGTAATGATTGAGTAATATTTTAACATGAGAGCAAATCGTTTCTCTGAAATATTCACTTGGTTTTATGGTAAAAAAACATTCGGTTATCCGTTTGAAGACTCTGGAAATCAGGAAAGGAGTTTTTGGTAACTTGTTGAAGGCAGGTAATAACAGTAAAACCCGAAACTTTTCTGAGTTATTTATAGTGAACAATTTATTTATGTATAATGAGAATGGAATTGGTCAAATTTTAGAGATTTCTGACGCCATTTGCGGAAAACTCTATGTGTAAGTACTGCATGTGAAAGTATCTTGAGAACCTAGGATATAGTTGCATATTTTGTCATAATTCTAAAAACCCAAGAAGAATTGGCAACTAGCGTTGTTTGGAAATATGGACTTTATGAAACATTAATAAAAGTAGTCCAACAAACATGCCAGTTTAAGAAGGACACTATGCTTAATAAACCAGTTAAAATCTTAACAAGAGGACGGATATTTTAATTTTATTTATTTTTTTTAGAATGACGTGACTGTGAAACATCGTTGAGGTGATTATGTTATAAAGACTTCACCATAACACATTTAACTGAATCGCAGTTTTGGGAAATATTCGGCGTGTTTCGTCGTCAGGCTGCTGTCAACACACACATACACACACACATCGGATATGTCAAAATTGACCTACAAAAGAGAACTTAGTGAAGACCATGACTGAAAATGATAAGTGTCTTTTTATTGCACATTATGAAGTGAAAAGACAGAGAAAAAAGAAATTGGCAGATATGTGTACGTCACAACGACAATTGCAAGCATTGAATATTTCCCAGGATTATGATACAATTATTGTCATATTCTTGAACCCAGTAGTGCCAAGGTTTAGCATCTCGTCATACATGGAAAAACTTTTTTTGGAAGTTGTTTTGGTTACTCTTACATAATGAAGTACATAATGACGAAATAAACAAAATAGCATGTCAGGTTCGACATTTTTATGAGTTAATCAATATATAGAGAATAACAACATTTAATTGATTCAAAGTGAAAATAATCTATCATCCGCATAGATTGATTATCAGAAATTAACATTGTAACATTGGCTTGTCTGCGGCTTAAGGTTCATTCAGAATTTGGCAAAATAGTAAAATTATAATAAACAAAACAAGAGATAATTTAGCTATAAAACCTACGTAGGAGCTCCTATTTACGCCATTTTTTTAAGTACCGGGAACAACTTCGCAATGACAAATTAAGTGAACCTTTTAGTGTTTTCATTTTTATTGCCATTGGGAACGGGATCTGATTTATACCCAAAAGCCTTTTGAGTATTTGAAAAGTACAGACGTTCTAGCAATTGTAGTGTTATTCCCAAAAAAACAGAAAATTGCAAAGTATTCAATATGTACGTTACCTTTAAATATCACATAATATTGGTATCTAATATTACAAAAAGATGAAACTACATATATTTTTTGTGTTTGTATTTTAGTAATGACCTGCATATTTCTGATGTAACGAATATTTGTATTCCTATTCGTCAGCATGTCCATCTTATTAATAATCGAATCCCTATTCATATTCACGATAAACTATGCGATTTTTTAAAAAAAATTTGGTAATAAGAGAATAAGGTTTATAAAATTTTATTGTTATTTGTTCTTTAATCAAAACATGTCTAACGAAACAGCCTTGAAGTTTTAAATAAAACTAATTTTCAAAAAATGAATAAAAAAACTATGTGCGATGACTAATGACTTTCTTATATATAAATATTGACAACAGAATTTTTAGAGATTTGTGTAGAAACTTATTTATGTATGACGTCGTTAACGCTTACAAAGGTTTGCATTTATTGGTTTAGTTTAGGAAAAATTGGATCTACCTTGACTACCATTTAAAATATTCAAATCTATTAATTAGTGTCAGAGAAATTAGTGAAGACTCATGTACTGCAATCTTAATAACTGCTTTTTCTGAATTTCTGGGAAATATGTCTCACATAGAAAAGGAGGTTTAAAAATAATCCAATAAAATTTCACAACCACAGAAACTCTATTTTAGTTTTTAATAATTTTATTTTGCTATTGTAAATAGAGCGCTAAATAATTATAATAGGTACATATTTATTTTATACATTGTGCCATTACTTACATACTTGTAGAAATAATACTAGCGGGAAAAGATCAAATTTTTTTAGAAGTTGTGTTTATAGTTCAAGTTCATAAATGTATAATCATGTATTTTATATTCCTTATAATGTAACAGGATTGCAACTTCATACTATATTTTGAGTACACCGATAATTTTCTGCCAATTTCGTAGTGCTACCAGCCTTTCCAAGGGCGCTTAGAATAGTTAAATGAATATTAAAACTATAAATATAAAATTATTTTATGGCAGTATTATATAAATTATTTTTGGGTGTTCAACTGGTTTATTATCAACGCATTTTATCTTTATATTCATTATTGTACATAATTCTGTCATATGATATAAGGTGACTGACTTATTATTACCTAAAATAATGTCATGGATATATTAAAGTTGTGCATTTAAAATTTAGAGAAATACAATTATTGCATAAGTAAAATTTATTTTTATTCGAAAATAATATATTTGTCCTTTTTACATTGGAATTTCTATATAGCCAACGTAACATCCTTAAGCATGGGACGCATTCGTGTTGTCAGATAAATGTCTGGTCAAACCATTAAGGGGAAAAATGTTAGCAACAAACTGTTTCATCTGACAGAATGAGTTTCAACTAAATTTTTTGAGATTTTAAATAGCCCCTTACTGCAACCAGATGACTCGGAATTCATAGTTTTGGAAAATCAATGTTATAAATTCAATCGCCAGAAAATACAAGTGTTAGATAATTAAAAATATTTAATATCTATACTGACATGTTAAATACTAAAACATTATTTCTTAATTTTGGAGAAAATTATGTTTAATGTCATTGCAGAATTTGACCAAAAACGTAAGATATCTAGTTGTTGAAAAAATCCAGTCACAAATAAGAATTATTAATTTGTAAACATTAGCTATTAAACGGAATTTACATATAATATATACTACTTATTTTAGTTTTCACATCCAAAATTCAATATCACTTATGAGCCTTTCGGAAACTTTTCTTTTTTTCTGGAGTTTTACGCTTATGTAGTTTGTTAGGAAGGACTGGAGGGTTCATGTTAATGTAAGACGTATGATCGTCATATATTTCTTTATTAAGAGATAGCTGACTTTTAGATAAATTCTTTAGTTTGTTGTCAGCGAAAGAGAATGTACCCGGATCAAAAATACTATTTAGTTTTCTAAGCTCTTCATTAAAATTAATAATAAAAGGCATTAATAATTGTAAAAAGTTTAACCAGCAAATTATTAACCAACTAACAAACTTACGGCTTTTATATTCTTTTCTAATATTAATATTTTGTCTGCATACCTTTTCTAGTCAAGAATGTTATATTCTATTACAGCGCGAACCAAATAAGTTCTTGCAGAGCTTGCTATACTTTTCCAATCTGCAGTCCAGTTTACTTTCACATTTTTTAGTTTCACAAATATAGCTGACTGCATAGCATTGTACTCCATCTCACTATGAACAATGACAAGAAATTTTGGATCATTGGTTACAAAGCATTGAATTTTCTTAACTTTAGTTGAACACATAGATGCCACGTATTTATTAAGATTTTACCCTTCACACCTATCACGCTATCTAATAATTTGTTTGGCATTCGCGAAAAATGATTTCATTTACCTACAAAACCAATTCGGTATTTCATGTTTACTTCAACTTCACTCCACGTGTAGCTGTCTACTGTTTTATGACTAGAGAAAATAAAACTTCAACTGATGTTAATGAAATTGTAGGAAATCCAAATTTCAGCCCAAAGTACTACACTTGAATGTTTTAACTATTTTTTTTTTCACCTTTGTTCCTGGCAGTTTTATCTTTAGCAGGTAGGTGGCCTTGAATACTAGCTCCCGTAAGTGCCCTATTTGCAACAATTGCTAAGTACAGCCATTTACAGGTAATTAAAAAATATCTGGTAATCTTTAAATAAAGTTTGGTTGATCATAGAATGCAACCAGCTATTGTGTTCAAAAACAGCACATATAATAGTATGGATGTAAATAGCTTACTTAAAATGGGTAAATAGTAAATAATAGAAATGTTAACTGGAGTGTTATGTTCTCAAAAAATATGTTGTATGTTAGATGTGTTTTTTATGTAGGTAATACGAATACAAACTCTAAGTATTTTTTTTTCACCTTTTTTCCTGGCAGTTATATCTTTAGCAGGTAGATGTCCTTGAATACTAGCTCCCGTAATTGCCCTATTTGCAACAATTGCTAAGTACAGCCATTTACAGGTAATTAAAAAATATCTGGTAATCTTTAAATAAAGTTTGGTTGATCATAGAATGCAACCAGCTATTGTGTTCAAAAACAGCACATATAATAGTATGAATGTAAATAGCTTACTTAAAATGGGTAAATAGTAAATAATAGAAATGTTCTCAAAAACTCTAAGTATTTACCAAAATTTTGAATTTCGTTTTATAGAGAATTGAGGCAAACAACACCTACTAATGACATATGTATGTTTACATGCTTGTAGCTTATCTATTACAACTAAATTCAAAATATGTATGAAAGCAATATAGATATATGTTTGACAAAATAACATCAATAACGTTCAAAATTAAAAATCTAACTTTGAAGACTGGGCGCCCACTAGTAAAGATAAATTTACAATTATAATAGAACTACCTATTTGAAGTACATACTGAAAAGATATGAAGGAGGTATTTAATAAATAAAAAAATTCTATGAAACTGTCAAGAAGAGAGCGTGGTGTACTTCTAACAGATTAATAAAAATATTTTTTATCAGACAGTCTATTACAATCAGTTTCTGTAATGTAAACAATTTTTAAATATATTTATATTAATCTCTTAGTCATTTTAATCTATTCAGTTAAGCTCACAGATACGAAACATTTTAATAATTAATCTTAAATTGCAGTAAAATCAAAAGGCTACCAACCGTATACTATTCAAGTTTCCATAAAAAGATTTCATTTTAATCAATTTCATAGATTAGAATACACTCATGAGAGTTACATGTAGAAATCCAAATAGATATGTGAAATACACAGCAGTAAATACAGCATCAATGTTATTAACTATAAATTAAAGTAAAATGTTAATGCATATTTTTAGAAAAATTGGAAATTACCTGACGAATATTTTGTGTATAGTAGATATACCAAAATGTCGCAATTGACATTCAATTTAACCGGAAAACTATCCTTGAAATTTGGCAAGTGTTTATTCTCTCGTAACCAACCTTGCATATGATTTTTATCATTCGCCATGGTTTTAAAAATAGTATTGCATTATACATAGTTTAATTTGTTTGTTAGAAATTTTCCGACGTTACTATTGAACTCGCTCTTGATTGTCACATTCATACGTACCTGAGGTACAAATCCTCATGATTTATTCCTCTGACGTCAGTTCAAATTCACTGTCGACTCAATAACAACCGTATGACTTTTTGATTACTGATAAGCCAAAAATTTCGTAGCCTGGTGCAGTCTTGATTTAAAAAAAATGTGAATATATTAATGACACTATGAAAAAATATTTGTTACAGGTTTTTTTTTAGAAAATCAAATAAGATACAGAAACTTGTGTCTTTTAAAGAGGATTTGATACAATGTTAACAGTTTGTTATCTACTGAGAATGACGCCGAGTTTTTTCTGACACAATCATATTGGCTTGTGTATCCTCGATTTCACAATACAAGTTGAGGCTTAATAAAACTTACATTTCTATAGTTTTTTTTATTTTGTGCAAAGAGCTAATATAAAAATAACTGATATTTGTATGATTATCTACAGGCCAAAGTTGGCACAAAAGGTTGAAAGACCTATTTTTAGATATTTAAAACTCTTTAAGACCGCTATTTGAAATATATATAAAGCGTATATATATACATATATATATATATATATATATGTTTTAGGTGATTTCCGGGAATTCATCCGCGTAGTTGATAACTGATCCCTGCCGGGATCGATGGTAAAATGACGACGTTTTGGCAGAGTCACATCTGCCCTCTTCAGGTCGGTTCGCATAATTCTCGTAGCCTTCTGCTTTCGCTTCTAGTTACTCGAATACATTTAGTGCCCGCGAAAACTTAAAAACAAATATATATATATATATATATATATATATATATATATAATATTTTTGTTTACACCATAATGAGGAAAGAAAGTAGTACTATAATATTGGTGTTGTAAAAAGCACAATCATTTCAGTAGCTATTATACAAGACATTAACCAGTGTTTACTCCGCTTGAACACGGTAATATTTTCACCAAGTCACTGCTGCATTCCTCATAACTTTTAACGTGTTATTTATGTTATGGAAGAGAAAATTCTCATATTATATGGCTGTTTGAAACAGAGCCGAAGAAACTTTTAAGATATACAACTATGCTGGTAAAGACACGAGGTTGAAATTCTAATAAATTTCGATTTGATTCGTTAGCATAATTTTAATGAATATATTGGTTGCGACTAGGAAGTATTAGATGGAACTAGTTGAATTGAGTGAATCACATGAAAACTGATTTAAGCAGCAGGAAAGCTGCTTCATTAATTAATTATTTTGAATTTAATTTTAATAATAAATAAGATTCAGGCCACAGTATAGTAATAAGTAATAAAATAAAACTGTTTATTTATACAAGGGTTTCATTTTGCGTGCATATTAATAACATTGTCCATTTTCAAATTGTAAGATTATTTTCATAAAAAATAGTCAGGTGGATTTGACCCACATAAAAAAATTACTCTTTGAGTTATGAATTTTTTGATATTTCGAAGAACAAAAGTATCTTCAGTGGCACACCATAATTTCGTTAAAGTGTTTTCATTACTGGTATATAGTAGATTATTTGCATGCGAAAATTTATATATTCTATCTTTCAGTGCAACAAAATATTTTGAAAACTTCGCTCATACTACTTACCACTTGTATTTAAAAGATTTTTTTAATGACGCGTCAGAAAAATGGATGTTAAAAGTCTTTAAGTTAACTAAATGCCTACGTACCACTCTGCAAGTATTATTTACTAGCATCTCTTGTGAAACAACCACCCTCAAGGGCAGTTCTGGCTTATGTACAATAGACAGATTGATGCAATTGCAACATTCAGTTAACTATATAACTACAAAAAGCCACAGATTTTATAATTTCCACTGGAGGCTCTATACAAGAATTATATTTAAAAAATCCCGAAGGTTAACATACGATTTAGACAAAATAGTCTAAGTTGGTGAACATGGCAAGCAATATGGCAAGCACCGTCCTTCAAATTTGTCAAGTGCAAATTTTGTCGCTTGCAAAGTAATCTAGTAAAAATCCTGTTTATGTTACTTATGATGGTGAAACTTAGAAAAGTCCGCGGCTCGGTCGTATCAAACCGCTTAATGCTCAAAACTTTGACTATTGAAATTAAAAGTGCTTTGAAAATAAAGAAGTCAAAAGTGGGAGCAAGCTCGTTAGACTAAGTGTACCAGGAACTCATCACGGAAATAAAAGCAATGTTTGCCAAGATCCTGTCTGAGACGAAGTAGATGTCTGAGTAAGTATACTGGACGGTAAAATTATACAAAGGCATCTGCAGCCAAATTAGAAATGATAAAAATGAATGCAGCGAAAGACCACCAACCATCAATCAGTAGTAGGGTCAACTATCTCAATTTAAGATCGATCAGCATCGTTTTAGTCTAAAATTTCCACGGCACCGCATATTCAGAAGACATCGACATAAAGATTGTAAGCATCATAGAAACTTTTAAGATATACAACTATGCTGGTAAAGACACGAGGTTGAAATTCTAATAAATTTCGATTTGATTCGTTAGCATAATTTTAATGAATATATTGGTTGCGACTAGGAAGTATTAGATGGAACTAGTTGAATTGAGTGAATCACATGAAAACTGATTTAAGCAGCAGGAAAGCTGCTTCATTAATTAATTATTTTGAATTTAATTTTAATAATAAATAAGATTCAGGCCACAGTATAGTAATAAGTAATAAAATAAAACTGTTTATTTATACAAGGGTTTCATTTTGCGTGCATATTAATAACATTGTCCATTTTCAAATTGTAAGATTATTTTCATAAAAAATAGTCAGGTGGATTTGACCCACATAAAAAAATTACTCTTTGAGTTATGAATTTTTTGATATTTCGAAGAACAAAAGTATCTTCAGTGGCACACCATAATTTCGTAAAAGTGTTTTCATTACTGGTATATAGTAGATTATTTGCATGCGAAAATTTATATATTCTATCTTTCAGTGCAACAAAATATTTTGAAAACTTCGCTCATACTACTTACCACTTGTATTTAAAAGATTTTTTTAATGATGCGTCAGAAAAATGGATGTTAAAAGTATTTAAGTTAACTAAATGCCTACGTACCACTCTGCAAGTATTATTTACTAGCATCTCTTGTGAAACAACCACCCTCAAGGGCAGTTCTGGCTTATGTACAATAGACAGATTGATGCAATTGCAACATTCAGTTAACTATATAACTACAAAAAGCCACAGATTTTATAATTTCCACTGGAGGCTCTATACAAGAATTATATTTAAAAAATCCCGAAGGTTAACATACGATTTGGACAAAATAGTCTAAGTTGGTGAACATGGCAAGCAATATGGCAAGCACCGTCCTTCAAATTTGTCAAGTGCAAATTTTGTCGCTTGCAAAGTAATCTAGTAAAAATCCTGTTTATGTTACTTATGATGGTGAAACTTAGAAAAGTCCGCGGCTCGGTCGTATCAAACCGCTTAATGCTCAAAACTTTGACTATTGAAATTAAAAGTGCTTTGAAAATAAAGAAGTCAAAAGTGGGAGCAAGCTCGTTAAACTAAGTGTACCAGGAACTCATCACGGAAATAAAAGCAATGTTTGCCAAGATCCTGTCTGAGACGAAGTAGATGTCTGAGTAAGTATACTGGACGGTAAAATTATACAAAGGCATCTGCAGCCAAATTAGAAATGATAAAAATGAATGCAGCGAAAGACCACCAACCATCAATCAGTAGTAGGGTCAACTATCTCAATTTAAGATCGATCAGCATCGTTTTAGTCTAAAATTTCCACGGCACCGCATATTCAGAAGACATCGACATAAAGATTGTAAGCATCATAGAAAATTTGAAGGACAAATTAAAGCTACAGCGGATAACTGAAGAACTTTTCAAACAGAATCTGACGGAAGAGTTACAGATCTCACTAATTTTCACAATGATTTCAACAAGGTAAAATATCGAGTCAATAGATAGCTCACAAATCATTGTAGGAGTTGTGGGTTTTGGAATTTTGACAACTAAAGAAATTGTCAATGAGAAGGAAACTAAATCTCCGATAATCGTAATATTAAATCAAATGCAGTTGGTACACAATGGAATATCCAATGGTTACCTACGGTATAACAAGGGTTATATTTGGTGAAAATTAGACAAACAAAGGGCAAGTCGCCAAATGTGTCATCTTCCTGGTAAATCATTATGCAGAGGAAGCGATGTCAGGACTTCTCAACCACAACGGTGATGCACTCAACCAACATCCTCAATGAAATACAATTGTTTTTTGTAGCAAAACAGAATTACGCTCTTGTGTAATCGTAATTTTGTGTAAAGTGTACGTAAATTATTGGTGAGAAAAATATTTCAGTCCACGCTAGAGCTCGTCAAAATGATTAGGTTCGAGCAATTGTTGGTCGCAGCCGATGTGAATTATCACAATTCCAGCGCGAAAAATGTGTACGAAGCACACCTACAAAATATATAAAAACAGAGGTCTGTATGCAAACGAGAACGACACAGTTACTCTTGATTCCAACGGGTGTCCCTATATAAAAACTGTGAAGATACAACTGTTAAAAAAATGCAGTGACGATATTTTAATTGCCTTCAGTTACTATATATTGTCTCCGACATACAGAAAGCTTGGTGCAATAAAAAAGTGAAAAAAAGCAAGAAAAACGTCGATGTATTGTAAAAACAGCAGAAGGAATCGTTGTGTGTAATTGCTCTAGTGTTTATGAGAAAACACATTATCCTCAATCAGATAATTTTTTTCAAGACTGTGAGACCTGAAATTTTACGCGCCGCATACTCTTCTTCAAGGTAGTGTGGAAAAGAATTTTTAGCCTGTATGCCGAAACTATTGATTTGACAAATAAAATGGTAAAATATAAATTGTAGGTAATGTTTTTATGGTAAAATGGGTCGGAAACGACTGATATTGCCATAAAACTGTTATTAGCTGCCATTTTTCTATTATAGCGGAACGAGCGTTCAAGCAGAAATTCGAAAAATCAACAGTATTTGCGTCTTTACAACTTCAAATTAACATAAGAACTTCTAACTTGTGCTGATAATACTTTCATACTTTTTCAATGCAGCGTCAATGTTACAACAAAAGTACCTTGCTAAAAAATATCTTGAGGTTTGACATCATCGAGTTTTTGCGCAAAAATATTATGTATTTTCGACAACTCGTGGCAGTTCCCATCACTCAGGGATTCTAATGCATTTTAGGAATTTATTCTATTCTACTACTACTATTCGCTTCTTACACCACAACTCAGAGAAAACACAAGCTTGATTAACAATGATGGTTTTGATGCAACTTATGCAAAAAAGGATAAAACTTGATGCAGAAATTTAAAACCAATACTTTCACAATGACATGACGGCTGGGAGGGAGCTTCATTTATTCATATTGTCATTATTACACATAAATAAACATCGCAAAGAAACTGTATATTTGTGAATATTCTGTAGACTAATTTGAACATAAGTGATCAATTCTTTCTGTTAAAGAACAATGCGAATAGCGTAGCGAATCTGAGTAGTTTTTAGAAATTACCAAAGGGTCATATTTTGATTTAGATTCTAATTCGCTAATCATTTGTTACCTCCTCAACAGGAGTTTTAAGTTATATCTGAACTTGTAATTCATGTTCTATAAATATACGTGTTTTGCAACGTTTTCAATTTCTCATTTAAATGTTCACAAAAAATCAATTTGTATTGATCCTGCGTGAAAATGATAAAAATAAAAATTGTTTTGGTCAGAACGATACTATCAAGCATTACCTTTATTAAATTACAAACAATATATGAATCGTTTTTCAATTTAATTATTGAACCGATTAAAAATTATTTTAATTTAAATTTCATTTTACACCAAAATGATCTTGGTATACAATATACAATTTCCTTTATTCATTACATTATATTACTTCAGAGATTATGTCGCTTAAATTTATTTAAAGACAACATTATCGCCTAATGAAGTGAACCATTCATGTTTTTCAGTTTGTGTGGGCAAAATATCGAGTAAGTGGGAAGAACTACGTTAATAAATAATTTAAACTGCGCTATAATGACAGACGAGTGTCTATCTTAACAATAATATTTTTGTTTATCTGCCTTTTAATTACATAATGTTTATTTAATATGATCTTAAATTATTTATGGTAATGATTGCGGGTATAAACAATCAAATCAGTTTCTTAAACAGAAAGAAATCCGTACAAAATTTATTTCTGAAGTCGTTCAACAAATCTTAATATAAACTGACACAATCAAAAATGGTTTAAATGATAATAAATTATAGCTAATTAATTGAATACCAAATCGACAAGGGTGGGTTAAATTAAATAATGCCGTACTATTAAGTAAGTTTAAAATCATTTGATTTTATCTATTTTTATATTCAAAATATAAAACAACCATCAATATCAGGCACTTAATTAAAAATAATTTTTGAATCCTCGATAGTTTACAAGAAAAACAAAACATTTGTTGATACCTGTGTCGCTTCAGTGAGATTTTTCAACCTACTTTTCTATTATATGATGAACAAGTTTTAGTGTAGGCAAATAAGTGTATAAGTGACTGTTGTCTATAACTACACTGCAAAACAAAAACATTTTAGCTATTTCCTTCATGAAAATATAAAATAAAATATGAGCATGAAAATTGTTTATAAGCTTTCGTTTCCAAGATCCACTACAATCCACTTGAGCCACCAATTTAAAACTAATTGGGGAAGAAAAAATCCTTTGTAATTCATATAAAAATAAAAATAATTCAGTAAGTAAAATGAAATAATTAAATAATAATAGTAATAATATAAAAAATAAAATCTCTCAGAAAACAACTTTAATTGACATGGCAATTCCTAACAACTATAATATAAATAACAAGCAGGCTGTGAAAATAACCAATTATTGGGATTTGGAATTTCAAATAAAGACTCAGTGGGACATGAACAACACACGAACTGTACCAATTGTTATGCCAACGATAGGGGTAGTCCCAAAACATCTATTATATTTGAAATTACTTGGTCTGGACGAGCATCTTTACCAACAAATGCAAAAAGCTGTCCTGTTAGGAGCAGCCCACACAGTCAGGAATTTTATGGGAAACTGTCGCTGCGACTCCAACCACAGGCATGAAAACCTGGCAAGGGCTCGCACAGAGCTAAACCCTTGTGATCTCTAGGATATCTGGGGTTTGGTGAATTTCCCCTTAAAGGGAAGGCATGGAATGATCTGGTTTTCAATCATTTCATTTCATTTATGAAGTGGCAACCTTACGAGCCCAAGTTACCTCGGTCACCAGGGTCAATTGGTGACACCACCTAGGAAAATAGAGTTACGGAATAGATGCCTCAGAAAAGAGCCACCTCTTGGGGATAGCCAGGGCATGTCTAGGGCCGGCACTGGAGATGACAGTAGGCGGGACGCCGGTGGCAGGGTGCTGAGGAGGCAAGCCCCTGCCGTCCAAAGAGTTACACAGCCCAGGAACTACAACAAAACTCACAAACACAGTGACATCAATAACGTGACCTTCTCCAATGGAGTCAAACGAGAACGATAATTCCGGCCGTAGACAGTGTTGCGCAGCATCAACAGCCAGCGCTCACTCAAATGGGACTGAAAAGACAGCCCATAAAATGGACTAGCGCCATGAACTTATAACGCGCACATTTTACAGGTTTACGAACCTTGTCCAGGACAAGACCTGATATCGCCAAATACTGTCGTGAAAACCCAGGGCTTCAAGTTATCGAATAGCGACCAGCGGATCAATATCGTATCAACTTGAAAAATAGCCTTATTTCGGCTAAACAACTGGATACAATAAAGAACGAAGTTGGGCGCGAAGTATTTGGTCGAAATACAAATAAAATATAAAATCCAGAGCCTGAAACACCTTTGCCACAAAGAGCGGACAAGACTCCAGTATTTCTACAATAACGGCCAACCAACGCTGACTTTCTTCAGAAGATTCAATAATAAATGGAAGGACCTCTTATAGAATACAGTGGAATAGATCCGCAAAATTGACTGACTTTTCCCAAAATAAGAAATTAGGTATTGTATTGCAGGGATTGAAAAATTTATCCTGGCAATCTATGTTTTAGATGCTAATAAGTTAGAGCCGCCACACACAATCATCTACTGTGCTGCTAAGCCATCTCAGAATAATTGGAGTAGTTATAAGATGACCTTGGCAAGACCAACCATTTACAACGGAAGACAACTCCAACATAATGAAGCACATCTATATCTGGAGAGGGCCAGGATCATAGGGTGTGCAAAATTACTGGATAAAGAATATGCACACCAGCCACAAAACATTAACAGCCCTTATAAATCACATAATTTTATATCCACACAAGGTGCCAAGATTCCTTACGCATGGTGCTACACACTTCTTACCTCCCAACCTTATATAAACTTATATCGTTGTGCGTTGTTCTTCTCAGACATTGTGAGCTGAACAACAGAATTACTGGACAATAAAACGGATGCAACTAAAATTCAATGGGATGCAAAGAACTACTGATAACTGATTCCGTTGTCTGCAATAGAACCCACGCCAAATGACGAAATCTCTACATGGTATTTGTGGATTACAAAAGGTCATTGATTCAGTTCCACATGATTGGCTCATCTAGGTCCTGAAATTAAATAAAGAAAATACTTTTATTGTTAACTTTCTAGAGTTAATGCCCACTTAGCAAACCAAAATCGTTCTGAATGAAGCCGAATGTTCGATATAAACTGACCCCAATCATTGGATTAGGGTTGTATCCTAGGTTCTCTTAGCCCGCTGTGGTTCTGCCTTATCATAAACTTTGTCTCACACAAACTGATCTCGAATAACTTTTGGTTCAGTCTCAAACATAACAACGTACAAGCCTTAAAGATAACCCATTTGTTACACATGGTCGGCTTAAAGTTGATGGCGGCTATGAAACCACAGCTGTATGATATGCTTCAAATAGTAGAAGGGTTCTCTGTTGACATCTATATGCAAAACGGCCTAGTCAAATGCCGAATTACGAGTATTATTAATATAGTAAGAGGCAAAATACAGCAGGGGCCCTACGAAATGGGAGATGGCCCCTCAACCTAACCTAACAACACAGTTTTATAGAAGACGACTATTCAAAATAAAACTTTGTAGTAAAAATCTGTTTCAGGCTATTAAAACATACGCGTGTTCAGTGCTCAGCTACTCTTTCTGTATAGTTAATTAGCACCAGACTAACAAATACTCAAAATCGCCATCCAAAGAACTGTGTCAAAGATACAACTTTGGCACGGAGTGAAGGAGGAAAAAGACATGCAAATATAAGCAACTACTATTTTGAATTTGCGCAGTCACTTCCAGAAACTCGAGGAATTTTCTACTCTATACAGAGGTCGATGACTCAACACCACTGCTACTCAAAGAACAGCTAGTCCAATTACACCACTAGACAACAGATCAAAAAGTGCGCAAATAGAGAGAGAACTTCATGGAAGACATATAAATGACGTCAACCATGATTATGTTGATCTCTGGTCATTTGTTTCCTAAAATGGAGGCTTTATATTGGCAATCCAAGATCAAGTAATTTCAACTAAGAACTATCAAAAGTAAATCGTTAAATACCTTTCTATCAACAACGACAGATGCAGAAATGGTTGCCAGACATCTGAAACTATCCAGCATATCACAGCATGTTAATAAGCGTTCGCTGCAACTTAATACAAAGATCGACACGATGCTGTGGCAAAAATTCTGCACCAGGAACTAACACTGAAACTTGAACTATCACAGTCGGTAAGAATACCATACACATATATACAGACCACAATCTGTTTTAGAAAATACTAACAACGAACGCATTGGGACCGCACGATACTGGCCGATCGGACTGTTGCTCACAATAGACCAGATAAAGTCTTTAGAAAACCAACCTTAATTGACATAGCTTCCCTGACAGCAATAATATAAATATTAAGCAGGCTGAAAAAATAGCCAAATCCAAGAAAGTAAGACATGAACAAGACACGAACTATAGCAATTGTTATGTCAACATCAGGAGTAGTCCCAAAACATCATTAAACATTTTAAAATACCTCGGTCTAGACGAACAGATGGTAAAGACCAACTCATGCAAAAGCTGTCCTACTACGATCAGCCCTGATGGGCAGAAAATTCATAGGAAACTGCAACCACGACGCCAGTCATGGGCCTAGTAACCAGGTGTGTCCTCGCTCAGAGCTAAAACCTTTTGATATCTAGTATATTTGGGGTTTAGAGAAGTTTTCCCTAAAGACACGCTAGACGTGCCTTAGATGGTAAATTCGGGTATAATGTTTTAGAAAATAACAACCACAAGTTGTGCTGGAACCGCACGATGTAGCTCATATCATTTATCAAAATATGTGACAAAATTAATATTAGAACAAAACTAATGTTATTGTGTTCTAATGATAAAATATGACTATTTTACATATTCATCATCTTTATGGATTCGTTTTTGTTTTTCAACAAAAAATTTAGTTTTTTACTTTTTACACAAAATCTATCCATGAAACTGTGTTCGCCACTACTAACAAATTGAGTTGCTATACGTTCAACTTCGTTTGTTGGTTCCTTTGATAATGAAACCTTTACCTTAAATTGCAAAAAAATATAATAGTTTATATTTTTTTATATTTTATTAAACATTCTTATTAACCCAATTTATACACAATTTATGTTCTAATATTTTCATACTCAATTTATGTTCTAAAAATAAATGCTGTCGCCCAGTAGTTTTTGCAAAATTTCAGTCAAACCTATAGATACAATTTTTTAAGGGCTATATTACTTCACTGGATGACCCTATTATTATGAATTAACGAGCGTTGGAAAATACAAGAGTTGATCTAGAGAGCCCTGATCTATTAGGAAAGAATTCTGTAAAGTCGGTCCAGTAATTAAGGTCATTTTAGTAATTTACTCCGCTACTTTCGAGATTATTAATTCATACATCTAGGAGTTAATAATATCTAGGTAACCTAAATTTTCATGACGATTAAGCTATTAGCCAAAGCGATATTTAGTTTGATTCATAACATGTACTTTAATTTTTTGATATGATATATCCGGAATAAACAAATAACACAATATTTAAAACATTACGCATTTGACAAGCTGTTATCTACAACAATTCATTCACTTTTCATAATTCAGTCTAGGTAAACTGATACCAAGTTTATCTCTGACCCAGTTTAGCTGTTATGCGAAGTGTTGGAACTTCGTAAAATCTTTCTTCCATTGCCTATATTGCTTTGTTTTGTTTTTATCTAAACCAATAAAGGATGATTTATAAGCTATTGATTTCCCGATGACATAAGTACACTATATACTGAGTATGGTATACTATTATGTCATCAGACTGTTTTTGCAGGACACCTGCATTTGGTTTACGACGATGAATTCTGTGGCCAAGAAAATTCCTAGAGTCTAGAGAGTTTTGGGATATATGTCTTTAACAATACACTGATAAATACATTTATATCGCAATTAAAATTATCAAAAACTTAATATAATTCTGATAAAATATATGGAACTGTGCAGTTACCTAGTGACTCTTACCATACCTATTACCTTACCAGATGACCCTATTATTATGAGTGAACCAAAGTAGAAGAGTTCATCTAGAGACCCCTCAACCGTACATTCGAGGAGTCACTGACAAAGTAGCACGGATTCTACACAGACATCAAATAAAGACAGTCTTAAACATAAGTCAAACTATAGCCGACTTAACCGGGAATCCTAAAAATAACGAGGATCGAGGAGTTTCCAAAATTCCATGTCGCGATTACCCACAAAGCTACATCGGTCGTATCAGCAGGCGCATCAACCGTAGAGTATATTGTTATAAAATTTAGCCACACGTCCCTGGCAAAAACAACGTGAAAGCAGTATTCAGCCCAAAGAACATAAAATCAATTTCTAGAGTCTTCAAAATGAGCAAGAACTATCAATCTGGACACTGTGCGAACAAAGGTAAACGACCAGAAAAATCGGCGTAAGCTATATAAGGCGATATTAATATCAGTAGTTAGTTAGTAGAGCTTACCTATTGTTATGATCTCGATGTTATTGTATTAGAATCAGCTGTTGATTATATTTGATGTTTACGTGTGAATAAAAGTTGTAGAAAGTGAAGTGTATGTCAGTTTTTAAATTTAATTAATTGAACCCAAGGAGTTTATAACAATTTGGTGATCAGAAGTAGAGGGTTAAGGTAGTTAAAATTATAATTTGATTTATGGAAACCCGAATTATGGAAAAAGAAGAAATGGACGAGACTAAAAAAAAATATTTAAACAGGTTACGGACGGACTAGATGAAAAAAACGTGACAAGAAGGAGAAACAACATCAAGAAGAAATCCAGCAAAGGTTAGTGAAATCTTTTGATGAAAAAAGTAAAATAGAATTAGAAAACCTTGTTTCTACGATGAAAAGCGAACAACAAAAGATCTTGTTTCCACGATGAAAAGTGAACAACAGCATTTAACTGAAGGATTTTTCTCGAAATATGAGTTAACAAAACAAAATGAATTTAAATTATTAGATGAACAGAGACAAAATGAACTTAAAGTAACTAAAGAGAAAAAACCTGCAATTTGAACAGTTAATGCAAATAGTATCGCATTTTAATGAAAAAGTTATTAAAATAATGCAAATAGAGGAATCAGACATAAAGGAAATAAACGACGACATAAAGGTCCTAAAAAATTCCGTGGATACTCTTGACACTAACGAAGATGACATCGATTCCATCCAGAGCCAGGTGAAGTTTGAAATCAGTGCTATCCAGAACAAAGTAGAAACAGAAATTTAAAAAATGCAACAGGACTTACAGCAAGGAAAATATCAGAACACTTGAGTAGCAAAGGTTCCGTTAGCAAACCACCTACACTTGATGGGAGTTCATCTTGGCCCATGTCTAAATGGCAATTTGAAGCCGTCGCTAAAGCAAATGAACGGGACAACCAAAAAAATATACTTCTCTTGTAATTTATTTAACAGGTCCGCCCTTAGAACTCCTCTAGTCGATGAAGAAGGCAATTTCGAGAAGATCATCGCCATCTTGGACAAAAGATACGACAACCAATCCCTGAGTCAAGTATACCAGCTGCAACTAAGTGGAATAACACAAAAATCCGGAGAGAGCCATCAAGAATTCGAAGCAGAGATTAGACGTTAGTACACTTGTCATACCCAGACCTGCTAGGGGAAACGAAAGACCAGTTGGTCACACAAAGTTTGATAAACGTTATCAGAGATGTGGAAGTACAAAGAAATCTAAGGCTTAGTGTCATCAAGAAGAGTAACGAAGCTTTGCTAAGGGCTTTGGAGGTAGAGGCCGTCATGAACATGTCCAATCTGAGGGTCCAAGCAGTTTCCTTCAACCAGGAAGAGTCAGAGTCACCATTTAAAGCACTGTTAGCTGGTATGAAACAACTACTGGAACAGTCAAAGAGAACTGAGACCAGAAGAGCATGTTACCGTTGTGGGCGGACAAGACACTTCCAACGAGACTGCAGAGTGAAGGTATCGGAACGATCACCGACCAGGGGTTATCAACAAAACAGCCAGGGACCGTTAGCCAGGCAGCATAAGGTGCCGAATGCTGACTAACCCTCCACCAGCTCCCAAAATATTATCCATCAGGGGATTTTGCCTAGATAGCAGCACCCTACTTATCAGGGGCACCACCAATGGCCGAGCAATTACCATGACCATCGACACCGGCGCCGCTTTGTCCATTGCCAAGTCCAGGGTTTTGAGAGCATCAGAAATCTGGCCAGTTACCAACAACATCCGGCTCAGAACCGTCACCGGCGAGGCCATGTCAATTCATGGTGAAGCAGATATAGTACTGCAGATAGGGGACAGCGGAATCCGGCATATTGTCTTGGTAGCAAATATTCAGGACGATTTCATACTGGGTATGAACTTAAGCAGCCAGCAAGAATTTATGTTCGACCCGAGATATGATGTTCTTCGGTTCCTAAATGAGGAATTTGTATTGACACGGTCCGTCAATACAAATTATTCATATGCGGCTAGAAAGCAAACCAAGGAGCTGCGTTTGAATGGTGTGAATGGTGGAGCTCGTACATTTAGCTCATGACTACTTAGTTGGACGAGCTATAGTTGAAACTGGACGAGAAATACCAATTTAGAGTCCTTAATTTGTCCTACAACGATATCAGAATTGCCAATGGTCAATAAATAGCTTGTTTTGAGCCAGTAGAGACCATCATCAATTGCGAAGAAGAGTACCAGACATGGGTGAAGAAAACAGGGCGCAGTAAAGAGTTTCTACAACATTTCCCGACCATTTGAAATACCATAAACCAGAGGAACAGAAGAAAGGCAAGCAATTTATTGCAAATCACTGGCAAATTTTTAACATCCAAGATGGAACCACCGGTCGCACCAACATCATACAGCACCGAATAGATACCAGAAAGGCTCAAGCCATCAAAATACCACCGAGGCGACTATACTTCGGGCAACAACAGGCAGTTGAAGAAAACATCGATTCCATGTTTCAAAATGGAGTTATTGAGCCGTCCATCAGCCCATGGTCCGCCCCCGTCGTGCTATTAAAAACAAAGGATGGAACAACCCGATTATGCATGGATTATAGAAAGCTGAATGACGTCAATAATAAAGACAGCAATCAACTACCCCGAATTGATGACACTCTGACTACACTAACAGGCTTCCGTTGGTTCTCCAGACTAGACCTAAAGAGTGGATATTGGCAGGTTGTTCTACATGTAAACGATAGAGAGAAGACATCGTTCTCCACCAGTAAAGAGCTGTTTCAATTCACGGTCATGTCCTTTGGGTTATGTAATTCTCCCGCTATATTTGAGAGCAGGTTGACATGGAGAACGTACTTAGTATACCTCGACGACCATCTGAAGTACCTGGGCGAAGTATTCTCCAGAATTAAGAACGCCAACCTGAGACTTAACCCGACGAAGTGTTCCATGTTCCAAAAAGAAATAGAGTTTTTGGGCCACGTCGTTTCCGAGTCAGGAATCCGCACCAGCGAGGACAAGATAGAACTCACTCGTGATTGGCCAGTCCCAAGAGACAAGCATGAGCTCGGAAGCTTTTTGGGTCTCTGATCATACTACAGTCGATTTGTTGAGGGATTTGCCACCATAGCCGCGCCTCTACAACGACGGACCACTGAGAAAGAGACCTTCTGTTGGAATCAGGATTGCGAAATATCTGAGATAACTGAAGGCAGCACTATGTTCCAGCCCAATCCTAGCATTTCCTACGCAGGCCGGCAAGTTCATCTTACACACCGACGGCTGCAACACAGGTTTGGGGGCCGTCCAATCCCAGTGCAAGATGGTGAAGAGAGGGTGATCGAGTACAACAGCCGTGGATTCTCGATTCTCATGCCGCCTTCAATTGGCTGTTGGACATGAAGACACCAGAAGGCTAGGTGGATGGAGAAATTACAGCAATATGATTTCAAGAAGACCCTCTAGAGTAGAATGAGGACATTGTCTGAAGACGGAATAGCGAGAGAGTATCTCCATCAGACAGATCCGAGTGCAGGCCAATGAAGATTGGACAACGGAACAGTGCATCCAGGACCAAATGGCTGATCCGGACATCGAAACAATCCTGTCACTTAAACCAAAAGGAGCATCCAGGCCACGATCGGACGAGGTAGCTAGATACTCGGGCGTCCTGAAATAGTTATGGGCTTAATGGGACCCTCTAAGAGTAGAAAATGGGATGCTCAACGAGTTAGGGAAAGCACTGATGGCCGAGAAACCAAGTGCTAACTTGTGGTCGCAAAGAAGAAGGTACCAACCATCCTGACCGAAGTATATTAAGGGATTTCCATCTGAGCATGAATAAAACCCTAGACAAAGTTCGCCAGCGATACTACTGCGGAAATTACTTAGAAGATGTCAGTGCTTGGTGCCGGAAATGTGAAACCTGTGCAGCCAATAAGGGCCCGAAGATTCGGGCCAAGGGCAGAATGCAACAGTACAATGTGGGCGTCCCTTTCGGGAGAATTGCCATCGATGTCGCCGGTCCGTTTCCCAAGTCTGAGAAGGGGAACAAATACATTCAGGTCGAAATGGATTACTTCAGCCAACGGCCTGACGCATATGCGATACCCAATCAAGAAGTAACCACGGTAGCGACGGTGCTAGTAGAACATCTATTCATCAGGTTTGGCGTCCCGATGGAGCTAATTTCACACCATTCTTCGAATCGAATGTATTCCAGAAGGTCTGAACGATGTTGTGATCAGGAAAACGAGAACAACAACATTGCACCCACAGTCAGACGGAATGGTGGAAAGACTTAACAGGACCTTGGAACAACACCTATCCAAGGTCGTCAGCAATAACCAGCGTGATTGGGATTAGCATATTCCCCTATTCCTGTTGGCATATCGCTTAGATGTACGTACATAACAGTACAGGCCTGACACCAGGCAGGGTACTATTTGGAGAAGTGTTGTGATTACGCTGCGATTTGGGTTTTGGCTCCCCCGAAGAACCTTCCCAACACATCCACGATTATCCCGACAAACTCCGACATAACATGCTGGCAATACAAGAATTAGCAGATGTTGGCCACCAGTGACCGGATGAAAACGCGATATGACCTCAAGGCCAATTCAGTCAGGTTCCAAGAGAGGGACAAAATCTGGCTGTACAACCCCCAACGGAGCAAGGGTAAATCTCCAAAGCTTACACCCGCCTGGAATAAACAATAAACAATGGTCCATACGAGGTGGTCAAGAGGATTAATGACGTCGTCGTTGAAGGTGGTCCATTTAGATTGACTCGCTCCTTACCTTGAAGAGGATGTTTATGATCGGGACGATAAGAAGTAAAGGGGGGTAAAGGGGGGAGCAACGTAAATTCAGTATCATCTCAAAGAACATAAAAAATCAATTTCTGGAGTCTTCAAAATGATCAAGAACTATTAATCTGGACGCTGTTCGAACAAAGGTAGAACGACCAGAAAAATCAACGTATGCTATATAAGGCGATATTAATTTAAGTAGTTAGTAAATAGAGCTTAAATATTGTTATGATCTTGATTTTATTGTATTAGAATTTGCTGTTGATTATATTTGATGTTTACGTGTGTATAAAAGTTCTACAAAGTGAAGTGAATGTCAGTATGTAGTTTTGGGAGTATTGATAACTTTTCAGCAACAGAATAAAAAAATTTAGTATCAGTGTGATTTTTTTCCTCATCAATTGCGTTTACTTGATGTCCATAATGCTAAAATTTTGAAACAAATATATTTTTTAACAAAGTCAAAGGAACATAATAATAAGACATAAAAATTAAAGCTGTTAAGTTTCAAATCTCTAAAAGTAGTTCCACAGAAGCTATGGACGTTTTAAATATTATATAACAAATTCATTGCTGCTACTAAATTTGTTTATTCCGTAGCTACAAAAACTCAAAAATTGTAAAATTTAAATTTGGAACTTTAGAAACAATAATTAATATAAATAAAAAAAATATTTACAACACTTATACGTTCCTTCTCAAAGAAACACCAGTCAAATATCTGTGACTTTATATAATGTTAAGTTTCTTCGTTTTCGGGGACTATAAAACTTCGGCTTCGACCAAAATTCAGCTGATTTTTGGAAGAAACCCAAGTTGAGGCCAAAGGTGTTTTTCTGGCCGAAGGTGCCCGAAGCCTAACTTGCATTCGGACTTTATATGTTATATTTATAGGATAAATAAAAACCCGTAAATTTGAATGCAGTTTTTCACTTTTATTCATACAACCTCATCCATTCAACCATTTCCGTCAACCTCATATTATTTCGTTGGCAGAAAAGGCACAGTTACGTATGACCAGCAAAAATAAGTATGGATTTTTGTCTATACTTTTTTATTTCAGGATAACCTTAAAATTACAGTATCACAACTTTTGGAGGCTTCTTTAAACTTGTTTGACGAATCATATGACTTCCTGATTTTTATACTTCAACCACCAACTTGCCAACTATACGATTTCCACATTTTTCTCAAAATATTAGATTTTGCGCCATACCTGAGATCGAAGTTTTCATCTTGATCCATGGTTTCGCCAAAGACTCCGCCGGTTCCGTTTTTGCACTGCAGTCGTTTCATTTGTATACTATATTTTAGTGATATTATAGAAATGTCTGTTTCAGATCGGTAGCCATTTTACTAACTTCAGAGTTTTCTCATCCTTACCTTCTTCTTAATTTGTTAAAATGTTTTTTCAATACTGACAGTAAATACGTGATAATATGTTGTTGTAAGTAAATAATATGTTTTAGGATTCTGAGGTCTAATAAAACACATTCGCCAAATATTCGGCTTTACCTTGATTGATGAATGAAGCATAGCGAACAAAATAACCTCGGAATTCAAGAGGAACATATCAGTTACAGACTATAAATAAAAATAGATGTTTTTGGAAGAATAATGTCTCAGAAATGCCATATTTAACCAGGACAGCAGACATTTGTTCCTTGCTTCTTACTGGGTACCAAATGTCAGAACAATATAAAAAAAATTTAACAAGAATCATCTTCAAAAAATGTAAAAATGGAAACGCAAGTAATTAGTTACGTTAAATTCCGTCTAAAGAATGTATAGCAAGAATTTATAGAGCAGATAAAAAAAAACAATTGAATCTGCAAGGAGAACAGAGCGGATACAAGCCGTGGAGATTACGCAAGTATAATATGTCAAGCATAAAACAGATGAGTTCGTAATGTAGAAAGAAACGCATCTAATTATCTTAGAAAAACATACAATAATATGAACCACTTTCGAGAATATGCCAAGCAATTTAAAATCTGAAAGTGAGTCAAATATATATGGAAAACGATTTGTTTACAAATCAAAACTGCGTTAGGAATGTGAATTCACTCACTATAACCAAATTTCAATGTTAGATGGCATCCATGCCTATTAATGATGTTTTTATGAGCGCAGAACCTGGAAAACCTTCGAGATACTGCATACAGAATAACAAATTATATGCAATGAATTTTGGTGACTACCGCTGAAGGTAATGATGATACCTTTTATATGATAAGAAAGTCGGAATATGCGTATAGAAAATGGACGAAAATTGAGCCATACAACAACGCAGGATTGCAATCAAAACCTCTACATCCAATTTTATAGGACAAGAGCATCATAAATCTTGTAATTCAATTTATGGAGCACATTTTAGGGTATATAAAGAAAGAGTCAAAAGTCTCTCCCCAACGAGTGTATTAGTAATGTACAAAAAATATATAAATTCATAAAATACTGGTAAATCTGCAGTCTTCTTCAAGAGCGGTTTGGAGATTCGATTAGTAGTAATTATTTGCCTAGCAACTAATTTGGTAGAGCAATACCGTGGGATATTGGATATATATATATATATATATATATATATATATATATATATATATAGTATTTTATTCTCTTTTCTAGACTATTCGAACTAGGTACGTTCTATTTAATCAGTAGTATCTTCAATAGGCCTAATCATATACAGAAAATATGATGCTACTTTAATGAAGATATCACTTATTAATTCAGAATAATCGGATTCAGATTCATTATTTAGTGTTTCCGTAAACTAGCAGTCTTTGGAAATGCTTCCGATCTCAGTGATTGTTTTTTTTTATATTTTATATAAAGTGTCTATATAATTCTACGGTTTGTACCAAAAAAATGAAGTATATAGCTTTCTTGATAAACAAGTACTTCTTCTTTAGTTATAAAATATTTGAAAAATACAAAAACACTTTTTTAACTAAGTCGATTTTATTTTTCAGAACCGAGCATCCAACCGGTCACATAAATAATCTACAGTACAAAGTGTACAGTGTATTGTGGAGAAAACGCGATTAGATTAAATTTTGATATAAGTGATGTCGACTTAATACAATATTCGATAAAAAAACTTTTAACATTTCATATCTCGTTTGTGTTACATTAGGAGCATTCATAAAAATATAGTTTTTTATAAAACGTAAGGTTTTCTACATACACACTTCGAAAGCATGTTCCCGCTCCGACAGTTTCTGATTTTACACATCACAAAAAATTTATATTTTTTAAATCGTCAAAATCGGCGCTGATGTTAATATCATCCGATGTAAGAGATTTCATTCAAGAGACTACAAAGAAAGGTCAACCAGAAAATCAGCAGCATATATTGAAACCGGACTTACTTTATTTTCACTTGGACGTAGGCTCCATTTATCGTTTTTAAAAGTTGTTTACCTGATGGTGAAGTATAATATAAAGAGACTGAAAGGAAGAAATAGACTTATTCTTTTAGAGCATAATGCAAGAAATCTCTGATTTGTAAAATTAACCAAAAATCACTATCATAACCAAATATAGCGAATTGAAAGCTATTAGACCAGAGAAAGAAGCCTAATGCTGCTGGATAACAACAACGTGAATTATCTAATCGCTTTATTTGGCATTTCACAACAAAACTAAACCAAAACTATTGATATTATGAAAATATTCACTACACATTTATTTAACTAAATTGACCATTTATGTATGAATATACTTTGCACAGTGGTTACTGCTCGCATATTTATTACAAAAACAACAACGTAACAGTTATAATTAAAGATTAAGCAGAAGCAAGAGCAAAATAAATGCCAGAAGCCTATAATTACTTACAATAAATATTGAGACTCCTCGATTTGGCCGGAGAGAGTGGACAACAACTCAAGCAGTGTTTTATTCGCAACATCAGTAGCTATAATCAGCATAAGAAATTTTCCAAAGTTAATCAAGAAAACTTTGCTCTACCAATAAAATTTCTACACCCTTATGTGCAAATTTATATCCTGTTAGCATAAAATAAAAAAGTCGATATGTATAGTTGCTATTGATCGAGCCAACGGTTTCAAAATTTTTTAAATGTTACAATGTTCTCAATCTTGATTTACTGAAAACACTTTGAAACAGATTCTTCTTCTGACTTATGGCTTAACGATATTTTCTTAACTTCACGAATACTTAGAACCGGTCATGGATCGTTGAAAGGTGTAGATCGGAAAAAGATTTGCATTTGCTTCGTTAGTGAATCACTTGAAACAACAACAAATATTGAGTGCTTATTTACTCAAACGGTGTTAGATGCCTATAATAATGGTTAGACTCAATAACAAAATATGTGACATCCATGCGTCCATCAGGGCAGAGTCTCACATAGAAACGGCACGCGGTACACCTATGTTGTATGGTGTAGATTTCCGAAATCAATTCGGATAATAGATTTTCAGTTACTAGGATTCAGAATTAGGTTTTCGTAGCCGTTACTATTTACTCCGCCAGAAAGCCCAGAAACATTTGGTCAGTTTATTTAAAGATTTACTTGGTAGATAAATTCATGTCTACTTGGTTTTACGGCTAATTTCTAATCAAACCGTATCATTAATCATAGTCTTCCTTTCGCAAATATAAACATGTTTTCTCCACGAATCTACTATTATTGACATACAAATTTTCTTAAATAGTATTAAAGCTTTTAACAATTAGCAATAAGCTTTGACAGATTTCATATGTTCACTGAAGCTAAAGTCTTTAATATTAAAAGACAAATATTATTCTGACGACACATGGTGAAGTACAAAACTTTAATCTAGATATAATGAATTTTCATTAAAATGAGGACGTGATTTCATACACAAGACTCTTACATTCACGTAATACTATATATTTACATTATTTATGGGTATTAACACTATCTACGGCTTTTACGTACTGAGTAATTTCGCATGTTTGAATAGTAAGGTCAATGATACTCATTATTGCAGTTATTTTCCAGAGCAAATTATTAGATAATCGACCTCCGGAATTCGTTAATTATTTTTCTGTAATAGCACTATAAAGTAAAAAAGTTTTTTACACGTGAAACCATTCTACAGTAGCTATATAATGTTTATAATGTTAATAAAATGTAAAATATATACAAGTGAATCATGAGGCGTTCTTGAGTCATATAAATTGCGCTAGAAGGCTTCTTGATAGATCTTAGAAGTTTGAATTTTTGAAGATTTTATTCATATAAAGGCTAATAACGCCCGAAATAAGACGAATATATTAAATTCAGTACTATAGCAAATAACATAAAAACAAAAAGTAAGTTACATATCTATGAAAGTATCATCAAAATTAACCTGATCTATGTCTGTGAATTGTGCCAATTTAATAAAAAAAAAATTAACTAAAATTCTGCCAACAAAAATGGATTACTTAAGAGGATCTGCTAGAAGGTCAAAGACGAAAAGAGTAAGAAATGAAAAAATAAGGTGATTAGCAAAAAAGAAATGGATTGTAATGGAGGACAAACAAAAAAAACTAAAATGGTATGGTCGCGTTAACATAATGGGAAATGAGAGAGGGAAGAATGGGTCGCTCATAAGAACCAAGATAAATGGCAACGTGAGAGCCATGTCAGACAGAAATTTGTGAGATGATTGCGAAGGTTGAATATCAAAGCGTTTAGAAACCTGAGGGCGAACTAATTCGCTGTAAATTTATTACTATTAATTACTCTTCGCTAAGGAAAATAGGTGCATCCCTCATTAAATTAGCAAATAATAATTTATTAAACGTTTCTAAGTATTAATTGATTACATAACAAATTTCTAAGATCTATCAAGAAGTCTTTTGCGTAATTTATATTAGTCAAGAACGCCTCATGATACACTTGTCTATATTTTAAAATTTATTAATGTAAACATTATATATAGTGTAGAATGGTTTCATATTTCACTTTTTTGCTTAATATTGCAATTACAGAAAAATAATTAACTTATTCCGGAGTGACAGACTAACGCTCTTTTAGAACATCTTGTGAAGACCCTCTTTGGTAGTTCAGCATCAGCGTTCTTTATTTTTTGGAGTAAATTAGTCAATGTAGTAGAGCAGTATTGATTTTCGGACAAGTAGCTTCGTATTAATTATTTTGTAAGTTTTTGGTGGGAATTCAATAATTTTATTAATATTTTAATATCACAATATTCCTAACGTGTTGTATAAATAATTGTCAATCAGCGGACAATAGAGGCTATATTGAAGATTGACGTTTCGCAGGGTTGTTTGTAATCTCGTTTTTCAATATTATGAAACAGCAAATGCCTGAACATTTTATTAGAAGAACAAAAAATTTGGGGGCAACTCATTTTTTATATTCATTTGGAATATCGATAATTGATTATATTCTGATATATTTTTTTATTTCAAAAGATTTTGAGGGGGGGGGCGACTCCTACGTTCCCGATTGTGCCTCAGCTTAATTTTTTACAGAAATATACTCTTGACAAAAGAACTTCAACAAAGTTTATAATTTGATGAAATAGGGTCGAATTTCGTGCACTAGTAGTATTGAAAACATTTATCATCCATGCCTTAATTATTTTGTAATATTTAATTGACATGTTAGAAATCTGCCTACTTTTATATGTGATCTTGCGCTGTTATAGATTTCTCTTATTGCATTTATTATTGTGATGTTAATAGCCGATTCCTCTAATGTGGAAAATAATTTTGGTAAGGGGGATAAGGTATTAGGCTTTGGTAAGATCGATAATTACCAAGGGAATTTCTTCGACTGTGGCCATGAGTTTTCCATAATTTAGGAGAGTACCAATATATTATCTGTGGTCTACCGCTACGGAATGCATATTTTTCCTTTGTTTAATAGTCTTGCGCCATCGGTGCTGTTAGTATTCGTCCATAAAGACGTGATAGTTTCTTATTTCGAACAGGTCTCTGGACATGTTTCATTCTGATTTCCTTTTATAGATTAGGGTAATTCTCTCATTATACTATTCAGGTAATTCCTCTCCATTTAGATATCTTTCTATTAGAATTCTAAGCAATTTATGTAGTTTTTTTTAGACATATTTGATAGATTCTGCTGTAATTTCTCCAGGTAATACAACTGTCACATATCTCAATTTCTTTATAGCCGACATTAGTTTGTGATTATCTATTCCTATTAACTGTCTTTTTAATGTGAATAATTCTAAATCAGGATTTTGTTATAGTTCATTTCGTCGTTTCTGTAAACATTGTTTCAAAATATTGTTTTCATTTTCTGTGCTATATGGGGTTAAAGTTAAAGTTGTGTGGTGTTTCTGTTCTAATACCTTTTAATTATTTCCATTATATTGTTCTTTACATTTTTTCCCAATTGATAGTGCTTTCTTTTGTCAATTGCTTTCAATCTTGTCTATATAAATCATTATCCACCGCTGTTTCGCAACTAAGTTTGATAGATTAACTGGTTTCTTTCTTTTATCTTTTGCAATTCGTCGTTAGACCAGAAGTGTACGATGTTGATATTAGATTTTTGTTCTACACTTATTGATTCTAGGCAACAGTTGACTATCTGTAATATCTTTGTAGTTTTGATTCACTTTTAATTGATTAATTTGATTCAGTGTATGCTATTTTTATATTATTTAGGATTTCGCAATGTGATGGTTATGTCCACGGTCATTCATACTTTCAATTGTTTGATTATAACATGGTCAATGATCGATTTCAAATTTCTAGTATATTCCTCTCCACTTGTAGGTACGAATTATGTGTTTACTGTAGTGGTTCATAATTAGCAGGTTATGTTGTTCACAGAGATTGATCAATTTGTGGTAGTCAACTTTCACTGGGTCTTCTATTTGACTTCCACCACGTGATGTTTTGTTTTTCCAACATTATTATTGAGATCTCCAATGATTTCTCTCGCGTGTCCAGTCCTCAGTAGTTTATCATGCAGTGTTTCTTCTGTGTGTGTGAGAGAGAGAGGGAGACACACACAGAGAGAGAGAGAGAGAGAGAGCGAAAGAGCACATTTTCATTGCAATATTATTTGTTTTTGAGATGAATGCACATTTTAATTTAACGGTGCTGTCAATATAAATAATTGTCGTAACTTACAGATTTTAATCCAACATGACGAGTATACTCAAAATGCATAAACAATTGACCTGGAATATTTGTCGATCGTATTGTTGGTCCACTTTTTTGAGAGGCAATTGTAGCAATGACTTGTTTATTGAACTGCTAGAAGATATAATTGAAATTCATAACTCATACTTTGAAGATCACCTAAAATTCAGTTCGTTCTTACTTGGATGAAATATTTCCTAGCTCCCAAAATTTTGCCATTTATATCCCTTAAATTATGTTCCGTGGTTGTATTTAAAATGTAAAAAATAAAAAAATAAAAAGTGAACAATTAAACAAGTGTTTGTTGTTTTTATGTACTCTTAAAAATGAATTTTAATCAAGTAAAGACTGCCACAATCATCAATTAAAAGATACATCCTACCCGCCAGCCTCTTTAGAAGAGTAACATAATCGAATGACATGAAATAACTCCCCACAAAACATCAAGGATAATTTATGCTTATGTTTAGTTGTTACTAGTCAACAGTTTGAGGTGAATTTCTATCAAGGAATATTAAGAAATGAAAAAGAGAGAATATGCTTTGCGATGAAACTTTACATAAAAGTCCTTCATGACTATATACTGTTGCGAAATTTACCTAAGCCGACCCTGTTTTCATTCCAAGACATCAATCGCTGAGAGGACAAAAAAATGAATCTCCAAATAACTCGACAACTGTAAAATTGACACGATTGTAAGAGAGAATTCGATGCTGATTTTAAAAGGAGCGGCACATCATAGCAGCAGTTAGTTAGTGCGGCGAAGAACTTATGTATTATATTTGTGATATTCGATTCAGATGTTGTGTATGTTTGATGTAAATAAAACTTTCTAGAAAGTGGTAGTATATTAGTTTTTAAATTTTAATTAATTGAAACCACGGAGTTTATAACAAATTTGGTGTCAGAAGTGGGATTGAGTGAAGAAAAAATCGTAAATTGGTTTATGGCCACAACGCGTAGTATGGAAAAAGAAAACAATGGACGAGACTACAAAAAAATATTCAAACAGGTTACAGATGGACTAGACGATAAAATAGCTCAGATCCTGGAAAAACGTGACAAGAAGGAGAAACAACATCAAGAAGAAATTCAACAAAGGTTAGTAAAATCTTTTGATGAAAAACGTAAAATAGAATTAGAAAATCTTGTCACTGCCATGGAGGAAAAACAACAAAATTTTGTCACTGCCATGGAGGAAAAACAACAAAATCTTGTTTCTACGGTGAAAAGCGAACAACAAAATTTAATGGAGGGATTATTCTCGAAATTTGAAGAAAGACAAGATAAAACTGAATTGACAAGACAAAATAAATTTATAATATTAGAAGAAAAAAGACAACTGCAATTTGAACAATTAATGCAAATAGTATCGCAAGTTAATGAAACAGTTAATGAAAGAATGCAAATAGTGGAATCAGATATAACAGAGACAAACGACAACATAAAGATCCTAAAAAATAATGTGGAGGCTCTTGAAACCAGAGTAGATGACATCGATTCCATCTAGAGCCAGGTGAAGTTTGAAATCAGTGCCATTCAAAACAAAGTGGAAGCCGAAATTAAACAACTACAATAAGATTTGCAGAGAGGGAAATACTAACACACCGTGAATACCAAAGGTTCGTTTAGTAAACCACCCACATGAGGTGCGGCATTAGAGCTCCTCCAAAGTCTTCCAATCGATGAACAAGGTAATTTCGACAAGATCATCGCCATTTTAGACAAAAGATATGACAATCAATCCTTGAGCCAGGTATACCAAGTCCAACTCAATGGAAAACGCAAAAATCCGGCGAGAGTCTACAAGAGTTCGAAGCAGAGATTAGACGATTAGTACACCTGTCATATCCAGACCTGCCAGAAGAAACTAAAGATCAATTGGCAACACAGAGATTCATAAACGGCATCAGAGGTGTGGAAGTACAAAGGAATCTAAGGCTTAGTGGCATCAAGCAGAGCAACGAAGCTTTACTTTCGGGCTTTGAAAGTAGAGACCGTCATGAACATGTCCAAGCCGAGGGTCCGATCAGTTTCCTTCAACCAGGAAGAGCCAGAGTCACCATTTGAAACACTGTTGGCTGGTATGAACAAACTATTATAACGGTCACAAAGATCTGGCACCAGAGGAGCATGTTACCGTTGCCGACGGACAGGGAACTTTCAATGTGATTGTCGAGCGAGGTTACCTGAACGATCATCGACCAGGGGTAACCAACAGAACAGCCAGCATAAGGGGGCGAATGCTGACTGTTCCTCCATCATCCCCCAAAACGTTATCCATCCGAGGATTTTGCCGAGACAGCAGCAGCTTAGTCATCAGGGGCACCATCAATGGCCGACCAATTACCATCACCATCGATACCGGCGCCGCTGTATCCATTGCAAAGTTCAGGGTTTTGAAAGCAACAGAAATCCGGCCAATTACCAAGAACATTCAGCTCAGACCAGTCACCGGCGAGTCCCTGTCAATATAGGGTGAGGCAGATATAGTACTGCAGGTGGGGGACAACAGAATCCGGTATAGGGTCCTGGTAGCGGATATTAAGGACGATTTTATACTGGGTATGGACCTAATCAGCCAGCATGGATTTATATTCGACCCGAGATATGATGTTCTTCGGTTCCTAAATGAGGAATTTGTATTGACACGGCCCGTCAAAAGTTCAATCACCTCCATAAAAAGTGTGGCAGTCTTCAGCCAGATTTCCCGGTCGAACGGAACAGATTATTCATGGGCAGTTAGACAGCAATCCTGAGAACTGCGTTGGAATGGTGGAGCCCGTACACTCAGCTCATGACCACTTAGTTGGACGCATATAGTTAAGACCGGATTAGACATACCAATTAGAGTCCTGAATTTGTCCAACAACGACATCAGAATTGCCAATGGTCAAGAGATAGCTTGTTTCGAGCCAGTCGAGACCATCATCATTTGCGAAAAGGGGTACCAGACATCGGTGAAGGAGATAGGGCCCAATAAAGAATTCCTACCACAGTTTGCTGACCATTTGATACACCTGACACCAAAGGAACAAAAGAAAGCCAAGCAATTTATCACAAAGAACTGGCAAATTTTTAACAGTCAAGATGGAACCACCGGTGGCACGAACATCATCCAGCACCGAATAGATACCGGGAAGGCTCAACCCACCAGAATACCACCTAGGCGACTACCATTGTGGCAACAACAGGCAGTCGAGAAAAACATCGAGTCTATGCTTCAAAATGGAGTTATTGATCCATCCATCAGCCCATGGTCCACTCCCGTCGTGCTAGTTAAAAAGAAAGATGGAACCACCGGATTTTGCGTGGATTACAGAAAGCTGAATGACGTCACCAAGAAATACAGCTATCCACTACCCCGAATTGATGACACTCTGACCACACTAGCAGGCTCCTGTTGTTTCTCCACACTAGACCTAAAGAGTGGATATTGGCAGGTTGGTCTACACGAAAACGACAGAGAGAAGACAGCGTTCTCCACCAGTAAAGGGCTGTTTCAGTTCACGATCATGCCCTTTGGGTTATGTAATGCACCCGTTACATTTGAGGGGCTAATGGAGTATGTACTGAGCGGGTTAACATAGAGGACGTGCTTAGTATACCTCGACGGGATGGTCCATACGAGGTGGTCAAGAGGCTTAATGACGTTGTCTACCGGATCCGTCGAAACCCCAGGGCTAAGTTGAGGGTGGTCCATTTAGATTGACTCGCTCTCTACCATAGAGAGGATGTATCTGACCGGGAAGATCAGAATTAAAAGGGGGGTCAGTGTTGCGAAATTTACCTAAGCCGGCCCTGGTTTCATTCCAAGACATCAATCGCTGAGAGGACAAAAAAATTAATCTCCAAATAACTCGATAACTGTAAAATTGACATGATTGTACGAGAGAATTCGATGCTGATTTTAAAAGGAGCGGCCCATCATCGCAGCAGTTAGTTAGTGCGAGGAAGAGCTTATGTTGTATTATATTTGTGATATTCGAATCAGCTGTTGTGTATATTTGATGTAAATAAAAGTTTCTAGAAAGTGATAGTGAATATTAGTTTTCAAATTTTAATTAATTGAACCCAGGGAGTTTATAACAATATAATCAATAAAAGAGGTAAAAGACAAGCATTTATTAGTAATTTGAGTGTCTGGTGCAAAGTAGAGATCAATGGAGATATTGCAGGCCATATTGTACATAAATCGGAAATTTACTGCTGCGATTTTACAATCTTAAGTGCGATAACTTGAAATATAAATGAGAATGAAAATATTTGTTATGTTAAAATTGATACCAGCTCTGGAATCTAAGTTGGTGGGTCTTCGAACTAATAATGTATCCAAATAGATGTGAGTATCACATAAATTTGTAGTTCAAAGAAATGCTAATGTTAAACATGTTACGTTGGCAGTTTTCGCTGTTAAAATGTTTATATTTGAGTTGTAATTTAACTACAGAACTCCTCTAACAGGGGGCATTTGGAATTAGTTTTCGAACATTTGTAGAACTTTTTGGAGACTATACATTATTAAATATATAGATAAAATCAATCTACTATAAAATATACATTCATAAATAAACATTATGACATCTGAGATGTGTGTGTGTATGTGATTTTCTTTGCTGTATCTGGTGTGCATCCGCTTCTCGGGTTGCTGCCAATATATAAAAGTACCTATACACTTTTAACTATAAATTTTGACAGGTTGTTCATCAGTCAAAAAACTGAAGTTCAAATCAAAAGTGTAATCAAAAGTTGAAATATAAAATTACGGTAAAATGTAATAAGAACTTAGGTTAGCTAACATTGTTTTCACTATTACTTATACAGCAATAAGGGAAAATAATTCACCGCCGATCTCAAATCGGGAAGTGGCAGGGGATGGTGTTTTAAGGGTAAAAAACGGTTTATTTCAATTTCAGACAAAAGTGCAAGTCATATGGCATAGTTGTAGGCAATAAAAAGATCTACAACTTTTGTGTTTACACTTTTTACACATTACATCACAATTTATGTAAAAAACCAAAATCTTGGTTTTTGGAATTAACAAATAATCCTTGATCCATTAACAAATTTCTAAAATTTTGTTTCCAATAAGCCAAAATTTCATAAAATCTAAGGTCTCTTATCTTTAAGGTCCACCAGGTCATTACCTTATGGGTCCTGCTATGTTTTGAACAAATGTAAGGGGAAATTTATCGCAATTATTCTACAGGGCGATACGAAATTCTAGGCAGGCAAGTCCAGCTCACGGCTAACCATGTTTTTTCCCGACAAGATATAATAGCTTACCAGTTTCCTAATGAATTTTATGAAATGAACCATTACTGACGAGGAAGATTTTGTCGGTTTTAAAAACTTATTTCTTCAAAAAAAATCGGAGTGTAAATGAAGAATGACCTGCTGCCTTTATGTTGTGCTCAAATGTAAAGAAAAAAATGAAAAGCGGGTATAAACGGGCTTACATATATCTGTGAAATATTTGACACATTTTGATTAGATATTAGGTTTATTCTACACATATTTACTTACAGCAGCTGTGACTTTGTGCTTATAACAATTTTTATGATCAAATAAATTTGTAGAAACTTCTGGTTAGACAACCTGGACTGCTACAAGGTTGGACTAGAAAATTAGATTCACAAGTGGAAGAGACATGAAAGTGCTCGTCCGTCTATCACTAAGAAATGTTATTATTGTTCATTCATACTAAGTTGACATTTATCATTAGAGCTAACCCTGGTGTTATTTAAAAAGTTATCTGAAAATAAATCAAACACCAGACAGTAAATTATTTTTTCATCTATTTGAAGTAATCAATGTTTTGGCGTGGTAAAACGATGCCCAAGTGCAGTATAATGGTAGTGATTTTCGAGTCACTATAATAAAGTTTGTGGAAAACCAAAATAAATTCTCACGAAAAGTGGGTATACATATTTTTTTGACTCGATAAAATTTTCGAATTCAACAATGAACCTCTCTGCGTCAACTCTGGAGAAAAGTTTTTATTGCTATAGGTTCTATAAATATCTGTAAAATAATTGTTGACATAACTTTTGCAAGGGGTGTTAAAGTTAGTAGGCAGACGATTTAACTTTACAAAGTATTTTATCACCTATATCGCAGACAAGACAAGTCTATAAAAAAACTTTTTCCTACCTCAAATATGTTTATAATGGATTTGGGGAAATAGTGTTAAGTATAATGGAAAATAATATCAATGTCCAATACGTAACAGAGAAGGAAATCAAACAAATAGATGCTCCATATAGAAGGACAATTGTTTGTAGATATATGCAAAAGAAACATGTATGTCAACTCGAGGGCATAAACTCTTAAAAGTAATAAAATATAATCAAATATTTCGGTATATCGCTGCTTACGTATTAGGGCGAACGACCTTCCTGAGCACATGAAGTTATTAAGGAAGCATTTGTAGAATAAAAGTTAATTGACAACAGGGTACTGAACTGATGAGACCTGTTAGGGAGACGTCTAATTATAATTAAAATATATATTTTGTTCTGTATTTAGAACTTTAAAACAGCACATATCAAGCAATATTACTCACACATATTATGTCACATAGCATTCAGTTTGAAGCAAAACAAATAGTGACGTTATATTACTTCCAACTGATGGTCATTTATCAATGTCAGTTATATATATCACCGCTTAACAGGTCCTACGTTGTGGAAACGTATGATTTTGACGATTAATCAAATGCTTGATACTAAGGATAATATTGATTCTTACATTTTAAAAAACACATTTGTATAAAATTAGATTAACTGTCGAGTTTTATAAATAGATTGACCAAACTGGAGTAGAAAGCAACAGAGCAGAAATATTGGATGACTAACAACCGAAAAAAGTATATATATGCATATAATCTTGATATCGTCGCATGTCAAAAATAGGATGTCTGTGTGCCATTTATTTTAATTTGAATTTTATCTCCTGAAACTCGGTGCGCTAATATGAGGCAATAAGTTTGTATTACCTGGCACGTTTATTAATCGAAATTATTCCACCCACTGTAATTCTGGAACTACAGACGCCGGTTAGGTAACATCACTTAACTAAGCACTTCAAATATGTATTTAAATTTCCTAAACACTAGATCGTATTTCCAAAGACAAGCATAACCAGATAAATGTTATATATATATATATATATATATATATATATATATATATATATATACATATATATCAAAGTAAAAGTGTATTTCACGTCTTTATAAAATCGCTCATAAAAGGCTGCTTCCCGAAACCTTTCTTACATTGTATATATATATATATATATATATATATATATATATACTAGGGAACAAAACAAATTCAACAAGTTGTGTATATTATTATAAAATATTTTACAATTTTTTTGTATCCAAACCTTTGCTTTGTTAGCAGCGATTTACTATTGCAGCTTAAAAACGACAAAGACAGAAGTGACTAATTCTGAGGCTTTTACTCGTAAATTACTTCTAGTAGTTTCGATTTATGTCAACATTAAAAAGTCAAGGATTAGTGGTTTTCTCCCAATATCCCATATATATATATATATATATATATATATATATATATATATATATACGAATGAGAGTAGTTATAATATGTGAAAATTTTATGAATGAAAACAAACAATGGTGATAAGGGTTGTAAGGAGGAGTTTCAATGATTAAACTCATCGGCGCCATGTAGGGCTTAACAAGAGACGAGAGTAGGCATAATCTCGCCTACTCTCGTCTCTTGTTGTCTCGTCTCGGTCTCCTGAGTCCCTGAAAAATTAAGTCTATTTCAAGTCTTGGTCTCGTCTGGTTACCAGTTGTCTCGTCACATCTCGTTTAATTTTATATAATGATAATTAATAATTAATAATAAATAATTTTTTAAAGTTATATTTATCACGCTATTATACAAAAATATTTTAACCACTACGTAAATGTTTTAATTTTATCTTTTAAATTAATGGCTGACCAAGAATTTAAACATAATAACGCTTGCATCAATGGTAACGCAGTTTAACATACATTTTAACTCTACAGAATAACTGAAACTTTTTTCGTAACAAAATACTTGGGTATTTCACCAGTTCTATTATATATACTTCCACAGATGTATCCAATAATTGTTCACATCTTTACTATAAGAAATATAAGGAAAAACAAAAAAATTCTCCAGATGTACCAATAGAGACAAACTTTTCAAAACATCGGTATTTAGAGGCAATAAAAGTTTTGCCTTAAATATTGAGTTTATAATGGAATCAATGGTATATAAGAAAATTTACTGCTGTAAATTAGAGGATCTTCCAGGTAGCAAATTTCAAGCTCAAGAAATCCTTTTAATAATATATAAGTTTATTATTCTCTAGTTTAATATAGACACATATACTCAACCCAGAGTAACCCATCGATCTTTAAACAAATCATTCAAACTTAAAATATAAAAATGTGGGAAGATAAATAGTTATGATATATTACTATGAGAAGCGTTAACACGTTAAAGTGAAAAATCATACTTGGTTATTGAGTCTTCTGTAAATTTACAATAAAATATTCCACAGATGGTCATTAGATTTTATATATTGTAAAATATATCTTTCCTGTGTAGACCTTTTCTAATTTTTCCAATAAAAACTTTATACAAAAAATTAACAAGATTAAAAACGAGGCTCTCGGTTTGCACTGTATGTGGTCTCGGTATAGCCTATAATATTTTCCAAAACGTCTAGTCTCCTTCTCGTCTGAGAAAAACGAGACGAGACGAGAAAAGTGTCGCTCTCATGTGAAGCCCTAGCGCCATGCAGGGTGAGCACGTTACAGACTATTAAATGGCTTTAATTTTCAATATTCTTGCTTTCAGAGTTAGCAGTGGTACTAGTAGTAGAGTGTATTCGTTAAATAAGATGTGACATAGTTGCAGCTACAAGAAGTATAATCTCCTTGCTGACAGTTAATCAACGATTGCTTTTAATAACAGTATAAGATAAAGTAGTGCATAATTTCAGTCACGTGCAAAGATTTTGTTTGAACGGTCATAAAGAAGCGTGAGAGGTAGGCGATGTGAGAAACAAAATTCAGAACTGGCAGGTGATCATCAGATAGAAAAAAGTACAGTATGATGCCCCACAGGCAAGGTACTGCAAAAATTTCATCTATACTATACTATACTTAATGCAGACTTTGCACAGGATAACGCCAGACTCATGTTGCTGTTGACATAGTGACTTTTGAACAAGATTCTGGTACAGAGGCTCAGAAATAGTCGTCGAAATCACCTGGTCGAACAGGGTTGCTAAGTCCGATTGTTACGTCCCACAAAACAAGCCATAGTTCTTTGTAACCATGAATGAGAAACTTTTTGTTATATTTTGTTAAGATCATTATATAATTTGGCATAAACAGTGTTGTTAATTTTATCTTGCTATATTAAGGAAAACTAAACACACCAAATATTTTAATTTGAACATTGTCATATAATTAATTGAATCTGGATAAAACTTTTTCTTTTCACTGTAACGGTGAACGGGATTTGCTTTAGATCCTGACACAGTTAGAAATTTTTGTAATATATATATATATATATATATATATATATATATATATATATATATTATATTCACATTGATTCAATTCACTTTTAAAAAAAAATTATTTATTTAGAAATATACAAAATTAAAATTGAACAATTAAAATAGTTAAAGTACTTGAATAACTTAATACTAAAAATGATATTATTTGAATGACAACACGAGAACGTTTCCAGTTGCTTTTATAACATTGACAAAAGTGCTGATGCAAGTCAGCGTTTTTACTGGTTAAACGGACTCGTGTAGGTTTCCGGGAAGTTGTTTGCGTATAATTCAAGATGTAATTTGATATCCCTGAGAAGTCACGTACGCTTTAAATTCCGTTGACTTCTCGACTGTGTGAACTAAGTGCTGATATATTTTGCATATAACAACTCCCCTTACATATCAAAAGTTGATGCTATAACATCAACTTTTAGGAACAGAAACATAAAATAATATAAAATGATGTTTGAATGGTATGAATAATAAGTAATAAGTGTATAAAATATGAATAAAATAAAGTAATAGGTAAAAATCAAATTGATATTTGTAAAATAAATTCAAAATATGTTAAAATAAATGAGCAATAAAATAATACGAGTAATAATTAAATGCTTAACCTAAACATATCAAAATAAAATATAAAGTAAAAGGAAATGTGAATAAAAATAATGTGTAGAAAAATAAAAGGTTAATGATATAAATCAATATTAAAAATGGTGTTTTTAGAGAACATAAAGGGTATACCTAAACTTGCGTCTCTAAGCTTTGTTCTGTTTTCAAAACAGGCCTAAGCTTGGGGAAGAATTTGAGTCTTGGCTGAGGCACTGAAGTCTGGTCAGGATTGCAGTCCTTTGGAGGTTTAACCATCCTCTTTTTGACAGCTTGGAAGGTTATGAGTGCTGCTATGATCATGAGAGCAGCTATGGTTGTATAGGTAAACCAAGAGATATTTTTGGTTACAAACGGCTGGTTTATGAGACCATCGAGGTCTCTGGAATATTGTTCCAATTTGTGATTTGCTACGTCTAATTCTTCTACGTTCAGCGTGTTCAGCTTCAGGGGCTGAAGTTCAGGAATTATAATTTTTTCTGGCACTGCGTCGCAACAGTTGAACGGCACTGTTACTGGTTGGAAGGTTTCTAGAACATCGGTTGGTTTACCAGATTCGGCTTGAACTTTTTGAGAGTTTTTGGGTTTGTTTGAGCGCAATTCACTGTAACACTTATGGGTTCAGAAGTAATTATGAGCCATGTATTCGGTTCTAGTTTTTGAACGTTGTATCCTTGAGTGAATATTAGTGAGCTTTTACAGTTGTCGGGTACCTTCTGGACATTCTTTAGAAGTTGAGCTTCACATAACGCGTTTGTGTCAATAGGATATGCGTAAAGTTCAGAACACAGTTTCTTACGAGTGGACAACGGTTTACACGCACTTAAGTCTTTGATCGGAATAAACATTAAAGAATCATCATTCTTTGCAAGATATTTTTGAGTGAAGGATAGCATATGATGTAAACCAGTTCTTTCATCGTATATAGGGATAGGATATAAAGGAAAGACTGTGTAAGGATGTTGTTCGACTAAAGGGATTCTTAACACAAATATAAGATCAGTATATGTTTGAAATGCCTCTAGTTCAATAATTTCCAGATATTTTGCGATGCTCGAGTACTTTACAGCCAATGGAAGGTTACTTTTGAATAAATTTTGCGATATTTCCTGTAATGAGGTAATAAGGTGTTCTGGTGTTAAAAGTGAAGAGTGAATTATTTTCAAACGCGCGAATGTGATAGAATTTAAAACATCATTTAGATTATCTTCTAAGTAGAGATAATTCTCCATAAATTTTTCACACATTTCAAGTAAGGTGAGTTTAGATTCGACGTAGGCGACCTTATCATTGATTTTTCCGATAGTGTTTTCCAGCTTTTTCATGTTATCGTTAAATAGTTTCTCGTCAATTCTAAGATTTTGGATAGTTTCGTTGAAGTTTTTAATTACGGATGTGGTGACACTTATTTGGTTTTTTTGTAAGTTCTCAATTTGAAGTTGGCCTTGATTTAAGCGGTTTATGCTTTCGGTAAAGTATTTTCCGTCGGCGGCGTCTAAATTGCCGGTGATTGCCTTAAAAAGGGTACCTGCCCCATCAAGTATACCTCGTTTGTGTCTTTTAGTGTCCATGTGAATGTCAGTAAATTTCTGTTTGATTGAGTTAGAAATTTGATTGAGAAGGTTAATGTGGGTTTGTACGTCTGCGCGAAAGTAGTTCATAGCAAAAGAATTGAAGTTAACAGTTTTTACAAGAGTTTGTAATATTCTGTTATTTGTTGTAAATACTTGTTCTAGTGTAGAAATGTTTCTGTGTACTAAAAGTGTCCATTTATCATTGGATACAGTTATTTCTGCTTCGTTATGGAAGTAGATACCTAAAGTATTGTTTATTGGTTGTATTTGAAATTGGGGTACTGCTGACCCGAACAGCAGGCAAAACCTGAAACAGAAATTAACTTTCTGAGAACGGTTTCATTCGGTCGAAATTTACTTTTGATTTTTGGTTAGTTTTAGGGTTTAGTACTGTTGCGGAGTTTCTGTGAATCTCCAGGATTTCGAAAGGACCATTGAATTTATTTTGGAGTTTGTCCTTGATCTGGGATTCTTTAATATTGACTTTATCGCCTATTTGATAGTTAGGGAGATTTTCAGAAACGTGTTCATCAAATCTGACTTTCGCTTTATGTTTTTGGATTTCCGTTCTTTCGCGAGCAATTTTATAATAGTGAGAGATACGATTATTGAGATCTCTGATGTACTTAGTTATCAGGGCTTGTTGGTTGTAGAGAGTTTCTGGAGTGCTACTCGAAGTATGTCCATAAACAAGTTCGTAAGGGGTGAATCCATGAGTTTTGTTTACAGAATTGTTATATGCAATGATTGCATAAGGGAGGATGTTAAAAGGGTGTTCGTCAGGATTTTCTAGTTTATGGATTCTAATCATCTCTAATAAGGTCGAGTGGAATCGTTCTAATGAACCATTTGACTGGGGATGTCCCACACTAGAATAAGATAGTTTGATGTCAAATAGTTTACACAAGTCTCTCATTAGTGTGTTGTCGAATTCCCTGCCATAATCACAATGTATCCGTAATGGAGTACCGAAGTGTTGGAAATAGAGTAGTAAGGTACTAACAACGGTTTTTGCGGATTTGTCGGTTATGGGGTAGGCCTGAGAGAATTTTGTTTTGCGTAGTTTTTTGTCGGGACTTCTAGAATATCGATGTTGACGCGTTCAAAGGGTGTCCGTGGGGTTTCAGTAATGACAAGTGGGCTGTCGAGATTTTTCCGGTAAACTTTTGCTCTCTGGCAAGATTGAAAGTTTTTGATAAAATTGTCAACGTCCTTAGTCAGTCCTTGCCAATTGTATTTTTCTTTTATTCTGCGGATAGTTTCATTGATACCTCGGTGTATATTATTTTTGCCGTTATGGAATTGGTCGAGAATGATGGGTATTTGGTCTTTCTCAACCGTTTCGACGATATTTTGGCAAACTTTCCATTTGATATTGATTTCGGAAAAGATAAACGAAAGCATTTCCAAAATGGGCAGTTCAATGTTATTCTCAACACAGAATACTTCATTTTCAGTAAACACATCTCTACTATTATACAGAGATGCGAAAAGAATCTCGTTGACTATTTCTGGGTCAGAAGGGAGAGGGACGATGTAATAGCGTCTTTTTCTGACACTTTTGCTTGCAAAGACATTTACTCTAGGGGTACGGAAATCAGCATTTTCCTCAAAAATGTCTTCGATGATGTCATGGTGAAAATTTTTCATGAGAGAGCCTTGGGGAAATACTAGGATGTTTTTGTTTCCTCGGTCTAGGAGTTGGCAATTAGAAAATTGAGTTTTGTCGTAATCTATGAGAGAGACGGTTTGATATCGCTCGACAAAAGTTTTAAATTCTTCGGAGATTTGTTGGAGATTAATGGGACTTCTCGTCTGGGGTTCTTGTAAGTCATCGTCAGTTTCGTTTGTTGGGAGTACTGTAAATGATGTTAGATGATTATTTGCTTGAAATGATATGTATTCATTAAAGTTGTTAACTTTAATGCGAGAGAGCGCGTCGGCGTTTTTATTTACTTTGCCGGGTTTGTAAATTATTTGATAGTCGTACTCCTCGAGCTTAAGGCGCCATCTTGCAAGTCTACTTCCAGGATCCTTTATAGAAAACAGCCAAGTTAACGGGCAGTGATCGGTCAGAAGTAAAAACTTACGGCCAAAAATTAACGGACGAAAGTGTTTAACCGCCCACACTATTGCAAGGAGTTCTCGTTCTATGGTTGAATACTTAGTTTCAGCATTGCAGAGAGTTCTGGAGGCATAGGCTACGGGTAAATGTTTACCTACGGGGCCTTGAGAGAGCACTGCGCCGATAGCAAATGAACTGGCGTCGGTTGTAAGAATAAATGGCTCTTCAAAATTAGGGTATATGAGTATGGGAGTAGAAGTAAGGGCTCTTTTTAATTCGTCAAAAGATTTGACACATTCTGAATCAAACTGGAAAGGTGTGTCTTTTTGAAGTAATCTTGTCAAAGGTTTTGAAATCTTGGCGAAATTGGGGATGAATCGCCTGTAATAACCAGCTAACCCTAAGAAGGACTTGATATCTTTTGGATTTTTTGGTTGGGGGAAATTTAAGATACAATCTACCTTTGAGGGGTTAGGCTTCACGCCTTCGGGAGTTATAAAGTGGCCAAGATACGCGACCTCTTTGCGAAGAAACTCGCATTTGTCGGGTTGGATTTTTAGATTGGCTTTTCGCAATCGTTTGAAAACTTCAGAAAGTCGGGCTATGTGCTCATGTATAGTCGGAGAATAAACGATAATGTCGTCCATATAGACTAAACATCTCTCGTTTCGAACACCTAAAAGAATATTATCCATTACCCTTTGGAAGGTGGATGGAGCGTTTATGGAGCGTTTCTAAGACCGAAGGGCATTCTAACAAATTCGAAATGGCCATTATCAACTGTGAATGCTGTTTTTTGGATGTCTTTAGTATCGATTTCGATTTGGTGAAACCCGGAAGCTAAGTCGAGGGTGGTGAAGTATTGGCATTTGCCAAGTTGGTCAAGTAAATCCGAAATGTTCGGTAGGGGATATTTGTCGTCAACAGTAAGTTCATTTAATTTACGATAATCGACGACGACACGCCATTTTTGGGTACCAGATGCGTCTAGTTCTTTGGGAACTACCCAAACCGGGGATGACCATGGCGAATTAGACGGACGTATAATGCCTTGGTCAAGCATCTTTGATATCTGACTTTTTACCTTTTGTTTGTGTATTTGGGGGTACCGATATTACTTTGTGAAAGAGAGTTTTGTGTTATTAGTGTCTATCGAATGTTTGATTTCGTTTGTAAAGGTCAGTTGGTCACCTTCTAAATAGAATATGTCGGAATATTCGAGACAAAGTTGAGAAATAAGTTCGGCTTCCTCCTCGTTCAGATGTTCTAACCGAAGTTGTTCCATAATTGTAGTTTGTCTATCAGGCTGGGTCAAGTTTTGAGAGTAATTTCCAGAAAGAATGTTTACGGAAAAATTGTTTATCGGTTCGAGTTCCAAATTGTCGAAATTAACAGTCTTGGGCATAGCATTTGCATTTAAAACTGAAGTGAGGAATTCGCCTTTTTCATTAATTTTAACAAGGGCACGGGGAAGATAAACTTTTTCTATTTCGGCAGATGATAGGAAAGCATCAGTATTAGTGAGGTTACATTTTAATTTACATATTTGTTCTGTTCGGGGTTCTAAACAGATTGTATTAACCGGGATGCAGTTATTGAAAGTTGAAGGGTTCTGAGTACGCATGACAGTATCATCCGTAACTTTGTAGAGAGGTAAAGTTTTAAAATTAGTGACAAGTTGTTTGCTGTTAAAGTCTATAACGCAGTTATAGTGTTCAAGGAAATCTGAACCCAGTAATCCGTCGAATTCAATGTCGATGTTGCAAATATATACCTTGTGTGGGTCGGCGACATTGAAAGGTACAAGGGTGGATTCGTTGATTAAGATTTTCTGATCGGTGATTCCTTGGATGACTACGTTTTCGGGAAATCGTTGTTTGAAGCGTTGGCAGGTTTCAGGTTTAAAAATTGAAAGTCCTGCACCCGTATCGATAAGAAGTTTATAGGTGTTTGAAGAGTCAGTAATATAATAAAGATTCTTTGAGTTGACGGAAATAAGGGGTCTTACAGAAAGTTCTGTTCTGGGAAGTTGACATTGGGGCTGAAGTCGTCCAGATTCATTGTCTGAATTTGGGTTTGAATTTCTGAAATTTCTTGGTCTGGGGGTTCTGACTGAGTGGGGGTCAAATGAAAATTTACTTGAGAAGAATCAGGCTCGTCAGAATAAAATTCGTATAACTGTTCAGTATTGAAATATTCTGGTTCATTGTTTTGTTCGAAATCATTAGGGTGATAATCTTGTACGTTTCCGTACTCATCGGGTAAAGAGGTGTAATGATTTTCGTTTTGAGAGTAGTTATAGTCATTGTGATATGGTCCGAATTGCAGATTGTTCAAGTGATGAGTTTTTGGTTGTTGGCGTTGTTGATGTTTAAAGAAACTCGGGTTCGGTCTGTAATTGCCAGACATTTGGGGTTGTCTACTGGTAGATGGACGAAATTGTTGCTGTGAAAATTGTTGACTGGGATTAACATTTGTAGATTGATTAGCAGGTTGATTGGAAAAATGAGGGCGGTAATTCGAATAGTTCTGATTAGAATTCGGGTTGTGTTGAAATTGTCTCATTCTCAATAAGCATTCTTTGCTTAAATGGCCCATGCGTTTATAAAAAGAGCATTTTTTTGGAGGTGGACCGTTATTTGGTTTACGAGGGGGTTGTTGGAAACTTCTATTACCTGAAAATTTCTGGGTTTCTAAATGTGATAGTTGTAGTTCTCGTTTAATTCTGGAAATGGCAGTAAGAATACTGCAGGGGTCGCTAGCGCGAACGAGTTGACCAATTTTGGGCTCTAAACCCGTGAGGAGGCTATTAAGAGCCATTGACTCTATTAAGTCAATCTGCGCTTGCTTTTCTTTGATGGTTAAATTTTGTTTGTTTATAGCTGCTAGCATTTTCGCTTGGTGCGTCTGGAGTCTAGCAGAGAAGGTGAGGGGGGATTCATTAGGAGTTTGCCGTATTCGTTGCAAGTCCTGTATGAGAGCCGAGAGATCTCTAGGATCTCCAAAATGATTTTCTAGGAGGGTTTGAATTTCAGCTAATTGACTAGGGTTTCGCGAATTAATTAATTCAGCCGCTCTACCGCGTAACTTATTTTTTATATGGAGAATTAGCAATACTTGCTGATTATCCGTTGCCATGCTGTAAGCAGTATTACAGGAGCATATGAAAGTATTCAAAAATATCGGATTACCATCATATTCGGGAATTATGGCAAATATTTCAGATAACTTATATGGTTCTACGGTTGGTGTAGCTGCTTGTCTAGTAGTGGCCATATTTATAATTGTATAGATTCGCACAATAAATAAAAATTAAATGTTGAGGTTTTAAATGTAAATGGTAAATATCTAGTTTATCAAAATCCAATATCGAGCAATGTTTAATAGGGTAATAACAAATTTGAAATAGGAATGTATAAATGGTAGATTAATAATAAACTTGAAATAATGTTTCAAATACTTCGAAATATGTAAGTCAAAGTAATAAAATAATATGATTATGTAAAATATATAGTTTCAATATTATTTAGGAATGTAAGGTTATGAGGAATAAAATATTATATAATTGAAAGAACTGGTGGTCATTCAAAAAAATAAAAAATAGTTACTTTATGTGATTCTTACGTTATTATTCCTCGCATCGGACTGTTCTCCGCGTCACTTAGCACTGGTTAGCCTGGTTGCGTGTTCCCTTGCTAGTACTTGGTAGTTGTTGTCCTTTTCAAGTAGGTTTTGTCCACAATGATTTAGAAATCTCCACAGTCAGTTAGTATTCACGTGTTCTAACTGTGTTGGACAATCCTACTGACTGCGCCAATTTTATATTCACTTTGATTCAATTCACTTTTAAAAAAAAAATTATTTATTTAGAAATATACAAAATTAAAATTGAACAATTAAAATAGTTAAAGTACTTGAATAACTTAATACTATAAATGATATTATTTGAATGACAACACGAGAACGTTTCCAGTTGCTTTTATAACATTGACAAAAGTGCTGATGCAAGTCAGCGTTTTTACTGGTTAAACGGACTCGTGTAGGTTTCCGGGAAGTTATTTGCATATAATTCAAGATGTAATTTGATATCCCTGAGAAGTCACGTACGCTTTAAATTCCGTTGACTTCTCGACTGTGTGAACTAAGTGCTGATATATTTTGCATATAACATATATATATATATATATATATATATATATATATATATATATATATAAGCCATTCCAACGAGCCAGTAAAAAGGAGCAATAAATTGTAAATAGGCTCTCTGGACTTTGGCAAACGGAAAATATGTGTAATATGTAGTGTACTTAAGATAATTTTTGTAATAATTAAAGCTGTAAATACTCACATGTAGTTATAAAAGGTGATTTAATGCTGCTTAATCATCATGTAACGAGGATGCATATCTTGTAATATAAATCTTTGGAAACAAATGTAAGTTGCCAGGAAAACATAAAAATACATGCTAGACACATAAAACAATATTAATTAGTAAAAATACATGCAATTGCAACAGTATAAAATAAATTAGGAAGCAAAGCATCATGTAAACAACTATCAGAAAAATCAAAATGTAAATAATTTTAAAAGTAATGAATAAAAATAAAAGAAAATTCTTCAATGAACATTAGAAATAATAAGGAAAAGAATTTTAAAACTTAAATTTCAATCAATCAAAAATTTGCGGTAAAGTTGTTTAGCGCATAATAAAAGTTGAATGACCTTGAAAAAGTCATGACCAACTAAAAACAAAGCGTTTAACCGAAATTGACAAGAATAAAAAAATTCTTAAAATAAAATAAGCAATCGGAAAAACATCATTTAATAAGGGAAAAAGAAAATTTTTGTTTCTTATGGAGAATTACATGGGCTAAGAATTTTGAGTGAATGGGCAAGAAAGAAAATAAAACGGTCCAAAACAAATGAAAACGTTCCATTTTGGGTGACGGACTAGACAAAACGCATCTAGCAGGCAGTTGTTTTTAAAATATTATATAAGCTTACGTTTGCAAGACAGCGGGCTCTTTCGTTCCTGATTTTAGTTGTAACACAAGGCACAGAGCATGTGATGTTTTCTTTGCAATAACTTTAATCTTGTTAGTAGAGCTTAAGCAGTGAAAGGTGTGGTTATATTGTCAAAACAATTCCAATGACATATAGGTTGGTAGTGTCTAAGGATTCATAGTTACGGTAAAGTAAAGTGTAGTGTATATCTGACCGGCATAATATGACAATTAGATTGGAATTTCAAATAAAAATTTGAAAACATCAACATAGATGGTATTTGTTGATTAATAGTAAACAAGAAGAAAATGGTAAATAATAATTTAATTTAATTGGTATGGATAATGAATTAAACAAGATGGTGAACATGTAATATTGGTAAACAAATATGGAATGGGAACCAATAATAAAGATTTGTTTATAAAATAAAAGTTCTAATGGACAATGAACAGATTTGGAACTTATGGACTGTAATCACGACAAGGAATAAAAGGTTAGTAAGCAATAGTTGTTTAAAAATGCAAATATAGTGACAATTGATTTATTTATTTGTATGCTAGTTAAGGATATTAAAATAACAAATTGTAATTTTAAAATGATAGGATGAAAAGAGAAATTTCTCATAAATATTTAGTAGTTAGGAATGATTTCGTTTGTTGATTTATTGTTTTAATGTTTGTTTTGATTAATTTATCTTGTTGTTTAATAAAGGATGTTGTTGAAAGTTAAAATTGAAAGTTGTGTTGATTTTTTTTGTTATGAGCCAAGAATAATATTTGAACACATAGAGTATCATCTAAATTCTTTTCAAGAAAAATAAAAAAAATCAGTAAAATTTAAAAGTTAAAGAGGTTTTGAATTAATAAAATGAATAATAGTGTTGAATAAGTGGAATAAAATAGAAGCAGAGAAGTTATAAGGAAGGTAAAAATGTAAGTATCAATTTTAAATATTAGAACCTGTTGAACCACCTTGAGGTAGGAGTATGAATGCTATATGAAAAATTAAAAAAACCCTGAGAATTTAAATTAATGAAATAAAGTTTGAATAATAAAAGTTATAAAATTATTGATATGCAAAATATATAATCAAACAAAAACAAATTAGCTAGTCAAAGTGGGGAAAATATAAAATAAAAATATGTGTGATAAAAACCCAACGCAAAGCAAAAAGATTCAATTCAAAACAATATATATATATATATATATATATATATATATATATATATATATATATATATGTTATATCACACTTACAAAATTTCTCTTTTTAAAAAAGATTTTATTTATAGTTGCACAATACTTTTAATAAAAATAATAACTTGAAAATAACAATGAAAATAATAAAACTTTATGTAACAATTAAAAAGACAAAGTGATAAATATGTAAAATCAAATAATAAAATAAATCAATATCAATCAAATGAAATAAATTATATCAAATATTAAAAATCAATGTTCAGTAAAATAACTCAAATAATATTTACTTAAAATGAATGACGATTCACCATTACTTACATCAACAGGAACATTGAAAGCGCCGTGTTCTACGTTTGATTGCAGTGAGGACTTCTTCCAGGTTCGTTGTTCCGTTGAGGGATAGGAATCCGCTGCTACAAGTTAGAGTACTCGTGTTCTAGTAACGTTAGACAGATCCTACTGACTGCGCCAATTTGTTATATCACACATTCAAAATTTCTCTTTTTAAAAAAGATTTTATTTATAGTTGCACAATACTTTTAATAAAAATAATAACTTGAAAATAACAATGAAAATAATAAAACTTTATGTAACAATTAAAAAGACAAAATGAGTGTTAAACTAAACTAGACAAATCTGTAAGTAATAATGAATGATGTTACAATGAAAAAGTATAATTTATAAACTAAAAACGCTGACTAAGGTGTCGCAGCGCTTGCAGTTCTCACGGATGTTCGTCTGCGGGTAACTGGAGACGACACGTGTTATGCTGACTCAGCTCGGGAACTGTTGCTAACTTATATAACAACTCCGATCCATATAAAAAAGTTGATGATACAGCATCGACTTTTAAGGGAGGTTCTGCAATTCAATATCCTCGACAGGAATAAGGAGGCTATGGAGTTTTACCCTGGGCTTGATGGTTAATGGACCTGGTGGTGGTGCTGGATCGGCAGAAGGGCTGATTGTTGGAGGCTTCTGGAATTTCTTCCTGATGATGCTGATGGAAAGGAGGGCAACCAGAAATGCGGTTGTTGCCATTGTGATGATCGTAAACCATGAGGTGTGTTTCTCCAAGAATGGTTGGTCCAGGAGTTTTTCCAATTCCCTGGAGTATTGTCTAAGCTTATGGTTAGCGATATTCAGGTCTCTGGCATCCAATTCCTGTAGTCTCATGGGTTTCAACTTTGAAAGTTGACTGATGGTTGGCAGGTTGTCGCAACAGTTGTAGGGGATGTTGACTGGGTGACTCTTAAGTGTGATGTTGTCAACGTTGTTGGTGGTCCTTCTGGCATGGACCCTGGTGTTACCGATGAAGGCATTGCAACTGGGTTGGATGGTCAATAGAGAATTTGTCGAAATGGATTGGGAACGACATCTTCTCCCTTGCACTTGATGTTGATGGGCAACTGTCCGGAAATCGAGATTAACCAAAGGTTCAGATCAATCTCTTGAATATTATACTCCTCGGCATATAATATTAAAGGCTTGCAAGTTGAAGGAAGGGCTGCTGGCTGTCTAAGAAACTGTGCTTCGCAGAGGGCTTCTTTGTCTATGGTGTATGGAATAACTTTGGAACAGATCTTATGTTCTTTAGATAATGGCTTACAGTCACTCAGGTCTTCGAAAGATGCGTACAATAGCAAATCGTCATCTCTCGCGATATATTTTAATTATGTTGGAAAAACATGGTGAAATCCTGTTCGATAATCCAAAACTGGGATAGGATACAAGCGGTACAGTGTATAAGTTTCAGGATTGACTAAGGGGATTTTTAGTACAAAAACAATTTTAGTATTGATCTGAAAAGCTTCCAATTCTATTAGATCGATGTATCTAGCAACATTTGAACTATAGGTTGAAAGTGGTAAGTTATTTTCATGAAGTGACTGTGATATTTTCTCAAGGGAGCCGACCAAATCTACTGGGTTTATAATTGAGTTAATACATCGTTGAGGGTATCTTCAATGTATACGTAACTTTCCATTAAGCTTTCACACAAATCCAAGACATTGGCTTGAAGTTCATAAAAAGCAAGATCGTCTGTAATGAACTCAATTGACTTCCTAATTGTTTCGATATTTTCCGAAAATATTTTCTCTTCGGACTGAAATTTTTGTAGTGTGGTGTTAAGGCTCTTAATGACCGAAGTTGTTACAGATAATTGTCGTTTCATTAAGTTTTCAATTTGATGTTGGTCTTTAGTAATTTTATTGATTGAGTCACTAAAGTATTCTCCGTCTGTTGCATCTAAGCTACCGGAAATAGATTTCCAAATTGATCCCAGTCCGTTAATGAGTCCGCGTTTCTTTCTGTTGGTACTGTAAGTCTCAGTATCAGCGAAAATTTCTGTATATTTGGTGTTAACAGATTTTGATATTTGTTTCAGGAGGCTTACGTGAGTCTGTACTTTTGATTTGAAGATTTTAACGTTAGTTTTGTTGTGGTTAATAGTATCTAAAAGTCTGTTCAGTATATTATGGTTGTTTAAAATAGCGTCTCGAAATGGGCTTAGATCTTTGTAAAGAAGGAGTGTCCATTTGTCATTAGAAATTTTAAGGGTTCCTTCTTCATGAAAGAAAACTCCTATAGTATTGTTAACAGGCGTAATGGAGTACTGTAGAAAGTTCACGACTGAAAACAGTCCACAAAATCTGAAAAAAGGGATTTATTCAAAATAGGGATTTAGTCTGTCAAAGTTAACTTTAGTTATTTGGTTTGTTTGTAAATTTATGACGGTGGCAGAGTTTTTTCGTATTGCGGTAATTTCGAAGGGGCCGTTGAATTTGTTTTCGGCTTTGTTTTTGATTTGGGACTCTTTTACGTAGACTTTGTCGCCTACTTTGTAATCGGGTTGTTTAGTAGAAACGTGTTGGTCAAATCGCACTTTAGATTTTTCTTTCTGTCTTTCGGTTTTAGCACGGGCGAGTCTGTAGTAATAGTCCATTCTGTTATTTAGGTCTCTTACGTATTTCGAAATCAGTTTTTCCTGGTTGTAAAGGGATTCTGGAGGCCTACTTGAAGTGTGCCCAAATATGAGTTCGTAGGGCGTGTAACCGGTGGTTTTATTTTTCGTGTTATTATAACAGATGATGGCATAAGGGAGGACATTAAATGGATGTTTGTTTGGATGTTCCGCTGTATTTGCCCTTATCATTTCTGCTAAGGTCGCGTGAAATCTTTCAATAGAACCGTTTGACTCGGGATGTTGAAAGCTGGAGAATTTCAGTTTTATGTCGTATAGTTGGCATAAATCCCGCATTAAGGTGTTATCAAATTCACGTCCATAGTCACAATCGATGCGAAGTGGAGTTCCGTAATGTTGAAAGAAAATCAGAAGGGTGTTTACGACAGTTGAAGCTGTTTTGTCGTTTATGGGGTAGGCTTGTGTAAATTTCGTGAGTTCGTCCCTAATAGTCAGTGCATGATTTCTAGATGGATACTCGAAGATGTCAATGTTAATACGTTCGAAAGGAGTCTTGGGTGTTTCCGTAATAACCAAAGGTGCACTTAGGTTTTTCCTACAGAACTTTACTTTTTGGCAAGTTTCGCAGGATTTGATGAATTGTTCTACAGTTTTAATTAAGCCGGTCCAATTGTATTTTTCCCTAATTCGTCTGATGGTTTCGTTAAAGCCACGATGGAGGTTGTTTTTACCACAGTGGTATTGTTGTATTATTATAGGAATTTCGTCTTCGGTAGGGGTTGTAACAATGTTTTGGCAGATTTTGAGTTTGATTTCTTTGTCAGAGAGAATGAAAGATAAAATTTCAAGAATGGGAAGTTCTATGTTATTTTGTATGCAGTATGTCATTGAATTTGTCTTGGTTGGTATAAATAATTTTGAAAAGATGTCAGGGTCATAGGGCAAAGGTACAACTAAGTATTTTCTATGCCTGACAGATTTACTGGCCATGATGTTAAGAGTGTCGTTACTGAAATTAGGTTCTTCTTCGAAAAAGTCATCAATAATTTTGTCGTGTAAGTCGTTAGTTTTGTTTTGCCAAAAGAATGTAACTATGCGTTTGTGGGACTTGTCTAAAAGTTGAGAATTGGATATTTCAATTTTAGAGTAATCGATTATTGACCCAGTTTTGTAGAGTTGAACAAATCGATTAAACTCAGCGATAATTCATTCGTCATGTTCGTCGTCATTGTCAGAGTTTTCAGGTTGTTCGGAGTCAGTTGCGTTGTTAGCGAAAATTTTGATTTTGGAAGGGAAATCAGCACATTACTTGAAATGGTTGATTTTGATGCGAGAAAGAGCATCTGCGTTTTAGTTTACCTTGCCGGGTTTGTACTCGATCTTATAATTGTATTCCTCTAGCTTAAGGCGCCATCTGGCTAGACGACTGCCAGGATCTTTGATGGAAAAGAGCTAAGTAAGCGGACGGTGGTCACACAGGAGTGTAAACCTTCTCCCAAAAAGATACGGTCTGTAGTACTTAACAGTCCAAACTATGGCCAACAATTCTCGTTCGATGGTGGAATATCATGTCTCTGCAGCACAGAGGGTGCGAGAAGCGTATGCAACAGGGAGATCTTTTCCCACAGGGCCTTGAGAAAGAACCGCTCCAATAGCAAAAGCACTAGCATCAGTAGTGAGCAGGAAGGGTTCTTCAAAGTTTGGATATATCAGGATTGGGTCAGATACAAGGGCTTGCTTCAGATCATTGAAGGAAGACTTGCAATCTGCGTAAAAGATGAATTTGACGTCTTTTTGGAGTAGTTTAGTCAGAGGTTTAGAGATCTTCGCAAAATTTGGTATGAAGCGTCTGTAATACCCAGCGAGACCAAGGAAAGATTTAATATCTTTCGGAGTTTGGGGTTGCAGAAAGTTCTGAATACATTCAACCTTTGAAGGGTTTGGTTTTACACCTTCTTGTGTGATAAGATGGCCAGGATAAGCTACTTCTTTACGAAGAAATTCGCACTTATCAGGTTGAATTTTGAGGTTACACTTCCGAAGTCGTTTAAAAACTTCTGTTAGCCGGGAAATATGTTCATGAATGGTCGGAGAGTAGACGATGATATCATCCATGTAGACGAGACAACGTTAATTCTGTATACCGAGAAGAATATTGTCCATGACCCTCTGAAAATTAGAATGTGCATTTTTTAAACCCAATGGCATACGAACAAATTCGTAATTACCATTTTCGACAGAAAAGCCAGTCTTAGGAATATCTTCCTCTTGGATTTCCAACTGGTGGAACCCGGAAGCGAGGTCCAGTGTCGAAAAGTATTGACACTTTCCAAGTTGGTCGAGAAGATCGGAGATATTTGGCAGAGGATATTTATCGTCTACAGTCAATTCGTTTAATTTCCTGTAATTGATAACAACTCGCCACTTTTGTTTACCAGAAGCATCGAGCTTCTTGGGGACGACCCATACAGAGGAAGACCAAGGGGATGAGGAGTGCCTGATGATACCTTGTTCGAGCATTTTTCCAATTTGGGTTTTCACTTCTTCTTTATGAACTTGAGGATATCTGTATGAATTAGTGAAAACGGGCTTTGCGTTATTCGTATCAATCGAATGTTTAACCTCGTTAGTGAAAGTCAAGACGTCACCTTCAAGAAAGAAAATGTCTTGAAATTCCAAACAAAGATAAGTGATTTGTTCGCGTTCTTCGTCATTTAGATGTTCAGTTCTAATTCGTTGTCTAATAGTCGAGTTTCTGTCTATGTATTGGGATTCATGATAATCGTCTGTATTGAAATTCAGAAGAGGGTGAGTTTTGTCAGGTGGTTCAAGTTTCAAATCAGAAAAAGTTACTGTTTTGGGCATCGCGTTAGCGTTGATGATAGAAGTTAGAAATTTGCCATTTGCGTTAATGTGTACGAGTGCGTTTGGAAGTCGTACTCTGTCAATTTCTTGAGTTGGTAAGATGGCGTCGATGTTAGAAAGATCGCATTTAAGTTTAAAGATCTTTTCTGTTCGTGCCTCAATAGTTATTTTGTTTTGTGTGGGTGTTTGTGAGTTAATATTTGGCTTAACATTGGGTGTGTCGGGTACATCAGTCAAGGGTTGATCGTTATCGGGAACTTTGTGTAAAGGGATGGTTTTAAAATTTGTTATTAGCTGTTTAGATTTTAAGTCAACTATGCATTCATAGTGTTCGAGAAAATCTAATCCTAGTATACCGTCAAACTCAATGTCCAAATCGTATATGAAAACTTTATGTGGGTTACGTGGAGCGAATGGAATGAGGGTAAATTGTGAAATAGGGATTTTTTCATGGGTAATACCTTGAATCGTTACCCTTTCAGGAGATCTTTGGGTGAAATTCTTTACGGTATTTTCTTTGAAGATAGAGATACCAGCTCCGGTAACAATAAGTAGTTTGAATTTAGAAGAAGCGTCAAGAATGTAGTACAGGTTTTTAGAGTTAACTGTAAGAAGTGGGCTTAAAGAAATAGTTGCTCCGGGAAGTTCAAGTCGGGGTTCAAATCGTCCAGATTCAGATTTTGAATTTGGCTTTCGACTTCGCACAAAGTTGTTGTCGGATCGGGAGGTTGGTCTAGGCTCGGAAGCGCTAGAATATCCTGATAATCGTGACAATTAAAAGGCTCGACAGGGGTATCGTCAGAAGTTTCTTCGAAGCCAAAATAATTTTGACTATCATCCTCGTAATAATAGGGGTTGCTATTATCACTATAATAGTTCGAATATTGAGTGTAATCATCATTTTGGTGTTGATTAAAATGATGAGTCCTTTCAGGACGGTTATTGGGATTGTTCTGTATGACCGAAGGTCGAGAATAATTCGGGTTCATTTGAGACCTAAAAGGGGGTCTCTGGAAGTTTTGTGGACGAAACTGTTGTCCTTGTTGAACCGGGGGATTATTTGAAGGGAAGTTTGGCCTTGTTTGTTGGTTAAGCCCAACAGGATTTGGCCTATGGTTTTGATTGAATGTTTGAGAATTGTTTTGATTTTTCAATCGGCAATTTACGGCTATGTGGCCTAATCGATCACAATGAAGACACTTAGGAGGTTGTGTCGGCTTTCGGGTTTGAAAGTTGGGTTTGAGAGGAACAGATTTGTTCGTTTTCTGATCCTCGAAATAAGAAAGTTGAAGCTCTCTCCTAATCCGGGAGTGTGCCTCTAGAAGGTCTTTTGGGTTACTGGCACGAATTACCTGACCTAAACGGGGTTCTAATCCCGTAAGAAGGGTATTCATCACCATTGTATCCACTAGAGTGGTATGGGCGCCTTTTTGTTCTGGACTAAGCCCAGCCGTTTTGTGGATGCAGGAGTGCATTTTCGCACTCAATACCTGGAGTCTATTGTAAAGCGTTAGTGGAGTCTCGTTCGAAAGTTGCTTTAGACGTTGTAAGTCGTGAATAAGGAAAGAGAGATAACGAGAATCTCCAAAGTGTAGGGTCAAGAGTTGCTTGATCTCAAGGTACGATCCGGGGTTCCTTGAATTTATCAACTGCGCCGCTTTCCCTTTGAGTTTATTTTTTATATGGATCACTAACAAATATTTTTGATCCGCCGTGGACATATTATATGCGCAATTACACGCATCTATAAAGGTTCCCAAGGAAATTTGGTCGCCTTCAAATTCGGGTATAACGGAAAATATCTCCGTTAACCGATATCTTTCTGTTTCAGGGGTACCTGAATTTGGTGAAGGTTGTGCCATGGTTATCGATATAAATGAATTGGAGAATAAAGTTTATAGAATAAAATGTTAAAGGGTATAGAGAATTAATAAACTGTAGAATACGTTAATGGGAATAATGATTGTTTGAATGATAGAACAGTATGGTAACCAATTAAAATAGTAAATTCAAATAAATCAGTTATTCAAATAAAAAAATCAATGAAATAACTAAATCAAATATACCAATATTCATAAAAAGAAATCAAATAAATATATCAATAGAATAAAATAAATCAGTTTATGAAATAAATCAATATCTCATTTGAATCAAATATATCAAAATAAAAATCAAATTGATAAATATGTAAAATCAAATAATAAAATAAATCAATATCAATCAAATGAAATAAATTATATCAAATATTAAAAATCAATGTTCAGTAAAATAACTCAAATAATATTTACTTAAAATGAATGACGATTCACCATTACTTACATCAACAGGAACATTGAAAGCGCCGTGTTCTACGTTTGATTGCAGTGAGGACTTCTTCCAGGTTCGTTGTTCCGTTGAGGGATAGGAATCCGCTGCTACAAGTTAGAGTACTCGTGTTCTAGTAACGTTAGACAGATCCTACTGACTGCGCCAATTTGTTATATCACACATTCAAAATTTCTCTTTTTAAAAAAGATTTTATTTATAGTTGCACAATACTTTTAATAAAAATAATAACTTGAAAATAACAATGAAAATAATAAAACTTTATGTAACAATTAAAAAGACAAAATGAGTGTTAAACTAAACTAGACAGATCTGTAAGAAATAATGAATGATGTTACAATGAAAAAGTATAATTTATAAACTAAGAACGCTGACTAAGGTGTCGCAGCGCTTGCAGTTCTCACGGATGTTCGTCTGCGGGTAACTGGAGACGACACATGTTATGCTGACTCAGCTTGGGAACTGTTGCTAGGTTGTTTCATATAAGTCGATGGAATAACTTATATAACATATATATATATATATATATATATATATATATATATTATTTTGTAAAATTTGAGCTTTTCTGATCTTATTTTTTACTTATTGTTTATTATTGTTCCAGATATTTTAAAATCTTCAATTACTTTTAATTCTGCGTCAATGCTATTGTAGAATATCTTGCATTCAATAAATCTGAAATTGTCGAATTTCTCTAATAATGAATTCTTTAATACTATCTTTATTAGCAAGAGTTTTTTGTTATTTAGCTGTTTTGCTATACCTAACAAAAAACATTCATTTTTACAAATCATCGTTAGTTTATGGTTAATACCATCTGAGGATAACAATGAGTTAAGAAGCGTATTTTTGAAAACCCATATTCCATTATAAAATTGTGTTTTTCATATTCCCATAATCATAATAACGTATATATTAAATAAAATAGGAGACAGATACCACAATTGTCTTAAAACTTTATTTCTTATAACATGTTTCTTGATGTGTGTCCCTAAACAATGTGGGACAGCTAAATGAAATAAATTCAACAACGAATAAAGGAGGGCGTGTTGGGAAAAACGCTTGGACACGTCGATTGTATTTTTAAATGCGTAACAAAAAATTATATATATATATTTCTGTCCCTGTATATTTTATTTTTATTTTTTGTATTCTCCATAAAATTCTAGAATAATTCATGTAGAATATCCTACACCTATCTTCAACTGATTCGGAAATATTAAGCGTTTTCTGGTTTAATACAAACATTAACATTAAAAAAAGAAAATTACTTTATTTCACATTTCACAATTCGCTACATTCCACTAAAAAACTAATATGGGATATTGATTATTTCTTAATAATATAAAAAGAAAACAAAAAACCATTAATGTTCAAAATGCTCGCCGCGAACGTCTCGGCAACATGCTAATCTTCTAACGTTACTCAACATCTCAGGCGTTACTGATATAATCACGTGATTTATCTTTTTAGGTCATCTAAGTTGTGGGGTTTAGTTTCGTATACAGTACTTTTGACATATCCCCACAAAAAGTAGGCCAATGGCGTCAAATCAGGAGATGGTGCAGGCCATTCTTTCGATCCGCACCTCCCAATCCACCGATTTGGAAAAAATTGGTTCAGGTACTGTCGGACATTGATATCGTAATGGGGCGGTGCTGCATCATGCTGAAACCATATAGAACTTGTCAGTTTACTGGATCAGGATTTAAGTTTATCAAAGTTGGCACGATTTTATTTTGGAGCAGTATTAAATATTTATTTCCATTCAAGTTGTCATTAAGATTTCCAACGATTCCGGCCCAAACATTAACTTTTTCAGGATATTGCTTATGTTTCTCGGTCATCCAGTTAGGATTCGTATTAGACCAATAGCAGCAATTTTGACGATTAACATGACCGTGAAGTGTAAATGTGGTCTCATCAGAAAACAAAAGATCTTCTAATTGGATCACAATGTTATCTAACCTTACCATTATCTGTTCACAGTAATACGTTCTTCTATAGTCTTTCATGAGGTCCTGAGTCGGCATCATTTTATAACTATGTCTTTTACTATATTTAAAACTTGAAAAATTTATCTGTGGCTAACGTTGAACAGAGGACTGCTTTATGTGAGTTTTCTTAAAACTCAAGCTTAATATCCATTTTCGTATTATCACTTACAGCACTGGCAGCTCCTTTTTTTATCTTCTTACATGACCAAGCTCGCGAAACTGTTTTTATATTTTGCTAATTGTTCCTTGCAATACCGGCAGCAAATTTGGAAAATTTTCGTGAAATAAACGAGAAACTTCCATTTGTGTCCGTGTGTTATCTCCATAACCAATCATTTCTAGAATGGTTATTGTTTGCATTTTTGTTAAATGAACCATTGATCTGACATTATTATGTACAGTTAACGAAATACAAACGACAGTAGCACTGACACTGATCAAAATTATTCCTATACAGATTAAAATAATGTTAGAAAAAGTTGTATATAAGCAGGGGTTGAAAAATAAGGTGTAGACAAATTATACTTTGCACTGTCATGCATGCAGACAGCAAGATGCTATGAGTTTTGACGAAAACAAACAAAACTGTTTTTTTTAAACAGTAAAAAGGAACCAAGAATGGTTTTTGCTTACTATCTCAATATCGCGAGCTAAATGGGAATTAAGTATTGACTGTAATGTAGCGAATTTGTGAAATAAAATAATTTTCATTTTTTAATGTTAATTTTTGTAGTAAATCTCAAAACACTTAATATTTCCGAAACAGTTGAATATAAGTGTAGGCTATTGTACATGAATTATGCCTAGAACTTTCTGGAGAATCCGAAAAATAAATAATATACAGAGGCTTTCATTTAAAATAAGAAAGTTGGTACTGTCACATGACACACCCCATATAATTTTTTTGTTGTAAAATGCGCATTTAAAAATATAAATGGACGTGTCTAAGCGTTTTTCCCTACAGACCCTCCTTTATTCGTTATCGATTTTATTCCATTTGGCTGTTCCCCACTGTAAACACTTTAAGAACCTTATAATAAGACTTTCGATATATGTATTCGACATTGGTTACCGATAACTGATTTTTGATGAGAAAGTCAATAAAGCCTAAATGGGTCACCTGCCTGAATTCTCTGTGTTTCTCGATACGTTGTAACGTAAATACTATTATTCACAAACTTCCTCAGTAGTCACTACAATCACTCGCATTTTAAATTATAAAAACTTTAATAATTTTTCAGCAAACCCAGTTTCTGGCGACGTTTGATTCCTTCTAATACATGTAGTAAAGATATAAATTCACAGATGTGGATTTAGATCTCCATAGATCTGTAGTAGTTCTATTTACTCTAAACCGGGAGCTTTCATGTGTTATTGTAGCTTCAAGTACTTTTGTCAATTTGTCAAAAACATTTTTATATAAACTTTCTGTTATTCTTCGTTTGATCTGGTACCTGCTCCTTACGCCCTTAGGTTTCTATAGTGCTGTATTAAGTCTTCGTTTTTATGTTATTAATGTAGATATTATTATTTTCAAATTTGTTCATAGTTTTGTTTAGATACTATGTATGTAAGTGATTGTCATCTGTGTTGCTTATTAATCGGTCCCAAATTGTTAATCTGCCGATCTCACAATTAATTTAACCCGGTTCCTTTTCTGAATACAATGTGTCCCACGAAGGTGGGCGGTTACCTGTAACTCAAAAAATTATGATATTAAAATTCTGAAAATTTGGTAGCGTAGATAAGCCGATATTTTCTATGTGCCTAAAATGTTTTCAGAACTGTGGCACTTCCGATTATACAGGAAGTAGACAACAACTTTCTTATATCAAATAGAACACCCTGTATGTTATTAGATATTTGGATGCTACGTTAATTGCTATATAAATTTTATTAACCACATGGTATCTCTAAATTTTACCGTTCTCAAGATATTTGCAATTTTATGTCAAAAATCACAGATGCAGTCCTGCGGGTAAGCCACAATTTACTCTAAACAACCATTTGTTTTAAATAAGTTTTTTGGCATGCCTTATTGAAATCTTCAAGCCTGAGAAAATCACCCTTTTCTCTAAAGGGTGAAATTCAAAATATGGGATCTCATTCAGCACAACAAATGAAGGTTACTTTGTATAACGTTCCCTATGTCTAAACCTCATAACTTTGAATGAAATACATTAAAATATGATGTCAACTTTGCTTGGAAAACTCAAATTAGCCGTCGCCGCTACAAAAATCACTGGCGGCTACGAAATTGCACATTTTTCAAAATTGCCAATTATCACGAGGCCTATTATTTTAATATCTTTATTATATATAGCGAGTGTAATAAAGTAACAAAGAAGCAGACGACATTATGGTAAACAATTAATCGTATAATACTACCTAGAGAATTTCGGATCAGTCAAACTAACACTTATTATGAAATATCTATTTTTATTTTCTTAGAAAATAACGAATGCAAAATACCATACAACACTTAAACCTACCACATTTTAAACAACTTATTTTAGTAAATGTTCAAAGTTACGCACTTGAACTTCTAAGCACTTTTCGCATCTTTATCGCATTTCTTATTGGTCAACGAAAACCTCTTCTAAGTAGTTGCTCATTAAGTAACCATTGTAGGGAGGTGTCCCGTCATGTTAATCGAATAATTCTCGATAATTGGCCAATAGTAAATTTTTCAGATATGTGCCTTCAAAATCTCATAAAATATTCATATAACCTTCACCTATAAAAATTAAAAAGCAGGACATAAAACAACAGTTAAAATATATTTATAATTTTATCGTTAAAATTTTCTTCGTAAAAATGTAGTTTTACCACTCCGTCGTTTCTTACCGCACAATAAACATTCAACTGACAGCTCCCTTGGAAATTTCTACATCGGAACTATGAGGATTATATTGACATAAAAATGCAAATATATTGAGAATCTAAAGATAACATGTGGTTAATAATATTTATTTAGAATTTAACGTAGCATCCAAATATCCAATAACATACAGAGCGTTCTTCTTGATATAAGAAAGTTGTGGTCTATTTCCGGTATAACCAGAAGTGCCACACTGAAATTATTTCAGCCACATAGCACATTTCGGCCTGCCAACGTTGCCAAATTTTCAGAATTTTAATGTCTATATTTTCTGAGTTACATGTAACCGCTCCACATACAAAATAATCAAGACCGGACAAATCAGGCCAATGGCTACAGAAAAGGACCGTTGTTTGCAATCCATTGGTCAACAAAAACCTCTACTAAATAGGTGTCATTAAGTAGTCATTGTAGGGAGGTGTCCCGTCATGCTGACCAAATAAATAATTCTTGATAATTGGCTAATAGTAAATTTTCCATATATGTGACTACAAAATCTCATAAAATATTGAAATAACCTACACCTATATAAATTAAAATGCAGGTGCATGAAACAACAGTTAAAACATATTTATAATTTTATCGTTAAAATTTTCTTTATAAAAATGTAGTTTCACCATTCTGTCGTTTCTTACCGCACAATAAACATTCAACTGCCAACTCCCTTTGAAATTTCTACATCGGAACTATGAGGACATGTTCTTCATAATATTTATTTAGAATTTAACGTAGCATCCAAATATCCAGTAACATACAGAACGTTGTTTTTGATATAAGAAAGTTGTGGTCTAATTCCGGTATAACCGAAAGTGCCAGTTTTGAAAATACTTCAGTCACATAGCACATTTCGGCTTGCCAACGTTGTCAAATTTTCAGAATTTTAATATCGATATTTTTTGAGTTACATGTAACCACCCACCCTGTATAATTTCCTATTTATCACTGAAGGTTGGTTTAATCATTTAGCTATTAATGTTCTGTATTATTCTGTAACAAACTCTGCTTCAAGTACACGATATCTTATTTTACTTCCTACAACTAGGTATTGCTAATATTTTGAGAGTCTAATATTTTCGGAACTTAATCTTCATACTGTCCATGTATATCTATGTATATCCTTTTTATTGACAAAGCTATTAGTAATTTTAGGATTATTATATGTTTGTTGTCAACTTTAACTTTCAAGTTTATCATCAGTTAGGCCTTAATAATCCTGAACATTTTATCGTTTGGCGTAAAGTGTTTCTGGTTCTGGACTATTTGCTCCGTCCAGAGAAAATACTGCAAATATTGATGCGATTGTTCTATATATGGTTACTCGTGGTAAAACTATCTTGCCACGTACGTAATTGTATTCTACTAATCGAAAAGAAGACCCACAGAACATAACGAGTGCATGCGTACCCCCAGAAGGGTAAAAATCTACATATAACAGCAGTTAGAGAAACAAATGGATATTAACCACTGGAGGCTGCCAAACAACAAAACAGATAAGTATAACACAATAAACAATACACTATTTATATACAGGAATACTGGTTGATCATTTTAAGACATTTCTTTGTCTCAGAATAACTGTGATGAAGAATTTCTGTACAGACAGCCAGTAATCCGGGCAATTTTACGAAATTGCCTTACTACATTTTCTTGTTGCAGGAAAAAATTTTGAGGAGGAAAAACCCCAATGAACAGGCAAAATAATTCATGACATCGTTAACAATATTTTCGAAATTACTTAACAAAAATAACGCAAAATAAGTTCATATATTGAGATAAAGTTTATTAGTTTGACAACCTCAGCTAGTTAAAGTGGAGGAGGAATGAATGGTCGACATCTGCATATCCAGTTGGTGTATAGTATATTTTTTTTGATGAGGCAGGATCAAATTAACTCATTTAACTCCAAGTAATATATTGCCGGTTAGATCTCCAAGAAGAAACTCTGTTAAATGGTTGGACCTAGACCTATACCACCACATACCGTTTTAATCTATGCACTCGAATTGCTTCGTTCCTAAGCATGATGCATAAAAAGTTTATAGAAAACTTATTCAAGGCGAAGGGGGACACCTTTTGGTAAAATTAATTTTCACCTTGGGCATCATTTTCAAGGTCGTTTGAAGGTCAGGGTGTTTTTTTAAATGGGAACGCCTGTTTTTGACACCGTAGCCGGGAAGAGCGAGACATTTTACATCTGAAGGGATAATAATACAATTTTTTGTGACCTTCAAAAGGTTATTTCAAAGTCAAACCTGAAATGGTTATGTTTCACATTTTTTCAACTAAATAACAATGACACAGGCACCTGAGTAATGATTATCGCATCACAGTAATAAAAAAATATATTTTGAAATAAATTTTCTTATGCTCTGGCTAAATCATTCAAGAAGTTTTTACGATATGTATTAATTACTACTGATTTCGTTTAATGCTTGCGCTAATAAGGTATTTAACATGGCGTAAATTAAAAAAATCTCTGTACACTTGTTTTACCCAAATAATTGGTAAAATGTAAAAATTTATAGTTTAACATCTCAAAGCTGTATTCTCACAAAAAATTGTATCCATATCACCTCAGACGTAAAATTTCTCGCTTTTCCGGATTCGGTGTAAAAAAACAAGGGTTGCTATTTAAAAAAATACTTTGACCTTCAAATGACCTTGAAAATGAAATTCATGGTCAAAATTTATTGTACCAAAAGGTGTCCCCTTTCGCCTTGAACAAGTTTTGTATGAACTCTTTTTTCATACTATCCCTCGGAACGAAACGATTGGGGTGCATAGATTAAAATGGCCCACACGGTATGTAAAGATTTTGCAAAAAACTATCCAAATATGGTGTTCAAACAATTTGGTGGAATTCTATCTAAAAATTACTAATTCCAAGGTTCCTATAAAACCACCGATTCTCAATTTCTAGTTAAACTATACTAGAATTAATCAAAAGTTGTAATATTGGCTTCAAATTTTTTTAAAATGTTAGAGCATTCTAAAAAAACATCACATTCAAATTGGTGTAGTTGGGCCATACTGAAATCCCAAAAGCAAATGTAAAGGTTCTTAGTAATTGTAAACAAAAAGAGATATAGAGAAACATATAGAATACACAACCTCCCTCATAGTGGTAGAAATATAAGACTGGATGTTCGTAGGAAATGATATTATACAGTAAAATATATCAGTCGACAATTCTCAAAAGTCTGCTTAAAGCAAATGCATCGTTACAAATTAGCTAGAATCTGTGTCAATGGTAAATAGATCTTATTTTTATAGAAACCTCATGTTTAATGACACGGCTCAATCATGCTAGAATCACCTGTGTAAAGAAAATAAGTGAACTATATAAATCAGATTTATGTAATATTTTCGAATAAACCTTAACAGCTCTTCCATAATTAGATCTCTCCTGAAATTGAATTGACTGCTCCCAGAAAACAAAATATTTGTAGCTTTAGCAAAATTGTGAGACCACATCATAACACTATGTAGTCAAGTTTTCTGTAGTCACCGCCTTAATAGAACAACCAATTTAACGACCTAAAATATTTACAATTCACTACTCCCAATCTCCTGCACCGCATTATTTTATAGTACACCAAATACTCCATTTTACTATGTGTATAAAGTGGTTTTACTATAATAAAAGACAACTAAAAATAAATAAGCTAGTCAGCCCAAATTAGTGTTTGGGTTTACAAATTTAATAGTGTTTATTGAATATGTAGTGTGAACAACTAGTTTCAATAAACCTTTCTGTATTTTATTTTTCTGTTTTTCTGTTTCTTGGTAGTTCATTCGTTTGGCGCATCGATATAAAAGTCATGATCTTGTATAGATTATTATTTTACTAATTGGATGTGTCGCATACAAACTTTCAGTTACCATTTTCATATACTATATCCAGTTAAGCTTTATAAAATTTGGCATTTTTCCCTTTTACGGTCGTAGTTTATTCATGTGATTCATGCGTTCATTGCTTGTTTATTCCGTATCCTACTTAAGTTAGGGACCCTATATCATTTTATTAATATTTGAATGCGTGTTAGTTTAGACAAAAATATAAATATAATTTTAATAATGTACTTAAATACAATATAACTTGCATTTTTACGGTAACTAAGATCCCAATGATGAGTTAATTTATACAGGCATTAGGCAGACCTGAAATAGTAAAACTTTGTAGTGCTAGCACATTAGAAAAATTAATAATACAGAGAAAGTCATTGCTTCAGAATAGTCTTCTTTGTTAGCCTCTGCATTTCGTAAAAGTTTAATTGATATCAGTCTTCTCATTCTAATTATTGAACTCTAATTTTTCTAAACACATTTTTGTATCAAAATCAAGATTTTGCTGTTATTATGAGAGGTAACATCGAAACACCTACATACATACAATATTAACAACGGGTAAAACAAAAAGAATTAATCTAATTAGAGCACCCAGTATTTACTGATATTAGCGTGATTAATGATCATACTGTTTTTACATCACAGTATTTGTGTTAGTTTCATAATAATCCCATATAAAATAACCTACAATAAATTTTGTTGTATTGTTTGGTGATTTATTAGCGGCAAAATAGAAGCGACTATCTGGTAAAATGTTGAAACAAATTTTTTATTAGAACACAAAAACAGGTAGAACAAAACCAATTAATCCAATTATTCGATGGCGAGGTATTTTTGACATTTTTCACTCATTTGACTTAACCAATTTTACAGTAGAGTGTTATTTTCGTATCCTCAAATAATCACTAAAACTAACTAATGTGGTCTATTCATTAAGACAGCTAAAAAACTTGACAGGTGAAGCATTTTATAGTACATTATGATTCTGTTCGGTATTTACAGGAACCTATAATTGGGAAATAATAGCAATTATCATCAAGAAGTACTCCCTGATGAACAATAAGTCAACTTTATAAAAATTTGAAGTCGTTCCTTTCCTCAGCTGGTTTTGGTCATATAAATATTTTGATTTGTAAATTGGACAAAACCCGAAAGTTGCCATAAACTCTTAATTGTTGTTTGGAGAACAAGATGTTATTTGGCATATAATTATGATAATTCCCTTTTTGTTTTTATTCACCAGTTGATTAAAAAGTATATGAAATCTAGTTCTAATATAATTCCTCCAATGTAACACTTATGCAGTTCCAAAATGAGCACTCCTTCAAACGTAGTTTATAGCTCAATAATATTTTTATATGCCTCCTCGTTAAAACTTTTAATGCTAATTTGTCCAGAACAGCTTTTTTATCGACCATGAACCCAATTTTAAAGATTAGTTAGTTGTAATTGCCTATAGAGATTTCTGGTATTAATGCCTTTACTAAACTCTTCTGTTTGATCCTCATTTAATTTATTTCAATTTTAAACATGTTCATACTATGTAAATATTGTTATGGATAACTGAAGGCTACTTCCGATGCGACATATTTATGTTTAATATTACCACAGTATTTACAATAAAATACCTGTTACCGGGAAGGTTTTTCTATTATTTTTTAATGTAATTTTTAATCATTCTTTGAAACACTTTTTTATTTATTAACCAATTTTTTATCACGAAAGACGAATACAAGACAAAAATTCCAAATTCGACGAAGTACTAATATTGTTATTCTAAGCAATAATAATATAAAAAACAATATTTTTCAAATTTCTACACTTTGAGAGAGTAAATGTTGAAAATATAACCTTTGTTGAAATACTGTAGGCTTGCCATCCGCTGGCTTATAGAGTAATAATAGGACAGTTCATTGGTGATTTTCATCCAGCCTATTTGTGCTGGTATGTGAAGGGATTAAATTTGTTGGATATTTCATGCTACTAAGTTTTCTATGTACCTACAACCATACTGATGATCACTAGTAATTTATAACTGCATTTATCTTAACAATTATTGCATAATGGTTTAGAATCTCAGGTGAAGCAGGAGATGTACTGTGACAGTGTCAACGTAACTTATTAAATATAAGCAGGACAACACTAGAAGTGCTCCATATTAAAACGACCACCTCTAGAACATTAAATTGTACTAGGGCATTAATTCGAAACTTGGTGTAAATACAACTATAAAGGATAGAAATAAATTGAATCACTAGTACGCCAAAGTAAATAATTTAAAACAACTACAAAACGACAATGAAGCCGAAATATTAAACTTTGGTAAACCTATATAATGAGATGCTCAATTTTATCTAGTAGTCAGACTTCTATCCCAGCTATAAATTTCAACAAACTAATTATTCAAAAGTTGGATAACTAAAGCGACGAACTTTTGATTCTATTTACATTTCACAAAACAATGCATTATGCTGATGTAGTATAATAATAGATGATGAAAACAAAGCCCGAGAACTTTTTTTGTTTGTTTCAATTTATTGTCACAATAACTAAAAAGGTTTCTTTAATTTTTCGTTTTCAATAAACTCATGATGTAACAACTTGTTTTTGTCACTTCCTTGAATATTATTTTTATTTACTTTGTGTTCAGTTTTCTAATTTATTGTATAACTGGATAACGTCTAGATTTGGATTTCAAAATGTTTTGCTGCTATTTTTCAATAAAAAGCTATAAAATACTAAACATTTTTTCTTGATATTAACCAAAATCTTCCCTAAAGTACAGACGGATTGGTTAGTAATTTTTATAATTGCTTTGTGCATTGTCACCGTTATTTTTAACTGACTTCCAACAAGGAGGAGGTTAGTAATTCGGCGTGTTTTTTCTTCAATACTATTTTTGTATAAACAGTTGGTATTTGTATAGAGCTCGTTTTCCGTAACTCTTTCACATCTATTTGAATACGAGCTCAACCAAACGACACTGACTGTTTAATTTATTCTCAATATCAATATCTAGACCACGGAACAAATCTTTAAGAAATCTCCAATAAAAAAGAATTGTAACATATTTTATGAAATCTTGTTTCTACAGTCTACAGAGTATATTCGAGCCGCTACATCGCTTTCTTAAATTTCTCGCAAATAATATCTACTCATGCTATCGTGTCTAACCTAGATAGAAGTTTGATCAACTATTTGTTCATTTAATTACGCAGAGTTCAGAATTTATTTGGTAAACACGAATAATTAGATAAAACTAACAAATATTCACGCGTTCACTATATAAATATTATTTGTTGAGATAACACTATTTAGAAAGTGACTTTCAAAAATATCGATTGAAAGATCACAATCAGGCGGGAATTTGTGTTCTGCATTTTTTCATCATAAACGAATTGTACCGTTGAGTTTTCGTGTTATGTAATAGGAAGGTTAATGACTTTTCGATAACAAATGATTAAACTGAAACAATGTCACATCTTGCAAGAATTATTTCATTGAATTGTCAAATTCAGACTAGTTGCGCAATGTTTATTCTTGTCGACATATCCATATATTTATTAGCAGCAACCCGAGTTTTTATCGGCGTATGGCGTGAAAAAGTATGTAGATATTTTCTAAATAGGAACTCGCCTTATATAGGTTGCACTTGCTTGCTACCTTCCGTTTCTTTCATCGTAGCCACATAAAATAAATAGCAGACTTTAAGTACAGTCAAACGCTTTTAAACCCAAAGATAATGTCGCAATTTAATTTTTAAGTTTAACACTGGTTATGGTGCATAGTATTCAGTGAATTAATTAGGGTGTCATGTTGACCAAACAAAACAAAAAATTGAGAGTTGGATGCCCCTAGGTAATGATATCGCCAATGAACTATGTTATATAAATTCAGCTTAAACCCTCACGACCTGTAAATAGCTGACGACAGCTATTGTCAATTTGGTATTTGGCTTTTTTTGTAAACCATCTGAAGTAAATAATGATTTTCTAATAAGATCGCAGTATAATATTATTTTATTGAATGTTCTGGGATTTTCTCTCCTCGCAATGGTTTCTGAAAAATGCAGATAAGTTATATATATCAAAAAGAGAAAAATCAAGGAAAGTGTCTGCATGTTGTTGAATAATGGAGAAATCGGGACACCCTATGTAGAGATACCGGTTGCATGGCAACAACTTCTGACGAATGAACATTAAAAAGGAAACTTCAAAGTCAATTAATCAGTCAATTGACATTACCAAAAAAAGTCAAGCGAAAATAGTGAAAAACATTCAAACAAACATTGTTCGACAACGATTCCTGATAAGGAATCGAAACGTCACAAAAAACAGATAAGTACAACGCAAAATACACAACATATTATACTGGAATACTAGTTGACAAATCTGTAAACCTACTTTCTCATAGTTAATCCTGCGGGAGAGTTTTTTCTATAAGAGGGTAACTAGTGTTCCGGACAGTTTCCACAAACTGCCCTTAGATACTACAACTTGATATTCAAGTACTTAACTTATCTGTATTTTTCAGAAACCATTGCGACGAGAGAAAATCCCAGATAAACATTCAAAATAATCATTTATCTCCACAATCATTTAGAAACTACATAATATTTTTTATCAATTTCAATATTTTCGAGAAAAATCGGGAATTAATAAAAATAAAAAATACCGCGAATGTTTTGTGATTAAATCATAATTTTTAAACTTATTAAAAGTTCAACCCTAAATGAATTTAAAAAACAAAAACTTACAAAAAAAAATTAACAAAAAAGCAATTTTTTTATGCAACAAATAGTTTTTCTGAAGTCGGGCCAAAATTGCTAAGTACAACTCATAAATGTACTTCCCAAATAATTTCCACTTTTGAGGCTGTTTTTTTAATGTATTTATTTTACATTTGTTAGTGATATGTAGTGGCTTAATTGGGTGCAGTTTTCAATTTTAATTAACATTTTCGACATTGGCAAAAATGAGTTATTTTATGTTTAAGCAACATCCACTATTTTGATCAATCACGTTTATTGTTTTTAGAATAAATTTAAATATTTATATGTACTAAGAAAGTTTTCCATATCATTAGTTAACTTAGGTGGACTCATTGTATTGTACACGATTTGAGAATCTTTAACTTTTTTATGTCTGTTAAGTGTCAGACTTTGGATTTTGGGCAAACTTAGTCGTTGAAAAAGTGAAATGAATATTTGTTATACAATTGAAATCACATGGGATAATGATAATGAATTTTTAAATATTATCAAAATTAAAGGTACTTCACCTTTAAGCAGTTAAAAAAGTGATACGTAAAGATTACAGAATAAGGAACATGCAACTCCTTCTTTGAAGAATGACTTTTTCTCTAAATATTATTCAAAGGAAAGTTTTCCATTTGACTTATGAAGGTACACTCCATATAGAGAGCAATTAAGAACCTGCATTTTGAAGTCGATCAACTGTCATTTAATTCGTTTTAATTCCAATCTTTTTCAATTTAATATACCCAAGGTTCTGAACAGAGATATTTCCTTTTTTAATAGATACTATCGCCGCGATAAAAGGTTAAGAAAGTTTAAACGATCCAATTTTCTTCAGACGATTAAATAAATTAACTATATATATATATATATATATATATTGTTGTAAAGTTCGTGGATTCAATTTAAAATTATAAAACTAATGTTCACTTTCACTTTTCTAGAACTTTATTTACATTAAAACAGCTGATTCAAATATCACAATAACATTCCCATATACGCTAGTTGTCGCGGTATAACTGAGCTCTCCATCGTGGCTGCTTCCTTTATAAGACCAGCATAGAAAATTCTCGCAAAATCAATCATCACTCCTACCGCTGCCGACTCTTTTCGAGAACCATTTTTTATCTTAAAGCAATTGTTGTCGTACTGAAATGAAACAGGGTCGGCTTTGGGTAAATTTCGTAACACTGCCCCCCCATTAATTCTGATCGTCCCGATCAGAAACATCCTCTCCATAGTGGGGAGCGAGTCGATCTAAATGAAATACCTTCAATTTAGCCTTGGGGTTTCGATGGATCCGGTAGACGACGTCATTAAGCCTCTTGACCACCTCGCATGGACCATCCCAGGCGGGTGTAAGCTTTGGGGATTTACCCATGCTCTGTTGGGGGTTGTACAGCCAGACTTTGTCCCTTTCCTGGAACCCGACTGAATTGGCCTTGAGGTCGTATCGCGTCTTCATCTGGTCAGTGGTGGCCAACATCTGCGTTAGGGCTAATTCGTGTATTGCCAGCATGTTATGTCGGAGCTGGTTGGCATAATCGTCGATGTCTTGGAGATGTTCTTCGGGGGAGCCAAATGCCAAATCGCAGGGTAATCGCAGCTCCTTTCCGAATAGGACCCTGGCTGGGGTCAGGCCTGTACCATTATGTACGGCAGAGCGATATGCCAACAGGAATAGGGGAATATCCTCATCCCAATCACGCTGGTTATTGCTGACGACCTTGGATAGGTGTTGTTCCAAGGTCCTGTTGAATCTTTCCACCATTCCGTCTGAATGTGGGTGTAATGGTTCTCGTTTTCCTGATCCCCAACATCGTGCAGATATTCTGGAATACATTCGATTCGAAGTTACGCCCCTGGTCTGAATATAATTCCATCGGGACACCAAACCTGCTGAATAGTTGTTCTACTAGCACCGTCGCTACCGTGGTTGCCTCTTGGTTGGGTATCGCGTATGCCTCAGGCCATTTGCTAAAGTAATCCATTGCGACCAGACGGTATTTGTTCCCTCTCTCAGACTCGGGAAACGGACCGGCGACATCGATGGCGATTCTCTCAAATGGGACGCCCACATTGTACTGCTGCATTCTGCCCCTGGTCCGGGTCTTCGGGCCCTTACTGGCTGCACAGGTGGCACATTTGCGGCACCAAGCTCTGACGTCTTCAAAGTAATTTACCCAGTAGTACCGCTGGCGAACTTTGTCTAGGGTTTTATTCATGCCCAGGTGGCCTCCGGTAATCCCATCATGTACTTCGGTCAGGATGGCTGGTACCTTTTTCTTCGGAACTACCAGTTGGGACTTGGTTTCTCGTCCATCAGCGCTTTCCCAAACTCGCTTGAGCATTCCATTGTCTACTCTTAGAGAGTCCCATTGAGCCCATAACGATTTCAGTACGCCTGAGTATCTAGCTACTTCGTCTCATCGTGGCCTGGGTGCCCCTCTCGTTTTGAGTGACAAGATTGGTTCGATGTCTGGATCAGCCATTTGGTCCTGGATGCACTGTTCCGTTGTCCAGTCTTCATTGGCCTGCACTCGGATCTGCCTGATGGAGATACCATCTCGCTGTTCCGTTTTCAGACCATGTCCGTATTCCGCTCAGGGTCTTCTGGATAGGGCATCGGCATTATTGTGCAAACGGCCGGCACGGTGTTCCACCTTGAAGTCGTATTGCTGTAATTTCTCCATCCATCTGGCCAGTTGTCCTTCCGGTGCCTTCATGTCCAGCAGCCATTTGACTGCGGCATGATCTGTTCGGATTAAGAAATGACGATCATAGAGGTATTTGTGGAAATGGTTTACAGCCCTTATTATTGCAAGAAGTTCTTTTCTGGAGACGCAATAATTTCTTTCTGGTTTCGAGAATCCACGGCTGTAGTACTCGATCACCCTCTCTTCACCATCTTGCACCTGGGATGGGACGGCCCCCAAACCGGTGTTGGTGGCGTGGATGTCTAAGATGAATTTGCCGGACTGTATAGGAAAGGCTAGGATTGGGCTGGAACATAGTGCTGCCTTCAGTAGTCTGAAAGATGTTTCGCAATCCTGATTCCAACGGAAGGTCTCCTTCTCTGTGGTCTGCCGATGTAGAGTGGCGGCAATGGTGGCAAATCCCTCAACAAACGCCGGTAGTATGAACAGAGGCACAAGAAACTTCGGAGTTCATGCTTGTCTCTCGTGACTGGCCAATCACGGATCGCTTCTATCTTGTCCTCGTTGGTACGAATTCCTGACTCGGAAACGACGTGGCCCAAAAACTCTACTTCTTTTTGGAACAAGGAACACTTCTTCGGGTTGAGTCTCAGGTTGGCGTTATTAATTCTGGAGAATACTTCGCTCAGGTTCTTCAGATCGTCGTCGAATGTCTGACCCATGACTAGAATGTCGTCCAGGTATACTAAGCACGTCCTCCATGTTAACCAGCTCAGTACATACTCCATTAGCCTCTCAAACGTAGCGGGTGCATTACATAACTCAAAGGGCATGACAGTGAACTGAAAAAGCCCTTTATTGGTGGAGAATGCTGTCTTCTCTCTGTCGTTTGCGTGTAGACCAACCTGCCAATATCCACTTTTTAGGTCTAGTGTGGAGAACCAACGGGAGCCTGCTAGTGAGGTCAAAGTGTCATCGATTCGGGGTAGTGGATAGCTGTCTTTCTTCGTGACATCATTCAACTTTCTGTAATCCACGCAAAATCGGGTGGTTCCATCCTTCTTTTTAACTAGCACGACGGGAGCAGACCATGGGCTGATGGATGGCTCAATAACTCCATTTTGTAACATGGACTCGATGTTTTCCTCGACTGCCTGTTGTTGCCCCATTGGTAGTCGTCTAGGTGGTATTCTGATGGGTTGAGCCTTTCCGGTATCTATTCGATGCTGGATGATTTTGGTGCGACCGGTGGTTCCAAATTGACTGTTAAAAATTTGCCAGTGCTTTGTGGTAAATTGCTTGGCTTTGTCCTGGTTCTCTGGCGTCAGGTGTGTCAAATGGTCAGCAAACTGTTGTAGAAACTCTTTACTGGGCCCTGTCTCCTTCACCGACGTCTGGTACTCTTCTTCGCAATTGATGATGGTCTCTACTGGCTCGAAACAAGCCATCTCTTGACCATTGGCAATTCTGATGTCGTTGTTGGACAAATTCAGGACTCTGATTGGTATATCTCGTCCGGTTTTAACTATAGCCCGTCCAACTAAGAAGTCATGAGCTGAGTGTACGGGCTCCACCATTCCAACGCATCTCCCAGGATTGCTGTCTAGCTGCCCATGCATAATCTATTCCGTTCGACCGGGAATTCTAGCTGAATACTTTGCCACAATTTTTATGGAGGTGACTGAACTGTTGACGGGCCGTGTCAATACAAATTCCTCATTTAGGAACCGAAGAACATCATATCTCGGGTCAATATATAAATCCATGCTGGCTAATTAGGTCCATTCCCAGTATAAAATCATCCTCAGTATTCGCTACCAGGACCCTATGCCGGATCATGTTGTCCCCTATCTGTAGCACGACATCTGCCTCACCCTGTATTGACATGGACTCGCCTGTGACTGTTCTGAGCTGGATGTTATTGGTAACTGGCCGAATTTCTGATGATCCTGGACTTGGCAATGAACACAGCGGCGCCGGTGTCAATGGTGATGGTAACTGCTCGCCCATTGATGGTGCCTCTGATGACTAGGCTGCCGCTATCTCGGCAAAATCCCCGGATGGATAACGTTTTGGGGGCTGGTGGAGGGTCAGTCAGCATTCGCCTCCTTATGCTGACTGGCTGACGATCCCTGGACATGTGGCTGTTCTGTTGGTTACCCCTGGTCGGTGTTCGTTCAGGTGGCCTCACTCGACAATCACGTTGGAAGTGTCCTGTCCGTCCGCAGCGGTAACATGCCCCTCTGGTGCCAGTTCTTTGTGACCGTTCTAATATTTTGTTCAGACCGGCCAGCAGCTCTTGAAATGGTGACTCTGACTGTTCCTGGTTAAAGGAAACTGCTCCGACCCTCGGCTTGGACATGTTCATGACGGCCTCTACTTCCAAAGCCCGAAGTAGGGCTTCATTACTTTTCTTGACGCCACGTTTTAAATTTCGTTGTACTTCCACATCTCTGATGCCGTTTATGAAACTCTGTGTGGCCAACTGGTCTTTCGTTTCCTCTCGCAGGTCTGGGTAGGACAAGTGAACTAACCGTCTAATCTCTGCTTCGAATTCTTGGAGGCTTTCACTGGATTTTTGCGTTTTCCCACCCAGATGATCTTGTCGAAATTGCCTTGTTCATCGACTGGAATGCTTTGGAGGAGTTATAGGGCAGGACGTCTTAACGAAATTACCAGAGACGTGGATTTTTCTTGGTTATCCCATCCATTAGCTGTAGCCACGGCTTCAAATTGCCGTTTATACATGGGCCAAGATGAGCTGCCATCAAATGTGGTTTGCTAACGGAACCTTTGGTACTCACGGTCTGCCTCGCTGTAAGTCCTGTTGCATTTTTTTATTTCTGTTTCTACCTTGTATTGGATGGCACTGATTTTATCTTGTACTTCAATTACTTCACTTTGTACCGTGTTTTTAATGGAAGTGATTTCAAATTTCACCTGGCTCTGGATGGAATCGATGTCATCTACTTTGATTTCAAGAGTCTCCAGATTACTTTTTAGGATTTTTATGTCGTCGTTTATTTCTTTTATGTCCGATTCAACTATTTGCATTCTTTCGTTAACTGTTTCATTAACTTGCGATACTATTTGCATCAGTTGTTCAAATTGCAGTTGTCTTTTCTCTTCCGTTTTGTATTGTTTTTCTTCAGATATTTTAAAATCATTTTGTCTCTGTTCATCCAATTTCGAGAATAATCCCTCAATTAAATTATGTTGTTTTTCTTCCATCGTGGAAACAAGATTTTGTTGTTCGCTTTTCATCGGAGTGACAAGATTTTCTAATTCTATTTTACGTTTCTTATCAAAAGATTTTACTAACCTTTGTTGTATTTCTTCTTGATGTTGTTTTTCCTTCTTGTCACGTTTTTCTAGAATCTGGGCTATTTTTTCGTCTAGTCCCTCGGTAACCTGCTTTACTATTTTTTTGGCAGTTTCGTCCATTTTTTTCATGCTCCGTGTTTCCATAAATCAAATTACGATATTAACTGCACTTAATCCTTTACTTCTGATCACCAAATTTGTTGTAAAGTCCGTGGGTTCAATTTAAAATTATAAAACTAATATTCACTTACACTTTTCTAGAACTTTATTTACATTAAAACAGCTGATTCAAATATCACAATAACATTCCCATATACGCTAGTAGTCGCCGTATAACTGAACTCTCCATCGTGGCTGCTTCCTTTATAAGACCAGCATAGAAAATTCTCGCAAAATCAATCATCACTCCTACCGCTGCCGAGTCTTTGCGAGAACCATTTTTTATCTTAAAGCAATTGTTGTCGTACTGAAATGAAACAGGGTCTGCTTTGGGTAAATTTCGTAACATATATATATATATATATATATATATATATATATATATATATATGAAATGGAAATAAATATGAAACAAAAATAATAAAAATCAAATCAATAATAATTATGCTTTAGATAAATAACATAGTATATTAAAACATAGTAAACAATGCTAGTCTGAAGTTGGTAGACAATGTAACTCGTTCCTGGGAGTTTCCTTGGACTTCCATTGTCTTGAAGTGTTTGATCTCACAACGTTTCAATAGCTGTGTATCTGCTATCGTCATCAGGTGAAGATAGGAAATTCAGATTACCCCTCATATTTATATTATACGCTTAACCGGTCATGCGTCGCCGGTCATGGTGATGCGTAGCGGCAGAGACCGAAGAAGAGCTAGCTAAATATTTTTAATTTGGAGGCTGGGCTCCCTAATTATATTTTCAATCGAGATATATGCTGTCTCTATAAATTTCCTTTTGTGCTAGTGCTCTTCCTTGTGAATGGCTCTGGTCTGGTCCCAGTTGATATTATGCTGTTCGGTCATGTGTGATTAGCTAGCCCAGACTTCGTTACCTCCGAGTAACTTTTGCCACATTCACACGGTATGCTGTATATACAGTTATTTGGTATTACTGGTTCGTCGGGCCCCGTTCTTGTCGTCATGCTCCTCAAAGTGTTGTTGCACGGTTAAGCGTATAATATAAATACGACGGGTAATTTGAATTTCTAATATTCACCTGATGACCATAGCAGATACACATCTATTGGAAAGTTGTAAGATCAACCACTTCAAGACAATGAAAGTCCAAGGAAACTTCGAGGAGTAAATAATGCATTGTAAAACATTAACCAATATTGGAGGCAATAGAAATTTTGTACGAATGATTTAAGTAATGCGAAAGAACTATGATAAATCAAATGCAATTTAGAGATCAATACATGAATAGAAATGATTAAATTATAAAACTAGACCGTAAACTGGTAATTTGAAAATGATTTATACAACTAGAACCGCAAAGTAAATATATTTTTTGAAAATACAAAATGTGACACTTTAAAATAAATTTCTTAAAAAAGCAACTAGGATTTGAAATGACCATATAAAATAATCTGTAGGTTTGATATATCGCAATGAAAATATTTAACGAAAAGAAAATATAAAATTTACCATTAAATCGAAATTTAAACAACTCATCTGACAGGTAATAATTCAAAATTTTAGAATCTTAATAAAGTATTGTGCGGCAAATAAACTTTAAAAACAGATTATTATTTCTACGCAAAATAGCCAATTCAAAATTAGACGTTATGATAAAACTTTGGAGCAAGATACTGACAGTTCTACCGGTCGAAATACTTTGAAATTCATAGGACAAAGCAAATACAGAAAGTGAATCAGATGATAAATATGCTTTGTGACAAAAATGAAAATTTTATTAAAATTTTAGTACAGGTTAAACATAACATAGCTAGTGCGCAAAAATGGCGACAAAAGGCAAAGTAAAAATTGTAATTTTAAAGAAAAGTAAAAGGCATTTTAGGAATCCGTTTAGATAGGAATTTAAATAAAAAAATGAGTATTATATATCAAAAGGGGATTTCAAAATTGCTTATTTAAAAAGTTTAAAATCTGCAGTTCTATGTCAAATTAGAAACTATAAAAAGGAAGAACTGACAGCAGGTAAGGAGAGTCTAAATCTGCAAGTGTAAGGGTAAACACTGTTAGAAAGTATAAAGTGAGAGCGGTTGTCAAAAAGTCAAAAAGTTCATTACTTTGATGAAAGTAATCGTAATGTGAACAAAAATAATTGTATGCAAAGATAGTGGAGATACTAGTACTAAATGGTATTGTACTAACATTCAGTATCAAATACACATCAGAAATTGACATCAAGTACGAAATCCAGTTTTGGGAAGTTGATAGCAGATCGAAATTTAAATTGGGAACCAACATAATTTGGCAGTAAAGCAAATCCAGCAGCAGATATATTGGTAAAGAAATAGCCAAGAGTTGTATTGGTAACAGGAACCTCTAGCAGTTGATAACAAAATGAGCAGGAGTGAGCATTAAAAGCAATCTGAGGGAGTAAAGTGAATGCACTTTATTGAACTGTGAAAAATGAATCAGGTATTTACATTTGAAGTTTGTAAACCAATTATTATTTTGATTTTCATTTATTTTAACAATTAGATATTTTAAAACAAAAATTGGGAAATAATCATTTTAGTAACGGTATAAATTTTGGATATTTTGAATAACATTGCATTTGAATCATCATTGATCTTGAAAGTTATTTGTTGCAAAGAACTTAATCATTTCGAAACGCAAATCTTGTTAGAGTAATTGAAAATTTAATTATAAGGTGTTTTGATATTTATATTTTGAAATTTATTTGTTTGATTTGATTTTTCGTTCATGTTTTGATTTTGGGTATTACAGTCGCTTCATACCAAATTTTGCGAAGATCTCTAAACCTCTGACAAAACTACTCCAAAAAGACGTCAAATTCATCTTTGACGCAGATTGCAAGTCTTCCTTCAATGAACTGAACCAAGCCCTTGTATCTGACCCAATCCTGAAATATCTAAACTTTGAAGAACCCTTCCTGCTCACTACTGATGCTAGTGCTTTTGCTATTGGAGCGGTTCTTTCTCAAGGCCCTGTGGGAAAAGATCTCCCTATTGCATACGCTTTTCGTACCCTCTGATACGACAATCAATCCTTGAATCAGGTATACCAAGTCCAACTCAGTGGAAAAACGCAAAAATCCGGTGAAAGCCTCCAAGAATATGAAGCAGATATTAGACGATTAGTACACTTGTCCTACCCAGACCTTCCATTGTCAAGTTCAGGGTTTTGAGAGCATCATCAATCTGACCAGCTAACAACAACATCCAGCTCAGGACAGTTACCAGCGAGTCCATGTCAATACAGGGTGAGGCAGATAGGGGTCAACATGATCCGGCATAGGGTCCTGGTAGCGAATATTGAGGACTAATTTATACTGGGTATGGACCTAATTAGCCAGAATGGATTTATGTTCGACCTGAGAAATGATGTTCTTCGGTTCCTAAATGAGGAATTTGTATTGACACGGCCAGTTAACAGCTCATCGACCTCCATAAAAATTGTAGCAAAATCTCCAGCCAGAATTCCCGGTCGAACGGAACAGATTTTTCATGGGCAGCTAGAAAGCAATCCTGTAAGCTGCGTTGGAATGATGGAGCCCGTTCACTCAGCTCATGACTACTTAGTTGGACGGGCTATAGTTAAAACTGGACGAGATATACCAATTAGAGTCCTGAATTTGTCAAACAACGACATCAGAATTGCCAATGGTCAAGAGATAGCTTGTTTCGAGCCAGTCGAGACCATCATCAATTGCGAAGAAGTGTACCAGACATCGTGAAGGAGACAGGACCCGGTAAAGAGTTCCAAAAAAAGTTTGTTGACCAATTGACACACCTGACACCAGAGGAACAGAAGAAACTTCCAAGCAATTTATCACAAAGCACTGAAAAATTTTTAACAGTGAAGATGGAATCACCGGTCGCACCAATAACATCCAGCACCGAATAGATACCGGGAAGGCTCAACCCATCAGAAAACCACCTAGGCGACTAATATTGAAGCAACAACAGGCAGTCGAGGAAAACATAGAGTCCATGCTACAAAATGGAGTTATTGAGCCATCCATTAGCCCATGGTCCGCTCCCGTCGTGCTAGTTAAAAAGAAGGATGGAACCACCCGATTTTGCGTGGATTATAGAAAGCTGAATGACGTCACCAAGAAAGATAGCTATCCACTACCCCGAATTGATGGCACTCTGACCACACTAGTAGGCTTCCGTTGATTCTCCACACTAGACCTAAAGAGTGGATATCGGCAGGTTGGTCTACAAGAAAACGACAGAGAGAAGACAGTGTTCTCCATTAGTAAAGGGCTGTTTCAGTTCACGGTCATACCATTTGGGTTATGTAATGCTCCCGCAACATTCGAAAGGCTAATGCAGTAGGTACTGAGCGGGTTAACATGGAGGAAGTTCTTAGTATACCTCGACGACATTGTGGTTATGGGTCAGACACTCGACGACCATCTGAAGAACCTGGGCGAAGTATTCTCCAGAATTAATAACGCAAACCTGAGACTCAACCCGGAGAAGTGTTCCTTGTTCCAAAAAAGTAAAATTTTTGGGCCACGTCGTTTCCTAGTCAGGAATCCGCACCAACGAGGACAAGATAGAAGCCATCCGTGATTGGCCAGTCCCAAGCGACAAGCATGAACTCCGAAGCTTCTTGGGCCTCTGTTCCTAATACAGGCGATTTGTAGACGGATTTGCCACCATTGCCGCGCCTCTACATCGGCAGACCAATGAGAAAGAAACCAGACGAGTGAAGGCAGCACTATGCTCCAGCCAAATCCTAAACTTTCCTACACAGTCCGGCAAGTTCATTTTAGACACCGACGCCAGCAACACAGGTTTGGGGGCCGTACTATCCCAGGTGCAAGATGGTGAAGAGAGGGTGATTGAGTACTACAGCCATGGATTCTCGAAACCGGAAATAAATTTCTGCGTCACCAGAAAAGAACTTCTTGCAATAATAAGGGCTGTGGACCATTTCGAAAAATACCTGTATGGTCGCCATTTCTTAATCCGAACAGATCATGCCGCACTCAAATGGCTGCTGGACATGAAGACACCGGAAGAACAACTGGCCAGATGGATGGAGAAATTACAGCAATACGACTTCAAGGTGGAACACCGTGCCGGCCGGTTGCACCATAATGCTGATGCCCTATCCAGAAGACCTTGTAGAGCGGAATGCAAGCATTGTCTGAAGACGGAACAGCGAGAGGGTATCTCCATCAGGCAAATCCGAGTGCAGGCCAATGAAGACTGGACAACGGAACAGTGCATCCAGGACCAAATGGCTGAACCAGACATCGAACCAATCTTGTCACTCAAAATGAGAGGGGCACCCAGGCCACGATGGAACGAGGTAGCTAGATACTCCGGCGTGCTGAAATCGTTATGGGCTCAGTGGGACTCTATAAGTGTACAGAATGGAATGCTCAAGCGAGTTTGGGAAGGCACTAATGGCCGAGAAACCAAGTCCCAACTGGTAGTTCCTAAGAAAAAGGTACCAGCCATCCCGACCGAGGTACATAATGGGATTACTGGGGACCATCTGCGCATGAACAAAACCCTAGACAAAGTTCGCCACCGATACTACTGGGTAAATTACTTTGAAGGCGACAGAGATTGGTGCCGAAAATGTGACAATTGTGCAACCAGTAAGGTCCCGAAGACCCGCACCAAGGGCAGAGTGCAGCAGTACAATGTCGGCGTCCCATTTGAGAGAATTGCTATCGATGTCGCCGGGTCGTTTCTCGAGTCTGAGAAGGGTAACAAATACATTCTGGTCGCAATGGCGTTTGGCGTCCCGATGGAACTACATTCAGACCAGGGGCGCAACTTCGAATCGAATGTATTCCAGAAGGTCTGCACGATGTTGGGGATCAGAAAAACGAGAACAACACCATTGCACCCACAGTCAAACGGAATGGTGGGAGATTCAACAGGACCTGGGCACAACACCTATCCAATGTCGTCAGCAATAACCAGCGTGATTGGGATGAGCATATTCCCCTATTCCTGTTGGCATATCGCTCAGCCGTACATAATAGTACAGGCCTGACTCCAGCCAGGGTCCTATTCGGAAAAGAGCTGCGATTACCATGCGATATGGCTTTTGGCTTCCCCGAAAAACCTTCCCAAGACATCAACGATTATGCCGACCAGCTCCGACATAACATGCTGGCGATACACGAATTAGCCCGAACGCAGATGTTGGCCACCAGTGACCAGATGAAGACGCGTTGCGACCTCAAGGCCAATTCAGTCGGGTTCAAAGAAAGAGACAAAGTCTGGTTGTACAACCCCCAACGGAGCAAGAGTAAATCCCCAAAGCTTACACCCGCCTAGGATGGTCCATACGAGGTGGTCAAGAAGCTTAATTACGGCGTCTACCGGATCCGTCGAAACCCCAGGGCTAAGTTGAAGGTGGTCCATTTAGATCGACTCGCTCCTTACCATGGAGAGGATGTTTCTGACCGGGACGATCAGGATTAAAAGGAGGGCAATTTACCTAAGCCGGCCCTTTTTTCATTTATTATTATCTCGAAATAGCTCGGCAGCTGTAGAATTGATAACGGATTGTACCAGAGTTTTCGATGCTGATTTTAAAAGGAGGAGCCCATCATCGCAGCAGTGAGCTAGTGCGGCGAAGAACTTATGTTGTATCATATTTGTGATATTCGAATCAGCTGTTGTATATATTTGATGTTAATAAAAGTTTCTAGAAAGTGAGAGTGAACATTAGTTTTTAAATTTTAATTGAACCCCCGGAGTATATAACATTATTTTTAAAAAATTTCTAGATCCTTATCGCAGTACCCGTACCGGGTACAATTTCCTATCTAAACCTACCCATTTAAACTCATGCAAACCAATTCCCTTCAAACAACCTTTATCGTATCAAATTGTAAATCTAGCCTACACATATAAACCCAAAAAGTTTTATCAAAATCAATCTACACTTTTATGAGAAGTTAAAAAAAATTCTACAACTCGATCGCTTCGAACGAAAGAAGGCTATATTATTTTGGTACTGTTCATACAAAAGTACTAAAATCCAGATTAAAAAATGGGAAAGTAGAGGTAAGAGTGTGAAAATTTGGAGTTATATGTATTTTTTTATGTTGACTCAAAAAAATACTAAAAACATTCAAGAAAGTTTTTTTTTTGATAGGAACATCCTAATCACCTAAATGTATAAAATATACATAAAAAAATCATTAAAATCGGTTGAGAAGTTGGGCCACAAGCACCGTGACAAGAGATTTTTATATATTAGTTTATATGTAAGTTCTCGAAAACCGTTCTAACAATGCTCTTTCCATTTAGGCCATTTGATGTCTAGAAATCGATTGGTGAGGTTCTCATCAATGGGAAAAATACTATTACTGAGAATTTTAAATATTAAACCTCTCAATAACAAATTTCCAGGCGTTTAATAGAGGGTGATTTGGTGACGTACAGTGAAACTGCTTTTGCATAAAATCTTTCAATATACAATATTTCATATTTTCCATGTATTATATGTTTACAGATAGACGCTTCCAGATTTTAAAGTGAAAAATTGTCAGTTGAACAAAAAATTGGTTGTCTGAATATTTCAGTGTTTTAAATACCGCAACTGGGCAATTTCATAATACTCATAATTGTCAGTTCATCCAGCACAGTTTCAATAGACAAATCATTACAAATTATAAATTTAAATTAGAACTTGATAACTGTCTTAACACAAGAACAAAGTTATCTGTTAATATCATAATACCGCTCACCAAACTTTGAAAACTACATATGTACAATATGAATACGTATTCTATAGTCAAGATTTTGGGTTTTGTCATCCACAGTATACATATTTATTATGTATTTTGAGGAAACTTATTCTTATCCTTACCGCATGGTGACAGTATATTGATGACGTTTTAGCAATATGTTAACATAGCATAGAAAAAAAAAGTTTTGAGCTTCTAAACTGCGATATCTACTTACTTTTATTTTTTCGTTGTAATATATAATTGATTGTTGTTAAAAAACAATAATAAGTCAGGAGTATCGAGATTCATCCGAGAGAGTATCACATAAATTGGAATTCAGCAAAATCGTAACTAATGATTAATGATAATGGCAGCAGTCCAAATAATGATATTATTAATCATAATAAAATAATTCAAATAAAACGTTCATTTATTTCACTCAAGTATTAATTAAACTCGTCCTAATTTATATAAGCGTTATTCATTAATTTTGTTAACGCTCACTAATAAAATCAACTTCAGTTCAGGAATTGCACTACCAGTGATAATTAATTACGATAGCAGTACATTGAAGGTTATTGATATCGACATTTTTTCATGGAATTGTTCACCTCATCGTGTGCTTTCTAGTTCTGTATAACAATGAGGTACTTCGTAATATTGTTTAATACAATAATGTTCTGATTAAAATGAAACCATGATTAATTATATAGTAAGAAGAGTTAAGTAAATGCCAAATGAGATTTTGGAAAAAAAAAAACAATGACTCATCCATACATTTACAGTTATTATTATTACTAAGTAACGAAGAGAAGTAATTCCAATCTTCAAGCATTTGGAACGACCATACAAAAGATTATTAATATATTGTAATTACTAAGTAACACGTAAATAAAATGAAATATCGATTTAAAATGATTATCAGTTAAACTCATGTAATGTGCAAGGTGGTGTCAGAGAAATTGGGATTAACTGAGTTTTAGGGTTAACACTAGAAAAATTGATAGTGTTAAGTGAAGTTTTGTCATGAACCACAGCGGAAAATTCTCAAACGTACGACACGAAATTCAAGATCATTTACTTGTATCATTAGAAAAAAGCGGCAAAATGAATCAAATCGTTTAGCAATACAGTAGAAATTTAAGTGAAACTTCTGTTCAAGAAACTATCATAATACTTAGGGGGAAGTCCCTTAAACTCGGACGGTTCCTAAAGTCGGACACAATTTGAATTGAGGCAAGAAAACGCGCCAAAATGTTACTTGTGTCGCGGTTAGAAACGTTTAAGTAGGTGAATTACTGGGGGTGATAGTCGAGACTCAGTGCGGTTTTGTTCGTCCTGGGAAGTAGTGCAAATTATGAGGTTAGTAAAAATTTTGTTCGTAGTAATTTTTGGCGTTTGTGAACAGTAATTATAATGAAGGATACTATGGATTATTGTTAGATATTGCTGCTAGGTTAATAATCTGTCATACTTCACAAGATTTTTATGATTCATAACACACAATTTGAATAAGGATTTTTCTGGCATGTACTTAAGGGTCCCTAAGATTGGACAGTCTAAAAGTCCCCTAATGGCGGACAGTTTTAGAATTTGGTTTTCCTTGTTTTAGTCATTACTTTTGTATTTTATTTTTTAGATTCAACATGGGTAAACCCAAACCAAGCTGTAATAATACTCCCAAAAATGAAATCTTGAAAAAAGCTATCGATAAGGTGATTTCAAAAAATTTTCTATAAGAAAATCATCAGAAGTCTACAATGTACCAAAAAGTACCCTGTTCGACTACATCAAAAATTTAAAACGAGGTGAAGAAATTAAACTGCCATGCAAAAAAGGCCGATTTGACCTAACTTTTACCGAGGAATACGAGGAAGCTTTAATTGCGCACGTAGTGGATATGTCAAATAGGTGCATGCCACTGACCAGAAAAGAATTTCTAAAATTGGCGTTCGATCTCGCTGAGAAATCAAAACTGAACCATCGATTCAACAGGATAAAGAAATCTGCTGGCAAGCATTTTTATTATGACTTCATCAAACGTCATCCTGGCCTCAGCTTAAGAAGGCCAGAATCAACAAGTCTGATGAGAGCAGTTGGTTTTAACAGGCCTCAAGTTGACCGTTTCTTTAACAATTTGACAAATATGTTTGAAAAATATCATTTTGGTCCATCTGATATCTATAACTGCGATGAAACGGGTCAGCACTGTCCAGAAGCAGGCTAAAGTAATGACACTCAAGAGCAATCACCAAGTAGGAAAGTTGACCTCTGCAGAGAGAGGTAAAAATGTCACAGTAATGTTCTGTATGAGTGCTGCTGGATATTTTATCCCACCGCTATTTATTTTCCCTAGGCACCAGTCCCGAATGCTGCAGTAAAGCGAGCCGTAAGTCGACGAAGAAAAGCTGAGAAAAGCGAGATTTTGACATCCTCCCCATATAAAAATGCGCTCGCTGAAAATAAAGCCGCAAAGGAAAGTCTGTCGTGGTCAAATTGCAACATTTTGATGGTAAAAAACCTACGACCCGAAAAAAATTAAAAAGATAAAACCGGCTGCACCATTAAAGACAACAGTGATTCCGTCATCAGCATCAATGACCGAAAATGAAACAAATTGTTTAATTTGCCAAGAAACTAACGAGGAAGATTGGATACGCTGCCAAGCGTGCTATCAGTGGGCACATGAAGCGTGTGCTGACGTTGAGGAAGACTCAGATACCTACATCTGTGATTTTTGTCGACTATAGATTAAAATTTCAAAATTTCTTAGAATGCGTTCTTAATTGTGACCAAAGTTCATTAGGATTAAGTTTAATTTTTTTAATGATTGATTAGTTCTATTCGCTGGGCAATTTCGCCAGTTTTTTGTAAAAATGTTTCTTTAAATTTAAATAATAAAAGAAAATTTGACTGTCCGACATTTGGGGACCTCATTTCAACTGTTATTTTAATTATATAAGTTGTTGGGAAGTACTAATAAATTTAAAGTAATATTTGAGATTGATTACATATCTATGTTAATTAAGTACATAATGTAGTGTTATTTTAAAATAAAAAAAATTAATTAAACCATTACCATTTTTTGCTATTTTTAATATTGCATAAGTGTCCGGTACTCGGGGACCTCCCCCTAATGATAATATTACTGAACTTGCAAACATGATAACTTAAAGTATGAAAATCATAATGTTGAACACAAAGTTTATAATTTTGGAAGTAAATTTAGAGTAAAATAGAAAACATCGAAACCAAAATTAAGTGTATTGATGTGAGTTAACAGGCTGAAATTGAAAGTGGCAGAAAAGCTACTTTGAGAATTTCTGTTAAACAACCGGCCTGCTTTAGGCGGTAGTTCTTGACAAAAATGCCATATGGTTACTTATTTCATTGACAGGCTTGGTATAGAATTACTATATGTAGAACAACAACAGGGATAATTTAGTAAATTCATTTCACTTCATCATAGAAAGTCGAGGGCTAATCTTAGGCGGTTGCTACATTTAGCTTATCCAATTGAGCCTCAAGAGTTTAAAGATTAGTTTGAAGCCCACAATTTCATAACGGCATAACAGACGCCAAAATTCAGAAACAGTTGATACTCAGCGGCATTAGAAAGTGGAATCAAGAACTCCGTAAATAAGATATAGAAGCAATGCTGAAAATGCCTAGACCTGAGTTAGAGCATTTTATTATACTGCGCTTGTTAGCTAAAGAACTCACATTTTCCAGATCATCTAATAACTACATTGTTTCAGACAGCTTTTCAGCGAGACCATCTCCAAGCGTTTACACCAGAAGCTACAGTACTAGTTAAGGAATTGGAATATATCTAGTAGAGATAAGCGCCAGAACAAGAAACTAGATAAAAACTGTGACCATGGCCAGTTTAGAACCCCCGGAGTATATAACATTATTTTTAAAAAATTTCTAGATCCTTATCGCAGTACCCGTACCGGGTACAATTTCCTATCTAAACCTACCCATTTAGACTCATGCAAACCAATTTCCTTCAAACAACCTTTATCGTATCAAATTGTCAATCTAGCCTACACATATAGACCATCTCCAAGCGTTTACACCAGAAGCTACAGTACTAGTTAGGGAATTGGAATATATCTAGTAGAGATAAGCGCCAGAACAAGAAACGAGATAAAAACTGTGACCATGGCCAGTTTAGAAATTCTAGACATCGTGAAGGAGTTCAATAGGGCTTTAGGCCTAGATATGTCGAAGACCAAGTTGGGCCCCCTAGAAGAGAATCAGATTTAGAAAAAAATTGTTTAGAGCCTATCTACGACTCGAGCTGAAACTAGTTTAAGTACTCGTACCAGGTTGAATGATTCATTGTCATTACCTATAATCATAACCCGGTTAAAGGAGGGAATTGAGAACAGCTTGATCAACTAACGTGGCAAGCCGTCCAGAGGTAGGTGTCAATCGTCCGGACGCCTGGCTTTACGTCCAATAAAAGATATACGATATGATCAAGAACAAGGAATATCTCACCTAGAGAAAGGCTGTGTTACGAAAGAAATATTCTTACGCGCTATAAAAGAACAATCTGAAATGCCAAACACCATGCTCGAATGCCGATCAGAAAATGAGATATATTAATATATTAAACATCAATTGTGACAAACTATATAGTGACATTTAGACTCGTTTTTTGACAATAAATCTAATTTGCACCTGATAATCACAACTTTGATACTGATATCGATATAAAAGTCAGTTAAATCGATCTTAATCCATCCCCACTTTTAAATCTTTTTTGCTGTATAATTAGTTTAGTTAAGTAATATGTATATATATTGGTGTAGTTAGAATAATAGTTTTAGTATTTTGGTTTAAAGAAAACGTGTCGTTTATAAATAGTGTAAATCTCGAAATAAATTTTGTTTTTGGTTTTAAAAATAGTTAATTGAAGCAATTGCACTACTAAATACAAACACAATTGTGTCTCTGCTAATAAATTAATTTTGTTGATTTCTATTACTTTTCGGTTTAAAATAGCGAATTAAACTTTATACATTGTGTAATTGTCCTCCGAAAAATTATGGGTTCATCAGTACATACTGTATTAATTAATTTCATTATCACTGTACTAGGTTTATTCGTCACACTTATTGAAAAGTTTGAGATTATTATTTTTGACAAAATACTGCACAATTTTTATCATAACATCACGATTTTGAATTTCCAAGTACATAATAACGGTTTTTCAAAGGACTGCTGGCAGAAAATAATTTAAAATTAGGAATTGCAAGTAAATGGTTTCACTAGATACTACCATAAGCGTTTAGAATATCAAGTTAATTTATTTTCATTATCTAGATATTCTGTTACAAAGAATAAGTAGGTTCTTATTGTTCTATACATTTTATGATGCTTACAATGTATTCGAATAGTTTAACCTGGTGCATGAATTTCTGCTAAGTTTTAAGTAGGCACTTGCTGCCAACCACACAAATGATGGTTAAACGAAGAAATATAGAATATAAGCAAATGTTATCTTGGTATATAGTGCAATATTGTAAGCAATAATAAGCCATCTGGTTCAACGTAAAAATGTATAAGAATGATGCACAAAACAATTTAAATTAAGCACCCATCATAGTCATACGAAACAAAACGAAAACTATCACTCAGGGAAAAAGTCGAAGCAGTTATATTACATGATGAACACTATAGCAGTAATATAAGCTGTAGCTTTGTATACTCATTCGTCATAGGGATGTTTCAAGTGAAAAAATTATTTGATCAATTCATCTCATATTGAGCTGCATAACAAAAATCCATAGCATTGGTCTACAAATACCCTGTCATATCTTACTCATTTCTTCATTTTATGTGTTAAAAATAATTATCTTAGACCTCTAAGTATCCCTCTTATTAGCGTTTGACAGCGTTCAACAAGTAAAAATATTTTTGTCAATTACAATAGCAATTACTTGCAACTACATTGGCGCTATAGATGAGAATTTCTAAGTATCTGAGAAGTGCTTGCTGTTATAAGGCCTAATTTATTTCTTAGTTACCTGAGCTGGCAGACATTGACTTAACTAGCTCCTCCTTAACTCAGTCAACCCCACGTTCTAATATAAGGCAATATTAAGGCAAAAGGAAGACATCAAGTCTCGCAGAATAAACTTACGAAAAAGTGCCTAAATATTTCCATTTTAAGGTAGACAACTTCTTAGCAATTCTGGAAAATTCTTAGATGAAATTCAATTTAAAAAATTGGAATTTTATTGGAATTTATACCATACTATAGCATCTGGCAGTAGTACCACAAAAATTAAAGCGAGATGTTACTGTCATAGTAGAAACTAACACACTCATTGGTTATATCTCAATATTAGTTTCCAAAATTATTTAATACTCTCTTGGTGGTGTCATTCCTTTGTAGGCGAGACAATATACATTATATATAACATATATTGTTTCTGGTCAGGAAACCTTCATCAGTTGCGCTTCCCACAATTGAATGTCCTCTCTAATACGTCTTTATGTATTTGATACATCTCGCGTCCTCAAATTTTACGAAAAGGTTCCCTGACCAGAAACAATATATGTTAACTAAAAAATTAAATAAAAAAGCTTTAAATGAAGTATATCCTACTACCCCTAATATCGACCCCAAACTATATAAAAGTATCACATTCATCGGTTCTCCTTCTCAAAAAATAGCCCAATTTTTATTAAATAGAAACATTCATACAGTTTTTAAAACGGATAACAACTTAGGAAAACATATAAGAAATAATAAACATAAAAATAACAACTCGGGTGTCTATAAGTTGACATGTGGGAGTTGCCCTAGTTTCTACCTCGGTCATATGGGAAGATCATTCAAGACAAGATGGGAACATACCAAAGCTTTTGAGTGCCACAATTATAATAATACAACTTTTGTCGACCATTTATTGAATCAAAATCATGTACCTCAGAATACGTTCGAAGTATTACATTTACAACATAAAAGTAAAAAATTATATTTTTTAGAGTCATTAGAAATTAACAAAAATAAAAATTCACCATACCTCTTGAATGATCAAACCGAAACCAATTCATCCCCATTACTTAATGTTTTCAATAGAATTATATAAACTCAGTACAGCCATAATTTATCCTTTTAAAAACCCAATTAAAATATTTTGTTATTTATTAATAGTGATAATTCCCTCATACCTGCTTCAATAATCCTCTAAATAGCTCTGTAATTGCATCCCCATAGTTCTTTGTAATAGTTTTAGGCATTTAACTGTTAGTCTTACGTTGTATTCTGAAGAAACCAGTAACCTGGTGAAACACTTGTCAATATTAAATAAATTTAACTGAAAATTATGTCAGTATGTTTATTTTAATATAATATTATGGAGCTTGTGTCAAAATAATTCTGCTTAACCCGGCGTGAATGAGGTGAAAATTTGTGACAAAAGCTACGAGGTGGTTATGACATACCCCAATATAGAATTGTCGATTTTGTTAACTAAAATAACTTCATAATAATACTTGTTACTGTAATATATTAATTAACGTTAGAAAAATGACGTAATATAATAATAGCATAACCCAGTTCTTATTATAAAAGTAATTATATTACTAAAAAAAACAAATTCGTGTTTTACGCACGAATCAACAATATTTAGATACTATAACTTAATATCTAAAAATTTCGGAAATTGAGATCAACTTTGCACACAAAATTAAAAAATAACGCTGTTTTTCATAATTTAGCTCTGACATAACAGAAAATCAACATAAAACATTCTAATGTCTTACTTATGGCTATAAAAACTACTTTTTTCAAATCAGTTTTCGCAAACATCAGCTGTACGCGACAAATCATTTAGATTCTGCCAACTGAGCGATTCAAACCTCATAAATAAAGAAATCCCAACTCTTCCAAAGTAATGTTTTTCGCGTGATCTAGATCATTGTCAACGCGACACAAAATCTTCTATTGCTATCAAAAGGTTCCAGCATCCATACTCTCTTTGGGCACTTTTAGCTGCACATGTTTGATATTGGATAATATTTTGTGCGAGCTTTTGTACGAGGACAGGCTTTTTCCATTTAGTTCCAGCCGTGGCATTAAAATAGTATTCACATCCCTCATTAGTAAACTTTTCATTACCTGTCGATAATCGAATGTGGTCGTGAGCATCCTCTACAATAAAACCTGTTCCGAATCACTTTCCTCGTTAAGCTGAGAGCAGTGATCAATTTCTCCATCACTACTTGATTCGCCACATTCAACACTAGAACATTCTTCTAAAAGTTGAAGAAGCCGTCTCTTATTTCTCATAAGACATTTTGGAGTTAACACACAAGGAAATTTAATTGTTATGAGCAGAAAATTATAACATAACCAAAACACAAAATAGTTACACCGATTATGAGGTCGGGTATTACGTACCCGCTATATGCTTGAGCACCTGTAGTTAACTCTGACCGATGCTCAACAGTGTTACCTGTTACCTGTTACTGACACTTACTCCCTGCACTACCCCCTCCAGCTACTGAGGCAACTGAGTTCCAAGAATCGCACAGTATAATATTTAGTGTTTGCAAATCGGCTGGTATGAGATACCCGAGCTCATTCACGTCTTACCTGCAGTTTCTGTAAAAATGATACAGAACTGGTACATATATGATGACTCGTTGCTTATTTTAGCCTAATGGCTTACGGCCATTTTCATGCAGTTTATCCTAATCGCTGGATAGGTCTTGGTGAACCTCAAAAGTGGCCGGCAAGGTCCCCAGCTGTTAATAGTTTGAATATTTTAGTTGGGCCAACTTAACCACTCGTGTCTATAACAATCTCAATAGCAATATAGAAGATTCATAACAGCAAATATTTATGTTTTGACACAAAAAAAATATCTAGAAAAATTTTAACGAGGGCACAATTTGATTCAGAGTAGTACGGTTTTTAAGTGAACCATCTCATTTTTAACAATTTTTTATATATGTATTAAACGTACGAAGTTTACGTCCTAGGAACATTATTTATTTACATCCCGCGTCTTCAAATTTAACGAAATGCATCAAATGCATAAAGAAGTGTTCGAGAGGACATTCAATTGTGGGAAGCGCAACTGATGAAGGTTCCCTAACCAGAAACAATATGTATTATATTGATATATAATATATATTGTCTTGCGTACAAAGGAATGACACCTCGAAGAGAGTATTATTTATGTCTTCCGACAGAATTGATTTTTCAGTACAATACTTTATGTTTCTGCTTTTCACAGATTTAGGGATATGTTCAAAATTTCATTAATTTAGTTAAATTTAATTTAGACAAAATACCAGTTATTCAAGAATATCTAATAAGGATTATGTGTTAGACAATTATTTGACTATACTGCTAAAGAATTTATTTTAAATATTTCAAAGCAGTTGGTATGAAGAGTACAGCGCAAGAAAAGGTTTTTCGTATAGAGTTGGCAACGACAGTCTGAAGAATCTCTATATAGAAAAAATCAGTAGCAGGCCACTTTTATTATTAAAACTTCAGAGTGTATGTTTGTGGGCACGCCACTGGTGCATCAAAGGCATAAATTTTCTACCTATATCATGTGGTTTTGTGCCCTGCTAACCAGCGCCAAATTTCAAAACACTACCAGCGTCTTTTAACAAACATCAAAGCTATGTTTTTTTCATAATATGAGTGAGGAAGCACAAGCTTTAAACTCCTCCCAGGATTGAAGAAAAGTCGGTTTAGCACATACCATAAAATGATATAAAGTGCAATATACCTATAGACAGATCTGATTGCTACAATCAATTTTACAATGTAACTGTATGTATCAGAGTACTATGTATATTTGTGGACTTCTATTAGACCGTTAAACAATTAAAAAATCAAATCAATGAATATTTTGAAAGTCATATGTATTTAGAGTTGTATCGAAATACGGAACATCTCGTTTCCAAAACACGAGTAAATATTCTGAAGTGTTGCGAAGTAGCCCTAGAAGCTGAACTGAACTATGGCATATCGAATTCAGGAAGTCTCCTTCTTGAATTTTCATATACCTACCGGCTTTTATTTATCAGAGTTTGTGACCTCTCCCTGTACAAAACCTTTATAATTAGTAAAAGTTCCAAGTGATCCTCATTAGTCACTTTCAATATTAGAATTGTAATGAAGAGTATTAGCAAAAAAAGCATGCCATCAAATATATGTACTAAGTTACTAACTTACTTGTGTGCCTGCAGCAATAGACTTGTTCCTTGTTCGCCTAAGCGTTCTGTCATCCCCACTCCATGTCTGCATGCATGCATTGTTTACACTAGGAATACATATTAAGAGTTCATTGTTTCTCTCCGCAGGTTCCGCAGACCGAATATCTTCTTAGTTACTCGTATCGTATTGCTCCAGGATAATATATAATACTTGAATTAGATACATATAACATTGGTATCTTTAATAATTAAGCAATTTACCGGTTAAAGCGCTAACAGCAGCTTGCTTGACAAAGTCTAGAAAACAACTACTGCGACTGTTCATCAAGCAGACCGACTCTCCGTGTAGAAAAAGAAGGGGAACATTGCCAGTTATTTACGTTAAGTCCAGACGGGTGGTATTATCTTTGCTTTGCAGTGTTCATTTATGTGTTTCCGCTTTCATTAAGAAGAAAATCTCCAGGATAAGTACATTTCTAAATTTAATTATCTAATGATGTCGTTGTTTTGTTACAATATACTATGTTTGAAATAAATGCTGTAAGTTGAAACAAATGAGTTTGCTTGTAAATACCCAACGTTATATCGAATTGGTTTGGAAGATGTTACAATATTTTTTTACGTTATATACGAGCCAAGTATCTTTTTGTGATTACGTACTAAGCCTTCCATTCAATGTTACGATCCTTCTGCGACATCCCTATTTGTTATTAATGGTAAATGAAGTGTAAGTTTAATTTTAAAAATATTTGATACATGTACAAGGCTAATTATTCACATACTCCTGTTTTTGCTCGCCTTGTAGTAAACGATTTGGTAACGAATCTGTTTACTTTTTAACACAAAAAAAAGGGAAAAAAATACCAAAAATCCTACACGTGTTCAATTATTACTGTCGAAACTCTCGAAAGAAGAAAATATATCGCTATATACCCTTATTATAGAGTAAGTCCGCCATGAAATATATTTTGGAATGTACACAGAGAAAAAAGTTTGAAGATTTCTGGTGCAAGATTTCAGGTGTCAATAATCTAATCTAATATTATTAAACAAACAATGCTGTTTAGGTCTACGTCAAGAAATCTAGCGGTAAGTCAAGTCGCATATTTGTGAAAATTGAATGTTTCTAGAATTTTTAAAGTAACCCACAATATTTAAGCAAACTGAAAACTGTGAACTAAAACTCAAGATGCTATGAATTTTTCTGTAAATATTTGTATTATTTTCTTGAAAACTCCCCCAAGGTTTTTGAGATAACTTACCATGTATGTCTCTAGAATTTGGCGCTATTATAATGAAAGTTAAAACCCTAAATAAATCACATAAAGCTATATTAGCGTCACAGTATATAAGTACATAAATAGAAATTAGTTAAATTAGGTCACAAGTTGATTGACTCAACTTTTATTATTTTTGATCTTGGGTAGTTCAGTATTCTTCCTAATTTTATAAGGGTTCTTACGGGTTTGCATGTGTTTCTATTATCTATTACCATAAATATCAAAGGTTAAGTAAGGGCTTTTAGCAATGTGTAAATTTACATCGGTAGTAAGGGGTTTACCAACAATAGCGTCTATTAATTTTTACTATATTTTGACGAGATTATGTTTAAAATGATATCTTTTATGTAACCTGCGTTGGTCACGTAACGGGAAACCTGTGGTTCAATTTCTGCTTACTTGCTCTAACATGTCAGGTAGTAAATTTTTAAATTTTGGGATTTGCAGAAATTCTGGCGGTACAGTTTAAAGCCAAAAGCTGTATAGCGGCGGTTCGGTTGTTATTATTAGAAGACTGCTGTCGGGTAAAGTTCTAAATGCTCCTCTTACGCGGAAGTTTGGGTGACATCTAATATTTTTAATAGTGTTTTATTGGCGGTTTCGTAACAGATGGCACTGCTGTCTAACTTACTCCGAATTTGTGGTTTGTATATATTTGCTAAGCTGGTTGTGTTTTGCTCCTCATGTGCGGTTTGATAGCATTTTCAGTAATTTGAGTCCAAAGTAACAGCTTTGCTGAAGGTTTTCAATATGCTATTTCAATTTCAAAGCCGGGTAATTTCCACAAAATTTACTTCGTCTACCTACATTAAAGGTATTTTGCTCAATTTAAAATTAACATTGTAGTGTTGTCTTAAGTGCCATTAGAAAAAGTGTGGGACTTAAGGCAGATCCTTGTGGTGTGCAATTTTGAAGAACTCTTGATGTTAAGGTAAGACCGTTTGCTCTTACCTGTATTGTTCTGTTGGTGAGAAAATTATTTATAAATGCCTCCTTGTACATCCCAGGTCTTTAATATTTTTAATATGTGATACTCCCAAGATGTATCAATGCATTATGTAAATTGAATAATCAGTTTTTGATTGTGTAGGAAGGCATAACGTACCTGAGTTTCGACAGAGATTATATTGTCGGTTGTTCGTCTGCCTTTCCAGAAGCCGCTTTGACTGGGTGTTAAAAGGTTCTTGCTCTTCTGGTACCATTTTAGTCTGCAGTCCAAGATCTCTAGAATTTTACACATTCTGCAAGTTAGGGATATAGGTTGTTATCAACCTGGGTTATCTTTTGGTTTATTGTGTTTGCCATTAAACATAAGTTAGAGTTGTTGATAGTGTTTACCAGCAGGTTTCCACACTTGTCGGTTTTGTTACTGTTAAATTTTACATCATGGCAGTTGTGGTGATGGGATTGATTTATTAAATTATTTAATTATTAATTCTTCTATGTCCAGTACGTTAGGGTGTGGCAGATATATATTTTCTTCCAATGAATTATTGAAACAGCGACTGCATCAAGATTCACATTTAGGGCTATTTTTAGCCTAGCTCTCCTGTTTTACCAAGTTATCATAATTTTATAACTATCCTGTGATTGATTAAAATGAGTCTCTTCTAGACATCCTTCTGCAGGGAACTGTTAATTAATAAATAGCTTTAAGTAGTTGCTTTGGCTAAAAAAAGTCATTGTGTTTCTACGAAATTATGTAAGTATTATCTGTCTACTGAGTATTCTTGTGACCCGATTCCTCAGTTGTAGAGGAACTGGAGAGAGACAACTTCTTCTTGATTAATGTTAAATTGCTTTTGAGGCCTTTACATAGAATATGTTTGTATATGAAGATTATAATTTCTTTTAATTCGGATTCATCCTGATAATACTGCTGTGCTATATTGTTGGGGAAACTGAATTTGATTGTAATTGTAAGAAATAGGATATTCCAATGAAATTCAAGGCAAAGGGCGGAGCTCTATTTTATTTTTTATTGTAATACCATTTAAACTATTAAGAATATCTTCTGGGAACACTATTATATTACTCTTTTTTTTTCTGGGAGGTGTATTTAGTGCAACAAAATAGGGTTACTGCATCTCTGGATTTCTGAAATAGTCGAGATTTGTCTTTTTTTTGTCCGCATATAGAATTCTGTTACTTTCCTGATGTTGTAACATGTAAGAAATTGAAGCCTTTTTGACTGACCTTATGATTTAGTTTTTAAAACGAGGTGCCTCTATAACTGTAGAATTATTTTAGCTGGAGTTGTTTTTTTGAACTAGTTGGTGGTCCTATAACATGTTCTGGGTAAATTTCTACAGCTAGGCAATGCCCAAGACAATGTCTCTTGTTTGAACTGTACAATGTCTATTATGCCTCGTGCTTAGAAACTTCTAACAACGACGTTAGTTAGTTATTCCTAAAATGCTTTCGACTTAAACTTAGTTAGCTAAATTCATATCCCTTACCTTATAATGCTTGATTTGAGTAATTACTTAATTCAAGCAGCTTGTTTACAAATGTAATTTATACAGGTTTCCATGTGACCGCATTTATTGTAGGTTATGATAGGTTAGTTTTCGTAGTTCATTTATCGATTATGCATTGGGGTAAAACCTACAGGGAAAACGAAAGTTAAATTGTCAGTCAATTTGTGCCTAGGTGCTCTACAGTCATAGGATTAGAAGAGGAGTCATTGTATATCGTCATGATATTTATTAGTATTAACCACGCTTGAGTAGGTGATATGTATCGTGTTGTGGTTGGAGCCGTTTCCCCGAGCTAAGTTCATTGTTTATTTATCACATGTCTTGAGTCAATGTCTAAGTGTGTATACTTTTGTAAAAATAAACTAATAAGAAAACATCTACTCATAGTTGTTGTCTATTAATGACTAAACCAGTCGTTTTTTTTGTATCGCTGATATTTTTATTAATAATATTTTCGTAAACTTTACAAATATAATGGAAATTTCAGATCCGACTAAACTTGAGTATCCGCAAACACAAATAAGGACCGGATCTAAATAATAGGTTATTGCTATCATTAAGACACAAAATTGTTAGTGGTACTGAAAGTTACACCAAAGCTATTTCACTATTCAATTAACTATCTAATAAACCCATTAAATTCAGGCATATAGTTATGAACTTGTAAAATTGGATGGAGAAATTTGATGAAGAATAATATGATACTAAACAGAGTAGTAGCAAAAGACGCAATATGAATACTATGTTCTGTGATCATTGAATTGATGTTCATATAGTTTTTTTTTTAATTTTATTAGTAAGACCATCAGACGTACGAAAAGAAAGAAGAAAAGCTTTTACATTCTTAATCTTAAATTATTTTTCTATATTCAGGTGTAATGGATAATGTTATATTTCGCAAGCACTGATTGTTTAGTGTGCATGGATTTTATATGTAATATATATTTATGATATCTCTGATATTTGGTATTTCTCTGAACAACACACCAGACCAAGGCACGGAAAACCCAGTTACCGGCCAGGATCGCGATTTCAAATATACCAATACCAAAAATATGCTTAATAAGGCGAATATAGGGAAACCGATGTCGTTTATTCTTTTTACCAGATAATTAGTATTAGACCTTGTAACAAGTAGTTATTTTACACCATTACGTTAGAGACAGACCGGACTTTAAAAAATAATCTGCACTGAATCCCTTATTTAATTATTGTCTACTTCAACGTATAGATTTGAATTAATACAAATAAACTATCTTATGAGTAGGAATAAAATCATACCAAACATAAATAGATTAGGTACCACCATTAATGGAATACACTAAAATCTTATTTCTAGTTTCACTACCTTTATTCTTTATAAACTTGTTAACTCAATAAATTATATTTTGGGATGGAAATCGAATTTCTGTGTTTCTAATCCAGACCTTCTTTATACTCCGCTTGTGAGTAGGGTCAAAACAAGACGTCATTGATACTATCACGAGCAGAAACTTTTTTAATTTATAACTTTCGTTGTACTTCAAGAGGTTTAATTAGTAGCAGTCTAACAGAATTAGAAGTAGTTTTTCTCTATTAATTATTCTTACCGAACACTAAAAGTAAATATTACTTTTAAATGTCTATAAAACGAGATAATAGTTTTCTGTGCTAATGTTATCTTAAGTAACTTAAGATAATTTATAATGGAAAATAATTAAATGAATAAATATTAAGTATTTAAAATAATAAAGAAAAAACACTAGCATAAGTTCCTTAAAACGTTCCTTAAAAGTTGTCGGAAATTAGTAGAGACGTTTTAACGGTCTCAGAGAATTACCTAATAATGAATTAATAACAACTTATTTCACAGTCGTAGCGAGTTAGCGAGTGTAAGAATAAAAAAATGTAAAATTGTAAAAAAATATCCTATATGTTAACCCAGGTTGCAAACTGTGATAAATTTGAACAAATCCGTTCAGTTGGGTTTGCCGTATTGAATAACAAACATATACACTGTCAAATTTATATTAATGAAATAAATTACCAACATTATTTTGAAGAAGAAAAACAAGATCCACTCAAAAAAAAATTTATAAATATTTCTACCGACTATTCGTAATCTTTATTCCTAAGTGTATATTTTTACAAATCTTTATATTTGGAATAAGTATTTCAAATTTCTCTGACACAAAATATAGATGAAACATTTATGAAGACAACTTAAGGGGCATCTGGAAATTAATGAATGAAATTTACAACAATTTACATTAAAATGACTGTATGCTTTCTAAGAAGTACGTGGAATGTGATAAGGCAAAATTAGATTTTTACGTTATATGCAGAAGGTTTGATGGGTATAGATGGGTATTTGAAGACTTCACGGTAAGCAATTTAAAAGTGAAAAGTATGCATACTTTATGAGCTCAATACTATAAGGTAAATTATTCAACTTTGTGTGTTTTAAATGTAGATAAAATCGATTTAAAAAGTTATAAGGTAATATATAAATATATACAGGGTGTTGCAGTAGAACATATGCCAACGTTTAACTGGAGTTTGGTCATCCAAAAATAAGAATAAAGTTCATAGAAACGAATGTAGTTTGTAAGAAGTGTTGAACATTTTTAATTTATCAAACCGTTCTAGTACATATAGTAAATATTAAATAAAAAGTATTTTTATGATAATTTATTTTTTAAACTTTTAACAATAATCTCCTTAAATTATACAACTACTCAAAATGAACAATATGACTAATATCTGCCACATTACAGGCATATTACCTAAAAAAAACGAATATCGTATCAGTTTTCTCAAACCTTCATGTCAACCACAGATTTGTAAACGAATACAAAGGTCAACTAAGCAAATTCTAGAGCAGATCCCTCTAATTATTTATATTAATATAAATACCTACCATCTTTTGATCTAGTAAACTGTAATCCCAGTAAACAAGGCCAAATTATGAAATGGTTAGAGCTAGCGACTATTAATGACCCAAAATGCTAAAGAGCGACTACGGCATACGTATTGTGAAAACTATATACCGAAAAAAAACTTATTAACCGACTAGCGCTAGCAAGAGCAAGACAAATAAGCACTTCTACAATGTAGTGTGCTGCGATTTCCAAGAAAAATGGAAACATCTGCTGAAAAGGAAGCTCAGATTGAGGCCTTTGTCACGGATATTTTTTTTGTTAGTAAGACTGTTTAAATTTGTTTATCATATTTTGTCTGAATAAGCACATAATGTCGTGTTGAAAAAGATGCATATTATTGCCGGTGCACGAAACGCAAAACAATTTGACGAAAATTATTGAAACTAAAATGCTTAGCAAAGGAATAATACTGAACTCTATTAAAGATCCGTTAATTAACAAGACTTAACATTCGACGCTAGCAGAGCTACAGAACAAAATTTCAATCCTATTGAAGATAATAAGTTTACGGCTACATATATTTAGATGGAATTTAAAAAATGCCAGTCACGAAATGACCACAATGTGCCACTCGAAAATAGCTCCAATGTGTATATTTTGTCGAAATTGAAACAAACACAAATAAAAAAAATAATTACGTAAATGTGTTGCATTGTCTTTATTTATTTAAAGTTTTATAATATAGTCAAAGTTGATCTTTCTTCATTGCTTTAGGTGCTATTGAATGGGAATCGATATATAAAATCTTTCTCTTTCTCTGTATAGCTCTCCCCGCCCCCCCTCTCTCTATATATATTTATATATATATATATATATATATATATATATATATATATATATATATACATATATATATATATATTTATATATTGTAATGAAATATAGAGTGAGAGCAATGATATAGGGTCCATGAATCAAAATTTAACTAACAATACTATCTAAACCAGGCATGAAATTTAGGGTATTTGTAATAGCAAAGCGAGCAGGTTTGTTCACAAGGAAAACATACCATTGTGATGAAATATATGAATAGAAATATTGTAAAAACCATAAATATCATAGGTCTAACAGGAAAAATAAAGGTATACTTAAAATTGAGTGCTGAAGTCCAAAACGATGATCAGAAGTTCCAACATTCATTAACATCGAGTAAATAAGTAAAAATCTTCAATTTGTACAATTCATACACATTTTCATATCACAGTCAGAGTAGCTAATAATACAAAACCATATTAGAATAAGAAGTATAAAAAGTCAAGAGTCAGAACAGAAAATCCATGACATAAATGGGGAAAAATATATAAAAATCTTAAAATAGACAACAATTTGAACAGATAAATAGAGTTATAGTTCAATGAATAATGATAAGGGGGTAGAACCTATAAAAATTTAAATCTTATAGTAAATAGGTTACCAAGTAGTAAAAATTGTAACAATATAACAGCAGAGAGAAAGGAAACTAGTTAAAAATACTTACAGAGATTCAAATAGTATAACGTGAATAAGAATAGGTCAAGAACAGTTCAATAAACTAAAAAATTTGGGAAAATAAAGAAAGGTATCAGTAAAGATCAGAATTTATTTAGAGTCCAGAACTAAATAAAATCATTTCAAAAAGTGTTAAAGTGCATCAATAGGTACATAAAGGTTTAAAGAATGCTGAAAAATATTCAATTTAAAGGAAACAATATCATAGCCTAGATTTCGGTTGCAAAATACAAGACTAAAACGGAATTTTAAGATATATATATATATATATATATATATATATATATATATATATATATATATATATATGTTAGGCGTAAATATCATGCACGTGTATGATACGAAGTATCATATTTCGCTGACCAGTTTCCTGCTTCATAATGTAAACGTGGGAACGCATCGACTTGACCGTTCTTTTGATTAGTCAGCTTTCTTAATGTTATAAATCAGAGCGACGCGATCCCACGGTCGTCATTTATCGTTAGTATACTTGTACCATTTAGTTAGTTAATTTTAATTTTCAATTTAATGTTTTATTCAAAGTTTTAATTTTTATATTTCAATAAATAATTTTTTTTAAAAACTCAAAAGTGATTTACAAGATATAAAATTGGCGCAGTCAGTAGGATTGTCCAACACAGCTAGAACACGTGTACACTCACTAGTTTTGTCGATTTCCAAATCCTTGTGGACAACAACTTCCAGACCGAGACAACAACTGTAGCAGCGAGAACCCGGAACACGCAACCTTACAGCTAACCAGTCCTCAGCTTCTCCAGAACAGTCTCATGCCAGGAGTATTAACGTATGTACTATTACAATCATCACGTTATTGATTTTTAATATTTTATTGATTTATTCGATACGAGTTTTATGTATCTTGAACATACAGTTCTATCATTTAATATTCACCTACATTCATCTCTATTATTTTAAAAACAATTCTTGAAACATATACTTAAACACATAGCCTTCTGTGCTTTTGTGTTCGATATTATTTTAATTGTTTCTAATACTGCAATTATTTACTTTATTGCATTTACCTTTACCTTCATGTTTTTACATTTATATTGACCTGTTTATTAATTGCTGTAACAAATTTACCTACAAAAATACCCCTACATTGATTTTTTCCTTTTAATATTTAATTTGATATATTTGTTTTTATAAACTATTTCATAATATTTCTAAATATGGTTGAAACACACCAAGGTACGGTAGAACCTTACAAACTTGCGGAAATTTTCGCTATCATCCCTGAATACGACGGCAATCCAATTTTCTTAAATACTGTCTTCAGCTCCTGTTCGACAGCACAAAATATGGCTGTCGCAAATCAAATAACTCTTTTAGTTTTGCACATTAAAAACAAGCTAAGAGGCCGTGCAGCCGAGCTTGTTAATTCAAGAAATGCGTCGACTTGGGATGAAATAAAAACACTGTTAGAAAACCATTTCGGTGACTCACGCGACTTGTCCGCTTTAATTCAGGATTTACAAAGAATGCGACAACTACGAACTGAATCCCCACTAACTTTCTCAGCGAGACTACAAAGCCACGAGGCAAAAATGCACGCGGCTGTTAACAAACAGAATCTAACAACCAAAGAAAAAGACGCGCAAATTTGTCTTATAGATTCCATGGCTCTAAATAGTCTTTTGACCGGACTTGAACCAAAAATAGGCCAAATTATTCGCGCTAGTAACCCTCCCGATATAATTACCGCGGTTTCCCGAATAAAAAGAGAACTCCAACTTTGTCACTTGGAAAATCAAAAATTCTCAAATGTACGGAACCCTCAACAACATCAACCACAAAGACGACCACCTCCTCAAACTTTTGTAAAACAGTGTTCGTTTTGCAAACGCACCGGGCATTTGTATAACGAATGTCTAACACGACAACGACAACAACAACAAAACCAACAACCATACCAAAACTTCAACAATAACAACCCGCAACAATTTAGACCGAATACTCCTTATCAATCGGCTAATCAAACTAGGCCCAATACTGATCCCAATAGGTATCCCGCACAACAAAACCGACCTTCTGCCAGTCGACAATATCAAAGTCCTAATCAATCTCGACCAAATCCCAATTTTTACAGGAACCAACAATAAAGAACCCACCACTTCAACCAAGATGAGTTCTACAACCCTTTAAACAATTTAACAAACGATGACCCTTATACAAATTCATACTACCAAGACGATTGTTCTTATTCAGACCCCCAAAATACAGATTTCGAATACTCTCAAAATGACTATACTGAAACTTTTGAAAGCAATTACCCAGAATTCCCTTCTGAATTACCCGAAGACCGACGACAAAATTTTCAAGAGGTACTTACAGTGGACAAACCACCCGATACACAGATCTGCAATCTTCAAACCCAGTTCGAAACAATGAGTTTACTCGACGACTTCAACCCCAACCTGAATTTTCCGGAACAAACTTTCCTATAAGCCCCTCACTTTCGGTAAATTCTAAGAAACTTTTCTACATCAACGACGCCACTAATACGTATAAACTGTTAATAGACACAGGTGCCGGTTTATCAATTTTTAAACCAAACACTTGTAAACAATTTCGACACCGATACCCAGAAAACGTTGTGATACAAGGTATCACTAATCAAAAAATCCTGATTAACGAATCGACCTTAGTCCCATTTAATCTTAACGATCCACACAAAGTTTACATCTGTAACTTAGACATCGAATTCGATGGTCTACTAGGTTCTGACTTTTTAGAACATTATAATTGTGTGATTGACTTTAACAAAAAACTTCTTATAACCAACTTCAAAACTATTCCGCTTATGAAAGTAACAGACGAAACAATATCTTCAAACAGGCAATCTCCAACAATTAACCCAACAATTTCAAACACGATTACTATTGAGCCGCGAACAGAAAGGATTTGCAAACTCAAATGTGACTTACGTAACACAGAAGCTATACTAACCACTACCGTCCTAGAAAATGTGAGGCTTCCGAATGCTTTAGTCCAAGTCAACGACAAAGGCGAATTTTTGACATCCAACTTAAACGCTAACGCGTGCCCAAAAACACTGTGAAGAAATTTCGTTTGCAACTAATCCTAACTTCGACAGACAAACGGAGATTAGCAATCAACTCCGACTCGAACACCTTAACGAGGAAGAGGCCGAACTAATACAACAACTTTGTCTTGACTTTTCCGACATTTTCTACTTAGAAGGTGACCATCTTAGTTTCACGAATGAAATTAAACATTCCATCGACACAAACAACGCCAAACCCATATACACTAAATCGTACCGTTATCCCCAAATTCACAAAGAGGAAGTCCGTAACCAAGTTTCGAAAATGTTAGAACAGGGCATCATTCGTCCCTCAAATTCTCCCTGGTATTCCCCTGTATGGGTTGTCCCGAAAAAACTCGACGCCTCCGGGAAACAGAAATGGCGCGTAGTCGTGGACTATAGAAAACTAAACGAACTGACAATAAATGACAAATATCCGTTACCCAACATATCCGATCTGTTAGACCAACTTGGCAAGTGCCAGTATTTTACCACCCTAGATCTAGCTTCTGGTTTCCACCAGATTGAAATTGAGTCCAAGGACATTCAAAAAACCGCTTTCACTGTAGAGAACGGTCATTTTGAATTTGTTCGCATGCCTTTCGGGTTGAAAAATGCCCCTTCAACATTCCAAAGGGTGATGGACAATATTCTGATAGGAATCCAGAACGAAAGATGTTTGGTGTACATGGACGATATAATCGTTTATTCGCCCACCATTCACGAACAATAACTGACGTTTTTAAAAGACTTAGGAAGGCAAACCTCAAAATACAGCCTGACAAATGCGAGTTTCTCCGCAAGGAGGTCGCTTATTTGGGACACTTAATAACTAAAGACGGTGTAAAACCCAACCCGTCGAAAGTCGACTGCATCTTAAACTTTCCTCAACCGCAGAACCCCAAAGATATTAAGTCATTTTTGGGACTTGCTGGTTATTATCGAAGGTTTATTCCAAACTTCGCGAGAATATCGAAACCCCTAACTAAACTTTTACAAAAGGATGAACCGTTTAATTTCAACGCTGAATGCGTCACGTCCTTTAACGAACTCAAACGTGCTTTAACTTCGACACCAATACTGATCTATCCGAACTTCGAGGAACCTTTCATACTAACCACTGACGCCAGTGCCTTTGCAATCGGCGCTGTACTATCTCAAGGGCCAATAGGTAAAGATTTACCCATTGGATATGCTTCCAGGACACTTTGTCAAGCCGAGACAAGGTATTCGACTATTGAGAGAGAACTGTTGGCTATTGTTTGGGCAGTGAAGCACTGGAGACCGATAATCTATGGCCGAAAGTTCCAACTTTGTACCAATCACCGCCCGTTGACGTGGCTGTTCTCGATAAAAGACCCCGGAAGTCGATTAGCCCGATGGAGACTTAAACTCGAAGAATATGACTACGAGATCATTTACAAACCGGGTAAAATTAACAAAAACGCCGACGCCTTATCACGCATTAAAATTAACCACCTTGATGAGTGCGTACTATTCCAGGCTAAAACTAAACTACACCCCACAAAATCTTACCCCTAAATGACGAAGACGATGACAATACCTCCGAACCTGAACAAAACGAAATAACTACCGAAAAGATATCCCAAGAATTCAAAACTTTTGTTGAACGTTACAAAACTGTTTCCTTAATTGACTATAGTAAAATCGAATTTTCTAATTGCCAACTTCTAGACAAGGCAAATAAAAATATCCTAATCTTTCCCCAATCATCCAACCTTCAGGAATTCCATCACGACATATTCGAAGATATTTTCGAAGAAGTCGCTGATTTTGAAACATTTAAAATCAACGTATTCGCTAGCAAAACTGTTAGCAGGAGACAATACTTCATAGTCCCACTTCCAAACGATCCCGAAATCGTAAATGAAGTCCTTTTCGCATCTATTTTCAAAAATCAAGACGTTCTCTCCCCATCGAAAACATATTGTGTAGAAAATAACCTTGATCTTCCAATTCTGGAAATGCTATCCTTTATTTTCTCTGAAAAAGACATTAAGTGGAAGATTTGCCAAAACATCACAAAAACTCCTAACAAAGACGAAATTCCACTAATACTCGAGCAATATCATAACAGAAAAAACAACTTGCATCGCAGCATAAACGAAACCATACGCCGTGTCAAAGAGAGGTTCAACTGGCCGGGATTTACTAAAGACATTGAGAACTTCATAAAGAACTGCGTAATCTGTCAACAAACCAAAGCTTGTCGAAAAAACTTAGATAATCCCCTCGTCATAACTGAGACACCTAAAACACCCTTTGAAAGAATTAACATCGACATCTTAGAAATTCCTAATAGAAATCACATTTTGACGATAAGAGACGAACTGACTAAATTCTCACAAGCCTATGCTTTGGCAGATAAATCCGCCAAATCTGTCGTTAGTACTATTATGTTGTACTTTCAACATTTCGGTACACCATTACGTATCCACTACGACTATGGCAGAGAATTTGACAATGCCATACTAAAAGATCTATGCAAACTTTATGACATCAAACTTACCTACTCTAGCGTGGGACACCCGCAAACAAACGGCTCCGTGGAACGATTTCATTCTACTCTACTAGAAATGATTCGCATTCACAAAGCTGAAAATCCCGACGAACACCCCTTAAACGTACTTCCGTATGCTATTATTGCCTATAACAATTCAACCAATAAGACCCATGGCTTCACCCCGTTCGAACTCGTTTTCGGACATACCTCCAGCAGACCCCCAGAGACTCTTTATAATCAAAAAGAACTAATTAGCAAATACGTACGAGACCTAAATAACCGAATTTCTTACTATTACAAAATTGCACGCGAAAAGTCCAACTTACAAAAACAAAAAGCGAAGGAAAGATTTGACCAACACGTTTCGAAAAACCCTCCTGAATACAAAATCGGTGACACGGTATACGTTAAAGAGTCACAAATAAAAGACAAACTCCAGAACATATTTAATGGCCCATTCCAAATTATTGAGATCCACAATAACTCTGCTACACTTCTAAACCTAAGAACTAACCAACGAACGAAAGTGAACTTTGACAGAATGAAACCATATTCTGAAAACTAACTTTCTTTTCAGGTTTCTTCTGCTGCTCGGATCAGCAGTTTCACAGTACGACGTCAAACCGATTAACAACACTCTCGGTATCTACTACCATGACGAAAGTCGAATAATTGTATCAAACTATAAATGGACTCTATTAGTTCACCGGAACTTGACAACCCTTAATCAACTATTTGAAAATAATAACAGAATCCTCAATACTTTAGAACGAACTGTCGATCCTATGCCTGGCTTCAAATTTCACGATACAGGTGCCTTTCGTGTGGACGTCCAAACACACATTAGCCTTTTAACACAAATCTCCGACTCCATCAAAACAAAATTTTCAGAAGTATTTCTAGTCACTAAAAGACCAAAACGCGGATTAATAGACGGTGCTGGAACCATCTTTAAAGCAATAACCGGTAACCTAGACGCATCCGATGGCGAATTTTATACTAGCAGCATAAACAGACTTAACCAAGGACAACTACAAGTCGAAAATCTTTTAAAGAATCAAATGAGCGTTACAACCACTATTATTAAAAACTTTAATGAAACTATTCAGAAACTTCAAATAGACGAGAAAATCTTTAACGAAGACATTAACGAAATCAACCTCACGATACATGAACTAAATGACCGGATAGCCACTATTCAAGCCAAACAATCATTTCTTGAAATTTGTGAAAAACTAATGGCTAGTTATTTGTTTCTTGAAGATAACCTTAACGATATTTTAAATTCAATAACTTTTGCACGTTTGAAAATTATTCACTCATCTATTATTACACCGGATCATTTGATTGCCGCATTACAGGAGATTTCTCAAAACCTTGTTAAAAATAATTTACCGTTACCAGTGAGATTTTCAAGTGTTGCACAGTATTTAGAAGTAATTGAACTACAAGCTTTTCAAACTCACTCAGATCTAGTATTCATCTTAAAAATCCCTCTAGTAGAGCAACAGCTTTATACAGCTTACCATTTATACCCTATTCCGATTTTAGATGATAGAACTGGTTTTCATCACATCCTTTCTTTTACTCAAAAATATGTAGCGCGAAATGATGATTCTCTTATGTACATACCAATCAAGGACTTGAGTGCGTGCAAACAGCTGACTCCACTCCGAAAACTGTGCTCCGATTTATACGCGTATCCCATAGACTCAAATGCACCCTGTGAGGCGCAGCTCCTGAAAAACATTCGTAGTGTCCCCGAAACTTGTAAAAGTGCCATCGTTTTCAGTGAAGGGTACAATGTTCAAAAACTTGAAACAAATGCGTGGATTGTAATCATATCGGAAGCCATACATGTGACCATTAATTGTCCAGGAATTGACGCTAAAACTTTAGTGCTAACGAACAATTCTATCATTCGGTTACAAACGGAATGTAGTGCTTTTGTTGGTATTACGAAAATCCAGGCCGAACCACAAAAATTCATGAACATTTCGGACAATTCTCATCCAGTTTTAATTCCATTCAATTGCTGCAATTCTCATCCTGAGAAACTTGCAATTCCGGACCTTAAGCCCCTGAAGCTGGACGACTTAAACATGGAAGAACTATACATAGCCAACCACAAGCTGGACCAGTATTCAAGGGATCTCGATGATCTCATCAACCAACCCTTTGTTAATAAAAACATTTCCTGGTTCACGTATACTACAATAATTATCATTGTAACAATTGTTGTTGTATACAGCTCATTGAAAATAATAAGGCACGTTAAGAGACCTCCGAAAAACGACAACTCCAATCCAGAGAGTCTGAGTACCCTGACAAAACCGTTCTCCAGGCTGATACCAAAACTGAGGCCCCAAATCGAAGAGGAACCTGAACATCCAGACTTATAGAATTGAGAACCTTTTTGATACATTTCTATTCTTATTTGAATTTTATATTTTGTATATTTTTCCTATTTTATGCAACCTATTTAAACTTAATCATTATGTTCACTTTAACTTTATTTTATTTCCATATTTGTATTGTTTTTGCTTATTTAGCTAGCATCCAGTAAATTCCAAAAGTTGATGTTACAGCATCAACTTTTATTGGTAAAGGGGAGCTGTTAGGCGTAAATATCATGCACGTGTATGATACGAAGTATCATATTTCGCTGACCAGTTTCCTGCTTCATAATGTAAACGTGGGAACGCATCGACTTGACCGTTCTTTTGATTAGTCAGCTTTCTTAATGTTATAAATCAGAGCGACGCGATCCCACGGTCGTCATTTATCGTTAGTATACTTGTACCATTTAGTTAGTTAATTTTAATTTTCAATTTAATGTTTTATTCAAAGTTTTAATTTTTATATTTCAATAAATAATTTTTTTTAAAAACTCAAAAGTGATTTACAAGATATAATATATATATATATATATATATATATATATATATATATATATATATATATATATATATATATATATATATATATATATATATATATATATCAATGTATAAGTATTTTTGCTAGATTTTAATGATACAAAATACAAAGGGTGTATATAAAAAAATTATTTCATTAATTATGTCAATATCAATTAAATGTCAAAGTTCAAATGTTTACCAGATTTTATATATATATATATTACCTGTCATCTTGTTACAATTGTCCAGTCTTTTTCCATCAATCCAACAGTTCCCATGGGCCCATAATTGTTTTAAAATATCAAGTAACCTGTATAATTGTGTATTTTCAAACAAAAGTGCAACGAGTTTTATGGGCATAAATCGCCATATTGAATAAACTAAATTGAAATGAAGTGAAAATTCAAACCCGAAATAAAATGAAGCCGAACCTAATCATGTGACCAAGAATTCTTAAATTCCGACTTATACGAGGATAGTTCACGATAATATATGCCAAAGACAATTTAAAATTGCAAATGCATATTTGAAATAAAAGTTTATCAGTAAAAAGGATGAATGTGGCGCAGAAAATAACTACAAGTCAATCACAATAAAAGTTGCAGAGGTAAAAAGATCAAACCATGAAAGATCTTTACCGATGATCCAGTAGCGGCGCTGTGAGCAAAAGAACACGACCCTTAAGGAGAGAAAAGAAGATTAGCCGGACGTTTTAAAAAATGAATAAAGATATTTATTAAAAACTGTTTTGAAAATAAAAACACTGATAAATGTGTCTTATTTAACTTTGTATATATGTTTAGTTAATTTGTAAGGTATTGTTGAATAATTTCATGATTTAATAGTGTATATGATATAAATAAAATAAGTAATATGGGTAATTTCTAATATTGGAAACTCCACATTTCTAACAATAATATAAATAGAAATTGCAATTAAAATAAAAAGTATAATTAAAATCAAAACATTTCATTCATTCAAATAAATTTAAAAAAAATCATTATTATATATATATATATATATATATATATATATATATATATATATGCCATGAGCATAATCAAATGCAGCTATATTCAACCATTTTTTCATGGTGTAACCAGCCTGAAGGAATGACAGATTGAAGAGGAACTTGTAGAGCTGTGGAAATGGAGAACTTAAGGTCTTGAGAAGAGACAAAGAAGCAGAGCTTAAGATCTGTGAGAAGGACTCAAGGAATGCATTGTACTGACTCAAAGGACTGAGAAGAAGAAAAACATATTTGTGGGAGTTTTTATCGGGAACTCAAGGCTAGCGGTTAAGGAACTGGCCTTTGAATAACCAAACGCGTGTAGAAATGTATTAATGAAGCAAAAGCTGAAGAGCTGATCGGAAACACTTAAAGTCTTGACGGAACAGATGAAGAGCTTAAGGTTTTTTTGTGGAAAGAATTGTCTCGAAGGATTGATTGATTGATTGATTGATTGAGAAGATGAAGAAAATTTTACACGTGATATGAGTAATGCCATTTCAAACTTTCAAATTAAAATAATTATTATTTACCTTGTACATAAATTAGATGTTCAAAATGTCCGCCGTTGTTGGTAAGACTATGGTAAAGTCACAGCTCGAATTCCTCCCGTACTTTTTGAAGCGTCTTTGGTGTAATCCGCCCACGTGTAAGTTCAGAAAAATCGCAAGGTTGAGCTTTACACACCACAGTTTTTTTGTTGTTCCCAAAAAAAAAGTCAAGGGGCATAGGTCGGGTGATCTTGCTGGCATCTTTAATTGGCTATACTAACTGGGGAATTATTTTGAAAGAAATCATTTATCTTAGTAAAAACCAGACACCGATATACAAAACATTTAGCAAAAAACTGATTCTAATATTTTACCGAAAAATCCTTTGGAACGCTGGTCAACATGCACGTTTGACAGAGTAGGATGCTTCAAGAATGATATGGACTAACGGGGCCGTGCAACAGATGCAGGCAAAGCAGGAGTGGAACAGCTGATATGTTTTAGTCGTCGTTGAAATATTTAAAATTAGTCCAGTGAAATATGAATTTTTGCTGAAAATAAATCATGGGCTTGGTACCGATGTGATATTTGCTGATAGAAGGTTTTAAAATATCAGTTTGGAAATCCTAAATAATGTTACAGAATTATACTATATGAACTTTATATAACCTGATGAGATTAAGGAAATTTTTCGTTGCTTAAGTTAATTAGAACATTACTGGTAGCGACTTTTTGATTGTAATAATTTGTGGTTTGATAATACTATCAATGATTCGTTGGTTTGCTAGTCTTTTATAGTATGAAGGAATGGTGAAAGAACCAATGGCGGTCCAGTCACAACTGACGTGATGTTTTTAATAACACTTGTTGAATTCATATATTGTTTACTATTCTACCACACTCTTAAGTCTAAATGTGGATTGTGAAAGATATTGTGATCATATAGCAAAATAAATAATTCCTTATCCTTAAACATACACATTGTGTTTTGAAAACGAAAATATCAAGATCTGTTCCGAGTTGACGTTCTGCTGTCAGTGAGTTAGTGAGCTGTTAACCTCCACATTCTGGGGTCCTAAGTAGCACATAATGATGTTTTGCTGTAATGTAGTATCAATTTTCTCTTCATTTCTTGTGAAATTTATTCCATATGGTCCTCAGAAAGTTGTATGTCACATTTTCTTTTACAACTGGCAAAATGTTGACGGATTTATCATCCTCGAGTGTTTTAAAGATCCTCCTTTCAGATAATAGCTAGATAACACCGAAATTCAAACCAAGACTCAAACCATCTCGATCAATGTTTGTTATAAACTCAAATCAAATTTGAAATACTATTCTAGTTCAGAAAGAAAGTGATAAGCATTAAGGTACTTTTGAGAAAGTCCAACTCCGAAAACAATATCTAATAAAAGGAAACCATTAGGCATAATACAAAAGAAAACATCTGAATGACTTATACGTAGCGATTCTGTACCACTTTAAATCCTAGAATATTCACTAGGTCCATATGAAATTTTAGTGTACCTTATTTCAAAGAGTAGAACTGTCGTTACTGAGCTGTTTCAAACCCTAATTTTGGAGATTTGACACAGTTCGCACCGTTTCTTTTGTGCATTGTAGAGGAATTCGTATTCCAACAGGATGAAATACCTCTCCATTACACCAGAAATGTGTCTAATTATTTAAAAATTGGTTTCCACGTCGCTAGATGGAATGAGAAAGTGCAATTGAGTAGCCTCCTCATCCACAAGAGTCACGTACGATGCATTTTTTTTGTGAGGAAATATAAAATGCGGGGACCTATATCACACCACAAATACTGCTGAATATGGTGGAAATTTTTAACATTTGAGCAAATAATACGGTGATTCCATTTATTATAGAATCTCAACAGATTGTCGAAGCTAAAAAATGAAATTATAGTACATCACCGGGCTTAAAATTGTGAGTATAGTATCAAAAGTAGTACAAAACGTAAAAACTCCAAATTTGTGATTAATTGCCTAAAGCACATTTCGCTAATTCATTATATTCTATAATTATTAGCTGAAATGTAATGTATGTAGCGAAGTGATCAGTACTGTAAATAAACGGTGAGACATTTTTTTATGGCACCTTCTTGGCACACTTGCTTTTTTATTCTCACGCCTATGCTTATTGTATATGCAAACTGTACAGGAAAGTGCAGCAGTTAGGTGTTAGTTTTATAGTTACTGTCATCATTATTAGAATTAACATCGAATATTTCCTATATCTGCTTCTTCTGAAAACGCACAAGCGACATAATATTTAAATCGAAGACGTTCATTAAGCATCAGGGGCTTGTCTGGTATGTACAATCATTTATCCAATATGTAGTTTTATTATTATTTTTTTGTAACAAGTTAGTGACGTGAGGTGCTATTAGTTGTTGAGCGGCCACTATAAAATTTACATTCTCACTAACTTTCAGTATATCTTACTAATATCTAGTTGAATGATAAATAAGAGGTTTTTACAGAATTTATTAGAAATAGCGGAAGTTTGCGGCCAAGGCGATCAAATTTAATACTAATATATATGAAATGAAAAGGAGACAAGTCAATATGTTTTCATCACTGGCACTCTCACAGAACGTAAAATAATAATTTCGAAACGCAGCCAGTTCATTAAAATGAATATACAGTACTGTTGAATGCCTCGTTTACCATAAAACAAACTGCATCGATATAGATATGTGTATAAAAAACGGTAACACAAAATAACACCTTGAGAATAAATACACTGCTCAATAACGTAATCATTATTAATTTTATGGCGAAAGCATCTTATATTTTCCCAGAACTTTGTTAAAGACTGCAAGTGTTTGAAACTAATATAGTACAATGACCCATGAAGTAAGTATTTCATAAAGTACAGCGCCACTCTAGAATTCATTGAAGCTTTGAAGGCATTTCAGTAAGCATGGAAATGCAAATAGCTTTTCCCAGCTCCAAGGCAAATGGAGACAATTTTATTTGTCCTCATTTGTTTAAATAAATTCCGGTAATAGCATAATATGCTTGGGTTATATATGAATTTAGTAGATCTGAGAAACGCTTCGTTGCCATATTTTTAATGACTACAATTTCAATTAAGAACAACATTTTAATTAAAATGACAAATTTAAAAAAAGGAGAACGGCTTTTAAATTAAACGAAAATATGCCGTATATTATAACCGTTATTATTGCGTCATTAAATAAGAAATAGTATGTAATGAATCAATAATAATAATTTAGACTCGTTTAAAGTGCCACTACCTAGTGGTAAATAAATAGGAAAAATATTAAGGTAATTTTATATTGTTGTATTGGGATTACACAAGCCGGCAATGTGCATATGAAATTTCCGAATACTCTGTGGCAAAAGAAAACAATGCGATTCCTTTTAATTCCTTTTTATATTTTCGGAAATGGTCAGTGCCTCTTCAAAAATGGTCTGACAGATTATGTACATTCCACCAGGGGCGTTGTCACGAAACCTCTCTTACCGATCACTGGCGCTTGTTGCATGTAAAATAAAACTAATAATTATATATTTTACCCAGTACCTAGTATATTATACGCACATTTCATTCTACAGTCAGAGAAAATACAAAATCTACCATTTCTGGCGACACACTTGCATCTTATTAAAGGGTTCCAGGTGAGGAACTTAGCTTTCAAAACTTTATCAATACTAAAAATTTCACTCCCCATTCGTACAAAGTCTACAAAGTACGTGAGATTTTTTTCCGGAATCAGATTCCTCCCTTGAGATTTCATACAGCTTTATGTAGAAAATATCATTTCACTAGTATTACGGTATAATTCAGTGAAGGACTCAAAGAAAAATCGTGAAAAAGATATCTTCCAGAATGCCTACTGGAAAAGAAGCCCAACATAATAGTCGGACAACATGAATTGCAACAATAATTATTGAACAACTTTACAAATTTGAGCCAGATGGCAATAAATTAGTTCTTTCTCGCGGCTTACAGTTGGGTGAAATGTCAGAGAGCATCATTTAGTGTAACATAAAGAAAAAGTGTTGTGCCCCCTCCAGGTTGGGTTGGAGGAGTAGATTTGCAAATATACAGGTGGGTTTTAAAAATCAGAAAAATAAATTGTCCATTGTGAAGACCATATGCAGTTGCATATTGAGAATGGTAGAAATGTAAGGTAAAGCGAAAAATGTTACATAGGGTAGGTAATCCATGAGTAGTTGCATATGTTGTATACTTGAAATATGAGATAAAGAAAAATTTTTAGTTATACAAGGTAACTCAAACAATATTATAAATAGCTGGATATAATGGCTGATTGAAACATAGGGGTTCACCCGACGACACTATTTTGTTCGATGTTCTCTTTTTATTATTTTAGTCACTTACTTTTACTTTTTAAGTTTGCGGCTACCTACTAGACAACTCCGCGTTTCCAAGAATTTTTGCAAATAAAATGGTGTACAAATGAAGCTTCACACAAAGTTACACAACTACCCTAACGTTCAACCCATTAACTACTTGGGATGTTTTTTCAAAACTCGAACCTCGTTCCTTGCAGCGGTGGATCTAGCGCAAAATGAACATTGTGATAATGAGATGCGTTACCAAGGGTTATTACTTGGACCTATACTCCTTTAGTTTAACAAGTTATTGCTTTCCTGTCCGCTGTTTACGATCACGTAACTTAACTCTTTCAGTTTATTAATCTACAGTCTAATATATACTACTATTAATATATTTTCAATTTTTACAAAACTTCAGGGGGGAGGGCTGCAGTGGTGGATACTGCTCTCTTGACCTCGGTCAGGTTCGTATGATGTTTTGTTTTGTTTGTTTGACTTGTTTGACATTTTGCTTCATGGCACTCATCTTGTACTACATTTGTCAGCCAATTAAGAGATGGAAAATAATAATACTTGTAATATGTACCAAAGGAATTCTATTAAATTCTATAATGTCAAAAAGTAACGCATGATCAATTTGTACTTTATTACGAATGAAATTAAAAAATCCCGAAACATCAATTTTTATATGTGAAACTACACTTTTGATTAAAATTATTCATCCACATTTCAACAATTATTTAATGCCCTGCGGTAGCGGGTGAAAACATTTTAAAAGAATTTTCACGTCTCTACGCAGCAATATAGTACTTTGGAAGAGAATTTTTCTGTTACATTCATAATGACGTAGAAAATGAATTTATCTGTTACTGTACGACTGAACATAAGTTCATGTTGAATCTTGTCTAGTTTATTTTTATATTTACAATTAAGTCACCCACCTTAAGAGGTTAAAAAAAGAGTAACGTACTAGGGATTAATATTACAAATTAAGGGTTAAGCAAATTAGTATCAAAAACGAGCTATAGTCATATGAGACTGAAAGATGAAAGTGAAAGCTTCTAACGAAATATACTTCCCGTCTCGCGTTATCTCCCTGTCTCTGTGTCTCTTTCCATGTGTCTTCATTGGTAATGGATATAAATTTCAGTAAAATTAAAATAGTTGTCACTATTTTGTTACGACTCAAGTATTAATCCTAATGAGTAATTTAAATATAAGTGCCAAATAAAATTTGTTGAATTATAATATTTCGAACATACTTCACTTATATAATATTCTGGCAATATTTTATTGCGAGGTCACATTAATTATAACCTATTAAATTATGGAAACATTAGATATTTCAGTAGAAATTTTTTAAATATCACAGCATTTCTAAACTATTCCAAACTATATCTGTGTTTAGTATAGTATAAACCAGTGCACATTAAAATTACCTTGAATCGTCTACAAATGTAATAAAAAACAATGAATCGTCTACAAATGCAATAAAAACAAGGGGTATTCACGAATAATACACGATCACAGGGGTGTTATCAATATACAAGTCAACTCTCCTATTTCCCCGTATTTAAGTGCAAGTTTCTATTACGAGGCTTTAGCGTCAGAATATCATCAGTAATAACTATTTATAATTAAGAAGTCAACCCAAAAAAATCATATAACTATTTCAGCAAGCAATAAATAAAAACCTTGATGTTTCCATAACTTGCCAATTGAAGTTCATACCCGATAAATTTTGAGCCAAAAAAATTAATATCCGACGTATTGTAAGAGCAGCAAAAAATTTACCAGAAAGTGCATGAAAAAACTTTATGTTTGGTTTCAATTTCACATTTGAATTATGTTTCGATAATACCACAGATCATACACATAGTAAGTAATACCACAAAACAAGAGTTTTGTGTTTATGCTCTTATTGGGTGTTGCACCAACACTTATTAATCCGAGTTTACGCTTAAACCAGGTTTACCAATTCTGACCGCCTTGCACCATTTCCTAAACTGAGTTTAGACACCTCAAATCGACGTTTAACATAAACCATCTTGGAGGTTTAAACTCGGATTTTTTTACCATAACCTTGAAAATTTTTGTTGTTTTGGGGTTATAATTTGTCATTTGTGCTGTAAAAAAGACATCTTTTTTTTTACTTCAGTATTCAAAATTTTATCTTGATTTTGTTGTACATTTTATTTTATGTGAAGTAATGGAGGACGAAGACATTTTCGATGATCTTTTAGACCAGGATCTTGAAATCCTAAATGTACTAGAACATAGATTTCCAAGGCGTATAAGTATAAGTAAAAATTACTTTTTAGATTTTGATGAGTACACATTTTTCAGAAAGTTTCGGTTGTATAAAGAAATAGTTTGGCATATCTTGCACCAAATTGATGATCAGTTGGAGTTTCCCAATAATTTGTAAGAAGTAGGTTTTGTTTTTTAAACACATTTATAAAAGATATTTTCAGAAATAACAGGGTATCGCCTAAAATCAATTTTAATAATGCTACGGTATTATGCAACAAGACGACACCTAATTGCCTTTGCAGATTTCTCAGGACTGCATACCCAACAGTATCTAGGATTATAGTAAAAATATATTCTGCAATACCTGGGTTGTATTGGCAATATATAAAAATGCCAGATATTCTTATAGATGAACAAGTTAAATATTTTAATATTGCTGGGTCCCCAAGGAATGGCGGTGTTATTGATGTTCCCCATGTCAAAATATCAAATTCAGGTGAATTCAAATTTATAAAATTATCAACTTATATAATATAATATTTTGTAGGTGGTGAGGACGGTGCAGTTTTTCTAAACAAGAAAGGCTTCTTTTCTATCAATACAATAAGTTATATATGATTTAGAAATGAAATTTTGTGATGTTGTTGCTCGATGGCCTGGTTCTGCCCATGATGCCACCATATTCATGCTGTGCTAATTTTGATAATGGTGAATATGGAAACGGAATTTTGTTAGGTAATTATTACGGCACAACATAAAATAATGTTGCAAAAACATTTTGAATTTTTAATTTTAATTCTGACTTGAAATTTTATGCGACAGTGGACTCATTTTGAGAATCCTAATACACCTGCAGAACATAGGTACAATGAATAGAATGAAATACGACAAAATATTGAAACAGCTCTAACTGTTATAATAGCTACATCTATATTGCATAATATAGCTAGAGGAATGAATGAACAAGAACCACCTGTAGACAATCATGATAGGCTGAACCCTAGACAATGTAGATGGGAGATTTGTTTATGATGATATTATTAACAACTATTTCGGTGACAACTAATACTGTTTTTATTTTCTATATATTTACTGTAAAATTAAAATGCTTACATTTCTTTATTTTTTTTAATTACCTATATAACAAAAAAACATAAACTATATCAAATAACATTAAGTTGAACATCCCAGAATTTGCTTTTTGAGCAATTGTATTTTAAGTTCTTGCTCCTCTTAGGCATTCTTCATTTGAAGTCCATGTTTTTCTTTAGCAAAGAGCATTTTTTGTTCATATTCGTTTCTGTCATACTCCATTTTATTCTGTAATTTTTCTTTGAAATGAAATAATTTCTATTCTTCCATCTAAGATCTGCTTATATTTTTCAGCTAATTCTGCAGCTGGCAAAGTTTTGACCACTGTTCTTGGTCTACTTCTCTTCATATTTGTCAAGTTCACGTTAAAGTTCAAACCTCCATGGATGTCAGCCACTATGACTGGTTCCTTTTCTTTTAGCTTGACACAACAAACTAAAACAAAATGAATATAATCAAGGGTTGAGGAATCATTTTATGTTAATGTACTATACTCAATTCAAGATAAAGATGAAATTATGTGAACAACACGAATTCAGATATTTCGTAACTGAATTTTCAGTGAGAGTCTTCTCCATAAGTTGTTTCAATCCCATGTACAGATTTTGGGTTTATTATAGACAGGAGTAGGTCATCACCTGCTTCAAAGACTAGTTTGTAATTTTGTATAGATTTCTCTTCTCTATTGCAAGCATTTTACGCTACACCTTCTTCTTGTTTTCAAACATGAAATATCTCGGGGACAAGAAGCTCCACTGGAATTAAATTCTTGTGTGATGATTCTGCAAGCTTCTTGTTTATCTTTGCAGCTAACACAAATTTTTTTATTTCAATAATATATTTGGCAACAATATTAATTAGCAGAACTTTATCGTTAGGAGTGAAATTGGTATACTGATAACAATGACAAATATAAACTTTCAAATATAGAGTTACAAAGTAGTCACTTGCTACCAAATTCGATACTAGTTCTGCGTTCTGCCTATATACTTAATAGTAATACTAAATGTGGACTTGTGGTTCTGCTTTTGTTTGGTTAGAAACTAAATCGCGAAGTTAGGCACCAAGTGTGTAAACATATACTAGAGGCATTTCGTAAAATTTGGTTTACTAAAGCGCAACTGTTTTAAGAGTGGTGCAACAGAAACATTTGTATTATTGATGCAACACCCCGCACAAATGATGTTTATGCTCTAAGGTTCGTTATTAATAATCATAGAGCTTGTATTTCTAGAGGTAACCTACAATGCACAAACAGCGTGCCAGCACTAAAAAGGGAGGGCAATAGAGAGAGCAAGAGGCCATTTCACTCGATTGGGGACTGCTTCCCATGAAATACGTCCAGCGTGTAGTTCAGTGGGTGTTTCTATTCACAAAGTGAAATAGCCTGTTACCCGCTCTATTGCCTTATCTTTTCAATCTTGGCAAGACATTTGTTCATTGCAGGCTGTCTCCAGACAGTATGCTCTAAGTTAATAATAAGTTAGTACCATAATATTTTTTGTTTATACTTTTAAAGTCACATCAAGTATATGCTCCAAGACTGCAACTAATATAAATAGCACGCTATCTCTAGAAGTATATAATAGTCTACAGTGCCATATTAAGGAATTTAACAAAGTCCAGTCATTTTCCTTCTTTGTTGAATTAAGAGTGACGCCACCTAGTGACGAAAGGTAAAACAATATTAATTCATGAATACCGGACGATCAATCTGAACTCACCTAAGTTGGCATTACATAAATTCTTGTGGCAACAAGGAGCAGTTGGTATTGAAAATAAATACACAGAATAATGAGTTGGCACAAATGATAATTTGTTAATTATGACATTTGAATGATTTGAAAACTTCGTATCAGTTCGTGTTGACAAAGTCATAACCACAAACATTCAGAAAATGAAACCAAGGAAATGACTCTGGCTCTTAATTAAAAAGTTTATTAAAAAAATGAAGTTTATTATGTAAAATTAAAGAGTATGAACTCGTTACAAATGAACACATGACTTTGATACCATAGAATTAGAGTAGTTAGGGAACAGCTCATTTTCGCGAACATTTTAACCTGTTCTCGTTCCGCGCTGGGAACGTTGTTCATGTTTCATGAAGTCAGGATGAGTTCACCGAGTCTCTCCTCTCTTTCAAAAGCGTCATATATGGATAAAACATTTAAAAAATAAATTAATACACACATAGGTTTTACATTTGCAAAAAGGTGAACTTTGAAATTACGTGTATTTATATATTTATAAACAAATAAAGATACTGTATTTCATTTGAAATTTTATTTATTAAATAATCAAAACTACCTAATAAGAAATTTGTGCTTTACTTTTATTTATGTTATGACTTCTCTGTTCGTCTCTATGTCGGCTAGATATATATCAATATATACACTTTTCTAATTACTAGTTATACACTAACACCAATGTTTGAATGAATGTCTTTAAGGAATAACCAAAGAACAGTTGAGTAGTTAATTAACTTCTATTTCAGTTTGAAATTTTAGAATTTCAATAAACATTCTATCCACCGCAGATCGCGATGAAACATGAAATTTAATGTTTTGCACAGTTCACTTAGTTGTTCAAACATTTGTTCCAGAGGTATTGATTACGTTTTTTTATTACATTAAAAACATTGTAACTTTAAGAATAATAAAGCAATTAAAAACTAAATTATTAGACCAAAACGTTTCACATTTCGACTTAACGACAAGTCAAACGAAACTGTTTTGTGCTATGACTTGTTCAATTGCATCCGCTATTCTAATAGACAGGTTCAGTTCTTTCCAACGAACAGGTCCGCGGAACAGTTGGTGCCAACCTGTTCTCAAGAACCTGTTCCGTTCTTGTGGTAACATCACTAGATAGAACCTCTAGGAATCCTAATATAGACAAGTAACAATAAGCTACTATTAAATGAAAAATTGGCAAATTATGTTTGAGAAAGAATTTAAAATCAACTGTTAATCAGCATTATAGCCAATTTGCAAAAACTAAACTCTTGAAATGTGCAAATAATTAAATTCCACATTAAACTAGAATAAGGGTTACCTGCATTGATTATGATAAATATCAAATGGACAGTTAATTAATGGAAGTAAGGATTTTAATTATTGTTAATCATGAAGTATATTATTAGTGTTGATTTGTATACAAATTGATGCAAGAATTGTGTTTGTGGTCATACTTCTAACAAGTGCAGGAACAGTGCTGTTTGCTTTTATTGTGTTGGAGTGCTCTTTCTTAGAGTATCCTGATGAGAAGAAAACAGTTTTCTAAACTCCTGCAGGTATAATATTAAACATCAAGATGAAGAGGGATAGACGACAGAACTGAAAGAGTGTTTTCTATAAATTTGTAATTAAGATCAAATTTTAATACATGTTACAAGTATACTTTGTTACTGCATTTTTTGGATATATATTGGTATAAAAATTAGTGGGGTATTACTATTTTTAACTTAAAATGTAATCCGCTTTAAACACAGGTACACCTTTACTTTAGTTACTGATGTATACTGTTGAGCAAATATATTAAAAAATAATAAATATGGATATGAAAAAATATTTGTTTAAATACCATGTTTTATTAAGATAGGCATTATTGAAAGTAAACTTTTATTATGCAAAAATAAAGAGTATGAGCTTAGGCTAAACATAACCGATTGACTGTGGTAATTGTCACAACATAAGAGAGCCCCTTGGAATTTAATACTGAACTGAAAAACAATCTATTGTTAAATGAAAAATTAGTAAATGATGTTTGTAAAAGAAATTTACAACAAGTGATTCATTTTAAGCATAATGGTAAATTTTTACTATTATATTATGCAAAAACTGATCCAAATAAATAAACGTTGAATTTGAAGAATTAACTCATCCTGACATTCATGAAACATGAACAACGTTGTTTAAAGGAAAAAATGAACAGGTTTTACCGTTCCGTTCCCAGCGCGGAACAAGAACAGGTTAACAGGTTCGCGAAAATGAACTGTTCCCTAACTACTCTAATTCTATGGTATCATGTTCATTTATAACGAGTACATACTCTTTAATTTTACATAATACAACTTCACTTTCTTTACTAAACATTTTAATTAAGAGCCAGAGTCATTTCCTTGGTTTCATTTTCTGCAATGTTTCTGGTTATGACTTTGTCAACACGAACTGACACGAAGTTTACAAATCATTCAAATGTCATAATTAACAAATTAGCAATTGTGCCAACTCATTATTCTGTGTCTTTATTTTCAATACCAACTGCTCCTTGTTGCCACAAGAATTTATGTAATGCCAACTAAGGTGACTTCAGATTGATCGCCCGGTATTCATGACATAATATTGTTTTACCTTTCGTCACTAGATGGCGTCACTCTTAATTCAACAAAGAAGGAAAATGACTGGACTTTGTTAAATTCCTTAATACGGCACTGTAGACTATTATATATTTCTAGAGATAGCGTGCTATTTATATTAGTAACAGCCTTGGAGCATATACTTGATGTGACTTTAAAAGTATAAACAAAAACATATCATGGTACTAACTTATTATTAACTTAGAGCATACTGTCTGGAGACAGCCTGCAATGCACAAATGTCTTGCCAAGATTGAAAAGATAGGGCAATCGAGTGGGTAACAGGCTATTTCACTTTGTGAATAGAAACACCCAGTGAACTACACGTTGGATGTATTTCATGGGAAGCAGTCCGCAATGTAGTGAAATGGCCTTTTGCTCTCTCTATTGCCCTCTCTTTTTAGTACTGGCACGCTGTTTGTGCATTGTAGGTTACCTCTAGATGTACAAGGTCTATGATTATTAATAAAGAACCTTAGAGCATACACATCTTATGGTTTGTGTGGGGTGTTGCATCAATAACTACCTGGATTACTTACTATGGATTACTTTCAAACATAAAAATTGAAGGTGCCTGTACAGCAAAGCCCACTGTGCTTGTGTAAATGGCGATAAATGGAACGTGCTTCAGTTCTTCAAATACATTACAAATGTCATTAATGAAAAAAGTTGTCACAAAATAGGGAAACAATGCACATTTAAATAAACTACTGCGCTTTTAAATTTATTATAAATAACTTTTTTTGCAAAATCACTGAAATAGGCAATGTGGTTTTGTCACTTAACTGTATACGACCTCACTTTATGGCTAGTATGGCTATATATTAGTCAATGACTTCTTGCACATCCGATACACACAATTTTTTCTTGTGCGTCTCTGTGCGCACACGGTGTCAAGCTGGAGTACTAACGGAACAGTGTGTGTAATTGGAAACCAACCACCACAGATCATACAAAGCGAAGCCACCACGTGGCCACCACACAGTGTGCTATGCTGTGTAGGTACAGAGTACGCACTGAGGAGTACGCACTGTGCCTCTCAGTGCGTCGTAATTGGAAAACGGCCCACATTTAGTATTACTATTTAGTATATAGGCAGAACGCAGAACTAGTATCGAATTTGATATCAAGTGACTACTTTGTAACACTATATTTGAAAGTTTATATTTGTCATTGTTATCAGTATCCCAATTTCACCCCTAACGATAATGTCCTGCTAATTAATATTGTTGCCAAATATATTATTGAAATAAAAAAACGATTGTGTTAGCCGAGATATTTCATGTTTGAAAACAAGAAGAAGGTGTAGCGTAAAATGCTTGCAATAGAGAAGAGAAATCTATAGAAAACAGGTGGCGGGTTACCAGATTACAAACTAGTCTTTGAAGCAGGTAATGACCTACTCCTGTCTATAATTAACCCAAAATCTGTACATGGGATTGAAACACCTTATGGAGGAGACTAGCAAATGATGGTACCAAATACCAGTCCAGTAACAAAAAATGTATTTCAAGAGCAAACTAATAATATTGAAATCATTTTCTAAGAACCATATCTTGATTTCAATGAGATAATGATGAGTGATAAAGATGTACCTGGCGAGGATGTACCAACACCAAGTAAAAGCCCTAACGCTAACAAAAGCCAAGGAACTCAAGAGAATGCATCAATTGTAGAAAAAATGAGATTTGAACTTTACTAAATATATGTTGGATGTTCGTGTGGCTTTTCACTCCTCACAATGGTTTCTGAAAAAACACAGATACGTTAAGTAATTGACAACAAAAGTGTAGTATCTAAGAGCCGTTTGTGGAAACTGCCAGGAACACTAGTTGCCTTCTTATAGAAAAACTCTCTCGCAGGATTAACTGAGAGACAGTAGGTCTACGAATTTGTCATCTAGTTTTCCAGTATACTATTTTGGGATGTATTTTGTGTGATACTTATCTGATGTGATATTTCGATTCCTTATTAGGAATTGTTGTCGAACAATGTGGTTTGAAATAATTTAAACAATATTATAGCTTGACTTTTTCGCAGTGTCAATTGGTTGATTAGTTATTTTTATTTTCAATTACTTTACTTATCTGTGTTTTTCAGAAAATATTGTGAGGAGTGAAAACCCATATGAACATCCAAAATATCTATTTGCCTCCTCAATCATTTAGAAACTACTTATGACTATATATATTTCATACAAGATAAAAGACAAATAGAGATAAACATTACAACCTCTTAGGTAATCCACACATTTCTGTATGTAACAATAAATATATCAAGATACACCTCTCATAGTGCAAAGTTAGGCAATGAAAATTCAGTTACCAAATATCTGAATTCGTTTTGTTCACATAATTTCATCTTTATCTTGAATGGAGTGTACATTAACATAAAATATTTCCTCAACCCTTGATTATATTCATTTTGTTTTAGTTTGTTGTGTCAAGCTAAAAGAAAACGAACCAGTGGTAGTGGCTGACATCCATGGAGGTTTGAACGTTAACGTGAACGTGACAAATATGAAAAGAAGTAGACCAAGAACAGTGGTCAAAACTTTGTCAGCTGCAGAATTAGCTGAAAAATATAAGAGTCTTAGTTAGATCAGTTATGCAAAAACTGATCCAAATAAATATACGTTGAATTAAAAAAATTACTCCGCCTGAACAAGGACATTGTCATTCTACCTGCTGAGAAAGGAAATGCGACTGTAATTTTAGATACAGCGGATTATTCAAACAAAATTCAAATATTGCTACAAGATCCAGCATATAAACAAATTACTACTGACCCAACAACTTATCTAGAGAAAACAACCAAGGCCAAAATCCAATCAAGTAGGATCGACAAAAATCTCCAACTGCAACTCATTCCGCGTGAAAAGTCATCGAGATGTCCGAAATTCTATGGGTTGCCAAAAGTACATAAAGAAGGTGCACCTTTGAGGCCAATAGTAAGCTCAATTGGATCCCCAACACAACACCTAGCCAAATACCTAGCCCAACAACTTCAACCGTTTGCAGAGGGGGCAGACACATTTCATCGAAATTCTTAGAGAAACGGTCTTACAACCAGAGTGTCTTCTTGTAAGTTTTGACGTAGTGTCCCTTTTCACCAACATCCCTATCGACGAAGCCTTGGATATCATAATAGAAAAATACAAACCACCTCAACACCTTGTAGACTTAACAAGACACTGTCTGATGAACACCTATTTTGTTTACGAGAACCAACGATACAAACAAGTGGAAGGAGCTCCAATGGGATCGCCACTCTCACCAGTTATAGCGAACCTTTTAATGGAGAACTTTGAGGAGTTGGCACTAAGAACAACTCTTAAACCCAGTTTGTGGTTGCGATATGTGGATGATACATTTGTGATATGGCCTCATGGGAGGGAACACCTCAATACTATTTTAGATCACCTTAATGGCATCCATCACAAAATAAAATTTACCATGGAGGTTGAAGCCAACAATCAACTGCCATTCTTTGATGTTCTCATAAATAGGAAGCAAGATGGAACCCTTGGCCATACAGTATATAGGAAAGCAACTCACACCAACAGATACCTTCATGCTAATTCTCATCACCACCCAGCCCAACTACAAGCCGTCGTCAAGACTTTAGTAACCAGATCACTAAGGCTAGCTGACCAGGATAACATCAAACAGGAAATGGACAGTTTAAAAACAGCTCTGAGACAAAACGGATTTACAGACCGAAAGAAACAAAGAACCCTAAAGTCAAAACCGAGACAAACAGACGAGGAGCATGAGACACCAATAACCAAGGCTTATTTACCGTATGTCAAGGGGACCACGGCTAGTATTGCAAGAATTCTACGGAGACACAATATCGATACTATTTTCAATACAGACAGAAAAATAAGCACGGTGTTGAGGGCTCCGAAGACGAGGATCCCTTTAGAACAACAGGGAGTGTACGAGATTCTATGTGCAGACTGTCATAAAACCTATGTGGGGCAAACTAATAGAAGAATTCAAGCGAAAGCAGAAGGCTACGAGAATTATGCGAACCGACCTGAAGAGGGCAGATGTGGCTCTGCCGAAACGTCGTCATTTTACCATCGATCCCGGCAGGGATCAGTTGTCAACTACGCGGATGAGTTCCCGGAAACCACCAAAAACATATATATATATATATATATATATATATATATATATATATATATATTATATTCACTTTGATTTAATTCACTTTTTAAAAAAAATATTTATTTAGAAACATACAAAATTAAAATTGAACATTAAAGTACTTGAATAACTATTGAATACTATAAATGATATTATTTGAATGACAACAAGAGAACGTTTCCAGTTGCTTTTATAACATTAACAAAAGTGCTGATGCAAGTCAGCGTTTTTTCTGGGTAAACGGACTCGTGTAGGTTTCCGGGAAGTTGTTTGCATATAATTCAAAATGAAATTTGATATCCCTGAGAAGTCACGTACGCTTTAAATTCCGTTGATTTCTCGACTGTGTGAACTAAGTGCTGATATATTTTGCATATAACAACTCCCCTTACATATCAAAAGTTGATGCTATAACATCAACTTTTAGGAACAGAAACATAAAATAATATAAAATGATGTTTGAATGGTATGAAGAATAATAAGTAATAAGTGTATAAAATATGAATAAAATAAAGTAATAGGTAAAATCAAATTGATATTTGTATAATAAAATCAAAATATGTTAAAATAAATGAGCAATAAAATAATACGAGTAATAATTAAATGCTTAACCTAAACATATCAAAATAAAATATAAAGTAAAAGGAAATGTGAATAAAAATAATGTGTAGAAAAATAAAAGGTTAATGATATAAATCAATATTAAAAATGGTGTTTTTAGAGAACATAAAGGGTATACCTAAACTTGCGTCTCTAAGCTTTGTTCTGTTTTCAAAACAGGCCTAAGCTTGCGAAAGAATTTGAGTCTTGGCTGAGGCACTGAAGTCTGGTCAGGATTGCAGTCCTTTGGACGTTTTACCATTCTCTTTTTGAAAGCTTGGAAGGTGATGAGTGATGCTATGATCATGAGAGCAGCTATGGTTGTATAGGTAAACCAAGAGATATTTTTGGTAACAAACGGCTGGTTTATGAGACCATCGAGGTCTCTGGAATATTGTTCCAATTTGTGATTTGCTACGTCTAATTCTTCTACGTTAAGCGTGTTCAGCTTCAGCGGCTGAAGTTCAGGAATTATAATTTTTTCTGGCACTGCGTCGCAACAGTTGAACGGCACTGTTACTGGTTGGAAGGTTTCTAGAACATCGGTTTGTTTACCAGATTCGGCTTGAACTTTTGTAATTCCTATAAACGCACTACACTCTGATTGAAGAGTCAATATGGAGTTGAGGGAGATTGTAAGAGTTTTTGGGTTTGGTTGAGCGCAATTCACTGTAACATTTATGGGTTCAGAAGTAATTATGAGCCATGTATTGGGTTCTAGTTTTTGAACGTTGTATCCTTGAGTGAATATTAGTGAGCTTTTACAGTTGTCGGGTACCTTCTGGACATTCTTTAGAAGTTGAGCTTCACATAACGCGTTTGTGTCAATAGGATATGCGTAAAGTTCAGAACACAGTTTCTTACGAGTGGATAACGGTTTACACGCACTTAAGTCTTTGATCGGAATAAACATTAAAGAATCATCATTCTTTGCAAGATATTTTTGAGTGAAGGATAGCATATGATGTAAACCGGAATAAATGAAAGACTGTGTAAGGATGTTGTTCGACTAAAGGGATTCTTAACACAAATATAAGATCGGTATATGTTTGAAATGCCTCTAGTTCAATGATTTCTAAATATTGTGCGATGCTCGAGTACTTTACAGCCAATGGAAGGTTACTTTTGACTAAATTTTGCGATATTTCCTGTAATGAGGTAATAAGATGTTCTGGTGTTAAAATTGAAGAGTGAATTATTTTCAGACGCGCGAATGTGATAGAATTTAAAACATCATTTAAATTATCTTCTAAGTAGAGATAATTCTCCATAAGTTTTTCACACATTTCAAGTAGTGCGAGTTTTGATTCGACGTAGGCGACCTTATCATTAATTTTTCCGATAGTGTTTTCCAGCTTCATCATGTTATCGTTAAATAGTTTCTCGTCAATTCTAAGATTTTGGATAGTTTTGTTGAAGATTTTAATTACGGATGTGGTGACACTTATTTGGTTTTTTTGTAAGTTCTCAATTTGAAGTTGGCCTTGATTTAAGCGGTTTATGCTTTCGGTAAAGTATTTTCCGTCGGCGGCGTCTAAATTGCCGGTGATTGCCTTAAAAAGGGTACCTGCCCCATCAAGTATACCTCGTTTGGGTCTTTTAGTGTCCATGTGAATGTCAGTAAATTTTTGTTTGATTGAGTTAGAAATTTGATTGAGAAGGTTAATGTGGGTTTGTACGTCTGCGCGAAAGTAGTTCATAGCAAAAGAATTGAAGTTAACAGTTTTTACAAGAGTTTGTAATATTCTGTTATTTGTTGTAAATACTTGTTCTAGTGTAGAAATGTTTCTGTGTACTAAAAGTGTCCATTTATCATTGGATACAGTTATTTCTGCTTCGTTATGGAAGTAGATACCTAAAGTATTGTTTATTGGTTGTATTTGAAATTGGGGTACTGCTGACCCGAACAGCAGGCAAAACCTGAAACAGAAATTAACTTTCTGAGAACGGTTTCATTCGGTCGAAATTTACTTTTGATTTTTGGTTAGTTTTTGGGTTTAGTACTGTTGCGGAGTTTCTGTGAATCTCCAGGATTTCGAAAGGACCATTGAATTTATTTTGGAGTTTGTCCTTGATCTGGGATTCTTTAATATAGACTTTATCGCCTATTTGATAGTTAGGGAGATTTTCAGAAACGTGTTCATCAAATCTGACTTTCGCTTTATGTTTTTGGATTTCCGTTGTTTCGCGAGCAATTTTATAATAGTGAGAGATACGATTATTGAGATCTCTGATGTACTTAGTTATCAGGGCTTGTTGGTTGTAGAGAGTTTCTGGAGTCCTACTCGAAGTATGTCCATAAACAAGTTCGTAAGGGGTGAATCCATGAGTTTTGTTTACTGAATTGTTATATCCAATGGTTGCATAAGGGAGGATGTTAAAAGGGTGTTCGTCAGGATTTTCTAGTTTATGGATTCTAATCATCTCTAATAAGGTTGAGTGGAATCGTTCTAATGAACCATTTGACTGGGGATGTCCCACACTAGAATAAGATAGTTTGATGTCAAATAGCTTACACAAGTCTCTCAGTAGTGTGTTGTCGAATTCCCTGCCATAATCACAATGTATCCGTAATGGAGTACCGAAGTGTTGGAAATAGAGTAGTAAGGTACTAACAACGGTTTTTGCGGATTTGTCGGTTATGGGGTAGGCCTGAGAGAATTTTGTTAGTTCGTCCGTTATGGAATTGGTCGGATAGTTAATGCGTAGTTTTTTGTTGGGACTTCTAGAATATCGATGTTGACGCGTTCAAAGGGTGTCCGTGGGGTTTCAGTAATGACAAGTGGGCTGTCGAGATTTTTCTATGAGAGAGACGGTAAACTTTTGCTCTCTGGCAAGATTGACAGTTTTTGATAAAATTGTCAACGTCCTTAGTCAGTCCTTGCCAATTGTATTTTTCTTTTATTCTGCGGATAGTTTCATTGATACCTCGGTAAATCTTTACCTGTATATTATTTTTGCCAAAATTAGGGTATATGAGTTATGGAATTGGTCAAGAATGATGGGTATTTGGTCTTTCTCAACCGTTTGGACGATATTTTGGCAAACTTTCCATTTGATATCGATTTCGGAAAAGATAAACGAAAGCATTTCCAAAATGGGCAGTTCAATGTTATTCTCAACACAGAATACTTCATTTTCAGTAAACACATCTCTACTATTATACAGAGATGCGAAAAGAATCTCGTTGACTATTTCTGGGTCAGAAGGGAGAGGGACGATGTAATAGCAAAGTTGAGAAATAAGTCTTTTTCTGACACATAATTGTAGTTTGTTTTGCTTGCAAAGACATTTACTCTAGGGGTACGGAAATCGGCATTTTCCAGTATTAGTGAGGTTCAAAAATGTCTTCGATGATGTCATGGTGAAAATTTTTCATGAGAGAGCCTTGGGGAAATACTAAGATGTTGCAAATATATACCTTGTGTGGGTCGGCGACATTGAAAGGTACAAGGGTGGATTCGTTGATTAAGATTTTCTGATCGGTGATTCCTTGGATGACTACGTTTTCGGGAAATCGTTGTTTGAAGCGTTGGCAGGTTTCAGGTTTAAAAATTGAAAGTCCTGCACCCGTATCGATAAGAAGTTTATAGGTGTTTGAAGAGTCAGTAATATAATAAAGATTCTTTGAGTTGGCGGAAAGAAGGGGTCTTACAGAAAGTTCTGTTCTGGGAAGTTGACATTGGGGCTGAAGTACTCCAGATTCATTGTCTGAATTTGGGTTTGAATTTCTGAAATTTCTTGGTCTGGGGGTTCTGACTGAGCAGGGGTCAACTGAAAATTTAGTTGAGGAGAATCAGGTTCGTCAGGGAAATATTCATTGAACTGTTCGGTGTTGAAATATTCTGGTTCACCGTTTTGTTCCAAATCGTTAGGGTGATATTGTTGTACGTTTCCGTACTCATTGGGTAAAGGGTCGTATTGATTTTCGCTTTGAGAGTAGTTGTAGTCATTGTGATGAGGACCGAATTGTAAATTGTTCAAGTGATGAGTCTTTGGTTGCTGATGTTTAAAGAAGTTCGGGTTCGGTCTGTAATTGCCAGACATTTGGGGTTGTCTACTGATAGACGGACGAAATTGTTGCTGTGAAAATTGTTGACTGGGGTTAACATTTGTGGATTGATTAGAAGGTTGATTGGAAAAATGAGGGCGGTAATTCGAATAGTTCTGATTAGAATTCGGGTTGTGTTGAAATTGTCTCATTATCAATAAGCATTCGTTGCTTAAATGGCCCATGCGTTTACAAAAAGAGCATTGTTTTGGAGGTGGACCGTTATTTGGTTTCTAAATGTGATAGTTGTAGTTCTCGTTTAATTCTCGAAATGGCAGTGAGAATACTGCACGGGTCACTAGCGCGAACGAGTTGACTAATTTTGGGCTCTAAACCCGTGAGGAGGCTATTAAGAGCCATTGACTCTATTAAGTCAATCTGTGCTTGTTTTTCTTTGATAGTTAAATTTTGTTTGTTTATAGCTGCTAGCATTTTCGCTTGATGCGTCTGGAGTCTAGCAGAGAACGTGAGAGGGGATTTATTAGGAGTTTGCCGCATTCGTTGCAAGTCCTGTATGAGAGCCGAGAGATCCCGAGGATCTCCAAAATGATTTTCTAGGATGGTCTGAATTTCGGCTAATTGACTAGGGTTTCGCGAATTAATTAACTCAGCCGCTCTACCGCGTAACTTATTTTTTATATGGAGAATTAGCAATACTTGCTGATTAACCGTTGCCATGCTGTAAGCAGTATTAAAGGAGCATATGAAAGTATTCAAAAATATCGGATTACCATCATATTCGGGAATTATGGCAAATATTTCAGATAACTTATATGGTTCTACGGTTGGTGTAGCTGGTTGTCTAGTAGTGGCCGTTTTTATAATTGTATAGATTCGCACAATAAATAAAAATTAAATGTTGAGGTTTTAAATGTAAATGGTAAATATATAGTTTATCAAAATCCAATATCGAGCAATGTTTAATAGAGTAATAACAATTTGAAATAGGAATGTATAAATGGTAAATTAATAATAAACTTGAAATGATGTTTCAAATACTTCGAAATATGTGAGTCGAAGTAATGGAAATAAAATAATATGATTATGTGAAATATATAGTTTTAAAATTATTTAGGAAGGTAAGGTTATGAGGAATAAAATATTATATAAATGAAAGAACTGGTGGTCATTCAAAATAAAAAATAGTTACTTTATGTGATTCTTACGTTATTATTCCTCGCATCGGACTGTTCTCCGCGTCACTTAGGACTGGTTAGCCTGGTTGCGTGTTCCTTTGCTAGTACTTGGTAGTTGTTGTCCTTTTCAAGTAGGTTTTGTCCACAATGATTTAGAAATCTCCACAGTTAGTTAGTATTCACGTGTTCTAACTGTGTTGGACAATCCTACTGACTGCGCCAATTTTATATTCACTTTGATTTAATTCACTTTAAAAAAAAATATTTATTTAGAAACATACAAAATTAAAATTGAACATTAAAGTACTTGAATAACTATTGAATACTATAAATGATATTATTTGAATGACAACACGAGAACGTTTCCAGTTGCTTTTATAACATTAACAAAAGTGCTGATGCAAGTCAGCGTTTTTTCTGGGTAAACGGACTCGTGTAGGTTTCCGGGAAGTTGTTTGCATATAATTCAAGATGAAATTTGATATCCCTGAGAAGTCACGTACGCTTTAAATTCCGTTGACTTCTCGACTGTGTGAACTAAGTGCTGATATATTTTGCATATAACATATATATATATATATATATATATATATATATATATGTTAGGGGTAAATATCATGCACGTGTATGATACGAAGTATCATATTTCGCTGACCAGTTTCCTGCTTCATAATGTAAACGTGGGAACCCATCGACTTGACCGTTCTTTTGATTAGTCAGCTTTCTTAATGTTATAAATCATAGCGACGCGGTCCCACGGTTGTCATTTATCGTTAGTATACTTGTACCATTTAGTTAGTTAATTTTAATTTTCAATTTAATGTTTTATTCAAAGTTTTAATTTTTATATTTCAATAAATAATTTTTTTTAAAAAGTCAAAAGTGATTTACAAGATATAAAATTGGCGCAGTCAGTAGGATTGTCCAACACAGCTAGAACACGTGTACACTCACTAGTTGTGTCGATTTCCAATTCCTTGTGGACAAGAACTTCCAGACCGAGACAACAACTGTGGCAGCGAGAACCCGGAACACGCAACCTTACAGCTAACCAGTCCTCAGCTTCTCCAGAACAGTCTCATGCCAGGAGTATTAACGTATGTACTATTACAATCATCACGTTATTGATTTTTATTATTTTATTGATTTATTCGATACGAGTTTTATGTATCTTGAACAGTTCTATCATTTAATATTCACCTACATTCATCTCTATTATTTTAAAAACAATTCTTGAAACATATACTTAACCACATAGAGGCCTTCTGTGCTTTTGTGTTCGATATTATTTTAATTGTTTCTAATACTGCAATTATTTACTTTATTGCATTTACCTTTACCTTCATGTTTTTACATTTATATTGACCTGTTTATTAATTGCTGTAACAAATTTACCTACAAAAATATCCCTACACTATTTTTTTCCTTTTATTATTTAATTTGATATATTTGCTTTTATAAACTATTTCATAATATTTCTAAATATGGTTGAAACACGCCAAGGTACGGTAGAACCTTACAAACTTGCGGAAATTTTCGCTATCATCCCTGAATACGACGGCAATCCAATTTTCTTAAATACTGTCTTCAGCTCCTGTTCGACAGCACAAAATATGGCTGTCGCAAATCAAATAACTCTTTTAGTTTTGCACATTAATGCACGCGGCTGTTAACAAACAGAATCTAACAACCAAAGAAAAAGACGCGCAAATTTGTCTTATAGATTCCATGGCTCTAAATAGTCTTTTGACCGGACTTGAACCAAAAATAGGCCGAATTATTCGCGCTAGTAACCCTCCCGATATAATTACCGCGGTTTCCTGAATAAAAAGAGAACTCCAACTTTGTCACCTGGAAAATCAAAAATTCTCAAATGTACGGAACCCTCAACAACATCAACAACAAAGACGACCACCTCCTCAAACTTTTGTAAAACAGTGTTCGTTTTGCAAACGCACCGGGCATTTGTATAACGAATGTCTAACACGACAACGACAACAACAACAAAACCAACAACCACACCAAAACTTCAACAATAACAACCCGCAACAATTTAGACCGAATCCTCCTTATCAATCGGCTAATCAAACTAGGTCCAATACTGATCCCAATAGGTATCCCGCACAACAAAACCGACCTTCTGCCAGTGGACAATATCAAAGTCCTAATCAATCTCGACCAAATCCCAATTTTTACAGAAACCAACAACAAAGAACCCACCACTTCAACCAAGATGAGTTCTACAACCCTTTAAACAATTTAACAAACGATGACCCTTATACAAATTCATACTACCAAGACGATTGTTCTTATTCAGACCCCCAAAATACAGATTTCGAATACTCTCAAAATGACTATACTGAAACTTTTGAAAGCAATTACCCAGAATTCCCTTCTGAATTACCCGAAGACCGACGACAAAATTTTCAAGAGGTACTTACAGTGGACAAACCACCCGATACACAGATCTGCAATCTTCAAACCCAGTTCGAAACAATGAGTTTACTCGACGACTTCAACCCCAACCTGAATTTTCCGGAACAAACTTTCCTATAAGCCCCTCACTTTCGGTAAATTCTAAGAACCTTTTCTACATCAACGACGCCACTAATACGTATAAACTGTTAATAGACACAGGTGCCGGTTTATCAATTTTTAAACCAAACACTTGTAAACAATTTCGACACCGATACCCAGAAAACGTTGAGATACAAGGTATCACTAATCAAAAAATCCTGATTAACGAATCGACCTTAGTCCCATTTAATCTTAACGATCCACACAAAGTTTACATCTGTAACTTAGACATCGAATTCGATGGTCTACTAGGTTCTGACTTTTTAGAACATTATAATTGTGTGATTGACTTTAACAAAAAACTTCTTATAACCAACTTCAAAACTATTCCGCTTATGAAAGTAACAGACGAAACAATATCTTCAAACAGGCAATCTCCAACAATTAACCCAACAATTTCAAACACGATTACTATTGAGCCGCGAACAGAAAGGATTTGCAAACTCAAATGTGACTTACGTAACACAGAAGCTATACTAACCACTACCGTCCTAGAAAATGTGAGGCTTCCGAATGCTTTAGTCCATGTCAACGACAAAGGCGAATTTTTGACATCCATCTTAAACGCTAACGCCTGCCCAAAAACTGTAAATTTCGACACTATCAAATTAGAACCCATTCAAAATTACCCTGTAAATCACTTTGAAGAAATTTCGTTTGCAACTAATCCTAACTTCGACAGACAAACGGAGATTAACAATCAACTCCGACTCGAACACCTTAACGAGGAAGAGGCCGAGCTAATACAACAACTTTGTCTTGACTTTTCCAACATTTTCTACTTAGAAGGTGACCATCTTAGTTTCACGAATGAAATTAAACATTCCGTCGACACAAACAACGCCAAACCCATATACACTAAATCGTACCGCTATCCCCAAATTCACAAAGAGGAAGTCCGTAACCAAGTTTCGAAAATGTTAGAACAGGGCATCATTCGTCCCTCAAATTCTCCCTGGTCTTCCCCTGTATGGGTTGTCCCGAAAAAACTCGACGCCTCCGGGAAACAGAAATGGCGCGTAGTCGTGGACTATAGAAAACTAAACGAACTGACAATAAATGACAAATATCCGTTACCCAACATATCCGATCTGTTAGACCAACTTGGCAAGTGCCAGTATTTTACCACCCTAGATCTAGCTTCTGGTTTCCACCAGATTGAAATTGAGTCCAAGGACATTCAAAAAACCGCTTTCACTGTAGAGAACGGTCATTTTGAATTTGTTCGCATGCCTTTCGGGTTGAAAAATGCCCCTTCAACATTCCAAAGGGTGATGGACAATATTCTGATAGGAATCCAGAACGAAAGATGTTTGGTGTACATGGACGATATAGTCGTTTATTCGCCCACCATTCACGAACACCTAGCAAGACTAACTGACGTTTTTAAAAGACTTAGGAAGGCAAACCTCAAAATACAGCCTGACAAATGCGAGTTTCTCCGCAAGGAGGTCGCTTATTTGGGACACTTAATAACTAAAGACGGTGTAAAACCCAACCCGTCGAAAGTCGACTGTATCTTAAACTTTCCTCAACCGCAGAACCCCAAAGTTATTAAGTCATTTTTGGGACTTGCTGGTTATTATCGGAGGTTTATTACAAACTTCGCGAGAATATCGAAACCCCTAACTAAACTTTTACAAAAGGTTGAACCGTTTAATTTCAACGCTGAATGCGTCACGTCCTTTAACGAACTCAAACGTGCTTTAACTTCGACACCAATACTGATCTATCCGAACTTCGAGGAACCATTCATACTAACCACTGACGCCAGTGCTTTTGCAATCGGCGCTGTACTATCCCAAGGGCCAATAGGTAAAGATTTACCCATTGGATATGCTTCCAGGACACTTTGTCAAGCCGAGACAAGGTATTCGACTATTGAGAGAGAACTGTTGGCTATTGTTTGGGCAGTGAAACACTGGAGACCGATAATCTATGGCCGAAAGTTCCAACTTTGTACCGATCACCGCCCGTTGACGTGGCTGTTCTCGATAAAAGACCCCGGAAGTCGATTAGCCCGATGGAGACTTAAACTCGAAGAATATGACTACGAGATCATTTACAAACCGGGTAAAATTAACAAAAACGCCGACGCCTTATCACGCATTAAAATCAACCACCTTGATGAGTGCGTACTATTCCAGGCTAAAACTAAACTAACACCCCACAAAATCTTACCCCTAAATGACGAAGAGGATGACAATACCTCCGAACCTGAACAAAACGAAATAACTACCGAAACGATATCCCAAGAATTCAAAACTTTTGTTGAACGTTACAAAACTGTTTCCTTAATTGACTATAGTAAAATCGAATTTTCTAATTGCCAACTTCTAGACAAGGCAAATAAAAATATCCTAATCTTTCCCTAATCATCCAACCTTCAGGAATTCCATCACGACATATTCGAAGATATTTTCGAAGAAGTCGCTGATTTTGAAACATTTAAAATCAACGTATTCGCTAGCAAAACTGTTAGCAGGAGACAATACTTCATAGTCCCACTTCCAAACGATCTCGAAATCGTAAATGAAGTCCTTTTCGCATCTATTTTCAAAAATCAAGACGTTCTCTCCCCATCGAAAACATATTGTGTAGAAAACAACCTTGATCTTCCAATTCTGGAAATGCTATCCTTTATTTTCTCTGAAAAAGACATTAAGTGGAAGATTTGCCAAAACATCACAAAAACTCCTAACAAAGACGAAATTCCACTAATACTCGAGCAATATCATAACGGAAAAAACAACTTGCATCGCGGCATAAACGAAACCATACGCCGTGTCAAAGAGAGGTTCAACTGGCCGGGATTTACAAAAGACATTGAGAACTTCATAAAGAACTGCGTAATCTGTCAACAAACCAAAGCTTGTCGAAAAAACTTAGATAATCCCCTCGTCATAACTGAGACACCTAAAACACCCTTTGAAAGAATTAACATCGACATCTTAGAAATTCCTAATAGAAATCACATTTTGACGATAAGAGACGAACTGACTAAATTCTCACAAGCCTATGCTTTGGCAGATAAATCCGCCAAATCTGTCGTTAGTACTATTATGTTGTACTTTCAACATTTCGGTACACCATTACGTATCCACTGCGACTATGGCAGAGAATTTGACAATGCCATACTAAAAGATCTATGCAAACTTTATGACATCAAACTTACCTACTCTAGCGTGGGACACCCGCAAACAAACGGCTCCGTGGAACGATTTCATTCTACTCTACTAGAAATGATTCGCATTCACAAAGCTGAAAATCCCGACGAACACCCCTTAAACGTACTTCCGTATGCTATTATTGCCTATAACAATTCAACCAATAAGACCCATGGCTTCACCCCGTTCGAACTCGTTTTCGGACATACCTCCAGCAGACCCCCAGAGACTCTTTATAATCAAAAAGAACTAATTAGCAAATACGTACGAGACCTAAATAACCGAATTTCTTACTATTACAAAATTGCATGCGAAAAGACCAACTTACAAAAACAAAAAGCGAAGGAAAGATTTGACCAACACGTTTCGGAAAACCCACCTGATTACAAAATCGGTGACAAGGTATACGCAAAAGAGTCACAAATAAAAGACAAACTCCAGAACAAATTTAATGGCCCATTCCAAATTATTGAGATTCACAATAACTCTGCTACACTTCTAAACCTAAGAACTAACCAACGAACGAAAGTGAACTTTGACAGAATGAAACCATATTCTGAAAACTAACTTTCTACTACCATGACGAAAGTCGAATAATTGTATCAAACTATAAATGGACTCTATTAGTTCACCGGAACTTGACAACCCTTAATCAACTATTTGAAAATAATAACAGAATCCTCAATACTTTTGAACGAACCGTCGATCCTATATACCTGGCTTCAAATTTCACGATACAGGTGCCTTTCGTGTGGACGTCCAAACACACATTAGCCTTTTAACACAAATCTCCGACTCCATCAAAATAAAATTTTCAGAATTATTTCTAGTCACTAAAAGACCAAAACGCGGATTAATAGACGGTGCTGGAACCATCTTTAAAGCAATAACCGGTAACCTAGACGCATCCGATGGCGAATTTTATACTAGCAGCATAAACAGACTTAACCAAGGACAACTACAAGTCGAAAATCTTTTAAAGAATCAAATGAGCGTTACAACCACTATTATTAAAAACTTTAATGAAACTATTCAGAAACTTCAAATAGACGAGAAAATCTTTAAGGAAGACATTAACGAAATCAACCTCACGATACATGAACTAAATGACCGGATAGCCACTATTCAAGCCAAACAAACATTTCTTGAAATTTGTGAAAAACTAATGGCTAGTTATTTGTTTCTTGAAGATAACCTTAACGATATTTTAAATTCAATAACTTTTGCACGTTTGAAAATTATTCACTCATTTATTATTACACCGGATCATTTGATTGCCGCATTACAGGAGATTTCTCAAAACCTTGTTAAAAATAATTTACCGTTACCAGTCAGATTTTCAAGTGTTGCACAGTATTTAGAAGTAATTGAACTACAAGCTTTTCAAACTCACTCAGATCTAGTATTCATCTTAAAAATCCCTCTAGTAGAGCAACAGCTTTATACAGCTTACCATTTATACCCTATTCCGATTTTAGATGATAGAACTGGTTTTCATCACATCCTTTCTTTTACTCAAAAATATGTAGCGCGAAATGATGATTCTCTTATGTACATACCAATCAAGGACTTGAGTGCGTGCAAACAGCTGACTCCACTCCGAAAACTGTGCACCGATTTATACGCGTATCTCATAGACTCAAATGCACCCTGTGAGGCGCAGCTCCTGAAAAACATTCGTAGTGTCCCCGAAACTTGTTAAAGTGCCATCGTTTTCAGTGAATGGTACAATGTTCAAAAACTTGAAACAAATGCGTGGATTGTAATCATATCGGAACCCATACATGTGACCATTAATTGTCCAGGAATTGACGCTAAAACTTTAGTGCTAACGAACAATTCTATCATTCGGTTACAAACGGAATGTAGTGCTTTTGTTGGTATTACGAAAATCCAGGCCGAACCACAAAAAATTCATGAACATTTCGGACAATTCTCATCCAGTTTTAATTCCATTCAATTGCTGCAATTCTCATCCTGAGAAACTTGCAATTCCGGACCTTAAGCCCCTGAAGCTGGACGACTTAAACATGGAAGAACTGTCCATAGCCAACCACAAGCTGGACCAGTATTCAAGGGATCTCGACGATCTCATCAACCAACCCTTTGTTAATAAAAACATTTCCTGGTTCACGTATGCTACAATAATTATCATTGTAACAATTGTTGTTGTATACAGCTCATTGAAAATCATAAGGCACGTTAAGAGACCTCCGAAAAACGACAGCTCCAATCCAGAGAGTCTGAGTACCATGACAAAACCGTTCTCCAGGCTGATACCAAAACTGAGGCCCCAAATCGAAGAGGAACCTGAACATCCAGACTTATAGAATTGAGAACCTTTTTGATACATTTCTATTCTTATTTGACTTTTATGTTTTGTATATTTTTCATATTTTATGTAACCTATTTAAACTTAATCATTATGTTCACTTTAACTTTATTTCATTTCCATATTTGTATTGTTTTTGCTTATTTAGCTAGCATCCAGTAAATTCCAAAAGTTGATGTTACAGCATCAACTTTTCTTGGTAAAGGGGAGCTGTTAGGCGTAAATATCATGCACGTGTATGATACGAAGTATCATATTTCGCTGACCAGTTTCCTGCTTCATAATGTAAACGTGGGAACGCATCGACTTGACCGTTCTTCTGATTAGTCAGCTTTCTTAATGTTATAAATCAGAGCGACGCGGTCCCACGGTCGTCATTTATCGTTAGTATACTTGTACCATTTAGTTAGTTTATTTTAATTTTCAATTTAATGTTTTATTCAAAGTTTTAATTTTTATATTTCAATAAATAATTTTTTTTAAAAACTCAAAAGTGATTTACAAGATATATATATATATATATATATATATATATATATATATAACCACACATATACATGCACACATAGGCGCAAGTACATGTGTACCCATATACAGATACCACTACATGTCAGATGAAAATAATACGTCTCAGAAAAAACAATGTAAAACCTAAAAAATAAGTGGAAAACAGAGAAGTCCTTAAATCGTCAAATCAAAAATATGAACAATTTAAAAAAGGGGAAGTGAAAAAAAACAGGAAATCTAAAGTTAAACGACCCCAGGTTATTGGGTGATAGACAATAAGTTACTGTACATTATGTTTAGGTTTTGTAGATCCCTTCTTTTGTTCATGCAGTTATCACACTGGAAAATGTACGTCATTTCTAGAAAGTTTCTTTTAAACAAATTAATGCTTGTGTCTGAAATTTCAACATCATCAAATGCCGGTAGATGTCCTTCTTCTATGTGGTATTTAGCTAGAACACACGAAGCTTTTTTATTCCTGATATCGCTTTTGCGGGAAACAAGGCGGTCTTTGAGATGTCTTTTTGTTTGCCCTACATATTGAAGTGGACAATTTGAGCAATTGATTTTATGAATGATGTTTAATCTATTTTTTGATTCTACTTTATCTTTAATTTTGGAGAAAATATTACCAAGTCTTTTAACAGGCTTTACGGAAATCTTTAATCTGCTAATCGGTTGTAAAATTTTACATAGCTTTGGTGCAAGTTCCCGAATATATGGGAGTGAAGCCAACCTAAAAGTCCCCTGGGACTCAGAGTCAAAATTGCTTCCATTGATTACATTATTAGAGACAGTGTTATCTTTTAATTCCAAGTGGGTAGTGAACAACAGTTCATTAATTAATTTTTTTGTTTAAGAATTAGGCAGTAGTTGTAAAGCTAGAATATTAAGATTCTTTACCCTAAGGGTAGGATGGCAAATATTAACTATTTCTGACCCAAAATTAGGTTTTTTTTAATATTGTAGTTGTGGTAACTATGAAAATTCATCAACCTATTTGAATTGGATAGTTTTTGATACAAATCCAGTAAAAGAACTTGGTTTTCCCCTCTGATAACCAAAGTGTCTAGAAAAGGAACACTATTATTGGTTTCCTTTTCTACTGTGAATTGGATGAAATTATTGTAACTAATAAAGATATGAAGTACAGAGTCTTCAGTGTTAGATGGAACAGCAGTAATGATGTCATCTACATATTTGTATAAAAAGGGGGGTTGGAATCCTAATTTAGATGTACAACATTCCAACAGGTCATCCATGACAAACTGTGCTATAACAGGTGAAATTTTCGACCCCATAGGGGTCTGTAAAACTGATTATTGAAAACAAAATAGGTGTTGTTAAAGATGTATTTTACAATTTCTATGGACTTTTGTAATGGGAATTTACAGAAATCTTTTATAGTAGACCACCTCTTTTATATGCTCTCTAAGGCAAACTCTATTGGGCTGTTGGAGAATAAAGATCACATCTAAGCTTATAATAACATAGCCATCAGGGATTTTTAAGTTATTAGTCCTCTTCGCAAAATCTAAAGAGTCAGCAATATAGTATTGGTTGTTCTTGTTGAAGGCCTTTGTGAGGATGTCTGTGAAAAATGCAGTTAGATTAAAAATAGGGCTATCATAAGTAGCTATGATTGGTCTTAAGGACAATATTGGTTTATGAATTTTGGGTAATCCATAAAAACGAGGAGCTAAAGAGTTATATGTGGTGAGTTTGGAGGCAATTTGATCATCAATAATCAGATCTTTTTTAAGTTTAAGTACCATTTTAATTTTTTTTTGTTCTATCGTAGATGTGGGATCTTGTCTAATTTTTTTGTACAAGTTAGGACCCGCTAGAATAGTTTCTGCAAGTTTTGTATACTCTTGACGTTTGATGGCAACAGTCACATTGCCCTTATCTGCTTTGGTAATGTAAATATATCTGTTATTACCTAAAAACCTTTTTGCTTCCTTACACCAAGAGTTGAGAAAGTTATAGGGGTGTTTAAAATCATGTTGCATGTAATTGGTAATAGTGTTAGTGATCTTACCAGTTAAAATGTTTTTTAATATAGAAGTATCACAAAATTGTAGACAGTATTCTACATCAGCAAGCAAATGATTAATGGAAATATCTTTCCTACTAGGGGGAAGTAGAAACTTTGTCCCAAGGGCAAGAATATTTTTAACATTTTCAGGAAATTCGATACCACTCAAGTTTTTAAACCCCCCTTCTGGTACTTTAAACCTAGATTTCCTGGTTTCAATGAGACATTCAATTTTTTTCCTATTTCTATGTTTGATTTTTTGAAAAATTTTGTTATAAATACAATCTTGTTTTCTTTTAAATTCTATCCACGTATCGGCAGGTAAAAACAATAAAATATTCTGCTCTAGTTGATTTTTATGTTGTAATAAATAACTAGGTGTTTGTGTGTACCTTCAATTTCAAAGTTGAGGATCTTGTGTTGCAGATTTTCAGTAAAGTTGTGGATCCTGTATGTTAACGTCATTTCAATTGTTCCACTGAACGGTTTTTTTTATTTGTTTGGTGCTATTGCACTAGCAGTTCTTTGAGTTTTTTCTTGTTCTGTGAATAAATAGTAAAACGTTTTCTGTCTGAGAGTTCTGACTTTTTATCCACTAACCTTAAAATAGTATGCTATCTCGGCTTTTCATATTTTCACCTTGCACTGCAGGCAAGATGTTACTGTTATTGTAATCATCATTTTTTGGTAAATATCTATATACAATTTTGTTAGTTTTGTTCTGTTAATTTTGTACCCAGTGTGTTTTTTACTGTTTTTGACTAATATTTTTTTGTTGTTTGACTGTTTTGGATTGTAAAACTTGTTTCCAATGTATGTCCTTTATTTGATAATTTGTAGATAGGCTGAAGAAGCTGGAAAATTTACTAGCGAAACGTCCCTAAAATAAAATATATTTGATTCTAATGTAACCTGGTAATTTTATTGGAGCAAAACCCAAAAATTAAAAAACAACTATCTATATATATATATATATATATATATATATATATATATATATATATATATATATATATATATATATATATATATATATATATATATATATATAATAAATTACTAAAATAATAAGGTTTTTAAATTAGGTTACAGTCTAACTGGTCTTCCATATAGGTATACCTGTCAGTTTGAGTAGCATGAAAAATTTAATTAATAACATATATACTGCTGGTTAAATAATAATAAAAAAGATGAATATGGATATGAGAAAATATACTCCCTGTCATGTTTTATTAATAATAATAACATATAAAAAACAAGGCAACAGATCAAAAAATTGTGTTAAGAAGTAGGAATTTAGTTAGCATAAATATATTTTAAGATTATTTAAAAACAACATACACTTGGTTAAATTACCACTTTTTCATATCTTTTAATCTGACATATGTTTCGCTACGTCTGACTTCATCAGAAACGAGAAATACAATGAATGCTAAAACTGTATTTCTTACAAAGAAACTACTGGTAAAGAAATAAAATAATTAAGTGTCTTAATTCTCGGGAATTTCCAAGGAAGTGGGCAAGGTGTAGGTCAGATAAATTATACCTTTATCATACATTGTTGACAACATATGTTAACAATATAATGATATTGTTATTTAAAAATGGGTGTCGAGATTAAGTAAGGGAGAAGAATTGGTATGAGTTTGGTCGTTTAATACAATCAAGAAAATATAAATTTTGACTTTTGTTTTGTAAATGTAAAATTTTTAACTTTATTGAGGTATAAGTTTTTCTTTTAATAAGGGGTCCGCAAATGTAGTTTTATTTTCTTGTTGATTGTCAAAAGATCTAGTGTGTCCATGCCATCTTGAATTAAAAGATCTGTTATTTTTTTTAGATTTTTTTAAATTTTCTGTTTAATTAGTTGTCAATAAGTTGAGTGGTGTTGTTGAATTTTCATCAAATGAAGACTGAAACAATCATCAAATACATTTTAGTATAAACTATGTTTTACATTATACAACAAATGTTCGATGTTTTCTATGCATAAATTGATACGTCTTCTCATATTAGTAACGATATTTTCAAAAATGTCTGCAGATTTTTAAAACTTCTGATTTCTAAATATCCCCAAAGGAAAAAAATCTAAGGGCGTTAAATCTGGTGAAATAGGCAAACAATTCGTGGAAATATGCCGGTTATCACAATATTGTTTCAAAGGACTTATTGTGGCATGTGCAGTGTGCACTGGTAGCTCCATATTGTTGGAAATAACCATCTGTTAATTCATCATCAAGTGAACTGTTAATAAATGGTTCCAACATTTGTTCTACGTTTGTTACTGCATATACAGTTTTATAAAAAAATATTGGCCCTATAACCCGTCTCTTTGACCTTGCTTCCCATATCCCTACCTTGACATGATGAAGTTCAGTTTCATTACATGTACGGGGATTTTCAGTAGACCATGTTCGAAAATCTTCATTACTAATTGTTTCGTTAAACCATAAACAATAATTTTGAGGATGTACAAAATCTGGGTCTCATAAGTGTTGAGGTACCGCAAATTTGTAAGGATATATAAGTAATTTCTTTTTCATGCTGTTTGTGACTTCCGTTAGAAATACATACATTTACAAGTATATATAATAAAACATTAATTAAAGAAACATTCAACTATTCTTACCTGATTGAACTTCTAATATTCTTATAGACTTATTCGGACTATTTTTTGTCTGTCCCGTACATAATCGACGACATCTTGTGTTAATACCCTTGCTGCCTTTTTAGGTTTAACTTTTAGTACACTCCTAACCTCTTTTTAAATCTCCTGACAATTCTATTTCAGTGTTTTCCAAACGTTTCAAGAAAAATCTCTACGTGAGGATATAATAAAATGAAAAGACGTAAAGAGAATTATGACTAATTCCGAAGAACTAAAACAGTAGTCAAAAGCCAACTTTGGACATTTGATATAGATCACTTGGTATAACTTTTTGAACTTTTACCTGTTCAGCTTCCCCACTCAATAAATTTCAATTATTATTCAGAAGTCTTGGTGTAAAATGTTTACTTTATAATATGAAGCTACTCAGTACATACATTTAATGGTGTTCTTTCTGATTTCCGAAGTATGCCAAGTCTCTAATTTTTTATATCGCAAAATGAAAATTGGAGTTTTTATTAGAACGAACAGCAAAGTTTGTGTAGGTTTTGTATATTAAATATATGTTATATTAGTTTATTTTTTATATTTTATTGATTTTCTATAAAAAAGAGACTCTTAATTTATTACCTTGGCCCGGTTTCATACACAGAGAATTGAATTGTATGGGTATTTCAAGATCAAGCTAGTGTGTAGTGTCGGTCCGTGTCGAACCAAATGAAATTTCAAGTTATGCATTTCATTTCCTGGCTCATCTATTTTCATATGTGTACCTGTGGGCCTCCGTTAAAAAGCGTTTGCGTCAATATCCCAATACTGTTATGTTTAGAAAATCCTGTGTTCCATTTTGTGACCTGAAAACAAAATAAATACAGTTTTAATTTCAGAACATTTTAATTAGAATTTAGCTTTTTTCGTGTAATCTACAGTCCATCTCGAACGGCGACAATGTTGTCGACATTTACAATCAGTAACGAAATCTAGCGGTGCTTACCAACGAATTAATCGAGTATTATATTTAGTTAAGACAAAATAAATCGTCTATTACAACGTGTGAAAATACCGGCATGAGATACCGCACGTAGCTAGACGGGTAAAAAACAGCTGACTGTTCGACGTCAACGATTCGCAATACAGTCGACCAGTTGGGCAGAGACCAAACTCAGTTATAGTGCGGTAATGTTAAATAAGCAATACGGAACTGTTTTAAATTTACCTCTATAAATTCAAAGCGACTAAATGGTTTAGTTAAAGGATTTCCAGAAATTTACGGCATTTATGTCAATATTTTTATAGCTAAAGATAAAGTATTTTTACGTGTGTTTCCAGATATTATGTTGGTATTTTTATTGAAGCAATTTATGGATAACCATTGATGACGCGAGAAGAGGAACAAAGTTCAGTAACGAGAAAGTTAGAATTGATATGAATTGAACATATGACGATTGCGTTAAACAAATTGAATCAATCAATTTATTCAAGGGCAAATTATTGATTGGTTATTATGCAGTTGCGATTATTGCGCTGGGTTAAATAAAGAGAACGGTAAGGGTTTAATTTCGCATTGTAATTGATAGCAGGTTATTCGAATTATGTCAGTTTTAATTGGCGACAACATTTATCTCAAGAGAAGTAAATTCTGATCTGCATTAACTACATAGAAATCAATATATTTGATAGATTTGTTTCTCAAATAACATGCAGTTTTGAAATGATGCCTTTTCAGAAACCACTATGTCGCGCTGAAAATGTGTTTACTAGAAATGTGTGACATAAATTTACTAAGACATCTTGCACACGAATAATTATTAAGTGCAATTTTTATCACTTATAACAGAAAAGACTAATTTTTGGGATGGACTGCACACGGAAAATAATTTAACTGTTGCCTGCAGATGCACGGCAAACAAAGTGTGCTGTGCTTCCTACAGGGATGCTACACAGGGGCACATATAAACTCTCATTCTTTTTTTTGGCAGAAGCGAGAAAATCGTGGCAATATTGTTACGTTTTCATACAGGGTCACGTTCTAATCTCAACCCTTTGGTCACATTTGCCATTTATGTATATCGTATTCGGTGCTTGGTTTGCATCTTATAAAGTCATTTAGTTAATATGGCACAAGCGATCAAATAGGCATACATCTTTTTTTCGGAAAATGGAAAACGAGGTGAGTAGCAGAAGCGGCCTGTCTGCCTTTTAATTTGAACCATGAAGTCCCGATGTGAGTGTGGTTTTGGATGCTTTTTAAAGAAATAAAAAACGGCCAAAACTGAACATTTACAAAATTAAAGAATATTCCATGAATTAGACACATTCATGTTAATTTTTTGTTTACTGAAAAATTTAGGGTGTCATTTTCCATCCAAGAAGCTTATTACAATTTAACATTTTATTAAATGTCAGAAAACACAAACTTGAAGCGATATGAAGTAATTAGTGATATAACATCTAATGGAAAATCGTGCAGGAATAGCACAAATCGTTGCTTTAAACAACAATTGTTGATGTGTTTTAACATAGTTGCGTCGAATGCATTCTGTCTCTTGCAGATTTGTAATTCAAGATGCGCTGCCTCATCGACAAATTTTAATTTGGATATAGTCTAAAAACACACTATAATAGAGCAAACGCCTCATCTTACTCAACAACATTACAGTGTCACTTGACGAACCATATGGTCTGAAATTCATGTAAATGAATTTATAGTGCGTATTGGGTATGGCTAAGGGTCCAGTGGAATAACATTTTTAATTCAAAAATTCCGAGTAACTTCAACTAAACCTTTTTATTCCGATATTCTCGTATTTCTAAGAGTCACAATGACTACGTGACATGTAAATTGTTCTTAATTTTGAATCTACAATAAAATATTCCTAATTCAAATAAGTAAAGGTATAAAAAATGCAAATGTCTTTCTTAAGTAGCTTCTGGACGATTGATATTTTAATTCTTCATTTGGATTTTCACCAATAAAATGGTTTCTGAAAACTGAATAAATTAGTGAAGTGAAATCAATGTATAATATCTAAGGACAGTTTGTGAAAACTGCCCAGAACAATAGTTGCCTTCTTAAACAAAAGCTCTCTCCAAGGAATAAGGAAGCAGGTCTATGGATTTGTCACTTTTTCAGCTAGTTTTCCTCTATAATATGTTTGGAAGTATATTGTATTTTACTTATCCTCGTTATCAGGAATCGTTGTCGAACAATGCTTTTTAAAGCAACTTACAGAATCTTAATACGTGCAAAAGTCAAATGATTGATTCATTGATTTTTTCAATCAATCATTTCACTTAATTAACTTATCTGTATTTTTCAGAAACCCTTGTGAGGACTGAAAACCAAATTGTACAACCAAAATAAATGTCTGTCTTGTAAACAATTATTATTTATAAGCAGAAAACTACGAACAGTTTAGATAACAAAATCACTGGAAAATAATTGGGTATGATAAAGCTTTCAATTTTATAATTGCTCAAAACAAATGGTTAGAAGAAGCCTTGCTGCAAATTTTGCAGAAAATATAAGAGACAAATAAGAAATTGACGAAGACAATTCTTTCCTTCAAAAAATCTAAGGTGTATCAAAATTCGTTGATAAGACGGATATTATGAGTGTTGTGAGAAATATGTATATGGTATGGAATGAATAGTTCTTACACTGTGAGACAGTAAAATGTAAAAGTAAAGCTTATAAAAAGAATTGTTACACTTGTCTTTTGTTTTGTAATTCATATACTTATATACTTTTATTTTACACTTACTTTCTATTGTATTGCATTGGTAGCGCCAAAGTTAATGCCAATCTTTCAGCCAAAGTTTTGGACAGATTTGACGTATTTATGTCGATATATGTAAAATACCTTTAATTATTTTTCTAATATTATGCTGGTCTATATATCCGAGTGTTTCATGGTAAACATTGAGGACGACAATTGAAGTTCATTAAAAATTACCATAAAGTTGTTGTTTGCTTATTTTCACCTTTATGCACTTGCGTTTATGGGAATAGGTTAAACTAAGAAACCGATAAGGGTTTAATTTTGCATTGTAACTGATACGAGTTTATTTCAAATACGTCAATTTACATTAAATTCGAATATTACGTAGCCTTTATAAATCGCAATGTAGTGTTGAAATTTGTTTGCTAGAAAAACGGTAGTAGGTTAAGACTAGCTATCCCGTGTTAATATTTACATAATTAAATGTAAATGATGCTAGAAATCTCAGCGGTTGATTTTAAACTTATAATTCCACTTAAAACATTAATCGATAGCCTTAGGATTAGATAACTTAATATTATGATATTTATTAAAAATTGATTTTTCTTCTGATATACCAAATACTATTGTAGCGTGGTGAAAATATTATCTGAAACATAAATTTACAGAACAATATCCAGGAATTTTTAAATGACAGGCCATTTAGCTAGAAGCTCTGTGTTAAATCTACACTTTGAAATGAATAAAAGGGATGTGGGTCCGTTTGTGATGAATGCTTGTGCACGTGGGTTTTAGTACACGTGAAGTCATTGTTTGGGCTAGTGGACAATTGGGTTTGTGGGCCACCACTGCTGTAAAGTCCCCAGAGTGTCATTTAAAAGCTATTACTCTTGTGATGGCTATCGATTTATTTTGACGTAGCACAGTCAATGAGGTATTTGTCTAATTTATATATTAAAGGCATCAGTAGTGGACAGTATATTGTGTATATTGTGGGTGGCGTCCTGTAATAATACAGATGCCCTATCTTTATGAGAATTTTCTGAACAGAAGCCATAGACAAATAAAAATTATATTACTTGGAACTAATGAAGTTATGAAGGTATTTTGGATATAATAAATACTAAATAAATCTGTTATAATTTTCTGTAAATTCTGTGTGGTACGTTTTAGCATTTTAATTTTTTTGGTAAAATAACACCATATTGTGAGAACAAAAAATGTTTTTTGGTCTGTTTCTGATTCTGTGGTAAATAATGTGTATATTTTTATTATATATAAGTACGTTAGGATCAACAAAAGATAACCATAGGGAAATAGAATGGAATAGAAATACTATAATTAAAGCATTTAGGAACCAATACCTAGATAGATTACACGGAAAGATTATATTTAGTCGACCACCCACCACCAAAAAAATAGCATACAGAGAAGCAAATAAGTTAAATACCGAGTCCTAGCCCAGAAAACGAAAATAATTGTTATAAATGAAGAACCGATTAGTCACTGGAAACTGAGAGCATCAGCATAAAACATATTCTGGTAGGCAACTATTTAACCTGATACGAATATATAAAAACAGAAGTAAAAAATCAAATGCAGAGAGCCAATAGAGCAGCCAGTTGCCTAGACGAACAAAATGGACAAGCAGTCATACTGAAACGGACAGTAAGGCAAAGATTTACAATGCTGCTGTAAGACCAATAACACGGCAGGAACGACACCTGACACTTCCAATATACACAGAGGATGCTAGAGGCGACAAAGTTGAGAATATTTAGAAGAGTCACGGGGAAAACACTAATAGATCGAGCAAGAGGTGATGAAATCCGAATAGCACTCCAGGTGGAAAGACGAAACCAGTTGATATTGAAAAAGAAACTAGAATGTAACAACCACAGAAGGAGAATGACAAACTACAGGGTAGTAAGAATAACCATAGGCCATTTGCCAGCACGTAGAAGGAATGTGGGATAAGATAGAGTGGCAATATAATATAAATAGTTTCGAAAAGATTGTTGAGGAGGTCTTGAATTATTTTGTCTGTTTATTGGGTTTTCTCTCCTCAAAATTTTTTCCTGCAACAGATAAGTATTTAAAAATTGTATATGTAGAACAAAGTGTAGTAAGGCAATTTCTTAAAATTGCCCGGATTACTGGCTGTCTGTACAGAGGTTCTTCCACACAATTATTCTGAGAGAAAGAGATGTCTACAAAATGATCAACCAGTATTCCTCTATGTAAGTAATGTATTGTATACGGTGTAATACTTATCTGTATTTGGAGACGTTTCAACTCCGAGTCTGGAGTCGTTGTCCATCGTTTAGTGTTGTTTTCGAGGTTTTTTCTAAAAAATGTTCACTTTGATCTTGAATTTGTTGTTTGTCAAAAACAAAACAAAATTGTCAGTGTCAAATTTTTTGACAAACAACAAATTCAAGACCAAAGCGAAAATTAAAAAAAAAACTCCAAAACAACACTAAACTATTGACAACGACTCCAGACTCGGAGCTGAAACGTCTCCAAATACAGATAAGTATTACACAGTATGCAATACATTACATATATACAGGAATACTGGTTGATCATTTTGTAGACATCTCTTTCTCTCAGAATAACTGTGAGGAAGAATCTCTGTACAGACAACCAGTAATCCGGCAATTTTACGAAATTGCCTTACTACACTTTGTTCTACATATACAATTTTTAAATACTTATATGTTGCATGAAAAAATTTTGAGGAGAGAAAACCCAATGCACAGACAAAATAAAATATAATATAAAGACAGCACCAATAAAGGAACTGGCCGAACTGGCTGAGAAAGAAGATAGAAGATGAAGAAATATTTATTACTTATTGTCTAAGTATATGATTATTATGGAGTGTTTTGTTAATTATTTTAAAATTTTTAATTTTATTTTGAAGCCTGTTATATTCTTCTGTTTATTTCTATTGGATAATACAATATCTTTTGTTGTTATATTCTAGCCCTAATCATATGAGAATGTATCACAAGCCTGATATTTACCTTTAGAGCAGGTTTTGCAAACATTTACATATTTACAACAACTAAAAATAATTGTGTCAAAATTAATAAATAAAGTTAGGATTACAGTTAAACCAAACCTGTGTGTAAACGAAAACTTTAATACATTGATTGTAAAGGTCCCACATTTAAGTTATTATAACACTAATATTAAATTACTTCAACTGAACTTGTTTAACTCACTCCACAAATCATCTAAATTTCAAAACAAATAATCGTCAGTTTGTAACTTTCGAGTTCCTTTCGCAAGAAGTGGTGAAAAATCTGTTGAGACTAACACGTCGTGAGTTCATCAGTTCGTTTTCATTTGTTTATTGTTTTTACAGGCTACAACTGTTTATGAAATTAATATTAGAAACACGCGTCCTATATTACCGATTCAACTCTCCAAAAATGGTAGTAATATTTTATTGAATGGTTCAGAGAGAAAATTTAAAAATGTCGTTACAATATATTTAATATGTTTTTTATGTAAGTGAAAGTAACTACAGCTTCAATTAAAAAGCTATTTAGTATGTAGCTCAAACATATTACCTATCTACGAAGGTACAATTAAATACATACATGAGTCGCAATACTTCGAATATTGTAATAAATTAGTACCGATTATGAAGAATGCCTTTTGTTTATTCTCCTAGGAAATTTGTAACACAATATATTTTTTGCATATACCAGTATATAAGCATAAAGTTTAGTTTAGTTTAAAATTACTTATCTTCCAAAATAAAATCTTGATTTAATCACTTACGTCATAAATACAAATAAATAAGTAACAAATTGCTTTAAAACCTAATGTACATCTCTATATTTTTAAGTTTTTTGTAGAAAATAAGGTAAAAGTAAGTGAAATGTTTTATAACGAGATAACTTTTAGGATAATAGTTCATTCCAGCTGAAACTAATCTGGAAAAACTTAGGTCCCAATGATTACGTTGCCGTTACAGATGATCAAGTTATAAATATTTTGACTAAACCTTGTACTTTGTAATCATAATTCACATGAAATAGTGAGCAACTTACCAGACAACTCTCCTTTTAGAGCTGTCTTAATAACGACTTAAAATATCAGATAAAGCCTCTCGAGAGTGCCCCTAGTTATCTCAGATACTCAAATATGCGACTTGAACTCCGACTTGGAATCCCTGTAACTAAGAAATGATTAACAGAGTTATATTCTACAGTGGTTCCTGAAAACCAACAGATGTTAGGGCTTAAATGATTTATTCGCAGTATATTTTGAGTTACACTCCATTTTGCAGCTGTAATATCTATATAGCTGAGAAATTTATGGCAAGAAATAATGAAATTTGTGTGTTGACGTTTCTGCCTGGAAATGTCGAGACGGCAAAAAAAATTTAGATATAAAAAATACAATATAATCAGTTTTAGAGAAGTTGTCATCTTAAAAGATATATTATTTTAGTAATTAAAGAAAATTTATTTCTAATAATACCGATTTTTTTATAAAATACAGCACCAAGCAAATAAAGTTGAGTGTTATAAATGTGGTTTTTGTGTTTTCTGTCTGTTATTATATATTATAAAAGTAAGTAGAAGATATGTAGCGAAAATTAGCATTTTGTCATGAAGGTGAACATATTAATTGTGGGTAACTTTAACATTATATAGTGACACGTTTTAAGCCGAAAACTGTTGTTAGAAAAATACTAGTATCATAGAAATTTAGTGAACTTAAAAAAATATATGAATCTTTGCAGCTATAAATGTTTTAAGGGGGTTTAAACAAATAGTTCTGATACATCTCTCTGTAGTGGGGATGTAACGCTCATGTGCTGTCTGAACTGTATAGTTTGAATTTAAAGAGACAAAACCATGGAAATGCAAGCTTCTTACAAGATATACTTCCCGCCTCTCGTTATCTTCCTGTCTATGTTTCTGTTTCTTTGTATCATTTTTGGTAATGTGTATAAACTTGAGGACAATTAAAATAAATGTCACTATTTCGTTGCGATTCAGGGATTAAGCCTAACGTGCAACTTTGTTATTAATTTAAATACAAGTGCAAAGGAACACATTTTTTGTTACTTCTAACGTACGTCAAGTTTCTAATATAAAATATCTAAAACAGAGTATAGGAAAGTTTAGTAGAACGTAAATTTTCTTCTGGTGTTGTATATTAATTGGACGTTATTTACTATAATCTATTGGTTTTCTATACACAACGAGACTCGTACGATATAGACTGTCCCTTTCTCTTAGACAGTGGCATGCGTAATTCGAGATCAATGAAGTGTGACGTGGGTCGAAAAGTCTCGAAACAAATGCAATATTTACATTTCACTACCATACTTACCATTTTGTATGTGTAAGTGTGGGCCTCCGTTCAGCAGCTTTCACTTTATTAAGTGATTGGACATTGTTAAGAAAATGTAACAGCCACTAAAATAATTATTTATTAGTGTACAAATATATAATATGGACAAAATCATTAAAGCTAAGAAGCTTAGCTTCAATGATCTTTTTCAGTGGTTTGACGAAATTTAGGTGAAAGTGACAGTGAACAAAATAATGGTAGCACTTAATATGTTGTCGTTTGTTTATAAAGTAACGATTTTTATTAGTAGTAAAGCCAGGCGTAAGAACTATCTTTAAAAATGTACAAAAATTCAATATTTGGGATATTTGTGAATTTCAGACATACATCTCAAAGAAGCCAGCTAGGTACGGCATTAAAATCTGTTCGTTGGAAGAAGCAAGAACATATTATACTTACAATATAGAAATATATGCTGGAAGGTAATTGACTGAATGATGCTGCCCGTGTAGTTAGATGAGTTATTGAACCGATTAGTAAAACCTGAATAAAAATTAAAATTGACAACAACTGATCGGACAATAATCAAATAAAAAAGTAAAAAATTAATACTACTTTTATAGCTGATAGAATGTGAAGATGTTTTAACGAATATTTCTGGCAATTATTGATGATTTATAAACTATAATACTTTACGTCTGTTCCTCGAACACGAATTCTATATAGTACGACAGTTGCGAATAACCTCAACGATATAATATACAGTGCTTTACCTCAAATATTAATTATCTTTAAGTAACGTTTCAATATATTGTTATCAAGATAATGGCTTTATGCACCACAATAATTGTAAATATACTTAGAAAAACTAGACCAATTTGCTCAAAAAACACTTTTTTCTTTACAATTTTTTTATTATCGTAGTTATTTTTATCATAGTAAAAAGTTACCTTCTAGGATATTACTCGTACATTTGGTAAGAGATTTTTTTATGACCAATTAATATAAATTTCTTGTGGGTTATACTTGCGTAGGGCCATGCTATTTTTTTCAATTTTGGGAAACTGCGTCACTAAAGCAACTTCATTGCAAATCTCAAATATTTGAGATAATTGAAATAACAAATCTTTAAAATTTATGCAATGGTGCCAGTAATTTTTCGGTAGTTTATTGCTCGGTTTGAAGTGAAAACCTAATTTAGGAATATTACTCATGTAATCGATGTTTGTTTCAACATTAAGAGAACATACCTTAGTGGTTGATGCATCACCAGTTTTATTCTATTCATATATTATGAGTAATTCAAAGTTACTCGACTGTTAAAAAATCTCCCCACTTTAATGCAAACTTGTAGTAATTGATAACAGGGTAAAATCTGTACCTAGAAAGTTGTCACCCTATTAGAAAATTTTAGTGTCTAATAATTAATTTCTCGATAATTTAAATTTCTTTCAACATATCACTCGGCATCTGAAACACAATTGTTTAAGCACAAGCACATAACCCCTAAAAATATACTAAATAAGTATGCAGGATGACTAACTAAAAGATGTCGAATCCCCTATTATTTTATATCTGTTCCTCTTGCAAATGACTTATATAAAAGTGGCAAACATATTGTGTGTGGTACAATCCGGAAAAATAAACCTGAAATACCACTAGAACTTTTAACGTCTGGGACACTTTAGGATGTAGTAGCAAATTGATCTATGGCAAGGAAGATCACAAATGTATTTGATTATCATATGTTCTAAAACAAATTAACACAGCTTCTAATTTCCACTTATCCCAACAGGTATAAAATAAAGGCGAATACAAACAATGCCTACAATCCAGAAATCATCACTTTTGATAACAACATAAAGGTTAAAATCAAATTACTTAGGAACAAGAAATAGTCATAGATGGCCAAATAGTGTTTTGTTCTATATTGAATATAGCAGCTATTAAATCACAAATTATATATGACAGTATTGCTCAAATAAAATCAACTAATAATTCCCGATGCATAAAAAATGGTCAGAATGTTATCAGAAAAAAAAACAGATATTTGCAGCTCAAACTAGACAAAATCCTCTAGGTAATAAAACACGATACAAGTGTAGCCCTCAGAGGCAACACAGATTTACAAACCACAAGTATAGGAGATGCTTTACTGCTCTTTACCACGAATCTAAGGAAGCAACTTATACTCGTGCTATGTATGCTGTAAATGATATAGAGAAGTGACCCTTAACTTCTACAGGATATTACCAATGTGGTCATGTATTTCTTTTTATATTTGTAAGCTTTGTTATCATAATTACGATAAACTTTTTTATTTATCTGATAGATTTTTTATTTTTCTGGGCCATAAACAAAAGTAAAATATATATTATATCCTTACCTATTTTATAATACACGGTAATAACATTTTGGCAAAATATGGACCCCTCTATAAATTAATCATCTTATATAACCTGTAGGAACCGTTCAAATAAACAATGTCGACAAAAGCCGGTATTTCCCGAAAATACCATTGATTGTAAAAAACACATGTCTAGAATTTCGATTTAAGCAGATGAGAAAATATCGAGAACAACTATGAGGGTATATATAGCTTCGTAGCGTTCATCAGTTCATTGTTGTTCATGTAAATTTTTGGATTAAATAAGTAGAACGTGTTGTGATTTATTTTGCGAATGAAGAAGTTTATATTGAGTGTGAAGACTTGCACTGAACGCACAGAATAGTTATAACACTATATTAAATATTTCGTATAGTTGCAGTTATTTGAACCTTAATAAAAGACAGGCCATAAAATATGAACTAATTATTTAGTAAGATTCTCGTTCGATATATCTCTACTGATTAGATAATTAATTATTTTTTTTTTTAGTTTTTAATTGAACTGAATACAATTTCCAATAACACAAAACATACATATCATTTTTCAGAAAATCGGAAAAATTAAGCAAAAAACCGTAAGCTACAACGATGTTTCACATAAACCTTTACATACCCCCATCTCTCAATTTAAATCTCAAGATATATTAGATAATAATTATTGATGGCGTAATGTGTTTGTAACTGTTTGCATTTTTATTTATAAAAAGGCGATTCTTTGTTAAAAACAAATTATCTTCGCAATATTATTTCGCGGTTTTCCAAGTTTTCTCCAATTGCAGCCCCACAACTAAGTTGATTCCATTGTTTCTTGTCTTCCATACAGGAATCGTTATCGCACTGATAGCATTTTAAGGCACTGGTGATTTGCAGAAAACAATATAAACAAATGAAATGAGTTAATAATTAAATTAATTAAAAATATATAATCCAGGATATGTGTAACATTTAGATCCAATCATTGTGTTTCGTTTAGACGTTTTTTTATTCCCACATACAACAATTTAAAATTTTATTAAGGTACACAAGTAGAACATAAAACAAAAGATATTATAAAATATAACGTCTTTTGCAGCGAAGAATTTTGTTGATCAATTAAACTAATAATATAACTTACAAATTCGATTTCAGTAAAAATGAACGGATTCCCGCTTCACACCTGTTGTATTTGGCACACTGATAGCCTGCTCATAAATAAATAGTATTATGTTGATTACCTTTTAATACAAAGCATTAAACATTATTGAGATAGTGTTTTAAGAGTTTTACTGATAAAAATAATGAGCAGCGGTACTTCTAATAGTCATCAAGTCAAGTCTGGAAAAACTGACAATAACATTAATTTTTTGAGATGTACTTGCAAAACAGGAATATTCTAAATACAAAATATTGTGATAGTAATTATAAAAGAACAGTAAAATAATTAAGAAGAAGCTCAATAAAAGTACACTCTGATTAGACTAACAAAATATACTAATGAAATGAATACTAACATAGAAAAATCAACATCGACAATATAAATGTTTTAGAAAATTTTTCGATGCCTATCTAAACACTTTGATCTTTATTACAATATAAAATATTTATATGACGGAATCCAACTAGATATATTTTTCGATATACTACTTAAAAATCCTCCCTCTAAATTGTAAGGTTTCGCATTTGTTTTGGATTTGGAACCGAAATAGCTGTGTATCTCTGAAACAGCTCTACAATATTATAATACATTGTATTAATTAACACTAACTCTCAACTAATTGCCGATTGGAAATTCAATTATTAATACACCAGTCAATAGAGATTTTTAATTGACATAAAATTCAATACCATACGCTATCAAATAAATAATAGTTTATGAGCCATAAATGATAATAATTTGAACACCAAACTCGTAGAGGTAAATTATTATTAAAAACCCCTAAAAATAAGAATTTTTTTCGATTTTTTCTTATATACAGAAATGTGATTACGCGTCCAAAATCTCCCTCCCAGTAAAATTAATTGGGCTCAAGATCGATATTGTTCGTTAAGTAGATTAGCAGATTTGCTAATTAAATAATTTGCAGGAATATTTTGCAACATTAACAACAATTGCTCGATTGGGATATGCAAAAATTATTAAAAAAATTATTTTAAAGCTCATAAGATGCGCTTTACTTTTTATATCTTAGATATTTGTTACATTGCCGCTAAATATTTTAACAGTGCTGGGGAATATTGGCCGAACGATCCTTAATTTTCCTTAGATGTCTTGACAGTGGCGCATCCAGCCAGTGGAAAAAAGTATTGTAAATACAAACAGAAAAGGTATACAGGTAACCATGAACTCAATAAACTAATGGAAAACTAGAGCAATATGCACAGATAACAGATAGGTAAATAAAAATATAATAAACTACGGAGAAACTTATAGTAATATAATTAAACATAATTTCCATCATCTCTAGAAAATCCGAGATTAGTCCATGTGAGTTTAAAGCTTTTGCCAGTGCTCCGCTGGCTGGCTGTCGCATATTCTTTCTTTTAATGCAACATTTATCATTATTTTAAAGCGATTTCCGCACATTATAACAAAAATCCAAGATAGACAAGCGGACTAGTCTGGTTGAACGGTGGACTGTGCAATAAATCTCTCTAAATTATTTAATTTACAATTCTTCAAACACTACAGTATCCATCACGAGCCCATATAAACTTAAAAACTTATTAACTTTTGGAAAATGCCCACCTTTTTGCAGTTTTTAGAGTTTTTTCGGTGTCAAATTATCCAATCAGGACGAATGAACCCTCAATAAAACGAATTTCCGATTCTCTACAACTTTTCCTGTTACAGCATTACCATTGCTTCATTACTTTTCATTATTTAACGAAGAAACAAAAGAAATTTGTATTTTTCTTATTTAAATAGTTTACTTCTACGAATTTTGTGCGGAAATCTTATTAAATATTATCCGTAAACAGTTATTGATTCCATAAACGAATTAAATCTGATGTCCAAAAATAAATTATATTTTGCCATATAGAATCATTAATGTATGTATAAGTTCGTTGCCATTCAATAATTTGGATGTACCCAATCGCGTTTAAATCCTAAAATCCGCAAAGCATAGTTTAAAAACAATTGTTTAGTTAGCCTCTATTAGAACATATTTAAATAGAAGTCTTTATTAGACTAAACAATGAAGATTAGGATCGATTTGATTTCTAGTGTATATAAATTCACTAGGTAGCATAACATGAAATGGGGTAATAACATGTTATGCTGCCGATACAGTAGTTAAGTAAGTTAAACTTGGAATAAAGTTTACAAAAAAGCTGATCTTGGAGAGCAAAGTGCTAAAAGTGGGTTAAATGTAAGTATACTGAGTTTTAACCTTTCTAAGACCAGGTTTATTACGTTTTCTTTAGACAGTGTAGATCAGCCAGATAACGAAAAAAAAAAAACAAATTCACAATAACTGCTGTAAAAAAATTTCAACTTGTTCATGTCAATGTATAAATAAAACGACCAGTATTATATAATAATAATAATAATTGTGTGTGTTGTTGTGTCAGTCGCAGTGGTGTTGAGTCATGAACCTGGCAGATGACTCTGTGTAGATTAGAAAATTCTGCGAGTTTCAGGAAATGACTACGCAAAATATAAATTTGTTGATCTAATAGTTTGCTTAGATCTGCCAACCCTCTTCCTCCTTTATACCGTGGCAAAGTTGTACATTCAACAGAACTCTTTGGATGGTGATCTTGAGCTTTTGTTAGTAAAACTCGAACTTTTTGTTGTAATTTTTCAATGTCAGTATTACACCAATTAACTATACCGAAAGAGTAACTGAGCACTGAACATGCATAGGTGTTAATAGCCTGAAACAGATTTTTACTGTTTAATTTGATTTTCCACAGGCGTCGTACCCTTCTATAAAACTCTGCTGTTAGGTCCTTTTTCATATTCAAGTGATCAATACCTTGAGCCTGCTTTATTCCAAGGTATTTATAAGTATGACCTTCCACCATAGATTCAATTGAGGTGCCATCTCTCATTTGAAAGTGCCCCTGCTTTATTTTTCCTTTAACCATATTAATAATTCGGCATTTGTCTAGGCCAAATTTCATATGGATGCCACTAGAGAACACTTCTACAATTTTAAGCATATCATGCAGCTGTGGTTTTGTAGCTGCCATCAACTTTAAGTCGTCCATGTAAAACAAATGGTTTATCTTTAATGCTTGCACGTTGTTGTGTTTGAGACTGAACCCAAAATTTGACGAATTCAGTTTGTTTGAGAGAGGGTTCATAGCCAGGCAGAACCACAGCGGGCTAAGAGAGTCTCCCTGAAATATACCCCCTCTGATTGGAACAGGGTCACTTTGTATCGCACAGTTGGCTTCATTCAGTGAGATTTTGGTTTGCCAGGTGGACATGGCATATTCTAAAAAGATAATAATACAATTATTCACTTTGTAGAGTTTCAGTGCCTTAATGAGCCAATCATGTGGAACTGAATCTTTTGTAGTCTACATATGCCATGTAGAGGTTTGGTCGTTTGGCGTGGGCTTGATTGCAGACAACGGAATCAATTATCAGTTGTTCCTTGCAGTCCATCAAATTTTTCGCGCATTCCTTTTGTTGTTGAGTAATTATGTTGTTCAATTTTTGAAAATGCGATGATTAATGCACGATGTTATGAGTTTGTATAAGGTTGGAAGGCAAGTGATTGGTCGGTACTTTGCTGGGTCCTGTGTACATAGGTTGCCCTTTGGTAAGAGGTATGTAGCACCGTGCGTTAGGAAACTAGGCATCTTGTGTGGGTGGGTAATTACGTCATTTATAAGGGCTGTTAGTGTTTCATGGGTTGCGTAGAGTTTCTTGATCCAGTAATTTTGCACACCATCTGGTCCTGGTGCTTTCCAGTTATGGAGGTGCTTCATTATGTTGGATGTGTCTTCCGTTGTAAATGGTAGGTGTTGCATTCCATCACATTTCTGAAATGCAGCCTCCTCCTCATTAATCCAGCTGGCTTTGGGGTTATAGGAGATTGTTGTGGAAAGCTGTGTTTTTAACAATTCCTTGATGTCTGTTTTACTGGGATAACTAGGAGTTTCATTATTATTGATGTTGTTGAGTTTTCTATAAAACCCTTTTTCTGATTTTCGGAATAGTGCGTTGTCTAGTTTCCGTTGGTGACTGGTTTTGTACCTTCTCAATCGACTTGTGTAGACGGAAATTTTTTGTCGTAGACTGTCCAGACACTGCTGAAATGTGATGTTTTCTCCATCCCACTGGGAGTGTATTCGGTTATTGTCCATGATAGTCTTGAAAAGTCTTTCTATCCTGTTGTTCCTGATCTCTCGTTGGTACTCGGTCCCTATTCCAATCAGAAGAGGTATATTCCAGGGATACTCTCTTAGCCCGCTGTGGTTCTGCCTGGCTATGAACCCTCTCTCAAACAAACTGAACTCGTAAAATTTTGTGTTCAGTCTCAAACACAAAAACGTACAAGCATTAAAGATAAACCATTGTTATACATGGACGACTTAAAGTTGATGGCAGCTACGAAACAACAGCTGCATGATATGTTTAAAATAGTAGAAGGATTCTCTCGTGACATCCATATGCAATTTGAACTAGACGAATGCCGAAGTATTAATATAGTTAAAGGCAAAATATAGCAGGGGCCCTACGAAATGGGAGATGGCACCTCAATTGAATCCATGGAGGAAGGTCATACTTACAAATACCTTGGAATAAAGCAGGCCCAACGAATTGATCACACCACATAAAAAAGGAGTTTTATAGCATGGTAAGACGAATGCTGAAGACCAAACTTAACAGTAAAAATTTGTTTCAGGCTATTAACACCTACGCGTGTTCAGTGCTTAGTTACTCTTTCGGTATAGTTAACTGGTGCAAGATCGGCATTGAAAAATTACAAAGGAAAGTTCGAGTGCTATTAACAAAAGCTCAAAATCACCATCCAAAGGGCTGTGTCGAACCTACAACATTGCCCCGGTGTAAAGGAGGAAGAAGATTGGCAGATATAGGCAAGTTACGTGATCAACCTAATTTGCGTAATCATTTCCAGAAACCCGCAGAATTTTCTAATCTACACGGAGTCATATGCCAGGTTGATGATTCAACACCTCTGCGACTGACAGAACAACAAGTTCATTTATACCACAAGATAACTGATCAGAAGCTGCTCAAGTGGAAAGAGAAGCCCCTTCATGGAATACATATCAACCAAGATTATGTCGACAGTTTAGCGGCCAGATCTCAGGCCATATGTTTCCTGTAACGGAAGGGTTTATATTGGCAATCCAAGATCAAGTAATTCCAACTAAGAACTATCTAAAGCACATCGTCAAAGACTCTTCTATCAACAACGACAGATGCAGATATGGTTGCCAAACATCTGAATCTATCCAGCATATTACAGGAGGTTGCCAAGCGTTCGTTGCAACTGAATACAAAGAACGACACGATGCAGTGGCAAAAATACTGCAACAGGGACTAGCGCTGAAACTTGAGCTATCACAGTCGGTAAGAACACCCTAATACATATACAAACCACAACCTTTTAAAAAATTACTACTACAAGCTGTACTGGGACCGTACAATTCTGACCGATCGGACTGTTGGTCAGAATAGACCAGATATAGTTTTAGTAGATAAAATATCTAGGAAAACAACCTTAATTGACATAGCAATCCTTAACAACAAGAATATAAATAATAAGCAGGCTGAAAAAATAGCCAAATACAGGGATTTGAATTTCAAATATAGACACAGTGTGACATAAACAACACACTAACTGTGCCAATTGTTATTTTAACGACAGGAGTAGTCCCAAAACTTCTACTAAATAATTTAAAATACCTCGGTCTGGACGAACATCTTTAACAACTAATGCAAAAATCCGTTCTGTTATGGACAGCCCGGACGGTCAGAAAATTCATGGGAAGCTGCCACAACTCCAACCACGGGCCTGATAACCTGGCAAGGGCTCCCACAGAGCTAAACCCTTTTGATACCTAGGATACCTGGGGTTAGTGAATTTTCTTCTAAAGGCACGTTATGCGTAATCGGGATAATAATAATAATCACTTATCTTTATTCAATAAGAGTTTACAGATTCGGTTCAACATGGCGAGATTTAGCTAATGCTACTCTTACACCTAACCATGGAACCACTCCTTATGTGTACAGAAGTTGCTAACTAAACATTCCTAACATAAACGCTTACACTATAACCTAAAGTATTTATATATAACATACAACACACACATACATCCGATACAACTAATCTATGAATGTTAGAGCAGTGACAGGAGACGAAAAAGAGGGATAACTGGACTTATATTACGAAATTTACCTAAGCCGACCCTGTTTCATCCCAGCACGACACCGATCGCTTTGAGGAAAAAATGGTTCTCGAAATGACTCGGCAGCTGTAGAATTGATGATTGATTTTACGAGAATTTTCGATGCTGGTTTTAAAACGAAGCAGCCCACGATCGCCAGTGAGTTAGTACATCGAAGAGCTTATATGTAATGTTATTGTGATTTGAATCAGCTGTTCTGTATAATTTGATGTAAATAAATGTTCTAGAAAAGTGAAAGTGAATATTAGTTGTATGCTTTTAAATTGAACCCACGGACTATATAAAAATATTATAATGAGGCGAGAAGCAGCATTTTAACATTTCCGGAAAAACTTTTAGGCTGAAAATCTTTGAGTTTCTTGCACAGTGAATTATAAATTAACATGGCATTATAAAAAAAATGACCGTTGAAACATGGCAGTACTATGATGAGGGATGGACAAAAAATTGCTATCCCTGACATTTCTTTCATGTAATTCTCTACGAAAAATAAGCTTTTCTCTTAAATAAAGGGGTTTAGACATTATTAACATTTTTTAAATAAAACTGGCAAGGTGGTAAAAGAATAGATCAGGCATCTTGAGCAGGCCGTTTAGGCTGTATTTACTTGATATGTGGTGAAATTTCCTCAAGTTTTTTTCAAAGTTTTTTCCTGAGTTTAAAATTTAGAATATGTTTGTTGGCAGATAAGACTTTCAACTTCAGATATGCCTTTTTCGTTAAGTTATTAATGTGACCAATGAATCTCAGTCTTTCGTCCAAAGTAACCCCCGAAATCTTTATGCAATCCCAAACTGGTAAAATTTGATTGCCTACGTTTATTTTGAGTTCATTTTTGAGACGATACCTATAGTACTCTGGAGAAAATATCATAAGTCTCGATTTGGTTGGATTAAGGGCAAGTTTGTGGTTGCTGGAAATTTTACATATGGCTTCCAAGTCAGTGTTTAGATCTGTAATTCTTGTTTACTATAGTTTAAATCAAAATAGTGCAAAATCTGTGTATCATCAGCGAATGACTTAGTACACGAGTTGTTAACTTGGAGCGGTCCAAGAACGGGTCCCTGTGGAACGCCTGTGGAGATAGTTTGAGCACATGACTTGAGTTCTTTTATGCAGACCAATTGGGATCTATTATAAAAATAGTTCTTGAAGAAACCGACTGACAATGTGTTTCAGTTTGGCAAATTAAGAGTATGCGGTTAATTTTATCGAAAGCATTAGAATAGTCAATACTAACTAACATCACCCCAATCTTTTTACCCATCACAGTAATTACATCGACCACAAGATTAAGAAGTGAAGTTGTAGTACTATATTTTTTTTCTAAAGCCTGACTGATGTTTAGGTAGAATTTGAGGATTCAACGTAATGGGTGACCTGACTAAAGACAACTCTTTAAGGACCTTCGATAAAACTGGAAGAAGAAGATTTAAAGGATTTATCGTGAAAACTGGAGAAATCTCTAAATGTGATAAATTTCTGCTTAAGCTTGGAGAAAGTTATGTTTATATGACATGAAATAAATTTGTGATCGAAAATTGGATCAGCATCTATAACAGCCCACTCTTTGAATAGGTCTGCTTTGTTTGTAAAAATCGGATCGAGTAATGAGGCAGAGATAGGAGTTACTCTTGGAGGCTGTTTGACTATATTAGATAAGCCATATGAATAAAAACAAGTACTTAAAACGTGAGACATGTATAGCAAGTCATTTTTGAAGTCACCAAGTTCTACAACGTTGTCAAACCTGCTCATGATAAGATGTTATCTAGGCCTTTAAGAAAATCTTTTATGCTGTATGCAGGCGGTCTATACAAAACCCCAAAAATAAATTTTTGTTTAAGGAAAGTTATTTTTACCCATAATTACTCCAAATAAGGGTGAGTGTTTATATCCAATTCAAATATTTCAGCCTCCAAATCTGATTTGATATATAAACCCACACCACCTCCTCTCGAACCTTTGTCACTAAGGTAAAAATTATAATGGCAAATTTCCACCAATTCACTTGTGTTCTTTGCTGCATGATCAATAGCTAAAGCTCCGTTGTGCTTTTCATTAGATTTACCACTGTTACAACTTTTAGAGTTGTGTTCGCAAGAACATTTGACGCAGCCTGCAGTCTCTATGCAATCATTATCATAGTGACCGAATCCCTAGCACCTGAAACATTGCATCACATGTAAATAATCCACTACAGCACACTATTTCCTTTCAGCCCATATAAATCCATTTTGAACAAGTTGCTTTCTTAATACAGGAGGAACTTCCATTACAACGTGATGGCCCTTTCCAATTTTAAATTTTTTAATAACTTTAATATCAGACGGATTATAATCATTGATGCCATTTAATAAAAATATGCTACAAACTGATTCTTCATTGCTGTTTTCATTCAAAGGAATATTTTTAACTAGGATTCTAGACCTATGTCTTTCACGCACATTATGTTTACTGCCCAATTTATTTTCTATCTCATTTCTTAATTAAATTAAACATTCAGAATCCCTACAATATACTGCTGTTCCATTTTTAATTTTTTTGGTGCCATTAATACAAATATTTATTTCCTTCGTCAATAATTTGAAAACGTCCTCTCTAGTTCTGTTTTCTATTGATTTTATTAAGAGAGTCGATGAATCATGGTTTACACGTTTATGTAAAATGCTACTGTAAGGCTAAGGCCAGATTAAAGCGAGATTTCACTCCGCGTTTTCGATATTATTTTTCGAGCTCTCGCCTAGTATGCCAAACCAGCAGTTTTTCAAGCGCTTGAAATCCAGCTCTAACCCTAGCCACACACGCCGGTTGCAGTCATTCGAGGGCTTTCAGTTTGTTCGAGCTCCATGACGAAATGAATACCACGTTTTTTCCTGCCAGTGTGGTCACTCAACACAGCGTGAAATAACGCAGAAAATGGAATCGATCCTATCTTTCGGCGGCTGACCTTGAAGATTTTCAATTATTATTTTTGCGTGTTTTCCTGCCGAAACGCGACGCGAAATCCCACCAGTTTGGCCGTGGCCTAAGTACTCCGACAAGCACTTTTTTTGTTGGGCATCAGACAAAAACACCTCACTGGATTTCGGTGAAATATTATCGATGTAGTTGGTTTATTTTATATTGCAATAATTTATTTAAAGATTGTCTATCACTTAGTGATTTCTCCAGTAGATACTTTTCTCGTTGTAAGCATTATATTTCCTTGTGAAACAATATAAGTTTATTTCCAGGGTTTTCATGAGGCTTATCAACCGACAGTTTCTGATGGACTGATTTTTTACACACTTCACAAAACCAGAAAATGCAATAATTTTTACTAATGAATTTATAAAAGTCATCTTGCATGCTAATGCTCGTTGGATGAACACATCTGTTGCACATTTGGCATTGTACGTGTTTCGTATTTGCGATAAAATTGTCAGAACACCGTATACATACATTCATGTCGTCCGACATCTCGGAAATATCCAAATATCTCGGAGTTGTAGTGGATCAGTACCTAAAGTGGAAAGAACTTCTTGGCAACCAGATTGGGAACGCTAATCATCTCAGAAATATTTTAGACAGGAAAAATTTACCGAATGAAGAATCAAACACTTTAACCATGATCCAATTGCATATACTTCAATGTCTGGTATTTATATTTAAAAAACATAACTTTGAACTTCGATTACCGAATATCCGCACAAAAAGTACTGCTGCAGAACAAGTGATTACGCCACTATTTAAAAAACGTCACACTCAAAGAATTATCAGGTATTTTGGACCAACATTTTTTAAGTGTTTACCTGCACAAATTAAAGCGGTGAGGTCCTAAGCAAACTAAATAATTTGGTCAAGTGCGAGTTGGACGCGCATACTTAGGGTTCCGTACCACCTTCAAAATTCGAATATTCCAGTTTCAGACAAGCAGGAAATGAGTGCATTTTCTTATACTTACCCTTATATCTTTTAAAGGAAGCGTTTTAAATTTATAAAAAATAAACACTTTGATTTTCCAAAAATAGACCTTTTATTTTATCTGCTTTAGGATTCGCTTGATTTTTATCACAATACATATGTATTAAATTTTCTAATTTGGCCCCCAAAAAGTAACATTAGAGTTTTATTTTACTAATAAACTTTCAGAAATGCCTTTTATAATCTACTGTCTGAGTTTTGAGGCTCTGTAGATTGGAAGAAAAACGGAAAAATATATATTATTAAATCTGTTATTCAAATTATTTAAAAATATAATCAAATATATTTTTCAAATTTTAAATAGTGTAGTTTCTAAAGTGGGAATTAAGTCGATGTTTAATATTTTTAATATCTTTTATACAAATGATTTAAAAATATGTTATATTTGTAATTCACATAATGAGCCTTTTATCTGATATATTACATGATGCGTTTGAAAATTGAATCTTTATTTTCCATTTAATTGTATAATTTGTCCCTAAAATTACTATGGGGGTTTTCTAGTAATTTATTTTCCGTTTAATTATTTGGCCTCCAAATAATAGAATTAGGGATTTTTTTTCATATTTTTCCTATAAACAAAAAAAAGAGGTCTTAGAGTTTGGGGAATAGCGGTGAGAATGGGTAATTCTTTTAAAATATTTTTTAATATATTTTAAAATATTCATTTTAAAAAAAATTAAAAAAATATATTTGTACCTATTCGTCATAATGAGCCCTGGGATTTGATATATTACATGACCCGTTAGAAACAATTATAATTTTTTATTTTCCATTAATTCTATAATTTGCCCCCCAAATGAATATTAGGGGTTTCTTCTTATTTTTTCCAGTAAAGTTCAGGTGAGGGGCTATACTTCCAGTTTTTCAAAATTTTTCAGCTTATGGTTTCGGAGATAAGGGTAAATTTTTTTAAATTTTTGTTAATATCTTTTAATTAATTTATTTTACAAATATGGAAAAATATATTTGTTTTCTTCATCATGAGCCCTTTTATTTGATATATAACATGCTGGGTTAGAAACAATTTTAATTTTATACTTTCCATTTAATTCTATAGTTTGCCCCCCCAAAAAAAAATATTAGGGGTTTTTCCTTATTTTTCCACTAAAGTTCAGGTGAGGGGCTATACCTCCATTGTTTTTTCCAAATTTTCCAGCTTATGGTTTCGGAGATAGGGGGCGGGGATGGGAAAATTTTTTTATATTTTTGTTAATATCTTTTAATTAATTTATTTTAAAAATATGAAAAAAATATATTTGTTTTCGTCATAATGAGCCCTTTCATTTGATATATAACATGATGGGTTAGAAACACTTTTAATTTTATTTTCCATTTAGTTCTATAATTTGCCCCCCCCCCAAAATAAATATTAGGGTTTTCTCCTTAATTTTCCAGTAAAGATCAGGTGAGGGGCTATACCTCCATTTTTTTTTCAAAATTTTCCAGCTTATGGTTTCGGAGATAGGGGGGGGGAATGGGTAAAATTTTTTATATTTTTGTTAATATCTTTTAATTAATTTATTTTAAAAATATGAAAAAATATATTTGTTTTCGTCATAATGAGCCCTTTCATTTGATATATAACATGATGGGTTAGAAACAATTTTAATTTTATTTTCCCATTTAATTCTATAATTTGCCCCCCCCCCCAATAAATATTAGGGGTTTCTCCTTAATTTTCCAGTAAAGTTCAGGTGAGGGGCTATACCTCAATTTTTTTTCACAATTTTCCAGCTTATGGTTTCGGAGATAAGGGGGGGATGGGTAAATTTTTTTATATTTTTGTTAATATCTTTTAATTTATTTATTTTAAAATTTTGAAAAAATATATTTGTTTTCGTCATAATGAGCCCTCTTATTTGATATATAACATGATGGGTTAGAAACAATTTTAATTTTATATTTTCCGTTTAATTCTGTATTTGGCCCCCCAAAATTAAAAGTATAGGTTTTCCCTTTTTTTCCAGTAAACTTCAGGTCAGAACCTATAAATCTATTTTTTTTCAAAACTTTACGTTTTATAGTTTCGGAGATAAGGGGGGGGGAATGGGTAAATTTTGGTATATTTTCGTTAATATCTTTTTAAATATTTTTTTAATATGAAAAAAATATATTTGTGTTCCTCAGAATGAGACCTTTCATTTGATATATTACATGATGCGTTTAAAATTTTTTTATTTTTAAATTTTTATTTAATTCTATAATTTGCCCCCCAAAATTAATATTAATGATTTCTAATTAATTTTCCTGTAAAGTTCGGGCAACGCTCTATATTTCCTATTTTTTTTCAAAATTTTAGGCTCAGTAGTTTCGGAAATCAGGGGGGGGACGGTCGATTTTTTTAGTTTTTCCATCCAGTAGTACCCCTAAAATCAATTTTTTTTCTTTTACTCCTGATCGGGTCACCAAACTATACATTGATACCAAATTTCAACCTCTACCGTCCAGTAGTTTAGGAGAAAATATGGCTGTGATGTGACAGAGGCAGAAATCCTGAGTGATATTATAAGGGTATCCGGATATTGTATATACGGAACCCTAAAAAACAAACTTAAAATTTTTATTAAACGTCATGAATATGAATTTCAAAAATATTTATTAACTAGGACATTTATTCAAGATTAAAGTATAGTACTTTGACACTTTATTGTTTGTGGTTAGGAGTTTACCATTCTAGTTGGTATTTTGTATTATTAGTAGCTTCGCTAACTGACTAATTTCTCGCCCCCTCCCATGCCATAAAATTGTGAATATTTTATGCTTTGTTTAACACTGTACACAAATAATTACAAATATGGTTGTCCTGTATGGACTTGATCACTTCTGCACAAAACAAGCATTTTATGCTTAGGTGTTGAAGTGATCGTTTCTGTCCTGCCGATAAACCATAATGTAAAATATTTCCTATATTTAGATATGTATATGTACCATTTATTTTAATTATAACAGTGTAAAAAATTCACAACATGTAATGTACTATTGGAGAATAATAAAATTTACTTTATAACTTAACGTTATGTTCGAAACCAGGAAATAAATACTTTCAGACCTGCCTCACAAGTTGTGTATCATTTTACACATCACACGCTCACACATCTTAACTATATTGTATAACGTACACAGTCACCTTGACTAAGGCCAGAATGGTTCTATACAAAACAAATTACGGCAGCGTAGGAAGATGTTTACTATCGGCATGTGGGTGGGTTGAACTATTTGTTGTGCTCTATTCATTTTAATGTCTAGCCTGACCGCCCTTACAAATGTTTATGCCCTCTGCAAAGGCGGCAAGACGACTGCAGTCCATTTGTTTAACGATACTTTATTGGAATGTACTCACAAATTTACCTTCTGCACGTTCTTAATGTATACCTACCACGGACGTTAACGTAAATGCTCATTAGAATAAACAGAATGAATATATACTGGCAACAAATTGAATATGGTAATGAAATCAGTGCCTTTATGAAAATTATGAATATAAATTTGGTTCCTATCAAAAAAATATATAACTAATAAATAGTTTATTGTAACTATGTTGTCGAAATAGTTTTATGATTTAGGAATTCAGATTACAACCAGCATGTCACTAATGTCAGTAACATGAATAAAGCAATGAAAATTTCTGAAGAGCAAATACAAGGTATGTCCCAACTTGGATACATACATAGTACATGATCGAGGGGTGCATACGCAATATTAAAAAAGCGTGAACCTGAATATGTACGATGTGACGTTTCGTCCGGTTTTTGTACCAACCAAAAGTTGATCGTTTCATTTATGGTTCCTGTACGGTCAAAGCAGTTCATGAAATTTTTGAAAACTAAAAGTTCTGACCTGCGCAGTTCGGTTCTTGACTATAGAAATAAAACATAGGAATCTTATGTTGTATGTATGTATGTTGTACCGTATTAGCTGTGGTTATAACCTAATAAAGTTTTGAGAGAGTTGAAGTGCTTCTATTGTACTTTTTGTTTTCGTTTTTGAATTAATTACAATTTCTGATGCAAGTATAAGTGATAGCGATCTTTTGAGTGATGATTTAGGAACAAGTAATTCCAGTGACGATCTAGAGCTTTTCGACTAGGAAGAAAGACTGAAAAATAAAAATTATAGAGGTATGTATACTTCAGAGAATGTTGAATCCAAAGTATTTGTTATTACGCATATATGTATATGTATGTGTTAAAGAGTATAATAAATTTTTTTTGAGAAAACCGTGAATGAGTACAGTGATGATGTATTCTTTGAGCACTTCAGAATATCCAGACAAAATTGAAATAAACTCAGGGAGCCGTTTAACGATATCAGAAATTTTATGAATCATTCTGGGCAATATGGCATCATATCTGCGTCATCCCAGGTCAGTAGTTACTAAATATTTGAAAATCGTGATAATGTAATGTACAAAGAAGTATAGTTAACGTGCTTTGTATTTTGCTTTGATTTATCCAAAAGTTCTTTGGGAAGAATAATAAAAAGCGTTAATAGATTTTTGAGTAACGTGTCACCTGAAGTTATAAAGTGGCCATGTGAAAATAAGCAAATTGTTAGTAAACAACATTTCACAGGGAGAATGGTTTTGGAAAAGTGATAGGAACTTTAGACGGTAGCTATATAAAAATTGATAAACCAGAAAATGACCCAAATTCATACATAAATAGGATGGGTTATTTTTCAGTTCATGTAAGTGAGTTTTTTTCAAATAGATACTACCAAAACATAGTACTGAGAATTTGTTATCAATATGTCTTTTTCTTTTCAATTGCAGATGCAAGCTGTCTGTGATCATAGTAGAAAAATTATCGATTTGTTCATTGGGTATCCTGGTTAAGTGCACGACAGTACAGTGTTTAAAAACTAACCGTTATTTAATCTATACTATTATAAAATTGTAAGTTTGTTTGTTTGTTTGGGCATCACGTAAGAACTACTGAACTGATTTTTTTGTTGCAAGGCCTAAAGTTTGACTTAAAATCTGGTAGATATTTTATCTCCCTAAATTGACAAAACCGGTAGATATAGCGAAAAAACTTCTATGTTGATAATACAATTACTGTATTGGTTCAAAATTCGGAATATGCCAATGCAATATGTTTCGATTTAAAAATATCACGTAATTTCGCGGGGTGTTCCTATATATAGGAAACTTAGTGCGGAGTGGAATGACATGGCTTTAAAAAATCTAAAAAAAGTTACATTACGTGTACAATAAGCAGCTGCATATATACAATGTGGTTGAAATAAGAGGAAGTGGAATTAGTGTTCAAAAAAGTTTTATTGGGTGGGCCATAAATAGGTGGTTCATAAACGGTCGGAGAAGAATAATATTTATATAGGCTGGATAACAAAATGATATATTGTTTGGCTCATAAGTAGTTGCATATACAATATGATTGAAATAAGGGTAGAATATTTATACAAGGTGAATAATTATTTATTAGAAAAAATATGTTACGTAAGCAGTTAGGATCTTTGAATTATGTTCTTGAGTTATTATACTTATGAAGTGTGTTGAAAAAATGTTAGAAGTTGTTTATACGAATTGAATTATAGTTTATAGAGTGGTTAAAAAAATATTTTATATCCACAAGTAGTTGCATATATGGAGTACCTGAAATATAGGACGCAGTAAAGTTATAGTTACACAGGGTTTTTCATACAAGGTTAGAAAAAGTTGCAAATAGAGAGTGCATTAAATCAGGAAATTGTGAAATAGCGTGGTTCATAATCAGTTAAAATAAATATATTGCGCAGTGATGGTTTTATATTTATACAGTGAGGTACAAAAAATGTTATACTGGGTGGCCGATAAGAATATAGTTCATATACAAGGTAGTTGAAACAGAGGGTGGAGTAGAATTAAAGTTAAACAGGTTGGATACATTTTTTTTGTAGGATAGAATATGAGCTGTTGCATATATGCAATATCTGAAACGTGGATTGAAGTAAAATTATAGTTATACAGTGTGATTAAAACAATGATAGAAAAAGTTGCATATACGGGTGTTTGAAATATAAGGTGGAAACAAATTATACTTTCCAGTACCAGGCGGGTGTAAGCTTTGGACACTTTCCTTTGCTCCTCTTGAAACAGTGAGGGACCCGGTCGCGTAAGCACCATTCACGGATACTTGTGCTACGACCCCAACAGTTCAAAGGACCTATTCATAGCCAGGTGGAATTTTCCACATAAACCCCACCTTTCACATGTATATTCCACTGGGACATTTGTTTTCCATCTTCAACGACTATAAGAGGGTGATGTGTAGTAAACAAACGATTCGTCTGGTGCGAAGCTGTAGCAATGATGCTTGTCTTATAATCCAGGAAGCTCCTACCACGGGTAAAGTGAAGATAAACAATATTGAACTTAAGTTTCGACAAATTTTCCAAACGATGACGTTAAACTGGATTTGCTGCAAGCTGTCCAAGCAGATTCCAATATATTTTTAACGTTTCGCAAATTAAAATGAAAATACTGATAATATAAAAAGCCCAGAGCCAGCAACTTACACAGATAGTCAAAGAAATTATATCCAGTATTAAACTGGCAATACCGACTTTAATCCTGAGCACAGATCGATTTATAAAGTATACTGTGTACTCTCAGTGTTACTGTAGGGCTGTAAAATATCGACTCTAAAGATTAGTACCTATCATTAACGAAATAGAAGGAAATCTGGATCTTCCGTAGATTTCCACAAAAAAACTCACATCGTATATTACAAACGATGAGGTGTTGAAATGAACCAGTGGAGAAAGAACGGAAGGAGTTTATTTGGGTCAAATAATGTGTGCAAGTAGATATAACCTTTTAAAATTGACAAATAGTATTAATCTCAGAGGTAAAGACTTGTTTCGAAATTTAGAATAACAGAGTAGAGTCTTTATCCCCTCATGACAAAATACATTCCCAAAATTGGTCGAGTGGAATTAAATACGAACAAACGATTAAATGTAATACATAAGCTTTTCTCAATATTAATTGGGATTTCACATCTTAAATGCCTCAAGTTTTTATGAATACCATTCATTGAAAAATTAAGTTTATTGAACACTATTTTCATGACGAGATCATTAATGAAATATAGCGAAACCGTATCCAGGTAAGAACCTTGAGGTTCAACAGGTGGTGTTGGAAGAAAGCTTTGCAAGAAATTTCATGGGTCTTATTTCAGAGCGAAATCTCTTCTGTACGATAGTGGTAAAGTCGTTTCCCAAGCTTCTTGAGACTAACCTTAACAAACGTTTTCGACAAGTACATATACACTGAGTCAGTCTGATTGTAGATGGCAAGAACGTAATGAATTGAGATTCGAGATTTCACTTTTCTGCAAGCAAACCAATATATATATATATATATTATATATATATATATATATATATATATATATATATCGTTTCAGGTCTGGAAAACTTGTGTCAGTTGAACTTTCCACATAGGAAATTAGAAATATATAGATATCTACAACTGTACTTGGTTTAAACTATTAAAAGGAATAAAATGGAATACCCACACTTGCTAAATTTAACTAAATCTACAAAGGTGACTGCTCAGACTAAGGATGAAAATATTGACTTCCAAATAGTTAAAGTTTTGTAAAAAATTATGTAGAATAATTAAATATAAATTAGTTGGATCTACAATAAGGCATAAAACTCGTTTTGGAGCCCATCAGACTTTGTTCATTTGTCATTGATAAATTACATAAGTAACAGAGTGACGACACATTATTCTGAGGATTGTAAACAGATTGACATAAAAATACAATTAAATCCTTTTATTAGTATAATTTTGAAAAAACTGAATTTGTGAAAAATATTCGTCATGCTATTAATAGACAGCACCTAAAAGATCCAAAGACTGAGGTTATCACAAATGCAACAATCTCTCCATTTACGGTTCTTATAACTGGAGCTACAGAAGTCCAAATTTTTAAGACATACTGGTAATTAGTAAAGAAACATCTGTTTCTTTACTAATTATTCTAATAAAATGATTTAGATTAATTGTTGTCCCTCAGTTCATAATTATCGGAGTGATGTATCGTTGTTACGTACCTTATGTCATTTATCAATGGCAAAAGAACAAAGTCAAAAAAATAGCCTATCGCCCCGAATAGCCAACCTGTCTGTAGGATGGGGCCTAAAATGAGTTTTATGTATTATCGTAGTTCCAAGTAGTTTATGTTTTATTATTCTACTAAGTTTTTGCAAAACATTATACCATCTTTATCGATATATGTTTCTTTTCAATGTTGGGGCAGCGTATACATATTATCAAGAGTTAGTCGAAGAACAAAATTTTGACTTCTCATATCTATAGAACGAAAGAATTTTGAACTTGGTGCTTGCTGGTGAACTGTTGATCTACCCACCATAAACAACATCATACTATAGATTCTGTTATTTTTTGACAAATGCAACTAGACAGTGGTGATCGCTACCGCACAGCGATAACAAAAAGAGCAGACCTTTTGCAAGGTAATAGTCATAAACCCGCAACAAGGCACTCTGTAACATACTTCAACCTTAGTAAAAATTAAAACATATGAATTAGCTATTAAGAGCACACAGTAGACAGGTCAGCAACAAGTTTATAAACCGAGGGGGAAATAAACAAAGTACAGGCATTAGTAATATATAGATAATTATAATGACGCAATAAATTGCGGAGAAAACCATAAAATAGTATAATTCATTACAATTTTCATTTTCCGCACACTTCCCAAAAATCGTAAGAACAACAATATATCAATACAACACAAATCTAAAAATCAACGAAAAATGCATGTTGGAAGAGTTTAACTTCAATACCTTTAACACATAACGGCTACAAAATATACAAACTAGTAGCACGTTCTTCGACATGGTTATCGTTAACACCAATAGGAGCAGATTTTTTTCTTATAAATCTATTAGAATAGTTATTGACTATTGAAAATATATTTCATTTGAAATATTTCGAAAAATTACATTTATTAGTTATTACTCCTCACCAAATTTCGGAAGAGAATCATAATGGTAATTAATTGTTTTCAGAGACTCACATATATGAGAATTTTGCCAATAAATTTACGTTGTACAAAATTTATAAATAATCGTGCTTTTTTGTGTCACCACAGAATATTTTTGCGTATTTTCATAACACTCATTTGGAACGTCATTGGAAAAATTTCATTTAAAAAAAATATACGAGTTCATTCGTTGAGTTCAAGATTTTTATAAACGTCATTGTTTGCCAAATAGTATGACAGCAGATTTATAGAAATATACAGGTTGTGTTTTCAAACATATACAAAATACGGAATATTTTTTTAATTAATAATTTTTCTTTTGCTTCTGTCTTTACAACTAATTTGATAAACTGAAGAACTATTTTTTTAAATGCGACTTACAAAGGAACTTTATCTTTTAATATGAACCCAGCCAACATAAAGTAGTTTTAATAAGTATTATTCTCAGGTTATAAAAAATAATTCAGTTGACTGCAAAAGGTTATTAGATCTAAAAAAAAAATAATTGTAGCCATCAAATATTTTTAATTTATATAGTTGGCTATTCTAAGTTATAAAATTTTGATTATCATTTTCAACTAAAAAAGCATTACATTTCTTATGTCGTTTTTTAGATTTGGTTATCTAGGTATTTTAGACACTTTTAGAGCTTTTTAGTAATTTATGTGTATTTATGTACATCTGGGCTCTATTTAAATTTATAAATAATGAACAATTTTATTAACAAAGATTATAATTCATAACTTAACAATACTACTTATTAACTCTCTCACTTGGGCTGTCAAATTAAACCAAAGTGTTATAGTTTTCGGGTAAACAATAATGCCTTATGTGCGAATAGATCTTCAACGAATTTTTTGTGGCAATATTTCAGTCTTCTATAAAGACGATTGCACCTATTTTTTTATCAGATTTCCAAAAGGAGATATTTAACTCGTCGTTATTCTTATTTGTTACCTTATTTATTCTTCAACTGTGAACCACTTTGAGTAATTATTGCTTTATATAATAGATTGTACATTCGTAATGGTGAAATTTTAAATTTGAGAAAGGAATTTTATTCGTAAAGCGACGAAATTTGGGATTAAACAAATACATGCATGGAAATCGATCAATACCAAACATATTACTTGATTTCTACAAAATCGCTTAACGATTTGTATAGTGTTTTTAAATTGTATTGTTTTAAGGAAGATACTGAAACGGTCTCATATACTTTTCCTATCATTTGTACTATGCAGTTACAGAGCAGTAACTGTAGACACTGAAAGATTTAATAGCGAATATTATATATATATATATATATATATATATATATATATATATATATAATGTCACCAACTCCTGGCCTAGTAGAAAATCAGTGACAACACATGTCAAACACACTGCTATTTGGTGCGATTATGCACAGGGTGTTTAGTACAGTAGTACAAAACCATAAAGTGAAGTGATAAATGCAATATTAATAACATTATCCCCCGACTTGACCATCCTGTGTATGTCTCTTTAGGGAAAAATTCACTAAAACCTAGATATCCCAGATATCAAAAGGGTTTAGCTCTGTGGGAGCCCTTGGCAGGTAATTAGGCCCGTGGTTGGAGTATCCGGGCTGTTCCTAACAGAACGGGTTTTTTCATTAGTTGGTAAAGATTTTCATTCAGACCGAGCTATTTTAAATTATTTAGAAGTTTTGGCACTACTCCTTTTGTTGACATAACAATTGGTAGAGTTCGTGTGTTATTCATGTCCCACTGTGTCTTTATTTGAAATTCCAAATCCGTGTATTTGGCTATTTTTTCAGCCTGCTTAATATGTGTAGTAATGTTTTTAGGGATTGCTATGTCAATAAATATTGTTTTTCTAGAGACTAAATCTATATGTGGTCTATTGTAGGCATAAGTGCGATCGGTCAATATTGTGCGGTACCAGGGCAACTTGTAGGTGTTATTTTCTAAAACAAATTTTGGCTTGCATACATAGTATGGCACTCTTACCGACTGCAACAGTTCAAGTTTGAGTCCTAGTTCCTGGAGCAGTATTTTTGCCACAACCTCCTGTGATATGCTGGATAGATTCAGATGTTTGTTAATAGAAGGACCTTTAACGATGTACTTTAGATAGTTATTAGTTGGAATTACTTGGATTGCCAATATAAAGCCTTCCGTTTCAAGACACTTAAGACCAGAGATCAATAAGTAGTTCGACGTTGAACAGTCGACATAATCTTGTTTGACGTGATTTACATGTCTTCGATGAAGGGGCTTCTCTTTCCACTTGAGTAGTCTCTGCTCAGTTGACTATTGGAGCAATTGGACTTGTTGTTCTGTCAGTGGCAGTGGTGTTAAAGCATCAAATTGGCATATAAATAAATAAATAAATATTCCTTTATTCAACATTTAAAATCACTGCATTTACAAAAAAAATCTTACAAATACAAATGATTTATTTGCCTTGTCAAAACAATCACCACCCGCGTCACTCAGCATCTTTCCATCTTTCAAAAATTCATCATACGAGTAGTATGCTTTTCTGGACAGGTATGTATAGAGCTCCTTTCCAAACTTAACTATACTTTTCTCATTCCCTCTTGCTCGCGTATATTTATTAAAACTTTTAGTCCCCCTATAGATATGGGAATTTTGTCCAACTGATAGCCTAGAGAATGGCTGATGTAGTTCAGTGCTACTACGAGTTGAATAATTGTGTATTTGATCATTTGTAGTAAATGATACTTGCTTTTTAATATTCATTATTGATAAATATATAATGAGTGGACCGTCAGAATATTAAACTCAATGAAAAATTGCTTGCAACTGGTTAATGGGGGAACCCCAGCTATACATCGTAAGATATTTTTTTTGTGTAAAGAAGACTTTGTTAATATGAGCTGAACAGCCCCAAAATATAAGGCCATATGACAAAATCGACTCCTCTAGGCCAAAATATGCTAATTTGAGAACATTGAAACTTACGGTAAATTTTAATTGGCGCATTAAGAAAGAGGTCTTACTTAATTTATCTGTTACATAATTAATGTGTTTTTCGCAAGTAAGTTTATTATCAACAATTATTCCTAAGAGCTTACATAAATTTGTCTGCTCAATAGATTCATTATTAACCTAACCTAACCTGACAAGATAACTGAAATTATTTGTGTTGTTTTTAGGTAGGAATGACATTATTTGTGATTTTTTAACATTTACCGTTAAACCATGTGAATTACAATAGTCATAAAATTCCCGAGTGGCTACATTAGCATTTCTGACAAGTTCAGAATCACTTTTCCCAAATATGCCAAAATTTGTGTCATCAGCAGAGAGAATTTTAAGATCAGATGTGGGACATGATAATGAAACACCATTAATCAATATAAGAAATAGAACAAGGCCCAATATTGAGCCTTGTGGCACCCCCGTGTCGACTGCCTTGAAATTTGATCTAGTTTCGCCTACTTGAACAGCTTCTTCACGGTTTGTGATGTATGATCGAATCCATTCATTTGCTGAGCCTCTGACGCCTATTCTATTAAATTTATCTAGTAACAAGTAATGATCTATGGAGTCAAATGCACGTGATAAATCGAAAAAGCAAGTTATATTTAATATTTTATTGTTCAATGAGTCATATATAAAATTGCACAGCTTCGATAATGCACTATGTGTAGATTTATTTGCCTGAAAGCCGTGTTGGCAGGGGATTAGAAAATTATAATTCTCGAGAAAAGTGTTCAGTCTAATGTTGTAAGCCGCTTCAAAAACTTTAGCTAGCTGACTTTGAACACATATGTTTCGATAATTTGTAATATTTTCTACTGGACCTTTATTTTTGTAGACTGGTATAGATTTAAATTTTTTAAAATGTTTGGGATATTATCCTGTTTTAAAAGACTCATTAATTAGATAAGAAAGTGGAACACAAATTTCTTCCATTACAGATCTCAAAACAGTACCATCTATTTCATCTATTCCAGCTGCTTTTTTAACAGTGTTTTTTTTTTTAATTAAATATTTAATTTCATCCGGTGTTGAAGGCGTTAAGAAAAATGACGTTTTAGCAAAGTCATAAAGTTTAATCTCTTTATACCTGGGAACCTCTATGTTTACGAAATGTTCATTAAAAGAATTACATATATCTCCCATATTCATAAATTAGTTGTCAGAATTATCATACATTTCCTTAGGGAGAGGATTTTTAGACTTACCTTTCATTTCATTTATAATTCTCCAGGATTCTTTACTAATGTTTGGTGCACCGAGAATTCATCATTATTGAAAGTTGCTTTTGCCTTGTTAACTTTTTGCTTATAAATTAGTTTTAGTTTTCTGTATCTTTCTTTTATAATCTCGTTATCTGAACTGGTGTATATACTATGCAATTCACATAGAGTAGCATGTAAAGATTTAAGTTCACTATTGTACCAATTATTTTTGAAATTCTTAGGAATACTTTTTTTGTAACTGAAAACTGTATTAAAATGTTGGAAAAAAGTTAAATAGAAACTATCAAATTGTGTTACAAAGTCAGGAGCCCTGTACATATCTACCCATGTTTCGTTTTTTAGCAATAGATTAATACAGGCAATATTATCATCGTTAAAATCTCGGACAAAAAAGTGATGAGTTCTTTTGTTGTTTGTTTATAAATATATCAAATTCATAAATTTGCCATGAGTGATCCGACAATATAGTTTTTGTAACAGTAACATTTTTATATTCAATATTCGTAAAAATAGGCTCCAACAATGGGCAGGTGACGCGTGTTGGTTCCCTAACGATATTATATAAACCAAATTCCTCAAAAGTGTTTTTGAGAAGTCTTGACATATTGTTATCTACTATTAGGTCAATGTTCATATCTCCACATACAATGTAGGACAAAGAACACTTATAATAAAAATCCAATACAGTATGTAATTTGTCAATGAAGATTTTAGGATCTGCTTTATGCGATCTATAGACTGAAATTATGAACATATTTATATCATATAAAATAAGTTTACAAATATTTACTTCAATAACTTTTTCGATTGAAAAGTTACAGCCAATAGGTTTAGCAATTAAATTATTTCTTACATAAATACAAATACCTCCTTTATTATACTGAATTCTACAAAACTTATTAACCAAACAATAGTTGCGAAAATTAAATAGTTCGATTTCATGATTTCTTAACCAATGCTTAGACACACAACAGACATCAATTTTATTATTAACCGACTTCCAAAAAGGAGGAGGTTATCAATTCATCGCGTATTTTTTCGCTTTTTTTTTGTATGTATGTTACCTGATTTCTTCTCCTGTGGTGCACCCTTTTGAACGAATATGGTCTTGTTTAATAGAGTATATATCCGGATTGGTGAAACTGCAAATTTTGGAAAAGAATTCTATTGGAAAAGTGATAAAATTTGTGAATGAACACATGCGTGCATGGAAATCGACCAATATCCCTAACATATTGGTCGATTTTCCAATAACTCCTCATGCATGTGTATAGTTTTTTAACGTTTAATCTATTAAGGAAGATCCTTAGGTGATCTCATATACTTTTCTACGACGTGCAACTTGCAGTTTTGCAGAAAATCGCCGAAAATTCCAAAATTCTTATCAAAAATTTCATCGAAATGATATAACAGACATTTCCTCATAAATATTCTAATTCCAACGTAATAGTGCGGTAATTTTAGGCACTGGAAGTTTTAATTGCGAATTTGAAAATTTTCTATGTACATCTCAAGCATATAGGTAGTAAAGCATAGTCTTTTCGGCTCCTTAAATCAATGAGTAGCAAGCTCGTTTTGTTTGTATACCAGGTAAATACCTATTTAAATGCAATTTTCCATTTTGCGAAGACGGTACTTTTGTGGTTGTCACATTATCCCGGCCTAATAGAAAATTCAGTTACAACACATGTCAAACTTTAAAACTGGTACCTACTTGGTGGCCTATAGACAGGGTTTTTAGTTATAGCAAACAAAATCACAAAGTAAAGTGGTTGAAGGAGCTGCATTTATATGAAGATTGAAATATAGGACGGACTAGAATGATAGTGGTCTGTAGGCAGCTGTATATACAGGATGTGTGGAATATAGGGTGGACTGGACGTTTGGTGGTATAAAAATGTTGAAAGAAATCTGAAATTAAAATTATATAGGGTGATTAAAAAACTGTTATATGATGTGGACATAAGCAAATCATATACAGGATGGTTGAAATATATGCTGGAGTTGAATTATATTTATACGGTGTGATTAAAAAATTATTTCTTTTATAGCCCATAAGAAGTTGCATAAAGTGTGGAGAGGAATTAATGTTACACAGGGCGATAACATAAATGTTAAAAAGGAAATAATTTATGGGGTAGCCCACAAGGAGTTATATACTATGGTTGAAATATAGGACGGATTTGACTCCGTAAATATAGGATGGATTCTACTCCGTCCGTCGGCAGTCATATGTACAGGCTGGTTGGTACATAGGTTGGAGTTGAAATATCTAGTTATACAGGGTTGTCAAAAAAAGTTGAAACAAGGTTACATGGCGTAGTCCACAAGGCATAAATATATTTTGGGCTTATTAAGTCAACGCCTACTAGTACATTTTGTTCGTAAAGATTTACCTGTCAATTTAAATGATAAAGTATCATTGTGTAATGTTGAGGCTTTCGATGTTACCTGGTTCTGTCTATTAAGGTTATACATACAAAATAAAAAATAGAATGAAAACTACCTGAGTTAAAAAAAACTAAAAAGTTGAAAATAAAAACATTTAAAAAAAATATATACGAGTATAACCGACTTCTACCTATAACTAAAAAGCTAAAAATAATTACAACAAAATACAACTTTAGCAAATAAATAACACATTCAATGTTGTAAGGTACCTACCCAGGAAGTAAAAAATGTAAATATTAAAAGGTGCTCATTCTGAACAAATTAATTACCTACCAATCTAGTATATTTTTGAAGTCGATGCCAAGCAAATCTAAAATCCTTCATTGCGTACTTATCTACTAGTTCATCAAACTTGATTGTTGCTTGGCACCGACTTCAAAAATATGCTAGATTGGTAGGTATTTAATTTGTACAGAATGAGTACCTTTTAATGTTTACATTGAATGTGTTATTTATTTGCTAAAGTTGTATATTGTTATTATTATTTTTAGCTTTTTAGTTATAGGTAGAAGTCGGTTATATTTTTTTTTTAAATGTTTTATTTTCAAGAATTTGTTCGATCTCATAAATTTTACTTGCTAAACCCTGCGCATTAAAATGCATAAATTTAAAACGATCAAAACATCTTTTGTAAATATTATTGTCAATATTATTTATATAATTTATATTTACACTATTTTCTTTGTTGGTTACGGATAGGGCGGTGGTGGTGATTTCTGAAGGCCTTTCTTCGAAAAATATATTCACTAACCTCAATACCTTTGGGCCCACATATCAGCTCTTAGTAAATCTTCTTTCAAGTCAGAGTCTATACCGACTTTAAACGAGTTGAAACCCCAGTAGTTTTTTAATGGTAAGCAGATAAATTGGCAATCAGGTTTCTATTCCCTTAAGTATGATTCTATTCTACGACTCTGTGTAGATCAGAAAATTCTGCCAGCTTCTGGAAGTGACCACGTAATTCAGAAATTTGTTGATGTAGTAGTTTGCTTGTATCGGCCAATCCTCTTCCTCCCTCATACCGTGGCAAGTTTGTATATTGGATAGAGCTCTTTGGATGGTGATTTTAAGCTTTTGTTGTAATTGTTCAATGTCGGTCTAACCCTACAGATTCAATTGAGGGGCAGCTCCCATTTTGTGTTGCCCCAGCTGTATTTTGCCTTTAACTATATTAATAATTCGGCATTTGTCTAGGCCAAATTTTATATGGATGTCACTAGAGAACCCTTCCACTATTTCAAGCATATTATGCAGGAGTTGCTGCGTAACTGCCATCAACTTTAAGTCGCCCATGTATAACAAATGGTTTATCTTAAATGCTTGTACGTTGTTGTGTTTGAGACTGAACCCAAAGTTAGTCGAGTTCATTTTTTTTGAGAGAGGGTTCATGGCAAGACAGAACCGCAGCAGGCTAAGAGACTCTCCCTTGAATATACCTCTTCTGATAGAAATTGGGTCAGTTAGTATCGAACGCTCGGCTTCATGCAATGAGATTTTTGTTTACCATATTCTAAAAAGCTAATAATACAATTATTCACTTTATAGAGTTTCAGTGCCTGAATGAGCCAATCATGTGAAACTGAACCAAAGGCCTTTTTGTAGACCACATATGACATGTAGAGATTTCGTCGTTTGGCATGGGGTTCATTGCAGTCAACGGAATCCATTATTAGTTGTTCTTTGCACCCTATCGAATTTTTCGCGTATCTCTTTTGTTGTTGAGTATTTATGTTGTTCAGCTCACAATGTTTGGAAAGGCGATGACTAATGCTGATTGATTATTAATATAATATTAGTTACATTTATTATTAATTTAATTAAACATATTTTCTGCTTATTAAGTCAACGCTTACAAAGTTAATTTTGTTCGTATGAGTGGTATACGACAATTTAAACGAAAATGTATTATTCTGTTGTGTTGGTGCTTTCCTTCTAACCTGGTCCCGGTCAATTTTAAAAAAAAGATAATCGAGTGCAATATATAACTGAAAAATTGAAAAGCAAATATGTAAAAAATTAAAAGATTCTTAAAAACCAAAAAGTTGAAACTACCAAGTACCTAGCAGTAGAAAATAATTAGTAAAACATAACACTAGGCAATAAATAGCATATTCAGAGTTGTTAGGTACCTACGCATAAAGTAAAAAAAATATAAACCATAAAAGGTGCTCATTCTGTACAAATTAATTACCTGCCTATCTATTATATTTTAGAAGTCGATGCCAAGCAACAATCAAGTTTGATAAAGTAGTAGATAAATAAACAACCCTGAATTTTAGGTTGGATTGGCACCGACTTCAAAAATATACTAGATAGGTCGATAAGTAATTTGCGTTTTATGTTATGAGCCATTTGCGGCCAGTATTAAACACAGGCATTTCCCGGTCTCCTTCAGCGCTCTCTCTCTCTCTGTGTGTACCTCTATCTCACTCCCTCTCTATTCAGTGCTTCTTCGATCCACCTCATTCCTGTAACTTGTTTGATATCGTCATACAATCTTATAGCCGGTCTTCCTCTTCCTCTTTTTTCTTCCCCCGAACTCCATCTGATAATGGTACTATTCCATCGATCATTTTTGGTTCTCCCAAAGTAACCAGCCTAGCCCCACTTCAGATTAGTAATACTTTCATTTATGTCGGTGAATTTGCTTTTTGCCAAATCCGAGAATTTTCCGCATACAGCCCATCCTAATCATATTGTTGTTTTACTAATTACTATCTGTTGTCTTAAGTATACATTCTTGAATGTTTTCCAACTGTTTACATTTATGGTAATCCGTATCTATTCTGAGCTCATTATTTTCGTTATATCTAGATTCATCTTGAGCCTTTATTCTCGACTCATTTTCTAGTTCGAGTATCATTCCTGTAAGATATTTATTTCATTGATCAGAACCACAGCATTTGCGAACCTCAAATTAAAGAGACTTTTCCCGTTAATGTTAACTACCGCATTTATACAGTTCAGTTTCTTGAGGAAGGCTAAGTTAACCATTTCTGGAGATATTATATCACCTTGTCTTATTCAGCTGTGGTTAGATATCTTATTTGAATCTTCTTGAGAGTAGACGATCAGTTGTACCATATCCTCTTCAAAATGCTACCTGTTTGACAGGTTGATGGTAATCTAATTTCTCATCTATCTAGTTTGTTATTACCTATGCAAATCATGTATAGATTTGCAACATCAGGTCTGTATGGCGGTAATTCGTGCGAAGTCTTCTATCACATTTTTAATTGAATTGTTATATATGTACCTACAACTAAATTTAACATTTTAGTGTGAAGTGAATACCGACATCTACGAGATTTACTGCAAACTGTACAAGCGAGATCACAAATTGGGATATAATAAAAATTACTAGAAATAATTCGTAACTTAACTGAAGTATATTAATGACATAATATATATAGACTGTAAAATCTCGAAAATATCATTGTCGTAGTTAATTACAAATTAAGACATCAAGGTAAGCTAACATTTTTTATATGAAATTAGTGTTTGAGCTTCACAAAACTAATTGTCTGCAACCGCAATTCACTAAGAGAAAATAATGTTTTACTGTAATATCTTACTACTATATGCGAAGGCTAGTGAATCTCAAACATTTGTTTTTTAATTGTGAGATTATATGTCTTTAAAATCTTGAGATACTGATGTTCAGTTGAGATATTAAGTTTTACTGAGATGTCAGCACTTTCGAAAATAAATACAAATGCGCAAACTGCTAACTCATATTTAAGATATTACATGGTGAATATCAGCTACTAAATAGAAACGTAAGTGCTTATAAAAGGCCTACACTTACTGGACAAGTAATATCTTTTTTAACTTGTACTGGTTAAAATTGTCATCATTATTCTACCAATGAAGAAACAAATTAATCAATCAAATAGCCTGCTTCAAAGTAATATCTTAGTAGCTGTTGTTTCCATAATTCATAGAGATCACCGAACTCATTTAGCAATAAACTAGAACAGGGTATGATTCACAACAATGCTCCCTTTCAGTAAATTCTCGCGAAGTGTACACCTATTTGAAGAACATAACACACTACTATTTATAACAATTATCTGCCGCTCTTGCCAAGTTCAATTTTCTTCCCATTTAGTTCTGTAAAATTAGTTTATATGAACGCTTAGAGCTTCGGTGATAACCCAATTTCGACAACTTTTAATACTAATTAATTTCTATGGCAACAACCTCATAATACTATAACATTTACACAATTCGTTATGAAAGACTAACACAAAGGTTGACAAAATACTGTTGTAAAGTCCGTGGGTTCAATTTAAACTTATAAAACTAATATTCCTTTTCTAGAAACTTCTATTTACATCCAATGTACAACAGCTGACTCAAATATCACAATAACAATGTTACATATAAGCTTTTCGCTCCATCAACTGATTCGCGACCGTGGCCTCTTTCCTTTATAAAACCAGCATAGAAAATTCTCGTAAAAATCATCATCACTCCTACAGGTGCCGAGTCTTTTCGAAAACCATTTTTTATCTCAAAGCTATTGTTGTCGTCCTGAAATGAAACAGGGACGGCTTTGGGTAAATTTCGTAACACTGCCCCCCAATTAATTCTGATAGTCCCGATCAGAAACATCACCTCCATGGTAGGGAGCAAGTCGATCTAAATGGACCACCTTCAACTTAGCCTTGGGGTTTCGACGGATCCGGTAGACGACGTCATTAAGCCTCTTGACCACCTCGTATGGTCCATCCCAGGCGGGTGTAAGCTTTGGGGATTTACCCTCGCTCCGTTGGGGTTGTACAGCCAGACTTTGTCTTTCTCCTGAAACCCGACTGAATTGGCCTTGAGGTCGTATCGCGTCTTCATCCGGTCACTGGTGGCCAACATCTGCGTTCGGGCTAATTCGTGTATTGCCAGCATGTTATATCGGAGCTGGTAGGCATAATCCTCGATGTCTTGGGAATGTTCTTCGGGGGAGCCAAATGCCAAATCGCAGGGTAATCGCAGCTCCTTTCCGAATAGGAAACTGGCGGGAGTCAGGCCTGTACCATTATGTACGGCAGAGCGATATGCCAACAGGAATAGGGGAATATGCTTGTTATTGCTGACTACCTTGGATAGGTGTTGTTCCAAGGTCCTGTTGAACCTTTCCACCATTCCGTCTGACTGTGGGTGCAATGGTGTTGTTCTCGTTTTCCTAATCCCTAACATCGTGCTAACCTCCTGAAGTACATTCGATTCGAAGTTACGTCCCTGGTCTGAATGTAGTTCCATCGGGACGCCAAACATGCTAATAGTTGTTCTACTAGCACCGTCGCTATAGTGGTTGCCTCTTGGTTGGGTATCGCATATGCCTCAGGCCATTTGCTGAAGCAATCCACTGCGACAAGAATATATTTGTTCCCCCTCTCCGACTCGGGAAACGGACCGGCGACATCGATGGCAATTATCTCAAATGGGACGCCCACATTGTACTGCTGCATTCTGCCCTTGGTCCGGGGCTTCGGGCCCTTACTGGCGACACAGGTGGCACATTTGCGGCACCAAGCTCTGACGTCTTCAAAGTAATTCACCCAGTAGTACCGCTGGCGAACTTTTTCTAGGGTTTTATTCATACCCAGGTGGCCTCCGGTGATTCCATCATGAACTTCGGTCAGGATGACTGGTACCTTTTTCTTCGGAACTACCAGTTGGGACTTGGTTTCTCGTCCATCAGCGCTTTCCCAAACTCGCTTGAGCATTCCATTGTCTATTCTTAAAGAGTCCCATTGAGCCCATAACGACTTCAGCACGCCGGAGTATCTAGCTACCTCCTCCCATCGTGGCCTGGATGCTCCTCTCGTTTTGAGTGACAAGATTGGTTCGATGTCTGGATCAGCCATTTGGTCCTGGATGCACTGTTCCGTTGTCCAGTCTTCATTGGCCTGCACTCGGATCTGCCTGATGGGGATACCCTCTCGCAGTTCCGTCCTCAGACAATGTCCGCATTCCGCTCTACAGGGTCTTCTGGATAGGGCATCCGCATTATTGTGCAAACGGCCGGCACGGTGTTCCACCTTGAAGTCGTATTGGTGTAATTTCTCCATCCATCTGGCCAGTTGTCCTTCCGGTGTCTTCATGTCCAGCAGCCATTTGAGTGCGGCATGATCTTTTCGGATTAAGAAATGACGACCATAGAGGCATTTGTGGAAATGGTCTACAGCCCTTATTATTGCAAGAAGTTGCACTGGTGGCCAACAGCTGCGTTCCGGCTAATTCGTGTATTGCCGGCACGTTATGTCGAAGCTGTAGTACTCGATCACCCTCCCTTCACCATCTTGCACCTGGAATAGGAAGGCCCCCAATCCTCTGTTGCTGGCGTCGGTATCTAAGATGAACTTGTCGGACTGTGTAGGAAAGGCCAGGATTGGGCTGGAACATAGTGCTGCCTTCAGTCGCCTGAATGATGTTTCGCAATCCAGATTTCAATGGAAGGTCTCTTTCTCAGTGGTCTGCCGATGTAGAGGGGCAGCGATGGTGGCAAATCCCTCAACAAAACGCCGGTAGTATGAATAGAGACCCAAGAAGCTTCGGAGTTCATGCTTGTCTCTTGGGACTGGTCAATCACGGATAGTTGCTATCTTGTCTTCGTTGGCCCGGATTCCTGACTCGGACTCTACTTCTTTTTGGAACAAGGAGCACTTCTTCGGGTTGAGTCTCAGGTTGGCATTAATAATTCTGGAGAATACTTCGCCCAGGTTTTCCAGATGGTCGTCGAATGTGTGACCCATGACTAGAATGTCGTCGAGGTATACTAAGCACGTCCTCCATGTTAACCCGCTCAGTACATACTCCATTAGCCTCTCAAATGTAGCGGGTGCATTACATAACCCAAAGGGCATGACCGTGAACTGAAACAGCCCTTTACTGGTGGAGAACGCTGTCTTCTCTCTGTCGTTTGCGTGTAGACCAACCTACCAATATACACTTTTTAGGTCTACTGTGGAGAACCAACGGGAGCCTGCTAGTGTGGTTAAAGTGTCATCGATTCGGGGTAGTGGATAGCTGTCTTTCTTCGTGACATCATTCAGCTTTCTGCAATCCACACCAATCGGGTGGTTCCATCCTTCTTTTTAACTAGCACGACTGGAGCAGACCATGGGCTGATGGATGGCTCAATAACTCCATTTTGTAACATGGACTCGATGATTTCCTCGACTGCCTGTTGTTGCCCCAATGGTAGTCGTCTAGGTGGTATTCTGATGGGTTGAGCCTTTCCGGTATCTATTGGATGCTGGATGATTGACTGTTAAAAATTTGCCATTGCTTTGTGATAAATTGCTTGGCTTTCTTCTGGTTCTCTGGTGTCAGGTGTGTCAAATAGTCAGCAAACTGTTGTAGGAACTCTTTACTGGGCCCTGTCTCCTTCACCGACGTCTGGTACTCTTCTTCGCAATTGATGATGGTCTCTACTGGCTCGAAACAAACTATCTCTTGACCATTGGCAATTCTGATGTCGTTGTTGGACAAATTCAGGACTCTGATTGGTATATCTCGTCCGGTTTTAACTATAGCCCGTCCAACTAAGTAGTCATGAGTTGAGTGTACGGGCTCCACCATTCCAACGCAGCTCCCAGGATTGCTGTCTAACTGCCCATGAATAATCTGTTCCGTTCGACCGGGAATTCTAGCTGAAGACTTTGCCACAATTTTTATGGGGGTGACTGATGTGTTGACGGGCCGTGTCAATACAAATTCCTCATTTAGGAACCGAAGAACATCATATCTTGGGTCGAACATAAATCCATGCTGGCTAATTAGGTCCATTCCCAGTATAAAATCGTCCTCAATATTCGCTACCAGGACCCTATGCCGGATCATGTTGTCCCCTTTCTGTAGCACGACATCTGCCTCACCCTGTATTGACATGAACTCGCCGGTGACTGTTCTGAGCTGGATGTTATTAGTAACTGGCCGAATTTCAGATGCTCTCAAAACCCTGGACTTGGCAATGAACACAGCGGCGCCGGTATCGATGGTGATGGTAACTGCTCGCCCATTGATGGTGCCTCTGATGACTAGGCTGCCGCTATCTCGGCAAAATCCCCGGATGGATACTGTCCTGGGGGCTGGTGGAGGGTGAGTCAGCATTCGCCCCCTTATGCTGACTGGTTGGAGTTTCCCTGGTTGGTAGGTCGGTTTGTTGGCTACCACTGGTTGGTGATCGTTCCGGTAGTCTTACTCGGCAGTCACGTTGGAAATGCCATGTCCAATTTCTTCTTGATGTTGTTTTTCCTTCCTGCCACGTTTTTCTAGAATCTGTGCAATTTTTTCGTCCAGTCCCTCTGTAACCTGGTTGACTATTTTTTTGGTAGTTTCGTCCAAACAATGGGTTTCCATAAATCAAATTAGAAATTTAACTGCACTTAATCCTTTACTTCTGATCACCAAATTTGTTGTAAAGTCCGTGTATTCAATTTAAACTTATAAAACTAATATTCAGTTTCACTTTTCTAGAAACTTTTATTTACATCCAATGTACAACAGCTGATTCAAATATCACAATAACAATGTTACATATAAGCTATTCGCTCCACCAACTGATTGGCGCATGGCCTCCTTCCTTTATAAAACCAGCAAAGAAAATTCTCGTAAAAATCATCATCACTCCTACAGGTGCCGGGTCTTTTCGAGAACCATTTTTTATCTCAAAGCTATTTTTGCCGTCCTGAAATGAAACAGGGTCGACTTTGGGTAAATTTCGTAACAATACATTAAATAAATAACACCTAAAATGATAAAAATAAGTCGATATATTCAGGCTAATTAATTGAAAAATGACTAAATCATGTAAAAAGTTTTTGGTGAGGTATTATTTAATCAATTGACACCCCGCTGATATCATTGTTCTCAGATGTTTTGTATCCCCTTCGGTTGTTTTACAGTATATTTGGTAAGTTTTCCTTTAAGAGGAGGATTTTGGGATGTGACATAAGCCATACACTCACAAATATGTCGTGTCAGTGTCCTGTTCATTGTGAGACAAGGCAAATATATAAAATTAGTAATATGCATTCTACAGCCATAGAAGAATGAAGTAATTAAAGTGTGATGGGATTAAATATTAAATGTTCATTGTGAGACAAGGCAAATATATAAAATTAGTAATATGCATTCTACAGCCATAGAAGAATGAAGTAATTAAAGTGTGATGGGATTAAATATTACTTTATTTTGTGAAAAGTAACACAACTTTAAAAACAACTTAACAATTTCTCTATAATACTGGCATACATACACAATGAATATACATTATTCAAATAACACCAAACCAAACAAAGTCATACTAATATTCGCTATGTAAACTAACATAAATTGGCATCAATGAATAGCTGATGACAAATTACCGCCTAATTGCGTACAGGGAAGATCTTAACCAATATGCATTAATGTGGGATGAGCTGGTTTTGAAATTTTCACATTAATAAATTGAGACTGGCAATATGATTCTATTTTTTCACACAATAGGAATCGTCGAACAAATGTCGGTCAAATTATTATTATTATTATTACCATCATGCCTCTTCGACAATCGTGTGAAATAACACATTGAATTCAGGTCGAAAAGCGTTACCAAAAACTGTTATTACACTTTTCGATACTAACTTTCGTGACTCTACTCTGTGTTGTTATATGATTAGATATATCTACTTACCACGTCTATACAGTGAATTTCTTTAGGTATCGTTTATAATGAAGAAAATTTTTAAACAGTTTAAACAAATAATATAATACAGTTCTATATATCACATTGTTTTATTCCAAAAAGATAGTGAATAAAACTCGGAAGAGGCCATCCTCAAGACCCGCACATTATTTTAATATTTGAATTCAAGATCTTTAATTTATTTAATAAAAAAATCATGGCCTCGGAACACTACTTGTAAAATCTGCAGTTAACATTCAAAACAAGGAATGAATTAGTCAAGGAAATAAAGCACAAAACTACGCCGTCCTATTGATGACCGAGAGCTTATTTTTCTTGGACTTGTGACCATGTTTGATTTATTAATTTTTAAAGTTTGCACGGGTGCATGAGTAAAATGCATTTTTATATGTCAATTTCTATAAATAAAAATATGACATCGAAAACGCCCACCGGACTACCAAATCCCCAGCATAGCTGTTGTGATATGGATTAAACGACATTTTTGACCGAACTCTAATATCTCGCCAAAAAAAGAGATACAGGTACAATTCTTTATTAAAACTAAAGCTTGTACATATTGAATAGATACTATTTTAAAGCCACCATCCCTTACTCTAGGGGTGGAAATGAGTGCATGTCTATATATAAATAGGCAAAGACAAAACGATTAGGTATCTTTTTCTCCTTTGTCTCTCAATCGATTTTCTCCATTTTTGTTTTGTTTAGTAGCTACTGATGAATTTAAGTGCAGAATGCTAATATTAATTTAAAATATTGGTTCATTCATTAAATAAAATATAATAAAAAATCATTATTTACGTCCATATTGTCAACGCCAAACAACTGACAGTGCCGCCGCCGCCAGACGGTCAAAACTCAAAACATTGAGTAATTATATATGGAGCGATCGTTAGATATATTCTTAGAGCATGTACTTCTGGAAGTGGCATGCAAGCGTTGTTATTCTTTAGTGGTGAAATAGTCAATATAGTAGATCAGTATTGATTTTTCGGACGCGTTGCAGTAACTTTCATACTAAGTATTCTGTTTTTAATGTGAATTTAATTATTTGATTAATGTATTATTATCACAACCTTCCCGAAGGTGTTGTGTAAAAAATTGTCAGACAGCGGACAATAGAGAATGTATTCTTTAATATTCCTGAACTTGATTGAAACCGCAAATTACGAAAACTTTTAGGTTGCAAAGAATTCCAATTATTATATCGAATATTTTTGCCAGGAGCGGTTCCAGCAAAAATTTTGGGGGTCATTCATTTGTCAAAAATATTTCGAATACCGATATTTGATTACATTTTTATTTTCTTTTTATTTCAATAAATTTGTCAATATGAGTGAACAATTTTGGTCGTTACATCTACTTCTCAGATTTCTAGACAACTCTGTTTCTTATTAAAATATCCGTTTTACAATTTCATGAAATAGGGTCGAATTTCGACCAATGCGCGACGACTAGTTTGAATAAACGTACCTTATTTTTTTGGTATCTTTAAAAAGAATAGAGATCTTTAAAAAAAATCCATATTGGGGGAATAATCAATATCGATTACTTTTATAAAAATGCCTTAATCGCCTAATTTAGAGGTTGAAAGATCTTGAAAAGCTGAAAAATCGTCGAAAAAATTATGCAATGAGCGAAAATCCAAAGAACCAATTTGTTCATTTCCTTTCCCATTCAGAAAAATATTTACTATTGAGGTGGTAACGAGGGACGTGGGTGTCAAAATATAATAAAAATGATTAGTTAGATTTATAATTTTTTAATTATTTACCTTAACAAACTTTTGCCATTTTGAGGGTGCTAACAATTCGATTTTTTATTTGCTGTACATAATTTATTTTTTTCAAAATAATTGCATTTATTAAAAGCTAATGCACAACATTCAAATAGAGTTTATCTTACATCTTTTTTTCATGATATGCACTGTTTGGCATGGTGATTTACCAATAAGGAAAGCCTATCATAGTGTATATATAATTTATTTTCTAATGTAACCTTAATAAAAGAGAGTATATATAAATTTTACAGATACGTTTTAATTCTCAAGTAAATATTTCATGTGTCGTTGTGGAAATGAGTTTTCAGTTACACATCAAATTTTAGTTTCTGGTTCATCCACTTTAATAAATTATGATCCCAATCATAATGAGCTTCTAAGAAAATCTATAACAATACTTTTCGTCTTTTCACCTTGCCGTCCCTTATTTTTAGCCCTATATTCGAAGACAATAACAAAACTCGCAATAGGTGAAATTTATAATGAAACATTACCTCTCAGTTAGAGAGTTTATGAAATGTGCACCGTTTTATCTATCATTACCACTCCAAGAATAAGGGATGATAGCATTCAAAGTAATTTTTCTCAGTCTACGATTAGGACTTGCTAAGCTTCAATTCATTGAAAGAAGTGATTCAATATCTCTGTTTTTCAAGAAAAAATTTAAATTTCTTATAAAAAAAACATTTAACCCTCAACAGCAGGTACTTGGCAGGCTGCAGATGTCATATTCGTATTCAGTGACCAAAATGAGCACGTATAGTCAAAAACAAAAACAAATACTTCAAATATCGACTGCAATGAATGCGTCTCATCCATCTAACTGAACAAATCGACGTATAGGTCCTATGATTTGGAAAGAACCAGAAAATCGACAGATTTTCGTCCCTATTGCAATTTATCCTAGCGTAAATAAATCAAAAAAAGAGAAAAAATAATTGATGGTAGTTAGACTCAAAGAGCGAAATTTATGTTCAGAAGACAATAATATAAAATCTTAAAAAATTTTATAAAAAGAAAATGTGTTTTTTATGTGGGTTAGCACAGAGAAAAAGATGTTTAGATTCGAAGATACTTGCCCGTTAGGAGTCAAGTAATCTAAATACAGAGTTAGCTGTTAGCGAGAAAATTTTGCTTAGATTGCATATAAAGTAGGGCAAACGACAAAAAATGTTTCCAGTTTTACCTATACGTCCAGGAAGTTTCGTGATTTAATGGTGAAGAAACATAAGACTGCTATTTTTGGAGAATTACAATTTGGATAGCAAATTCGTTCATTCAATGAGTGTTACGTTTTAGCCTATAATCATATTAGTATTTTCGGCACAAAATATTTTGTAGGCCCGCGTGAGTATAATTTGTTGCACTAAGAGCTGAGAGTGGAGTCTTATTTGTTAGACAAGACTTATCCACGTAACGGTAAATAAATAAATAAATATAAATACTTTAATATTCAACAGTTGCCCATTTACAGAATAATATACAATTTAAATTATTCCTAAAGTAATTTAATATGATTGAAAAACTAAGGTAATTGCAAAAATAAAATAAAGAAAGCTAAGAATACAAGCAGACAATAAAGTAAAAATAAAAATTATAGAATGAAAACAGTAAAACTTGAAACTTATATAAATTATATGTAAAACTTCTAGACCATAGTACATTAAAATTATAGCATGCTTTGTATATTGGTGAATTCACCAGTATGTTTGTTCTAGCTCTGCTACATTTGAAGGTACTCACAGCTCTAGTACAGCGACTAGGTACATGCAGAACAGTCGATATGCCCATGAATAACTTTATACAGTAACGCCAGTGAGGCGAATCTTCTCCTATGTTATTGGATAAGAGTTATCCGCCTTAAAAATAAGAAAGTTTTGAAATCTTCTTTGTACTCTCTCTATAGATAGCCTATGCTTTTCTTAGATTGAACTCCAGACCACATTCGCATACTCTGATGTAGATCGTACGTACGCATAATACAGTATTTTTAAAGCATTGATGTTTGTGAATTGTCTACAGTTACGAATTAAGAAACCGTATGACTTCGTTGCTTCCGAAACATTGATTGATATGCGGTGGCTGAAAGACAAAGTTGAGTCGAACACTACTCCAAGGTCCTTGACTGTATTGCACATTTCTAAGTTAAAACTGCATATTCGATAGTCGAATGTCGCCTTGTAAATTGAACAACTTTGCATTTCTGTACATTGAGTGCAAGAAAGTTACTAGTGGACCATTTTTCAATAAAACAAAGTTGGTTCTGCAGCTCCTCACAGTCAGCAACGTTGCTCACTGACAAGTATATCTTTAAATCATCTGCGAAGCTAAGGCGTCTACATTCCAGTAAATCACATAGGTCATTTATGAATAATATAAACAATAAAGGTCCAAGAATGGAGCCTTGTGGTACCCCATATGTTCCAGTAAATTCATCAGACTTATGACCATTGAATGCTACGTAGTGGATTCTATTAGAAAAATATGATTTTATAAGTTGAACAGTGTCCTTCGCGAAGCCAAAATTATGTAATTTCTTAAGCAATAGTTCATGGTCTATTCTGTCAAAGGTTTTGGAGAAATCGGTATAGACAGAATGTATCTTGAAGAAAATACATTTGTAATAAAAGCAATCAAGTTTAAGGTAATAAATACATTATACAAATTATTTTGAGAAAATCATTTTACTGAAATAGTTGCATTTTGGCGGAGATAGTGAATTACGCATACCGAAGAAATTCTGTGAATATCTTTTCCTATTTTTGGATATGAAAAAATGTCGACTAGACGTTTAATTGTGCCCTGACACAAGCATTCTATCACGTAAAATCCACATATTGTAACTCATATCTACAGATGTTTTCGGGTAATACATACATCGGAAGTTCTAGCGTTCACCTAGTTTGGTTTTTCTTGGAAAAGTACCAATTTGTTGCCCAAATATTTTTGGGCAATGAAATCAACAGATATGTCCTTAAAAATTGTACATCTTTTATTTCATTTTAGTCTTTTCTTATTTTTGACATGCTTTTTCAAATGCACTATGAGTGATTCTCCTCAACCTGTAGCTGGAGAAAAGCTGAGAAACAACTTGGAGATCTAGGTAGGTTATTGTGTAAATATTGTCTCTCAGATTAAGTTGATAAAAAATATGTTGTTGTGCGACTTCCACGTTTCGTCTAAAAACTTAGAGTCCTAATTTACCTTAATTAACTTTCTGCTTGCTTTTAACATTGATTGTTTTAGATGTCTCTGTTGGCTAGTTTTTCCTGAAACTCCTATATGTCCAAATTCGTTTTGCTATAAAATTGAGGGAAGCGCAATTGATGGGTGGTTAAATGGATTGAAAAATCTCGAAGAGATAGTAGGTATTATAATTTATCATAATTTCCTACAATATTTTAGTTAATATAGGAACTTTTTCCTGTGATTTATATCCCAGGAATCGCAGGAAAACGGCGTTACATACAGTAGTAAATTTTAATCAGTTGAGGGCAGCCCAACTTATGAACGTTCTCGACTAGAAACAATATAGCCTATATACAGTTCGACACGTTGAGTCATTGGAATATCAATTGATTCACTGCTTGGCTATGTACTGAACGGCTTAACGGCTATTAGTTCGACGTTTATACGAGTATATCTGTCTTCATCAGTTTTGGAATGGTTCTAGCAAAGTACATCTTTGCTCTGCGGAAGCGCCTAGAGTTTGTCGATACCTTTAACCGTGTAGTTCGTTCAGTCAGAGGTTTTCTGCCCACTTTCAGGAAGATTCCTTTTTAGTACTGTAAAATTACACGTTGTAACAATATATTTACAAAAATTTTAAACAGAATAAAAAAACCACTAATGTTCTTTCCCATTTTTCATGACTTTTCAGCTAACAAAGAGAATACCTATTTCTACAAAATAGATATCAAAAGCTTACTGGTGAAAAATAAATTCGGATCAAATACAAGAAAAAAGACTAGAAAACCATATACGTGAGCTCCAAATTTATGTTGAAGGGCTTGTTAACTAAGAATGCCATATTATTTTTATAGACCTTTGTCTCTTCAAACTGACGTCGTTGTTTAGAAAGTGAGAGAACGAGAGAGAAAAACAGAACAAGAGGCAGCGCTTTCCGTTATATAGGTCGGGAAAATAAAACAAATCACTATGAAATAAATAACGAAATTTTCTGGAACTTCAATAGTCTCCTAGTAATTATTAACAAATACAAAGTTGCAAGGGCTATCTTGAAGATTTCCAGAACTTTGAACTACTCACTATGTACACGTTGTAACAAAATAATAAATAATAAATATAAAAAATAATCAAGAGTTTTCTTCATTTTTTAGTCCTCATATCAGATGCTATAATGATACACTAACATTATAACTTACTAACTGTAATATCTTAAAATTATAATGGATCAGTAAAGCGAAAGTAATAAAATATTACAACTGAATTTGAGTTATTACTTAAAAAATATATTGTCATAATAAAAATTCGTCATGGATGAGAAAAACGCATCGTCAATTCATTTGGAAATTATTCACGCAGTCTTATGGAAAACACCATCCAAGCAGATCTACGAGTATGTAATAAATTCTTAAGGAACGAGATTGCGATTTGTGAATCGTAAACCTACATAAGAGTTCACTCTTTTCACAATAATAAATTATTACGTTGCGGAATTAAGACTAAACTTTTATAGGAAGTGTCTCATTGAAAACTGTTGTGGGAGCAATAAATTTTAAAAACCAGTTTTGCCCCTATATTTTATAGGGTTTTATATTCTATTTCATTCAGTCTTTTGTTTGGGCTTGAGATACTTTCTTGGCAAGAAGACTTTTAGTTGTAATATTTATAAGAATCCGTTACACAACTATTCCTAAAATATTATAAGGAAACAATCAAGGTGGACTGTAACTAACTATAATTGTTTTATATAGTAAGCAAAGTATTTGTCAGGTGACGAATTTTCCTTATCTTTTCATCAGGTCTCAAATTATTAATGAGAAGTTGACATTATTCTGAAAAAAAGTGATTAGTGTAAATAAAGAATGGCAGTCATTCAGTCTAATTGACTGTACTACAAAATAATTCGCCCTACTCTCTCTCTATCTCTAAAGTTGGTATATATAGAGCAGAAAATGTGCAGGGAATAAAGTCTTTTCCAATTAACCAGTCATGCTGCATATATATATAATATATATATATTATATATATATATATATATATATATATGTATATATTATATATATTATATATATATATATATATATATATTGTAATAAAATTTATCATTTATTAATTCCGATAACATATCAATCGCTGGATAATATAAAATAGAAGTGGAATTTTCGAATGGGGCAAAAACTACTGAATTCGACGCTGCGCGAGCAAATGTAATATCCATCCAGAACCACCAGAAAATTCAGTGTAGGAGTGTAGGATATATTAAGCAATATAGAATTCCTATCTTAGTCAATATAGCTTATATAGTGAACCCACGGGGTTTATTGAAATTTGGTGTCAGTCAAGTGCGATTAAGGAAATTAAAATCGAAATTGATATATGGCGACAACCCGAAGTATGGAAAAAGAAAGAAAAAAGGGACGAAACTACCAAAAAAATATTCAAACCGGATTAACGATGGACTTGATCCTGGAAAAATGTGACAAAAAAGAAAAACAACATCAAGCGGAAATTCAACAAAGGTAAGTTAAATCTTTTGATCAAATACGAAAAATTGAATTAGATAACCTTGTAACTAATATAAATTAAAATCAACAAAATTTATTCTCGATATTTGAAGAAAACAGGAACAAATTAAATTAACCAGAAAAAATGATTCTCAGGTATTAGAAAAAAAAAACAACTGCAATTTGAACAATTAGTGTAAATGGTATCGCAAGTTAACAGTTAATCAAAGAATGCAAATAGTGGAATCAGATATAAAAGAGGGTTAAGCAATGCTCCCGCTACATTTCAGAGGCTAATACAGTATGTGTTGAGCGGACTGACATGGAGAACATACTTAGTATACCTCGACGACAGTATGGTCATCGGTCAGATATACGACAACCCTCTGAAAAACCTGGCGAAGTATTCTTCAGAATTCAGAACTCCAACCTGAGACTGAACCTGCAGAAGTGTTCCATGTTCCAAAAAGAAGTAGAGTTTAGGGCCACGTCGTTTTCGAGTCAGGTATCTGCACCAACGAAGACAAGATAACAGCCATCCGGGATTAGCCGGCCCGAGAGACAAGCATGAACTACGTAGCTTTTTGGGGCTCTGTTCCTACAACAGACGATTCGTTGAGGGATTTGTGACCATCGCCGCCCCTCTTAATCGGCAGACCACTGAGAACGAGACCTTCCGTTGGAATCAGGTTTGCTAGACTACATTCAGACGACTGAAGGCAGCACTATGTTCCAGACAAATCCTAGACTTTCCTACACAGTCCGGCAAGTTCATTTTAGACACCGACGCCAGCAACACAGTTTTGGAGGCCGTCCTGTCCCAGGTGCAAAATGGAAAAGAGAGGGTAATCGAGTACTACAGCCGTGGATTCTCTAAATCGGAAAGAAATTATTGCGTCACCAGAAAGGGCTTCTTGCAATAATTAGGGCTGTAGACCATTTTCACAAATACTTCTATGGTCGTCATTTCCTAATCCGGACAGATCGTGCCGCCCCCATATGGCTGCTGGACACGACACCGGAAGGACAACTGGCCAGGTGGATAGAGAAATTACAGCAATACGATTACAAGGTTCAACATCGTACCGGTCTTTTAATGAATAATGCCGATGAAGACCCTGTATGCGGACATTTTTGGAAGAAGGAGCAGGCCAATGAAGACTGGACAACGGAACAGTGCATCGAGAACCAAATGGCTGATCCAGACATCGAACCAATATGCCACTTAAAAAGTGAAGGGGACCCAGGCCACGACGGGACGAGGTAGCTAGATACTCGGGCATCCTGAAATCGTTATGAGCCCAATACGACTCTCTAATAGTAGAGAATGGAATGCTCAAACGAATTTGGGAAAGCACTCACCGCCGTCTCAACTGGTCGTCCCAAAGAAAAATGTACCAGCCATTCTGAGCGAAGTACGTGATGGGATTAACCAGGGTCATCTAGGCATGAATAAAACCATAGATAAAGTTCGCCAACCGTACTACTGAGTTAATTACTTCGAAGATGTCAGAGCTTGGTGCCAGAAATGTGACACATACGTAGTCAGTAAGGGCCCGAAGACCCGGACCAAGGGAAGAAAGCAGCAGTACAATGTGAGTGTCCCATTTGAGAGAATTGCCATCGATGCCGTCTGTCCATTTCCCGAGTCTGAGAGGGGGAATAAATACATGTTGGTCGCAATGGATTACTTCAGCTAGTGGCCTGAGGCATATGCCATACCCAATCAGGAGGCAACCACGGTAGCGACGGTGTTGGTAGAACAGCCATTTAGAAGATTTGGCGTCCCGTTCGAACTACATTCAGACCAAGGGCGTTACTTCGAATCCAATGTATTCCAGAATGTCTGTACGATGTTGGAAATCAGAAAAACGAGAACAACACCATTGCATTCACAGTCCGACGGAATTGTGGAAAGATTCAACAGGACTTTGGGCAACACCTATCCAAATTCGTAAGCAATAATGAGCGTGAATGGGATGAGCATATTCCCCTATTCCTGTTGGCATATCGCACAGCTGTACGTACATAACAGTACAAGTCTGACGGCAGGGTACTATTTGAAAAGGTTTGAGATTACCCTGCGATTAGGCCTTTGGATCCTCCGAAGAACCGTCCCAAGACATCAACGCTAATGCCGACCGGCTCCGAAATAACATGCTGGTAATATATGAACTAGTCCGAACGCAGATGTTGGCCACCAGTGACCGGATGAAGAGACGATATGACCTCAAGGCCAATTCAGTCGGCTTCCAAGAGAGGGACAAGGTCAGTCTATACAACCATTAGAGGATCAAGGGTAAGTCTCCAAACCTTACACCCGCCTGGGAAGTTCCATACGAGGTGGTTAAGAGGAGCAATGACGTTGTCTACCGTATCCGTCGAAATCCCAGGGCTAAGTTGAAAGTGGTTTATTTCGATCGACTCGCCCTCTACCATGGATATGATGTTTCTGATCGGGACGATCAGAATCAAATGGACGAGCGTAGTGTTATAAAATTTAACTACGCCGTCCCTAACTAAAGCAATTTAAAGCATTATTCCTCATTCCGATAACAGATCAATCGCTGAGATAATAAAAAAAAAGAACTGGAATTTTCGAATGGGGCAAAAACTACTGATCTTGACACTGTGCGAACAAATTTAATACCCATCAAGAACGACCAGAAAATTCGATGTAGGATATATAGAGCATTATAGAATTCCTAACTTAGTTAATATAGCTTATATAGTGGTGTGGGTTATCCGATGTAAATTATTTACAGAAATCAGATGTTGTAAATATTGAATTTTTATGAGTAAATAATGTTTCTAGAAAGTGGAAGTGAAGATCAGTTTTTAGAATTACATTTGAACTCACGGAGTTTATTGCAATATATATATATATATATATATATATATATATATATATATATATATATATATGTGCATTTACAACAACATCGATTATTACGATAGTAATTGAAATAATTGTTGAAAGCAGCTACATTCAAACCGCTGTCAATTTGGGTTCTAACACAATCTCAATTAGTAATAATCAGTATTATCTATATATTAATTCAATAATAGTGTATGTTAGGAAATATCGAGAAACTTCTATAAGATAGAAGCTGCAAAATAACATTAGCATTTTTAATTCTCAGTTATTTACTTTCCTGTGTACATGCCAACTGTAGACCTGCAAAACAGCTTTTCAGCAAAACCGTTTCTGGTGAAGTTTTCGTGATAATGAAATCTATTGAAAGTCACTCTTCCTCTCCCGTGTAAATGAAGGGTGAAAATACAATGAACATCTAATTGAAGTTCCACGAAATGAAATTAAGCACAATTTGGAAACGTCACTGCACACGAAATTGAATGTATTTACCGCCATTGTCATCAACATATAGATTGTCCTCAGCCCTTCTGCATTTCCGACTTACCGATTGTGCGAAATCTTCCATGGATCATAAATATACACACTGACGTTTAAAGGATTAACGAACGACCCTTATTTTGGGGCGTTTGGCGGAAACCAAAGAAGTCATTTATCAGATGGCCGAAAAGGATTTTGTGTTTGATTAGTTTAATGGTGAGGATTAGGAAGTAGTTTCATCAAATTTGCAGATCGTCTAGCAGGGAGGATAAACAAGGGCAAAGAGGTTCTCTGGAAAATTATAACCGTATTTGTGATAATACGGAAGTTTATTACAAACGCTGTTTTAAATTGTATTGTCATAGTATAGGGACTGTTGGTCTGTTATTTCACTCTGCAGGAACAGTATAACATAAATTTATTATACAGGCTATTCCATCTCAAACGAGCCACCTTGAATATCTTGGTTATTTTCAAAATTATTGCATTAAGAAAAAAAAATTTTTGTTTCGAGGGGGAAATTGTTTGAGGTGAATTAGCGCTTGCGCGCATTTAACATAAACAGCCCAAGTCATGAACTTGCGATTTGAGATAGGAAAATTAGGTGCTGTCGTATATCATTTGAAGGCCTTTTTACGGACTATACCGTCATAATAAATTTTTTATTGCAATTCCTGTTCATGTAACAGAAAACCTAACGGACCTAGCAGTAAAACCGGATTATTAAATTAGTTTTTACTGCATGGAAAAGTATTAAAGAGGAGTTCTTTTATAGTACGCTCCTAACCCATCGTGTTTCACTGCCGCACCTTGCAATAACACACAATACAAGAAAAACATTAAATGTAAACATTCATTTATTTTACATTTTTTTTTACTGATATTTACAGCACGTTTATTTATCTGTTCTGACCTTTATTCAATCATTTGCAGCATTGTACATGTATCTGTCAAGTCATTACTTTACTGATATGTTCAAAATATAAAAGACTTATGGTATACACATTGCAAGAACGTGTTGAGCCGGTAAGTCTTTTTATTGCAAAAACCAAAACTGTGCTCGATCTGCTGCAAGGGTTTTTAGCCAAAACTATCCCGACCGTACCTTTCGTCATAAATACTTATTGGAGTTGTTTTTAAATTTGTTGAGACGGGCTCAGTAATGAATAAAAAAAGAGGTCCCATTGGAATTGTAAATGAATGGGTAGCTGTGGCTACATAGGGCCATGTTCAACTTATACCACACATGCAGTCTATCCTGCAAATCCCTGCTCCTTCCGGTATTAGCAAAACTAACTAACTAAGTACAAATCCATCCATACAAAATTAAATTACTTCATGATTGAATGAGGATGATTGGGATCGAAGGCAGGGGTTTACGAAATTATGACCCAGCGTATGGTTGAAAACCCGAATTTCTTGTACAATGTTTGCTTTTCTGATGAGTGCAGTATTTTACTTCATGGGGAATTTAACCGACATAACTGTAGATTTTGGAGCGATACACAACCTCATTTATTTCGAGAAGCTCGTAGTCAACATTTGGTAAAATTAAACGTTTGGGAAGGGATTTTGGGAAATAATCTAATTGGACCCTGTTTATTCCTGGTAATTTAAATGGTGAATTTTATCAGAATATATCGAAAAATGAACTTGATGCATTGATAAGAGATTAGAAAATGATCCTCTGCTACACGAAGAGCAATTGCATATTCTACAAGATGGAGCTCCTCCTCACTGCGCCGCACCAGTTCGTCAATACCTCGATTTGGAATACCCTGGTCGCTGGATTGGAAGAAGAGGTCCTATAGAATGGCTTGCCCGATCACCTGACCTGAACCCTTTGGATTTTTTTTGAGGACATGTTAAAACCAAAATTTTTATGACTCAACTGAAAATTTGGACGAACTAGAGCTACGAATTATAGCGCAGTGTCATGAGATTACATCGACTATGCTGAACCATGTCAGAGACGACTTTCAGTCAAGGTTAAACTATTGTATGGAAGTCAATGGAAGACACTTTGAACATTTGCTTTAGAGGCATTGTGTTGTAATGTAAATTCGTTTTTTTAATACTCTTTTAATATTACATGTAAAGAAATTACAATAAAAAATGTTATTACGACTGTATAGTCCATAAGAAGGGCTTTCAAATGATATACAACAACACCTATTTTCCCTATCTCAAATCTCAAGGTCATTGAATTGGCGTGTACAGTCGAATGCGCGCAAGCGCTAATTCACCTCAAAAATTTCACCTCGAAACAAAACTCGACCTGTTTTTTCTTATTGCAATAGTTTTGAAAATAACCAAGATATTCAAGGTGGCTCGTTTGAGATGGAATACCCTATATATAACGGTACAGTATTCCATAAGAAGTGATTACAAGATTTATCCGGGTCGTTACATACGTCATTAAGTATATTTTCAAGAGTCAAGTGCCACAAAATAAAAAAAAAACTCCTGTGCTACAAAAATACTCATACCATTTGTTATGTACCAATTTTTTTTATTCAGAGCATTACTCTCTTTGTTCCATTCCTATCGGCTAGTGAATACCATTCAAAGACGTAATGCTAATTTTCCGACCCTGTTTCATTTCAGTAGGACAACAAACGCTTTAAGATAAAAAATACGGTTCTCGAAAAGACTCGGCAGCGGAAGGAGTGATGATGATTTTTACTGGAGAATTCGACGCTGGTGTTATAAAAGAAGCACGACACGATCGCCAGTTCAGTGATACCGCGACTACTAGCGTATATGGGATTGTTATTGTATTTGAATCAGCTGTTTGAATGTAAATAAAGTTCTAGAAAAGTGAAAGTGAATATTAGTTTTATAATTTTAAATTGAACCCACGAACTATATTACATTTGGTGTCAGAAGTGGGATTAAGTGCAGTTAAAATCCTAATTTGATTTATGGAAACCCGTAGTATGGACGAAACTACCAAAAAATAGTCAAGCAGTTACCGAGGGACTAGACGAAAAAATAGCCCAGATTCTAGAAAAACGTGACAAGAAGGAGAAACAACATCAAGAAGAAATACAACAAAGGTTAGTAAAATCTTTTGATGAAAAACGTAAAATAGAATTAGAAAATCTTATCACCACGATGGAAGAAAAACAACATAATTTAATGGAAGGATTATTCTCGAAATTTGTAGAAAAACAAGATCAACTTGAATTAAAACGACAAAAATGAATTTAAAATACTAAAAGAAAAACGACAAAATGAGTTTAAAATACTAGAAGAAAAACGACAAAATGATTTTAAAGTAACTGAAGAGAAAAGACAACTGCAGTTTGAACAATTAATGCAAATAGTATCGCAAGTTATTGACACAGTCAATGAACGAATGCAAATAGTGGAATCAGACATAAGAAAATAAACGATGACATAAAGGTCCTAAACAATACTGTGGATACTCTTGAAACCAAAGTAGATGACATCGATTCCATCCAGAGCCAGGTAAAAGTTGATATCAGCTCAATAAAGACGCAGTACACAGAGAAGTACAAGATAAAGTGGAAACAGCAATTAAAAAATTGCAACAAGATTTGCAGTAGGGGGAAATACCAGCACACCGTGAGTACCAAGGTTCCGTAAGCAAACCACCACATTGATGGCAGTTCATCTTGGCCCATGTATAAACGACAATTTGAGGCCGGGCTACAGCTAATGGATGGGATAATCAAGAAAATCGACTCTCTGGTATTTCGTTAAGAGGTCCGCCTAGAACTCCTCCAAAGCTTCCAGTCGATGAACAAGGCATTTCGACAAA